>OZ026833.1:2974964-3642133 GCA_964023205.1 Lutraria lutraria
ACATTGGCAGTAATAGTGACGAGAGAGTAATAGTTGACGCAATCCGTGCATGGTCTTGTCATATCGTGTTGGAAAATGACGTCATCATAGTTTGGCCACGATTGGTCAATTTTATTTATCCCTGTATTTTACAGACGTATACTATATAAACCGTCAATGGTTGTTTTATAGTTATCAGCCAAAAACAGAACAGTGCGCAAACCCCGCATTCTGTTCACCACGACGTATGTAAGCATGTTGATATGAATATACTGAAACAAATGATTTGTCCAAAAGCACTACTCTTCTTTGTTGGCTCGCACAAAGTAAACTAATATACAATTATCACTACGACTTTCCTTTCATATGTATACAGTATGACGACGTAAGAGTAGCTAGATCTGATTTCTGCTTCACGTAGATAATTTCTGTCAAAATCTGGAAAATTTATTTGTTGCGCAATCCTGAGGTTACGACGGATGTCCCTAAGTGAGGTGTGATAGTCTTATATATGATTTTGGTTAGTTCTGTTCTGTTCTATTATGTATCATCAAATATTACGACCTGGCGAATGAGCATCAATAACTAGGTCTGTATGGTCATGATGTACTTCATTGACAGGGAACCTCTTCTCGAGGCGACGCATTGTCACTGAAAAATTACAAACTTCCCTGGCAACCTGAATTTGTGACATGGTAAGTAGAAATAAAGTTCTTTCCGTTCAAGTTGAATTTTAACGCTACCGTGGTAATGCAAATCATAACTTAAGCAATTGTGAAAAGATTGCACATGGATAGAACTGCGTCGTATAAAATCGGAAAATGCGGTTTTTACTATCGCACGTGTTTGCGGTTTCAACTAATTGGCCGTGATAGATGTTTTGTATTCTGCAAAACTATTATAGTCTACACAACCCGGTATTGAATACACGTGTTTTCGTCAAAGTGTGTTTTCATCGTAAAAACTACATGGGATTTCCTTTTCCAGTTTGGAAATATACATCCATACAACACAGGTTGGATTAAATATATAAGTTTACAATAAAATGCATGGCCAATAATATCACATAATGTCATTGACTTCAGAAGAAACTAAAAAAATACCTAAAGCACTATAGATAGACTTACTTTCCAGTTAAATTTGAAATGTTGTTAGATATACAACATTGTTCCGGATATAATTAGTATAAATTAAGAGTTACAATTATCTTTGCACCCACTTCCCCTGTGCTCCTTAAGTCCTAGAACCGGATTTATCAAATATCATGGCATTAAAAGTTGCATTTTCTTGTGTAAACAAATCGAAGTGTACTTTTATTATACATGTACATGTTCTAACATTTTTGTTATTCGTTTTATCTGTAAATACTTAGTAACAACGAATTTGAATCTTTTAACTTTTATACAGTCGTTTCAAAACTGACTGAACTTATCTATGAAGTAAGCATAACAATAGATAACTATGAAAAATGGACGATAAACGTTGTACACAAAATATCTATATTTTACAACCCTAACACGGTCCGACTTTTTCTTTACTACCGGAGTTTTAATAAAATCAGGTAGTTGTATTAACTAAATACAACTACCTGATAAAATTAAAGAAAAGGCAATGATTTCGAACGTAAACATAAAACTGAAAACATATAGAAAATCTGTGTTGTACACATTTAATGCTAATCTAAATAAGGATTTTACCTTTATAGAAAGTAATCCAAATAATCAATTGAATCGTTCATCTTCATTCCTTATTTATATTATCAAAACAATATGAATCTAAATTATCACACAGACCATAACACGAGAATAATCTCACTATTCTGACACACTGGACAATAAAAGCAGACGAAAAATAAAATGCGCGCGCATGTCAGAGCGTTATTCCTATATCCGGTATTCTGAAATTAGCTCTGCGACATATAAACTCTCAACAGTTAAGTGTCTCAATATATTCACTTCAAGGCAGACACGGATCTATGAAATCAACAAGTTTGTTTATCAGGGAATCAGTACATGGAACTTCCAAAGAGTGAAATACTTAATAAAAATAAATATTGTGTCTTCTGGCTTTAATTAGTATTACACAGTTTTAGTACTATCTGTATTTTTATTTTTTTACACAGAGATGTATTTGTTTATAATAAACAACAATCAGTTTATTCATGTTGTATCTTTATTGTAAGACTTTTTTTTTATATATACTTACATGTATATTAAAACGCAACCGCGACCGAGTTGTTAGGGTGTCCGCCTTCGGAGCGGGAGATCGAAGGTTCGAACCCCAGTGGAGAACTGATGCGGTCAGTTAGTGAGCCGCCAGCTAGTTAGATAATGGTTACCGGAGACCCATCTTAGCCTGGCGCCTGAAAGAAAAGGGATTCGGGAGGTACACATGAGAGTGCCTCATAAGCCAATCCGGCTCGCCCTTTCAATAGGGGTGACACTATAACAAACAAGGACTTTGTCGGTTATTTGAAAAAAAAATCTCCATAAAGGTTAATAATTCCATAAAAAATACGGTAATGTAATTAAAATGTAAACATTAATGAATATTAATGATCAATACACAAGGTTCTTGTAAATTAAGGAAAAATCTAAGTGTTTTGATGAAATTTGATACATTAACTACTGAAGCAGCGGATACAATTGCTGTGACAAAAAGACTGAAACCAGGAATAACAACAGCAGCAGCATCAGCATCAGCAGCATCAGCAGCAACAACAACAACAACTTATTACCTAAACAAAAATAAGCTGTAAACGCCCGTACCTGAGATATTTTGAACCAGATATATATAACTTGTATATCCAATATTTTCTTCCGTTAAGAAAAAGTAAATTGTCTAACATGCGAAAAATAAACACTTCAAAAACAGACTTATTGTGTGTATCTATAAAAGTCCTTGCCTTCAAAAACGGAAATGTTTACATTTATATAAATCGAACATGTAGTCGCCAGTAACAATTTCCGTTTAGAAATTATCTGAATGGCTCGCTATTTTCCGGAACAAATCAAACACAATAGCGATCACGTGATCAGTATTGTTCGGTTCTCCTCTTGTTTTATCGTGAATTGATATCAACTTAACTCTTTCTAGCAATCATACGTACAGTTTTATTACATCTGATATTTAAATGTCAATGACGAGCAATGTTTAGTTAATATCATGTAATGTTAAACAGGTTGAATAACGACTAGAGCTTCATTATATAATTGCAATATTCTCAAAAGTCGTCTGCCGAATCTTTTGAGCGTGATAAATGAAGCATTTATATTATAACATTTACCGATGGTTATTGAAATGGTGAAGAATTTTGCAAAAAATTCTAACTAACGATTTGGTACCAGTAAAATATATTTTAGTAATCACAGAAGTTAAAAGTGATGAAGGTCAACGTCAAACACTACATTATTAAACTAAAGACAATGCAAAGGTTTTCTTTATGTTTTAGGAAACGAGGGCGCCCTAGACCTTGGTAACGGGTTGAAGCCTCTTTTGAGGAAAAATTCTCGCATGAAACCAGTTTGGGAATTGAAACTTTAAGGAGCAAATTGGAAATTTTGGGAAAAAAAACGCTGACATCCTATAGATGGAAAACGTTCCCCTAATAAACACGCCGCTATATCTATATTTTTCAGAAAAAAAAAACGTTAATGACTTATCATAAGTACATGTACTTTAACTTATAAACCTTTCCAATTATATGCAATGCATAGTTTATAGCAATCATTCAAATTTAACACCGCATTATGTTTAAATGTAATATACTCTCCGTGGGTGCATTTATTTGAGCTTCTTCGGTGCATTGTTGATAATGTAATTAAATGCCTTTTTTCGACCCTATTAATTATGTTGAATAGAGCATGCAGCTTCAATAGATTATGCATATGTCAATAAATAGTTCATCCTATGGGAAAGCGGTTTGATATTTTCAAACGTCAGCCAGGCAGGGAATACTATGGACGTCCGTATTAATAATTAAAAATGTCATTTCTCATAAACGCATCTATAGTCGGAACAATCCTCATGGGTCGCTTAACAAATGAATAATTATCAACCTTATTGCAAATTATTTCATGACCGTGCAAATCACGGACTAAAATCGTATTCATTTAATGCAAATTACATTTAATATTTAAAAAAAAAAAGTTTATAAATTTTCGAGTGTGTCAGTACAGTCAAACGTGTGAACTGTGGTCAAGGTCATGGTTTTTGACCAGTAGTCACCAGTCCCTTACCGTTCGAATCCTCCAAATTTCACATACAGGGTGTTTCATAATATGTGACACCCTAAGGGTTCCTTATGTAGATCACAATTCTTTACGCACATAGATGAGTAAAGTACCAATGGAATTGTGAGACTCAAACATTTTTGTAGAGGACCATGCAATGATCATTCCTGTAAAGTTTTAACAAAATCCACCTAGTGGTTAAGGAGGGAATATTTTTGAAGTCCCATTAGCTTTTTCAGTGCTACAAACGCTGTGCATTTTGCTTTTGTAAATTTGAAATATATAGAGCGCGTGACTTCACTTTATGAAGTGTGCATAATATGACTGCGGGAAAACACAGCTGTTCTATAAATAGTGTTTTTTTTCAATGATAAGATAGTGGTTTCGGAAATATTTTTTCTTGCTATTAAGTATGCACTGGAGGAAAACACCCCGGATTCCTCAGCTTATGGGACTTTAATTTTTTTTTCTATTTTAAGCTATGATGGCCATCTTGTTCAGCAGACCACAACGATTTTAGCTATGTTTGTAGACCACCATGCAAATACCATTCCTGTAAAGTCCTGTAAAACTATTCAGTTCTTAAAGAGAAAATTTGGTTTAAAATTATTCCTACTTTTAGCTATGGCGGCCATCTTGTTCAGTGGACCAGAATGATTTAGCTTTTTTTGTAGAGGACCACCCAAGTATTATTCCTGCAGAGTTTCATCAAAATTAAATCTGCAGTTAAGGAGGAGATGTCGTTTAAGGCTTATTTCTGTTCTTAGCTCTGGTGGCCATGTTGTTCAGCAGACCGGAACTGTTTTTGTAAAAGGACCATCTAAGGATCATTTCTGTAAAGTTTTATCAAAATCCACCCTGTGGTTCAGGAGGAGATGTATTTTGAATGTTTTTTCTTCTTCTATTTTTAACTCTGACAGCCATCTTGTTCAGCGGACCGGAACGATTTTAGCTGTTTACGTAGAGGACCATTTAAGGATCATCCCTGTGAAGTTTGAACAAAATTACACAAGCGGTTTAGGAGAAGCAAATTGAAACAAAAGACGCACGACGCACAAATTGTTGACGCACGGACGCCGGAGAATAGGCGATCTCAATAAGAAGTGCTAAAATGGGCCGAGCTAGCCTCAACCCAGGTGTACGCCTAGGATCTTCATTCATCGTTTGAACAAATGACCACGTGCCTACCTAGGGCTTAAACACGTTTACTACAGTTCGCTACATTTTTCACATAGACATATAGGCAAAATGAAAACTGATCAATAGAATTCTTTTTAACTTTGCATGATCGTAGCATATGATAACAGAAAAAATTTAAGGGAAAAAAATGGGGGTCACTGATCTCGTTTTTGAGTTATCTGCCCTTAAAATGACCTAAAATAAGCAAACAATTCAAATTCAGGGGCAGATAACTCAAAAACGAGATCAGTGACCCCCAGTTTTTTTTTCGCTTACACCAAATCAATAAAAATTGAAAAATTTAATGTCTAACCTTTATTTAGGTCTTTGAGTAAAATAACATCAAAATATACGACTTGTATTAAAAAAAACACGCTGAACTAGAAATATTATATTACAGATACTGTTTGAACAGCATTTTTACAACATTTTAAAGAGAAACCACTGTCAGCGAAGTGTAAGGTCTGAACTCTGCAGTACTATAGTGAAGAACGACAAATCAAAATTTCGTTGATTAAATGGAAGCATCGTCATCGTCATATCAACGACCATTCCTCAATGATTCGTTGAATAAATGATTAATCAGAACATCACTAATGTTGACACGTGTACTTTTGAAATTAAATTAAGAATGAATTAAAAATACTTACAACTTACTTGATAAAATTATCCTACACAATAAGAATGATAATTTGACATTTGTTTTAACTGGGAGATGGATTGAACAACTTAGTTAAATTATACAACTATTCTGTACAATAAATCAATTAAAATATAGCCTCTAATTATAGGACTGAGTCTAAAATCTAAACCTAAGACGTTTTCCTCTGATTTAACATATAATTGTATAACTGATTATCACACAATGTCGTGTGATTATAACTGACAACTGCACGTCTGAATGACAATATATCTATCCATTAATCACTTAAACCGTTTATCAGGTAAACAATAGGTTCGTGTTGTGAATTAATAGAGATGTATGAGTATTATAAACATTCATTCTTTAAATGTCCGGACCTTGCGCAATATTTAAAAATATAATTAACAAAATAATGTTATGAAATAATTCCACATCACTACATATTAAATCCAGATGGTTCAAATATGGCCAGTCAAGTTAAAATCCTTTTATTTCACTCATATCATGTACGTTCATGACAAAATGAGGTAACAAACATGAATATTGTTAAAATAGTTCGTCCGTCTGTCTGTTGGACATATTTGAATGATATCCATACGTTTGTTTGAGAATCTAGAAGTACTGTTTGTCCGACTGTTCGTCAGTTTTTTGCTCGAATTGACAAACATCTCGTTTGATGAATCTAACTCATATCAATATCCTTATTGTATTGTTATAAGCATACTCTCTCAGGTTTGGTACCTGTTAATAATGAGGCTGGGAGATTTTACGACATTTTACGACATCAGGTCATCAGACAACTAACCACTTACTTATCGGAATTCTTTAAAATAAATTCCCATCATTGACAGCAGTTCTCCCGGTAACAATGGACACATACTTTACAATAGTAGTGCCCTGTTATTTTGAGAAATAGGACCCAAATAATACAGTAAGCATGTTAGTTATGAGGCGATTGGAGAGAAAAATCTGTTGGCGACTTGAAAAACCAAACCGATTTCAACCATATTCATATTTATCATATACCCGTGCCGTTTTGGCCGTGCCGTAAAAACGATATGACACGGCCGTGCATATAATATGTAAATGAGTCGATTCACATGAATTTATTCCTACGCTGTTTGTCAACAAAATTTATAACTTCACAAGAGTAATGTTGAATTGATTTTAACAATTTGAGTAAGCAAAGACACTGTTTATATCGTTAGATATGTTCACACATTTATTATTTATGATGTTTCATAATGGAACTATTATTAAAAAGTCTTATTCCGCATGTGTCACTCTTTTGTTATTAGTAGCAATGTCAAACAGGTATGTTGGTTTTCGCCGTATTTTCAGGGTATGTGATCAAAAGAATATTAAAATCGTGTGGATTTCGTCTTGAATTTATTGAACTCGTTGAATGAAACTGTATGAAGCTCACCAGAGGCTCGCTTCAAACTGTTAAATTCAACTCGTTTAATAAATCCAATACGGAATCCACACTCATTTAATATCCTCTATTGACTTTCCGAGTCGATCATCGGTACGAAATGTAGTACTGGGTACGAATCGTTCTGTCAATAGCAAATATTAAACATTACATCTTATGCACGACATGACAGTATGGAAAATGTTCGATTTGCTTAAAGCAAACAAAAAAAAAAAAAAAAAAAAAAAAAAAAACAACACAAAACCCTTAACATCTCTATTCAGACCATATATTAATGTTCAATACAAAAGCATCATTTAAGTAACAAATGAAAACTAAGGGAGACTCGGTCACATGTTTTAAACTATTTGTTAGACGTTGACAGAGATGTACAATAAACCCATTGTAAACCGGACCTCTCTCGGACTGGGCAAAAAGTCCTTTTTCAGATCTGATAAAAAATCAGAAAAAAATGTCCAATTTTCAGGGAATTCCGGTTTTCGGGGGAGTCCGGTTTTCGGGGAGTCCGGTTTTTTAGGGTTTTTACTGTATATGTGGGATAACATGCAATTATCTAAATCTAATGTGTTTAATCTTTTACACAAGAAATATCTAAGCAAAACTAAGAGTCTGTGAATATCACACAAAACGAGTATAAAACTCGTCATCATTTTTACACAATTTTCTTGTGTGTATTTTCTACGCTCACATTGCCTTTGGGCATATTTCAGATGCAGACAGAAACGATCACTTTTGATAACACAATTCAGGTGCAAATCGATCCTAAGTTATGGTGGATTGTAGACTCTCAACCGATGACCCAGCACTACAGTTAGCCAGACCGGGGCTGATGACTTAATTATCTGATGTGTATCACGATATCAGACAATTATGTTCATAAACGTTATTAACAAAGTGAGAGTTAGTTTTGAAACCAATACTGATAACCTATAGTCAAACCTGTAAACGAAGGCCACCCGTGGTAAAGACAATTATATCTTTTATTGATAGGTGATCTTTATTCGGAGGTCATTTTGTTGTAAATTATCAAAGGTCTTTATTCACAGGACGGCCTTTATTCGGAGGTATCCGATAACACAGGTTTAACTGCAACACGTCTTATAAACAGTATTTGAACGAATCATTACGTTACAAATATAAGCCCCTTGATTTTCAGTACAAAATCCTACCTTACTTAACCTGGATGATAAATAAAAGCAATTTTATGTTTTGAGAAATAAGACCTTAAAACCATCGTTAAAAGTTCAAGCGAAAATACATATTACATGATTCTATTTTATAAACATGTCAATGTGTCTAGCAATGGAGTACAGGTCAAGTGGTTTTTATGATCCTGCTCAACATTGTTAAACTCACAGTTATCATGATTTTCTGTGCAATCGAAAACCTTATCAGTATCCGGACTTGAATAGAAGTCTAGATCAGTGTTATCATATCGGAAAGTTGATAATTATATGCTTTCACGTACATTGTCGTCTTTAAACTCTTCAAATAATGTTGATTCAAATTCAATTTTATGTCTGAGAAAGTTTGATGTCAAAGTTTTACAACTCAGTCAATCAGCTGAATTAGAAATATACGGCAGTCAAAACCGTGAACAAAGACCACCATTGGGTAATAAAAATGTGGCCATTATTGAAAGGTGGCCTTTAATCGGAGGTCGTTTTGTTTTAAATGATGGGTTTTAAATAACGGCCTTCATTCACAGGTTGCCGTTATTCGAAGGTGGCCGCTGACACAGGATGACCGTTATTCGGAGGTGGCCTTCATTCACAGGTTGACCGTTATTCGGAGGTGGCCGCTGACACAGGTTGACCGTTATTCGGAGGTGGTCGCTGACACAGGTTGACCGTTATTCGGAGGTGGCCTTCATTCACAGGTTGACCGTTATTCGGAGTTGGCCGCTGACACAGGTTGACCGTTATTCGGAGGTGGCCTTCATTCACAGGTTGACCGTTATTCGGAAGTGGTCGCTGACACAGGTTGACCGTTATTCGGTGGTGGTCGCTGACACAGGTTGACCGTTATTCGGAGGTGGCCTTCATTCACAGGTTGACCGTTATTCGGAGGTGGCCGCTGACACAGGTTGACCGTTATTCGGAGGTGGCCTTCATTCACAGGTTGACCGTTATTCGGAGGTGGCCTTCATTCACAGGTTGACCGTTATTCGGAGGTGGTCGCTGACACAGGTTGACCGTTATTCAGAGGTGGCCTTCATTCACAGGTTGACCGTTATTCGGAGGTGGTCGCTGATACAGGTTGACCGTTATTCGGAGGTGGTCGCTGACACAGGTTGACCGTTATTCGGAGGTGGCCGCTGACACAGGTTGACCGTTATTCGGAGTTGGCCGCTGACACAGGTTGACCGTTATTCGGAGTTGGCCGCTGACACAGGTTGACCGTTATTCGGAGGTGGCCGTTGATACAGGTTTTACTGAAGACACTGAATATACGAGTACTTGTAAAGTTTAGTTTCATAAAACTTTACAATTTCAAATTAACCTTGGTAAGGTTGGATTAATGTAAATGTAACCGAATTTTAAGATTAATATCTTGTTATAATCAATTTTACGGTTTATCTACTGATTAATGTTCATAACTTGAGGAAATAATCATTATTCGTTATTTTGGAAAAGATCCGATGAGATTAGTCAGTAGGTCTATATCACCGTATTTATTTATTTAAATGTATAAAGCTAACTTGATATGAAGATAAAAATGTCTACAAACATTCTTACTTAAAATTAAGCCGTAAGCAACAGTGGAGACTTAACAAAAAAAAGACAGTCAAAGTACTGAAAGAACTCACGGGTACTGAGCTTAAAACTAGTTTAACAATTGCGTGACGGACGAAGATTTGTAACGTACCTTACATGTACTTGGGTCCGCATAGAAATTCATGCGCGCGAGCGAGTGACGGCTATAGAAAACTGAACCATCGATCAGATGTTGCAACAAAGTAGTTTCATCCACAAAGTAAACGTATGGTTGGTTCACTTGCTTTCTTGTTATTCTAACACCTTACCTAGTCTTATAAAGAACATGAAGACACATTTTACCAGGGCCCGTATTCACAAACGTTCCGAGTTGAGATTTTTCTTTATCTTAAATTTTGACTAAGACATAAACAATTTCTTAGTCTTCATCAAGCGTAAACTAAGACGGAATTATTCTTAGTTTGAAAAAAAAATCTTAGTTTTGAAAATTTACCGTTTTCAGTCGGATTTCCACGGAATCACAGTCTCAAACGACATAACTTACGCCTGCCTTTAGATTGAAGGTTAGTTTAACCTATTATTTTCTCAGATTTTACGGATACGTTTGGTACTTTTTCAGCCACAGCTGACACAAATTTAATTGCTGGTCATATTTGCAGAATATAAACAGGTTCCTTATAAACAGGGTCACTGATATATCAATTCAAATTAATGTGTAAAAATACACAACACCAGGGCCCGTATTCACAAACCAACTAAGATGAAAAATCATCTAAGAATACCGAAATTATCTTAGTTTTCACCAAGTTTTGCTAACATTGTAAGATTTGTCTTAACTTTTGTCTAAGAGTGAAAAAAATCTTAAATCGACGATTTTTATCTTAAAAGTTTAGTCAAGGTACGAGGTGTCTCAACTTTAAGAAAGTTTCTTAGATAAAAAATAAAACGAAAATGGATGCTACGTCGATCATTATTTGTCCATATCTATGAAGAATAAAGTTAATTTCTTGGATTAAAAAACACTTTATTTTGACTTGATCTTGGGCGGAGCAGTTGTCAAAATAACGTGTCAATTTCACTAAAATGTTGCCATCACAAGATAAGCAAAGATCCAGCAGAATGTAGACCTTTGGTGCTTAACTTGAAATTCATTGCCAATGATCCAAGATGCTTTTCACTGGACTTTATGATAGAACAATTAACAAGTACGTGTTATGTGACTATTTGCGCATATATGTGGGATATTGTACGATTTTCGGATAGACATTGATTCAAGTTAATTGTCATACAAGGACAGTGCAATGTGAACTAAAATATCATTAAACCATATACCATTTAATATATTTCGTTATTTATGTCGTGTTTGCTTCTTCATGAATAATTCAGCATCAGTTTCTGAGTTTATCGACTATGAAAACTTGCTATGAATTGAAATGATGTACTTTGTATTCACAGATTCTTTTGAGGACTCCATGAAACAATTTTGGTGACATTAGTAAAGACAGATACCAGTGCCTAATTTGATTTTGATGTGGTAAACATTTAGATAGATAAACATCGCTTTCCATGAATTTGGGTGCAAATATATTCAGCCACTGTTTTGCTGTATTAATGTCTGATATGAACATGAAATCAAAAGACTGCAGTATAATCTTAAATCTTTATTACCTTGTTTACATATTCTTGTTAATGCACATATTGTGATAAAGTTTGCTCCAGCTGAAAGCACATGCATGCAAGTATTTCATTGTGACTTTAGTATATCATAAATTACAATTTATTTATTATTTTGTGCAGTTTGTTATAAGCAAGTACAGGTATAAGCAATTTTGAAACTACCAGTAAAATGCGTTTGTATGAATTTGAAATTAATGCTGCACAACTGAAAGATGTTTTTGTTATTAACCATCAATGTTCAGTTATGGATGAAATATTCTATAGCTATACTGAGCCTCTGTTGCTATAAAATCTCCCAACTATGAGTAATGATATGACAAGCAGAAATATATCGACAGTAAACAAAATACATACATGTATACATATTTCATAGTAAGAATCAATTAAAAAGACATGAGTGATCAATGATACTTGGGTTCTGATGCCCTAATGGTACATATTTTTTATTTTTGATACTACTGTTGTTGGAACTTTACCGGATTACTGCATACTTCATAAAATTACATAATATCAAAGATATTCATTTGAATTGATATATCAGTGACACTGTTTGTAAGGAACCTGTTTGTATTCTTGCAAACATGACCAACAATTGTATTTGTGTCATCTGTGGCTGAAAAAATACCAATTGTATCCGTAAAATTGAAAAAGTGTATAACAGGTTAAACTAATCGCCAATCGTAAGTAATGACGTATGGGAATTTCGTGGAAAAAACCCTGACAACGGTAAATTTTCAAAACTAAGATTTCTTTTCAAACTAAGAATAATTCCGTCTTAGTTTATGCTTAGAATAAATCTTAGATGAAGACTAAGAAATTTCTTATGTCTTAGTCAAAATTTAAGATAAAGAAAATTCTCAACTCGGAAGAACGTTTGTGAATACAGGCCCAGGGCGTCAGAACTCAAATATCATTGATCACTCATGGTTTCAATTGACTCTTGCTGTGAAATATGTATGCATGTATGTATTTTGATTCCTGTCTATCTGATATATATCAGCGTGTCATATCATAACTCACATTTATGAGATTTTAAAACAACAGAGGTTCAGTATAGCTGTAGAACGTTTCATCCATAATTGGACATTAATGGTTAATAACAAAAACATCTTTCAGTTGTGCAGCATTTATTTCAAATTCATACAAACACTGATATCATTTACTTCACTGAATTCATATTGGCATGGGTACAATTGCATGTTTACTTGTAGTTTTAGAATAGCTTATACATGCATTATACTCTATTCGACAAACTGCACAAAAGAATAATTAAATAATAATTGATGATATACTAAAGTCACTAAAGTATTTGCATGAATGTGTTTACAGCTGGAACTTTACCATAATATGTGCATTCACAACAAAATGTAAACAAGGTTATCAAGATTTAAGATTATACAGTTGGATTTCATGTTCATATAAAAAAACTAATGCAGCAAAACAGTGGATGAATATATTTGCATCCAAAAGTGTTCATGTGAAGCAATGTTTATCTGTCTAAAATGTTTATAAATCACATCAAAATCACATTAGGCACTGGAATCTGTCTTTTCTAATTTCACCATATATTGTTTAATGGAGTCCTCAAAAGAATCTGTGAATACAAATTACATAATTTCAATTCAAAGCAAGTCTTCATAGTTGATAAACTCAGAAATTGATGCAGAATTATTTATGAAGAAGCAAATACGACATCAATAATGGAATATATTAAATGGTATATGGTTTAATGATATTTTAGTTCACATTGCACTGTCCTTGTATGATAATTAACTTGAACCAATGTCTATCCGAAAATCGTACAATATCCCACATATGCGCAGATAATCAAATAACACTTACATGTTGATTGTTCTGTCATGAAGTCCAGTTAATAGCATATTGGATCCCTGGAAATGAATTTTAAGCACCAAAGGTCTACATTCTGCATGCTAGATATTTGCTTATCTTGTGATGGCAAATGAACCTTTCACTATGTTTATATGTGAAACTGATACGTTATTTTGTCATCTGCACCTCCCAAGATCAAGTCAGAATAACGGATGTAACGACAGAAAAGTGTTCAAAAGTTCATAATCCAAGAAATTAGCCGATCAGTATTCGTATTCTTCATAGATATGGACGAATAATATGTTCAACGTAGCATTCATTTTCGTTTTGTTTTTTGTCTAAGAAAATTTCTTAAAGTTAAGACACCTCGTAAGTCCTTGACTAAACTTTAAGATAAAAATCGTCGATCTAAGAATTTTTCACTCTTAGACAAAAGTCCCGTATTTACAAAACGTCTAAGATGAAAACTTATCTAAGAATACCGAAATTATCCTAGTTGTCACCAAGTTCTGCTAACTTTGTAAGATTTGTCCTAACTTTTGTCTAAGAGTGAAAAGAATCTTAGAAAAATTCTAATATCGATTTTTTTCAAACTAAGAATAATTTCGTCTTAGCTTACGCTTAGAATAAATCTAAGATGAAAACTAAGAAATGCCTTTATGAAAATTTAAGATAAAGAAAATACTTAAGTCGGAAAGCTAAAACGTTTGTGAATACGAGCCCATGAGTGCAACAACTCATTCAGTGTATATGTCACGGAGAACGACGTACCTTATCCATGTATCAAAACTTCAAAGGCCTGTTCGATTGGACTCTCGTAAGAAGAGAATATGACGGCTATCGACGGCAACCTGTCGTATTTCTTCATTGATAATAAATTACTTCGTTTTAGTTCACGCTACATAAGTATATTCTTAAACTATCCGAAATGTCTACATCCGAATATTAGGTATAACTAAAACTAACCAAACTATAAACTAATGCACACTATGGAATTAAAAACAATATATTTGACTTGACTTGATGGCTCTGATCAGTAGACACGTAGCGAACTTGAATAAAATCTTACGTTAAGTTATAATTCTTAAAAACAGTCTCCGAACTAACTTCTACAAGGTTTTGTATTCCTTTTTCTACGCTGAATAAATAAAATGTGAATGTTTTGAGGGAGCATTCCGATTTATTATACATGTACTTGCATACTTCGGTATGGCTAAATTATTAGATGTTAATCATAAGTCGTTATAAACACTAGACCATTTAAAAAGTGATTCACTATTTTACATTAAGTAGTGTTGATTTGTTAATAATTATCTCTAAGACATGTAACAAAAATCAACTTACACGATTAAGGTTAATCTCCCTGTCGCAAAAAGATTGTATAATCAATAGATAAACATTCATTATTGAATTTCTTAACTCCTTAAAAATGTAAATATAACAAGGTTGCTTCCCTATCTGATAAACTATTTCACGGGATTTTATACAGACATAATATCGGCGGTTTCCGGTAATTTCCGTCAGTCAGTTTATAATCGGTTTCTTTATCAAAAATCAAAGTACTGATAGAAAGCGACTTTTTACAATAGCTCAACCTTTAAGATATTTTACAAATTGTATATCTTTATGAGAATATTAATCAATACAATTTACCTCTCATGCGATAAAATATAACTGTTATATCTGATATATAAATAGTTTTATGATCTCCGAGTTGTTTTAAGGTAGACACAGTCAAGTGATCTGTGTCTTTATAACGATGTGGGTTCAATAACTCCCAGTATATTGCTCGCTTATCAAATATGTACATTTTATCAACACATCGACTCGTATGTGTCTTAAACCACATACAGTAACGTGCTCGACACAAAAGAGTACAAGAAATAAACAAATTCATAATTACATGTATTTATTTATCTTTTCATCTGTTGTTTAGCGGGCCATTCGACAGCTATATGGTCAAAATTACATGTATACAAATACAAAAAATACGAGAACGTAAATACTTTTTTATATAGATAGACCGGAACATGCTGTATCAGCGCTAGTTTCATGAAATTAACTCACAATTTAAACAAACCGAATTCAGATATTGTAACTTAGCAGATTGGTGGAAAACCTAGCTAACATCATGATTCAGTAAGCATCTTGATTGTCACGATTTAATCATATCCTACTTGCATTCTGCAAACATAAATATAACATCGTGTATATCCACAGGTAGCTTTATTTCAGGCAAATATTGCCACACATAATCAAGTAGTCGGGAAAACCAAGAACAAGTTAATACAAGAACATTCTATTACATTGACTCACATACAGGTTGCCATTGTTAAACACAAAGGACACGATGATCTTGATGTAACATTCTTTTTATTAAGAAATTGTTTATTTGATATTTTCTATCGTTTATGGAAGGCAACCATCGACAGAGAAAGCAACATGACCATGGTGAAATGTATACATTGTCTTTGCAAGTTAGCACAATTTATCTTTCAATTTTATTGTAAGACAGCCTTTTCTATTTGGGTATTAATATAACTATTGCACTTCATTAGTCCTGGATGCCGTCACATCCTTCCTCTATGTGTGTGTACACGACAGCACTCTGTTGGTACGGTCAGTCATGACATGTACAGCACGTGCGCTTCTTACCCATTTATTTCACAGTCAAATATAAGCACTCTGTACTAACGGAAAAAGCTATTTCAAAACAAACACAATACTGTTACTTATTCTTATACTTGTGTTAATTTACCTACATTTAGCTTTCGGGGGTACATCGTTATCATGAGGTTTGTAAAGTTCTGTTAGTTTATTTGGTGTTAGGATTTTATTAAATGCTGCGCTTAATTGATATTTTTCCTGATAATAATCAGAGCAAACATTGTACAAATCTAAACAAATATGAAAGTAGGAGAGGTCATTACTGTATGTTAGGCTTAATTATGGACGGTATATGAATACCTCGGACATTGTAGATGTTATCGTAAACAATGGTATTGCTTGAAGCCAATACTACTACATGTACGTATATGTAATTACTTTGTCAATTAAAATAAGAACAAAGCTATTGTCATATTCAAAAATGAAAGAACATGATTTGAAAAATAAAATGTTTGGATGTTTTCCTATGATCTGAATGACTTACGGGACATTGTTGTAACGTTCTTTTTTACCAATGATACAATTACATAAATTAATTTTGTGTATAAAAAACAATTAATTAAAAAAGGACATATGTTAAAATTTTCGAGATTGTTAACAAAGTTATGTAGGGCTATTGTCATGTACCACCTCTTCTTATATGTTAACATGAAATAGAGAAACATTTTATTTCCAATAGGCTAAAAAGTCCACAAGGATACAAATATGTATAATATAACATTGACAAACAGTGACATTTACATTCATGTATAGATATGCTGCATTTAATCAAATCAAGCATCATACTAATTAATGATTAATAATAAGGAAAGTAAAATAGACATGAGTAATTAATAAATTATATGAAAAGACGAACGTTAATATCACGCTCGGAGAAGGTCAACTATGTAGTAATAGTACCATCTCCCTTAAGGGCTTGTACGAGGTTATTGGTGTTAAAATGTATGCACAACAACACAATACATATCTAGAATGGTTAGATTATTTTCGTAAAAAGTTGATGTATTTGTGTTTAAAACCAAACATGTGATAATATGAATTAATTATGTGCTGTCAGGTTATTTTGTTCTGATGATCTACTTTAAAAAAGTGATTAAAGATATTTTTAAATTTTATCTCTGGCACGGATGATTATACATGCAACACTGTTTTTCTATTATCTATAGAATTTATCTTGGACATCATCATAATTTCTATATCGTTGATATTTCTTGCATAAATCGACGTCCTTAATATCGGAATACAAATAAAATTATTCTGCAGGTATAAATTTAAATGTTTTTATGTCTTATTAATTAGGTAATTTAAGTATTTTACCAATAATTTACATGTAAAAAATGTAGTTTGTTCTTAATATTCGGCGAAGTACTCAAAATGATTATTGATATCATACCTGTATGTTAAATATACACAGAGATGTACTGAAAATAGCATTAACTTAATTTGACATTTATTGGCATACTTTATGACTGCGTAGAATATAAAGACTTGTGAAGTTTAGAATTAAGGACGTTGTTATAGTGCTTTAGAGAAGATATTGCTTTTTTTCATGCAGTTGTATTTCATCAAATCGTATGGTTAATTAGATACATGTAATATGCGAGTTCAGACGGTTTGTTTATTAATGACAGAATACAGGAATATTATACGCGTATATTTTACGTAAGATTTCTACATTAAGTAAATTATTGAACCAGTCCAATGTTGTTTATGACTTATAACGCATGGGATGCCTTCAAAAGCAAATGTTTATTAAGATCCTATAAAAAATTATGACTGACGTTATTATTTTGTATCCAATCTGTTTATATTATGTTTGTTGTTTGTATCTGTTTGTATGTTGTTTGTTGTTTGTATGGTGTTTTTATCTGTTTATATGATGTTTGTTGTTTGTATCTGTCTGTATGGTGTTTGTTGTTTGTACCTGTTTGTTGTTTGTATGGTGTTTTATCTGTTTGTATGGTGTTTGTTGTTCGTATATGTTAGTATGGTGTTTGTTGTTTGTATGGTGTTTTTATCTGTTTGTATGGCGTTTGTTGTTTGTTTATGTTAGTATGGTGTTTATTGTTTGTATGGTGTTTTTATCTGTTTGTATGGTGTTTGTTGTTTGTATATATTAGTATGGTGTTTGTTGTTTGTATGGTGTTTTTTTTATTTGTTTGTATGGCGTTTGTTGTTTGTATCTGTTTGTATGGTGTTTGTTGTTTGTATGGTGTTTATTGTTTGTATGGTGTTTTTATCTGTTTGTATGGCGTTTTTGTTTGTATATTTTAGTATGCTGTTTGTTGTTTGTATGGTGTTTGTATCTGCTTGTATGGTGTTTGTTGTTTTTATGGTGTTTTTATCTGTTTGTATGGTGTTTGTTGTTGCAAGTCTTCTCGTATATTTCACAATACCTATACTTTATTTTAGTTGTCACTTTTATTAGTTCAGTCAAATCTGTGAACAGATGCCACCCTTGTGTGATACAAAATGTGTTATTCACTGACCAGTGGCATTTATTCGGAGGTCTTTTTGTTCTAAATGATCAATGACGTGTTTTTAAAGAATGGCTTTTAATCTCAGGGTGGGTTTTATTCGGAGGTGGCCGCTAACACAAGTTTGACTGTATTATTTTACAGGTTGTTTATATATTTCGAATCCATTTCAGTCACAGATGTTCATGTCATCTCGTCATCATGAGTTGGTATAGGTTCAAAGTCCGAGTACTCTTTATTTTAGTCGGGTTCACTGTATTGTTGTGTGTGCTTATTTCCACCAGACAGGTAATTCTAGAACTATAAATAAAGGCAACAATCATGATTTAGTATTCAAACATCGAACAGCTTGCTGGTTTGTTTCCCTTTGAAATATAGACTATTTGCGCATCACACATGACGTATGGGACTATTTGTACTTTGACTACTAGTTGCCGAGTATGACGCATTAATTTAAGCAAGACTTAGTACTTATTGGTAACATAAGGTACTTTGTTAAATGAGTCAGACCATACAAAATGTATAATTTACCTTTCAGCCAGGAAATTTACGGCTTTACGGCTTTTCAGATAAGAAACATTTAACATTTAACATTTTTGTTCTCAGCTCAGGATTATATTTGTTTACGACAGAAATATCCATTATCATATAGTGAATCTGTGTAACAGTTACAAGGCCTTTCAAACATGGAATGTACATATCTAGTTATAGTTTTCTCGCAATAAGCTGTTACTGTATGTAGTGGTAGATAATAGTTATATTTGGTCATGTGTACATTTTTTGCAATATAAACATATTTTATCATTTCTAGCAATATCTCAATGTCTACTCTCCTCTCAATAAATTATGAGATGATGATTTTAGTAACACAATGCTTGATCTAAATTTAGCCATATCTATAGCTTCAACTTCAAATTTCAATTTAAGAATACATATATTTATTTATACATACATATGACAGACCACTAAGTGAAGTTTGACTGTAGTTCGTTATTTTTTAGGTTAAGCAAGTTGATGTGGGTAGTTCAGACTATGCTGGTATCGATATCCGAAAAGGACCGAAGGTATCCGATACAAATGTTTACATGATTTCAAATCAGATACCCGACACGCAAGTCGGGAGAAAACTTGAAGTAATTGCCAAAGCTATCCATGAGGCAAAGAAACATGTTCGAGGCTCAAAAACATCTGACTATCTTAAAGAAGCTATTGAGAACATGAATAACTTATTACAACATATCGGTATTGACCAAGCAAGTGTATATAATCGCAATACGCATGCGCCGAAAAGTGTGTGTCCGGAAAAGTACATGGGAACAACATACGGTTTTCCTTATTTTTATAAAGGTTTTGAAGTGACTAACTGTAGTTACGGCATTCCAGTTTCAGATCTTATCACCATTGTGAATGTTTTTAATGACAATCAGACATTAAGTGTTGTACAAAAGTTTGTTTCTTCCGTTTATCATATAAACACCAACTTTAGCCTTGTTATATCAGTTACGTCCGAACAAATGGCGAGTTCTCTAAAAGAAACATATCCAAGACTGGTAGTTCAAACATACAACACAATGTCTGATGGAGAAGCTTGGAACAATCTTATAAAACACACAAAGACTCCATATGTTCTTATAGCCAGGAATATTGAGCTTTTAACCAATGATTCACGATTAGACAGACTGGTGAGGGAATATGAAAGCTTAAATACTGTGGCCGTTTCCGGTGCGTCACGTGACAGCAATGGTCATTGGAAGAAAGGCTGTTTTCAGTCCGTGTATAGAAATTTCTCATTACGATACCTGGAAGGATATGATGAGTCTATTCATGAATGTTTATTTTGTGATTACATTGAAGGTCCAATTCTAACAAGTCGAGAATACATGGAACAAAATCCATTCATTGATGTTCATGAATCAGACGGCCTTTTTGAAGATTGGTTTTTGAATATTGTGAAACACAAACAGGAAACTGTTGTTTGTCCTGACTCCATGTTCCATGTAAGTATGCATAGATTTTCTGAAAAGAAGGTCGTTGAAAAACAATGGTTCAAAATGATGGAGAAATGGGATCTTTATAAAATGCGGACACCAAGCGGCCATACCATAACTCGTCCTTGTCCCAACTCGAGAACTACACTAGACAGTTCATGCAATGCACAAAGTAACGCTGATGCTGTTAAAACCATCATGAAAGTGTGTGATGAAAATGGACTCATTTGTGAATTACAGGAAGGCACAGCACTAGGCGCAGTGAAATTTGAAAAGACGTTACCATGGGAACGAGATGCAGATATTACATTTCTGACAGCAAACTACCGCGCGTTTCGTGAATTAAAATCTATATTCGATAAATATGACATTTCAATGAGTGCGAATGGTGCACTTTGGTGTTGTGTTGATAACAGGACAGCTGGTGGAAAATTCAAGTTACATCATAAAGGGTGGAAAATAGAAATGTATGGTCAACATATCATGGACTCTGAACTTATGGTGCTCAATGGATTCCGACCAACAAAAGTGCTACTTGATGGTCAATGGGTTAAAGTGCCTAGAAATCCCGGACTGTTTATGAGAAATAGATACGGCCGCGAAATCTATCAACATGCTCAGCATTGGTTAACTACTGGAGGTTCATCTGGATGGATTAACTATAAGACAAACATATTTAAACCATGTTCTAAACCAGGTGAACACCATTGCTTAGATCGATATAATGCTGATGGTGATTTACCCTTTGTTGAAGTATTACCTTAGTGAAATGTACATTTAGTTAAATGTACATTAGTTTGTTATGCTCTTTGATGTTCAAATTTGTTATTTATTATGAACATTTGTTAACAATAGGATATCATATGTTGAAAGCAAGATTTCAAACAAATTCTGTTTGATGTTTTTAGATTTTCATTGTGGCGTTCGAAGTTTTTGTGTTATACAGAATGAAATCAAACTCTGAAGATTCTGCTGTTGTTCGGAACTACAAAGCAGCCAAAAGTTGAATTTCTTTGTAGGGTGAGGTATTGGGCTGAGTTTTGGAAACCGAACGATAGTTCGCGCATGAATTTGAGTTAACGCTTTTCTACACCCTCTATGCAGTTCTTAAAGTTGTTCCCGTTCCATGTGCTTTCAGTACTTTGATTTATGTTTCCCATCTGAACACCAAAAATAGTTCAGCCATGAGCATAATATTATATAGTCTACATTACCTGCCCGTTCGTATACTCAACTTTTACAGGATGTAATATCGCATACATGAAGACATGCTCGAAGAAAAAGCTGCACGTTATAAGCATTAAATTACAATAGTAATCGATTAAAATTTCCCGATGAACCATTTTTTAAAAATATCGTCATAACTTACGTCTGCCTTTTGATTGACGGTTAGTTTAACCTATTATTTCCTCAGATTTTACGGATACGTTTGGTACTTTTTAAGCCACAGCTGACATAAATTTAATTGTTGGTCATATTTGCAGAATACAAACAGGTTCCTTATAAACAGTGTCACTGATATATCAATTCAAATTAATGTGTAAAAATGCACAAAATTAGGGCGTAAGAACTCATATATCATTGATACCTCATGTTTTCAATTGACTCTTGCTATGAAATTTGTATGCATGTATGTATTTTGAATCCTGTCTATCTGGTATATTTCTACGTGTCATATCATTACTCACAGTTATGAGATTTTAAAACAACAGAGATTCAGTATAGCTGTAGAACGTTTCACCCATAACTGGACATTAATGGTTAATAACTAAAACATTTTTCAGTTGTGCAGCATTTATTTCAAGTTCATACAAACACTGATATCATTTACTTCACTGAATTCATATTGTCATGGGTACAATTGCATGTTTACTTGTAGTTTTAGAATAGCTTATAAATGCATTATACTCTATTCGACAAACTGCACAAAAGAATAATTAAATAATAATTGATGATATACTAAAGTCACAATGAAGTATTTGCATGAATGTGTTTACAGCTGGAACTTTACCATAATATGTGCATTCACAACAAAATGGATGTAATGACAGAAAAGCGTTTAAAAGTTCACAATTCATGAAATTAGCCTATTAGTATCCGTATTCTTCGTAGATATGGACGAATAATGAGTTCAACGTAGCATTCATTTTCGTTTTGTTATTTATCTAAGAAAATTTATTGAAGTTAAGACACCTCGTAAGTCCTTGACTAAACTTTAAGATAAAATCGTCGATCTAAGATTTTTTCAAAGATTTTTTTCACTCTTAGACAAAAGTCTTATATTCACAAAACGTCTAAGATGAAAACTTATCTAAGAATACCGAAATTATCTTAGTTGTCACCAAGTTTTGCTAATTTTGTAAGATTTGTCCTAACTTTTGTCTAAGAGTAAAAAAGATCTTTGAAAAATTCTTATATCGAATTTTTTCAAACTAAGAATAATTCCGTCTTAGTTTACTATTAGAATAAATCTAAGATGAATACTAAGAAATGTCTTAATCAAAATTTAAGATAAAGAAAATTCTTAAGTCGGAAAGCTAAGAACGTTTGTGAATACGAGCTAAGAACGTTTGTGAATACGAGCTCATGAGTGCAACAGCTCATTCAGTGTATATGCCACGGAGAACGACGTACCTTATCCATGTATCAAAACTTCAAAGGCCGGTTCGATTGGACTCTCGTAAGAAGAGAATACGACGGCTATCGACGGCTACCTGTCGTATTTCTTCATTGATAATAAATGACTTCGTTTTAGTTCACGCTACATAAGTATATTTTTAACTATAAACTAATGCGCACTATGAAATTAAAAACAATATATTTGACTTGACTTGATGGCTCTGACCAGTAGACACGTAGCGAACTTGAATAAAATCTTATGATAAGTTATAATTCTTAAAAACAGTCTTCGAAATAACTTCTGCAAAGTTTTGTATTCCTTTTTTCTACGCTGAATAAATAAAATGTGAATGTTTTGAGGGAGCATTCCGATTTATTATACATGTACTTGCATACTTCGGTATGGCTAAATTATTAGATGTTAATCATAAGTCGTTATAAATACTAGACCAATTAAAAAGTGATTCACTATTTTACATTAAGTAGTGTTGATTTGTTAATAATTATTTATAAGAAATGTAACAAAAACAAAAAATCAAACTTACACGATTAAGGTTAATCTCCCTGTCGCAAAAAAATTGTATAATCAATAGATAAACATTCATTATTGAATTTCTTAACTCCTTAAAAATGTAAGTATAACAAGGTTGCTTCCCTATCTGATAAACTATTTTACGGGATTTTATACAGACATAATATCGGCGGTTTCCGGTAATTTCCGTCAGTCAGTTTATAATCGGTTACTTTAATAAAAAATCAAAGTACTGATGGAAAGCGACTTTTTGCAATAGCTCAACCTTTAAGATATTTTACAACTTGTATATCTTTATAAGAATATTAATCAATACCCTTTACCTATCACGCGATCAAATACAACTGTTATATCTGATATATAAATAGTTTTATGATCTCCGAGTTGTTTTAAGGTAGACACAGTCAAGTGATTTGTGTCTTTATAACAATGTGGGTTCAATAACTCCCAGTATATTGCTCGCTTATCAAATATGTACATTTTATCAACACATCTTCTCGTATGTGTCTTAAACCACATACAGACACGTGCGCGACACAAAAGAGTACAAGAAATAAACAAATTCATATTTACATGTATTTATTTATCTTTTCATCTGTTGTTTAGCTGGCCATTCGACAGCTATATGGTCAAAATTACATGTATACAAATACAAAAAATACGAGAACGTAAATACTTTTTTATACAGATAGACCGGAACATGCTGTATCAGCGCTAGTTTCATGAAATTACCTCACAATTTAAACAAACCGAATTCAGATATTGTAACTTAGCAGATTGGTGGAAAACCTAGCTAACATTATGATTCAGTAAGCATCTTGATTGTCACGATTTAATCATATCCTACTTGCATTCTGCAAACATAAATATAACATCGTGTG
Organism: Lutraria lutraria; assembly: GCA_964023205.1. Classification (NCBI taxonomy): domain Eukaryota; kingdom Metazoa; phylum Mollusca; class Bivalvia; order Venerida; family Mactridae; genus Lutraria; species Lutraria lutraria. Next base: position 2,999,821 of record OZ026833.1, read on the forward strand.
TATCCACAGGTAGCTTTATTTCAGACAAATATTGCCACATGTAATCAAGTGGTCAGGAAAACCTAGAACAAGTAAATCAAGAACATTCTATTACATTGACTCACATACAGTTTGCCATTGTTAAACACAAAGGACACGATGATTCAAATGTGACATTTTTTTTATTAAGAAATTGTTTATTTGATATTTTCTATCGTTTATGAAAGGCAACCATCGACTGAGAAAACAACATGACCATGGTGAAATGTATACATTGTCTTTGCAAGTTAGCACAATTTATCTTTCAATTTTATTGTAAGACAGCCTTTTCTATTTGGGTATTAATATAACTATTGCACTTCATTAGTCCTGGATACCGTCACATCCTTCCTCTATGTGTGTGTACACGACAGCACTCTGTTGGTACGGTCAGTCATGACATGTACAGCACGTGCGCTTCTTACCCATTTATTTCACAGTCAAATATAAGCACTCTGTACTAACGCAAAAAGCTATTTCAAAACAAACACAATACTGTTACTTATTCTTATACTTGTGTTAATTTACCTACATTTAGCTTTCGGGGGTACATCGTTATCATGAGGTTTGTAAAGTTCTGTTAGTTTATTTGGTGTTAGGATTTTTATTAAATGCTGCGCTTAATTAATATTTTTCCTGATAATAATCAGAGCAAACACTGTACAAATCTATACAAATATGAAAGTAGGAGAGGTCATTACTGTATGTTAGGCTTAATTATGGACGGTATATGAATACCTCGGACATTGTATATGTTATCGTAAACAATGGTATTGCTTGAAGCCAATACTACTACATGTACGTATATGTAATTACTTTATTTGTCAATTAAAATAAGAACAAAGCTATTGTCATATTCAAAAATGAAAGAACATGATTTTTTTACCAATGATACAATTACATAAATTAATTTTGTGTTAAAAAAACAGTTAATTAAAAAAGGACATATTATTAAGTTAAAATTTTGTTAACAAAGTTATGTACGGCTATTGTCACGTACCACCTCTTCTTACATGTTAACATGAAATAGAGAAACATTTTATTTCCAATAGGCTAAAAAGTCCACAAGGATACAAATATGTATAATATAAAATTGACGAACAGTGACATTTACATTCATGTATAGATATGATTGTATAATCAAATCAAGCATCATACTAATTAATGATTAATAATAAGGAAAGTAAAATAGACATGAGTAATTCATATATGAAAAGGTGAACGTTTATATCACGCTCGGAGAAGGTCAAATATGTAGTAATAGTACCATCTCCCTTAAGGGCTTGTACGAGGTTATTGGTGTTAAAAATTATGCACAATAACACAATACATATCTAGAATGGTTAGATTATTTTCGTAAAAAGTTAATGTATTTAAAACCAGTCTTCTATGTGATAATATGAATTAATTATTTGCTGTCAGGTTATTTTGTTCTGATGATCTGCTTTAAAAAAGTGATTAAAGATTTTTTAAATTTTATCTCTGGCACGGATGATTATACATGCAACACCATTTTTCTATTATCTATAGAATTTATCTTGGACATTATCATAATTTCTATATCGTTGATATTCCTTGCATAAATCGACGTCCTTAATATTGGAATAAAAACGGAATTATTCTGCAGGTGTAAATTTAAATGTTTTTATGTCTTATTTAAATTAGGTAATTTAAGTATTTTTACCAATAATTTACAAGTCTGTTCTTAATATTCGGCGAAGTACTCAAAATGATTATTGACATCATACCAGTATGTTAAATGTACACAGAGATGTACTGAAAATAGCATTTACTTAATTGGACATTACGTTATGACTGTGTAGAATATAAAGACTTGTAAAGTTTAAAATTAAGGACGTTGTTATAGTACTTTGTAGAAGCTATAACATTTTTCATGCAGTTGTATTTCATCAAATCGTATGATTAATTAGATATATGTATTGTGCGAGTTCAGACGGTTTGTTTATTAATGACAGAATACAGGAATATGCAAGACAAATAGTTTTCTGCGGCCAGATAATTTACAGACCAGTATTGTTAAGGATGTATTTTTCAGCAGTTTAGATGCTGATCAAATTCATTCCGGTGTATGTTTATAAGTCCAAATAATTCAGGTACTGTCCAGTTAGGATAATGTGATAGTGACGTTTCATTTTATGTGTACACAGAAGTTTAAATCCATTGTCTGAACAGGTAAAATGGGTTTATGAGAAACAAATATAGTATTATAGTTTAGCAATGATATTGTAGATGTCTGGTTGGCGCAGTTGGTAAAGCCTTTAAAATTGATCAGGGGCTAAAATTTTATCGCGAGTTCGAACCTCACCGGTTGTCTCTTTTTTCGTTTCTTTTTCAACTTTTTGCAAATGAATTGTAGTTTCGTTATAATATTTAGTAGTAAATTGTAAAGAAAAAGAATGCATAATATATAATTGTCCTGTGTAACGCAAAGTGTGCCGAGTGCAAAAGTACATGAAGTTTTAGTACCGCGCACAGGTATTTCGTGCAAACTTATCTGAATGCCAACTAGCTGAATATGACTGAAAATAGGCGAACCAATCGTAATTACCAGAATTACAACGAAATATCTAAGACTATTCTTCATTATGTTTATTACATGTAAAAGATATTCAAAAAAGATATGCCAAACGATAAAAATGATGATAATAATATAAACACTAGATCTAGTTTATTCCTTACCAAAAAAAAAAACGACGAAAAAATTGACGATTTTTTAAAAAAGATATATAGCAATAGAAAATAATTTGTGAAAAAAAACCATGTCGTGGTCTCACACACTTCTTTTCACATCAATAAATTATCGTCAGACACCATCGTTACCAACTGCGTTACGCCGACAGTTGATGTATTTATTGAAATTTGTAAATCATGTAGTCAGCCTATATGTCCAATGATAATTTGACAACGGTTTTACACCGTAAGAATGGACTCGACCACAGCGTCACTATACAATTATCCTAACTGAGCAGTACGTATGTTATATATGCGTATAGTATTATTTACAGGATCAAAATTATAGTGTCGGAAAAGTTTTACCCTTTGGCTATGTAATCCCCGTCGAAATCTGTAACAAATTACAAACTTACACCGAAATAAAACTGGTGCTTGCTAAAAGAATATAAGGTGCGAAACCATCAATTTTATGCTCTGGGGACAGTTGATGTACATTGCATATAAATCCACCAATGCATATGTCCACAACGGCATTTAATTAAATTCTGATTTAAAATCATCGGAAATCGGGGTATACTACCGGTTTATTTAACCTTGAAACCTGTATGTAATGAACATTTCAGGCGTTTCGATAGTATAGCGTGAAATGGTTGTCTTTATGCGTAACGTATTAATAAGGTTGATAAAAACACGTGAAGTATGAAACGACGTGTAAGTGGTCATTCTACCAGGCAGCGCATACAAGTAAACTTCTTATTTATGCGCTTTACGCATTAGATTGGCGAAAGTTTTGGAGAAAAATGGAAGGCGAAAACGTTATTATTTCGCGCATAGAAGCATTGATAAACAGCAAGTTTACTGACTTCGAGAAACGTATCATAAAGTCAAAGAAGGACATCCGCCGGGTGCAAAAGAAAGGACATGAAGAAAAATTGAAGGTCAACGCACGTGTAATCGACAAGCGTATTCAAGCAGAGGACAAACGTTCAATGGGAATACGATACAGTCCATACTTACGAACAACAAACGAGTAAAATGGTTCCATGGAAAAGTCTACAGAGAAACATGGCGGTTGTTTGTGCCGTGCAATGCCCGGTCACTGGAGGGCTGAATGTCGTTCGGGGCAATCTGAGATGGACACAATATTAAGATAAGTAAAATTGAAATTACTTGCTCAGTTGACAATTTGAAATTTGATAGCGTTGGTGACGCCTTTATGACATGTCCAGGGTCCGATGACCATGATAGTTCCATTACTGAAGCACGTGGTATAAACTGTGAGCGAAATATTGTGTCTCCTGTTGGAAAACTTAAATCTAGCCTTGCTCATTAGGAGAAAGCCGGTGCTAATGAGCATGTTTTAGACGTTATACAACAGGGTTATATAATACCATTTATAAATTACCTGTTTCAGTTTAATTAAGAAACGACAAATCTGCACGTGACAATGAGTCCTTTGTTTCAGATGAAATCAGGAACTTATTATTGAAAGGTTGCATCAGACCAGTACATGTATTGCCAAAAGTTGTCAATCCGTTGACTGTGGCTGTCAGTAATTCAGGCAAGAAAAGGCTGGTTTTAGATTGCAGGCATTTAAATTCAAAATTGTACAAATTCAAATGTTGTTTTGAGAACCAATCCGTAGCTAGGGAAGTATTTTCAAAGGGAGATTACCTATTTAGCTTTGATATAAAAGGTGCTTATCATCATATCATGATTTTCCCAGAGCATACCACTTATATTGGATTCGCATGGGCGGAAATGGGGTTAAACAATATTACGAATTTCAAGTTTTACCTTTCGGTTTATCCACAGCAGGGTTCATATTTACAAAATTATTGAGAACCTTTGTAAAAAGATGGCGGGAAATGGGATATAAAATTGTAGTATTTTTAGATGATGGTTTAGGCGGGGCTAGTACGTTTGAATCTGCTCATAGTGTAGCATAATTCATAAATCGGGATTTGATTGACTTTGGTTTTTGCTGGCAGAGAATAAATGCATTTGGGTGAATTCTTTACACATGGTTTGGTTAGGTTATGAATTGTTTATGACAAGCGGTACGTTGAAAGTAACGGAAGACAGGTTATGTCGCACTGAGTGTTTATGAATTAATTACTAAGATATCTAAAGGATATATTCTTATTCCTGTTAGAAAAATTGCTTGTCTCATAGGTCAGATTATATATATGCAAATATCCTTAGGCAACGTGGTAAGTTTGCGTACAAGGTCACTGTACAAATGTGTTGACACAAGGGCAAGTTGGGATGCCTTAGTAAAAGTTACTACAGAGGCGTTAGATTAAACGTTTTATTGGAAAGATAATTTGAGAACGCTTAATGTTGCATATCTAAGTACCAACACGCGTGATAAGGCATACGTCTCTGTTGACGCCAGTGGAGCTGGAATTGTTGAATATGCCAATGTCTATGTTGACGCCAGTGGATCTGGTTATGGTGGTTTTATCGAAGAAACAACAGATAGTGATGTCGCAGGTAGCTGGTTGAATACCGAGGGGTTATTGAGCTCCACATGGAGAGAGTTAGAATCTGTTCACCGTGTTATCCAAAGCTAGCAAGTGGTAGTAAATACAGACAATACAAATGCATCCTTAATCCTAAAAGGAAGTCGTAAGCCTGATTTACATGATATAGCAATGAAAGCTAATAGTTTGGGCAATGATAATAACATAGGTCTTGTTTCCACATGGTTACCTAGAGAAGATAACTCCAGAGCGGATTATCTTAGCCGTCGTTCAGATTGTGATGACTGGTCAATAGTAGATTCTATATTTCAGACATTAAACAGACGGTTGGGGCCACACACGGTTGATCGATTTGCGTGTCATTATAATACGAAATGTAAAATATTTAACTCAAGGTATTGGAGCCCGGGTACGTCTTGAATTGATGCTTTTTCGCATGTGTGGTCTGGACAAAAATAACTGGGTTGTCCCTCCACCAAGACTGATTTTGAAGTACATTAATAAAATTAATGAGAAAAAAAGCCTTTGCACTATTTTGGTTCAACAATGGAAGTCAGCGCCTTATTGGCCAGTACTTTTTATAAAAGAATGTCCCGCTACGTTCGTCAAAGATTACGTAATTTTAAATCCTTGAAAATTGACTGATAGGGGGAATGACGATTAACGGTATTTTCGATGGTAGATCACTTTCGTTTGGCTTTGTTGCTGTAAGAATAGAATAATGTACAATAATGTAATAATGTATACTATATAATGAGAATGTTTTCTTCAGGCTTGAGTTTAGAACAATGCATCGTAGATGAAGTTACGAAGACGGGATTGGACAGTACTCTTGTTGATCTGATCTAGAAAAGTGAAAACACAGTTAAGAAGTATTCTCATTATTTTAAATAGGCGGGAGTTATTCGCTATTTCATATGAAGAAAATCGTTTCCAAGACAGATATAGTGAAAGAAAAATATTGACAGAGTTATGTAACAAATATGAAGATTTAGATGATATTTTGATTGTTAGAGACTTATGTATGATTCTTTATGTTATTCTGTATTCTTAAGATATGATGAGATCAAAAATGTCCGATGTAATGATATTATGTTGTATGAATAACACTTTTTTTACAGTTTCCTAAAAATATTAGTATTTCCTCAGTAATGAAATAGTTAGATCAGAGGGCTAGAGCTCAGCATGTCGATATGCAATGCTTTCAACGTTATCTGAATATTTCAAGTCAGTTAATCATGTTTATTTTTTTCTAAAATTATATTTCATAGTTCATTCCAGCCCAATCTTTTTAAATCTATACGCTTGCCTGGTAACCGCAAATAGTGTTGCTTTTTGATGAGATGAATTTACTTGTAAATTCTTCTCATATAGCGATCACGCAGACTATGAATTTCAACACTGCACTGCTCTCAATAGTAATCTTAGGGAGCGCTTCGTACTACATTTTTCGGTCTTTTTTGTTACTCGCTATGCTGACAGAGCAATACTGCACGCAGTTCAAACACTCATCCACACACAGTCACCAAGCAAATACCATAGAAGCTGTTACTATATCGATTTCTATTTTTGGCGTTTATGATACGCACTCTTTCGGACACTTCATTGGTCATTGTTGTTTTACATACTAACTCGCAAGTATTGATTTTCTATTTTTAGTTTAGTATAATCTACTATAGTACCGGGTATCATTTTGACACGAGGTTTAATAAAAGTGTGTTTTTCAGCTGCTGAAAGTAAAAGCAAGGAAATTGATAATCAATGCATATATTTCAACGAACAATGACAAAGAAATATATGACAAGTTCATTCACTTGTAAATTCTTCTCATATAGCGATCACGCAGATTATGAATTTCAACACTGCACTGCTCTCAATAGTAATCTTAGGGAGCGCTTCGTACTACATTTTTTCGGTCTTTTTCGTTACTCGCTATGCTAACAGAGCGAAACTGCACGCAGTTCAAACACTCATCCACACACAGTCACCAAACAAATACCATATAAGCTGTTACTATATCGATTTTCTATTTTTAGCGTTTAGGATACGCACTCTATCGGACACTTCGTTGGTCATTGTTGTTTTACATACTAACTCGCTAACAGAGCGTTAAGTACTGCGCAATTATTGATTTTCTATTTTTAGCTTAGTATAATCTACTATAGGTCAAGTCAAAAGTACCTGGTATCATTTTGACACGAGGTTTAATAAAAAGTGTGTTTTCCTGCTGCTGAAAGTGAAAACAAGGAAATTGATAATCAATGCATATATTTCAACGAACATTGACAAAGAAATATATGACAAGTTCATTCAATTAACAAAAATATGTGCTTTTTGTACTTGGTACACTTTTACATCCTCTGATTGTTTTAAAAACGTCCTTTGAACTTGCCACATTTATCAAACACTACCTTGATTGCTGGACATAAATTCCTGAACGTGCAACGTCAATCACTGACACCGAGCCAAGTTTCACCTTTAAGTATTGATTTTTACAGCCCAAGGAGTTCGCAATAACAATTCTTGCTTTAAGATTTTTTATTGTATGTCTCATAGTAAATAGCAAATGGAAAAAGGATGAAGAAAAAACACGGACTTCGTGTCAGTTTGTACACACTATATTGCCCTAAATATTTGCCTAACATCAGATATTTTTGCATAGCAAGTAAGATAAATTAGATACAATCATTTTGGCTTAATTCATAAACCATTATTATACCCCCACAAAAGAAGTTTGGGAGGGGGTATATTGGAGTCACTCTGTCGGTCGGTTGGTCGGTCGGTCCGTTAGCTTAAAATATCAAAAGTTTGTGGAGCGAACTACTTTCACATTCTTTAAGCTGTTGCTATGAAACTTGAAATATGTTATCACCATGAAGTGTAGATGTGCAAGACACAATTTTCATTCTCATTCCAGAGTTATGTCCCCTTGAACTTAGCCATATAGTGTAAATGTCACTCTTAGTTTGTGGAAGCGAACTACTTCCACATTTTTCAAGGGATGGAATTGAAACTTGGAATATTTTATCAATATTAAATGAATATCACCATGAAGTGTACTCGTGTAAGACACAATTTTCATGCCCAGCGATTCACTCTTTCCAGAGTTATGTGCCCTTGAACATAACCATATACTGTAGAATTGCACTATTACTTTGTGGAGCAAACTACTTCCACCTTTTTCAAGGGATTGAACTGAAACTCGAAACATATTATCACCATGAAGTGTACTCGTGCAAAACACAATATTCATTCCAAGCGATTTACTCATTACAGAGTTATGTCCCCTTGAACTTAGCCATATAGTGTACAATGACACTCTTACTTTCTGGAGCAAACTACTTCCACATTTTTCAAGAGATTGAATTGAAACTTGAAATATATTATCAATATTAAATGTAAATGTTCAATACATAATTTTCATACCCAGTGATCCACTCATTGCAGAGTTGTGTCCCCTTGAACTTAGCCGTATAGTATACTATTACATTCTTAGTGTCAAAGCGGCGGCGGGGGTATTAGTCACCTCTGTAACAGTTCTAGTTTAGCATTACAATGAAGTGATAAAATGACCATATGTCAATAGAAAAAAAAATCAGAAAAGGCAAAAATAAGCTTACTGATTTTTTGCAATTTTTGTTACCCTTGATTTCTTTTAATATTTATCCCACAGTTACAAAAATTACACTATAAAAAAGGTTACTAAAGTATGAACAACTTTTATATTTACTATAATTTGATGAGATTAATATTTAGTATAATAAACCAGTGATGAAGAAGACATGTGTCAAAACAGTACAATTTCCCAACAACCTGTATGAAGACAGTGTACCAAGTTACAGTATGTATATTGACCAGGGGGCTATGAAGTTAAGGGTTAAACTGGCAATATGATCCTTGAACTTTAATATTTGATAAGATAAACAGTACTAGGTCCTTGTTTCGTTCAGAATTATTGATACAGTTTTAAACTTTGTATCGACTCAGTGATATCCCTGCATCACAAAATTCATCTCATTTCAGGCCTTTGATTTATTCCAAAAATTATAATTTCAAATATTCCATGAACAAAACTATTTCGTCTATTATTCTGTAAATGTTGTAAATACCATGTAAACACAAAACGTGTCATGCGCCGATCACTCGACGTATCATAAACACAGAAGCACACGGTTCATTTTGACATCAGTTATGATAGGAGATTTGTCCAAACATACGTAAATATTATCCTTTATCCGTAAACAAATTTGATGCATACGACCGCGTTACTCGTCTTTGATGTAAAATAATATTCAAATCACAAAGACTCGCCGCGAATGCGTGTGAAAAACAATTAAAAACATATACATGTATAACGAATTCGGTGTTAATTGATAAAGACACCAATGGAATTAAATAAGCAGAACACTTACAGTATATAATTATCAAAATAATGCGTCACCTTGGTGTTTTATGACCCCCTTCCTATATATTTTTATCTAACACGTGCTAATTATTTGAACATAGATTTAATCTACGTGGGTGGTCTTGCAATTGAAGATCAGTCAAAAACATAGTTCATCACATTTAACATGCCATATTATGATCAACTAGGTCAAAGTCTTTTGTGCTTTGGTACACTTTCACACCCTCTGATTATTTTAAAAACGTCCTTTGAACTTGCCACATTTATCAGACACTCCGTCTGGGTCACGATGACCTTGATTGCTGGACATAAATTCATGAACGTGCACCGTCAATCATTGGCACCGAGCCAAGTTTCACCTTTGCACATTTATTTAATCGTGAGTGTAAAGTATTGATTTTTACAGCCCAAGGAGTTTGCAATAACAATTCTTGCTTTAAGATTTTTTATTGTATGTCTCATAGTAAATAGCAAATGGAAAAAGGATGAGGAATAAAGTTTCCTTTTAAAAAGGAAAGGCTTGGCTGTTTGTTGCCGATACCATAAATAAATCGGTCTTGTTTATTTCGTCCTGCTGACCATTTTAGTTATGGAATTGTCCTCTTTCGAAGTCATTAGGCATTCTGATACATCGGCCAAATATTCGATTCCTTTCGCCCGTTGAATGTATTTTTTTTTTGGTCATGTTGACAGATTTTACTACAATTGTGGAAATATGTGCGTCAAATAGGAAAACGAACGCGACTCAGTTAGCTTTTAAAAAACAAGTGGCTTTATCGACGGAACTGCAATGAAATGCATACGTATCATCGTCAAAAACCTTTGACTATTTGGTTTGATCCTGAGGTTAGACAATTGTATTATCGGCAACAGAGTGCCACACACACAGCCACGACCGTGGTCAATTGGTTTGTTATTTATCACAGAAAATAACAGTAATTTATTTACATGTTTATACGGATAGTGTGAACCAGATATGACCGATTACCGTCTTCTCCTTGGAACTATTTTTTGGCGTTTGGTGAAGTACTTTTTCTTTGGTTGTGATAGGGGAAACCATGAACTCTATTTTTAGATTTTGCTACAGATTTTGATTCTGTGAGCGTTGAAAACTGGTAGTGACCAAGAACAAGGTTGCAAGCAACACTGTTCAAAACTGGGGATGAGCAAGCAGGACACTGCAAGTACTAATTCTATTGATATAAATAAGTATGCATAACAAAATAAGAGGGCCAAGATGGCCCTATATCGCTCACATGACAATCACTGTTAACTCATTAAAACATTGTTTTGAATCTGTGACCTAGTTTTTTACCAAAGATGGCCCATGTTAGAACCCGTCCTACATATAAATAAGACAAACGTTCTGACAAGGTTTGGTGAAGATCTAATCAAAACCATGAACACTACAGCATGGAGGTTTTCCTAAGATTTGACCTTGTGACCTAGTTTTTGACCCCAGATGACCCATGTTCGAATTATCTAACATATCATTAAGACGAACATTCTGACAAGGTTTGGTGAACATACTATCAAAATTTTACATCTATAATGTTAATAAGGTTTTACTAAGATTTTACCTCATGACCTAGTTGTCGACCCTAGGTGACCCATATTTCAAGTTGTCCTTAATATCATTGAGACAAACAATCTGACAAGGTTTGGCCAAGATCCAATTAAAACCATGATATTTAGAGCTTTTAACAAGTTTTTACCTCTGATTTGACCTAGTAACCTAGTTTTTGACCCTGAATGACCCACGTTCAACCTTGACCCACATATCACATTCTGACAAGGTTTGGTGAAGGTCCAATCAAAACTGTAACATCAATAGTGTTAACAAAGTTTTCCTAAGATTTAACCTGGTGACCTAGTTATTGACCCAACATGACCCATATTTGTACTTGACCATTATATCATTAAAAAAACAATTTGACGAAGTTTGGTGAAAATCGAATTATGAAAAATCCAACTGTGAAATCTACAGTGTTAACATGGTATTTCATAAGATTTGACCCATCAACCTAGTTTTTACCCCCAGATAACCCATGTTCGAACTTGTTCAAGATATTATAAAGACAAACATTCTGATAAGGTTTCATTATGATCCAATCAAAACAGTGACTTCTAGAGTGTTCACAAGGTTTTTCAGCAATTTGCCCTAGTGACCTAGTTTTTGACCGGAAATGAACTATTATCGAACTTGACGTACATATTATTAAAATAAACATTCTGACAAAGTTTCATGAAGATCCAATTTAAACAATGATTTCCAAAGTGTTCACAAGGTTTTCCCTCATTTGGTCCTGGCAACCTAGTTTTTGACCCCAAATGGCCCAATATCGAACTCGTTCGAGATTTTGTTGATATTAACTTTCTGACCCAGTTTTGCAAAAAATGAGCTAAAAATTTGGCCCCTAGTGCGTTCACAAGGTATAAGTTTGACTACGCACGACACCAGAGGAAGACTGATCACAAAAGCTCACCCTGTCACTTTGTGACATTTGAGCTAAAAATGCCAATTTTTTATGTCTATAACAGATTTCAAATCTTGATTTCTTAAAAGGTATCTTAGGTACACAAAATCCATTAACATATTATCTTACTCCAACAATTATGCTACTAAATATATGGAATTTGAGAAAACTTACCTTTCTGAATTTGAGAAATATGAAGATTAACACAACATAACAGAAATAAAAACTTTTATTACTAAAGCATCATGATCACAACTACGTTTACATTTTTACTTCACAAATGACCATTCTTTATCGTAAGTATTAACAATACTTACGTTGAAAGGAAAACATTCTAAACAATGAAAACAATAAAATTTAAATTAATTGTAAAATGCCTTTGAGAAAAATGTGAAACAGATGTTTATCGAAACACGTCAAACAAGTAATTTAGTCCATGGACCATAGTATGTTCCACAATAATAATATGGATTGCAAGTATTATATTAATATCATATAATATAGAACATTTTATAACATAGACTAGGTGGTTTTAAACAATATGTAAAATAGTTACAAATTTTCCTAAAGATTATAGTAGAAGAACAAATACAATTTCAATGTGTCATAGCAAAATGTCCGAAGATTTTTTGACAGTTTATGATAGCAAAAGAATAAAAAGAAATCACACAATAATAGATATCAACCTTGCAAGTATTTGAGATAAATAATGTCATTAACACATATTTTGGGCATTCACAAGTCATTGGTTTATATTAACAAACACCAAAAGGAATTTGTATCTTAAATTTTAAGAACATTTACAGAAATATTTTTTAAAAAAGTCAGTGTACCCAGAAAAAAACAGGTACCTTAACCAAACATTTCACATCTTGTTTCTTCATAAAATCTGTTTTTCCAGAATTGTCACATGCTGAAATCTGTGTAATATGTAGCGTATGTCCCCGCAAACTGAAATTATAAACAAAGGTGTTCTAGATTTCAATTTTTGTACAATAATATTTCAATCACAAAAATCACAGTAATAGTAGGTCCAGTGTCTCAAAACACCTCTCTTACAGATATGATATATATATCGAACAGCAGAACTCCAGATGCAGAACTGCTGATGAAGAAATAAATTAAAGTATTGTTTTGAACTGATGATGCTCTTGAAAAAGGTATGATACATATGTTTCGAGGATTTCAACAAGTTATACAGTAAAACCTCTCCACAGTGGCCCTCTGTAAAGCAACAATCTCTCTATAACATTACCTTCAACATTTCCCTAAACTGATATTTACTCTAAATTTAACCTCGGTAGAGCACCAATCTCTAAACAACAGTCATTATTTGCAGCTCCCACAGGGTGTTGGTCTGCAGAGGTTGTACTGTATTATCAAAATATATGTCAACAAAATGTGTCTACCTTGAGTGGGACTCAGGAATCAAGTTTAAATGGACTGAATCATCATCACTATCATCATTAGGGCAATCTCATTTTTGTAGAATCTGTCTAATAAAGTAAAAAGCAGATACAGTAACACATACAAATTATTATTATGTACCAATAATTCAATAAGCTTCATTTATACTGAAACACAGACTGTAGTATCATACTGACTTAACTAAGTAGTAACTGATATATTATGATTATGACAGTATGTCTTGACAGTAAATACTGAAAACAATTCAATATGTATCTTCTGTTTATTAAAATGTCAGAGGATAAATACTGGAATTACAAATTGATCAAATGTTACAGTAAAACAGATAACAATATTTGCACTAGTACTTATTGCAATGTCAGTTTAATTCATGATGTGTAAGAATCATGAGTCGTACAAAATGAGTATTAAAAAATACAGAATATATCACTCACCTAGTATGTGAAGATGCATCTGGCATTGATGCTACACTAAGTTCTCTCATCAACCCATCCATCGATTTCTGCATTATCTGTGAAAAATGTATAGAAATGCCACTTCATAAACCCATACACTGTCAAAAAATATATAACATCATTCAAAGAGTAATTGAGAACTAATGAAATATTGATAACCTATATTGACTTTTGTCAACCAGTGTCATGATAATATTTAATGTATATTTGGGGTTTGCTGTTTTACTGTGTCTTACAAAGTTGGTTTGTAAGTATCATTCTTGACTAAATTTGATTATCAGAATAAATTGATTAGTTTACTTTACCAATTAAGAACACAAAGCAATTCAAAAACCTTTCATTCAATGTGTCAATATGTTATGGCTGTATCCAGTAAGAGGGTAAAATATAAGGAAGTATGCATGTAAATTATATATCAATTACTTACCACTGCCAGTTTCAAGTAATGTACTCGTATTAATCGAAACTCGGCACTCTTGACATCTTTGTTTGCAAGTCTTTCCGTATAGTTCACCGTTCCACACATCGTACGTATAATCCACCAAGTATCCGTATTAATGTTCATAGTTGTAACAGGTGAGATGGATGGGATCAAGACGACAGGGTGATCACAATGTCAACTGATTCAACAAAACACTGAGTTCAATAATCCGCTGACACAGTTGTCCTAGAGTCAGTTTCAACAAGCTTGCCACCGACACGGTTTATATAATGTTATGACGTAATCACGTCACACTTCCGAGTTAACATAAAAATACGCCACACACACTGATCTGACACAATAATTGCGATCAATTTCACAGTGACTGATAGTTTATTTCTCCTAAGTTAACGATTTTTATAATGTCTACCGCGATTTGTATTATTGGTACCGCCATGTTGTTTACACTGAAGTCACGTGATTTACCGATTCACACAGTTAGTATAAACCAATCACCGGACTGTTAACATATAGCTGGCAACCAATCGCCGGACTCCTAGCATTTTTGCACACTTGTACCCAGCTTTCGCATTACAGCTACCAGCATCTAGGGAACAACTGCAACCGAAAACAATAGTAAGGCCGTAGCTCCAAGCCAAAAAACACGGACTTTGTATCAGTTTGTACACATCATATTGCCCTAAATAGTTGCCTAACATCAGATATTTCTGCATAGCAAGCAAGATCAATTAAATCAATTTGGCGTAATTCATAAATACCATTATTATACCCCCACAAACGAAGTTTGGGAGGGAGTATATTGGAATCACTCTGTCGGTCGGTTGGTCGGTCGGTCCGTCAGCTTAAAATATCAAAGTTTGTGGAGCAAACTACTTTGAAATTCTTTAAGCAGTTGCTATGAAACTTAAAATATGTTATCACCATGAAGTGTAGATGTGCAAGACACAATTTTCATTCCCAGCGATTCACTCATTCCAGAGTTATGTCCCCTTGAACATAGCCATATAGTGTAGAATGGCACTCTTAGTTTGTGGAGCGAACTACTTCCACATTTTTCAAGGGATGGAATTGAAACTTGAAATATTTTATCACCATGAAGTGTACTCGTGCAAGACACGATTTTCATGCCCAGCAATTCACTCATTCCAGAGTTATGTGCCCTTGAACATAACCATATACTGTAAAATTGCACTATTACATTGTGGAGCGAACTACTTCCACATTTTTCAAGAGATTGAATTGAAACTTGAAATATATTATCAATATTAAATGTAGATGTTCAAGACATAATTTTCATACCCAGTGATCTACTCATTGCAGAGTTATGTCCCCTTGAACTTAGCCGTATAGTGTACTATCACATTCTTAGTGTCAAAGCGGCGGCGGGGTTATTAGTCACCACTGTGACAGTTCTAGTTTAACATTACAATGAAGTGATAAAACGACCAGGTGTCAATAGAAAAAACAACAGAAAAGGCAAAAATAAGCTTACTGTTTGTTTTTGCAATTTTTGTTACCCTTGATTTCTTTTAATATACAAAAATTACACCATAAAAAAGGTTACTAAAGTGTGAACTTTTATATTTACTATACTTTGATGGGTTTAATATTTAGTATAACAAACCAGTGATGAAGTAGACATGTGTCAAAACAGTACCATTTCCAAACAACCTGTATGAAGACAGTGTACCAAGTTACAGTATACTATGTATATTGACTAGGGGGCTATGAAGTAAAGGATTAAACTGGCAAAATGATCCTTGAACTTTAATATTTGATTAAATAAACAGTACTAGGTCCTTGTTATTGATATAGTTTTAAACTTTGTATCGACTCAGTGATAAATCCCTGCATCACAAAATTCATCTCATTTCAGGCCTTTGATTATGGAGTATAGCATAGACTGAAAATTTCACGCGTTTCGATAGTATAGCGTGAAATGGTTGTCTTTACGCGTAACGTATTAATAAGGGTGATAAAACACGTGATGGGATGGCCAGTGAAGTATGAAACGACGTGTAAGTGGTCATTCTACCAGACAGCGCATACAAGTAAACGTCTTATTTACCCATTTATATATTATGTATATATTATACAGAATGTGATTTGTTTTGCGTAGTGTAGTTTTTAACACATAGTCGAATACTTAAGTTAATTTTTGTGGTTTTCAAAATGTTTTTAGTTTTCAATGATAAATAATGGTGATTGAAATGCAACATTGTTTTTAAGACAATATGTGCTTTTTTCTTGAGAAGTGATCGTTCTACATTTATTTTGTTTTTGTATATACACTCAGTTGGTGCTTATGTAATATTGTGGTTGTATATGTAATATTGTGATTGTATATGTGATATTGTGATTGTATATGTAATATTGTGATTGTATATGTGATATTGTGATTGTATATGTAATATTGTGATTGTATATGTAATATTGTGATTGTATATGTAATATTGTGATTGTATATGTAATATTGTGATTGTATATGTAATATTGTGATTGTATGTGTAATATTGTGATTGTATATGTAATATTGTGATTGTATATGTGATATTGTCATGTATATATGATATTGCAGTTACATATGTGATATTGTGGGTGTACATATATATGTGATATTGTGGGTGCAAATATATATGTTATATTGTGGGTGCACATATATATGTGCTATTGTGGATGTATACGTGATATTGTCATTATATATGTGATATTGTCATTATATATGTAATACTGCGGTTGCATAAGTGATATTTAGGGTGCACATATATGTGTGATATTGTGGATGCACATATGTATGTGATATTGTGGGTGTATACATGTGATATTGTCAATATACATGTGGTATTGCAGTTACATATGTGATATTGCGGGTGCATATATATATGTGTGATATTGTGGGTGCACATACGTATATGA
Source organism: Lutraria lutraria (assembly GCA_964023205.1). NCBI lineage: Eukaryota > Metazoa > Mollusca > Bivalvia > Venerida > Mactridae > Lutraria > Lutraria lutraria. The sequence goes on from OZ026833.1 coordinate 3,017,142, forward strand.
TATTGTGTGTTTATATGTGATAATGGCATTATATAATTATGTGATATTGCAGTTACATATGTGATATTGCGGGTGCACATATGTGTGTGCTATTGTGGATGCACATATGTGTGTGATACTGTGGGTGTATATATGTGATTTTGTGATCATTCAAGTTGGTTTAACGTCTCTTCATCAGTGCTTGTTTACATAGTAAATTGTTATCTTAAAAAAAGTATATCTTCTATGTGCATAATAGTTTCTTGACACAGTCATGTTTAGTGATATATTGACAATTAGAATCAGGGTAATGACGGTCACATCACTGTTTATAGGATGGAATCTCCTACTTCCATCTCACCATTCAAATTACATATTTTAAATAAATTTCTGTGTTTGTGGTTGAGCAGCTAGTTCGCAGTGTTATGTGATTTTAGTGATAAACCAATGATAAATGTTTTTGTTCAAATATATTGCGTAGTTTTATCGATATTGTTGTGAACATAGTTCTCATATGCATGTAAAATAATCAATATATATGACTAGAAATGTTAAATAATTAGAGAGTGTTGAGTCCAAGTGTTAAAGGCCACTATACTAGCTGTTAGCCTGGAGCCCTTACCTCCATATTTCCTCATAACGGTTTTTGTGGTTAGGTAGCCACCGTTGCTTGCAGTTGAGGACTCAATAATTGAATTTTGAATATTATTGTGATCAATTTGGATGAAATTAGATACTTAAATTTTTAAAAGGGCAATTGGTAATATCATTTGATGTTATATACAATCAATGTTAAATATTTTGTTCTATATGTTCATGCATAAACGGTGCATTAATGTTGAGCCATCATGTATTAAGAGCTGTTCATCAAAGTAAACTGTCAGTTGTACTTACACATATACTTACTTGCACAAATAAATATACGCTTGCCTGGTAACCGCAAATAGTGTTGCTTTTTTATGGAGTATAGCATAGACCAGTTTATACGTACAGCGCGTCTCAGCAAACATGTCCATATGGGTCCCATATGGGCTAGTTCTGGGCAAGCCCATATGGGTATGCCCATATTAGACCCATATGGGACCTATGTGGACAAGCCCATGTGGATTATGCCCATATTGGACCCATATGGGACCTATGTGGGCAATCCCATATCCTATATGGACTGTTTCTGGACAGGCCCATACGGTTATACCCATATTGAACCCATTTGGGACCTATATTGGCATAACCGTATGTTTCTTACAAATTGTTTCTAGGCACCCCCGTTTGATATGCCCATAAGGGACCCATATGGGACCCATGTGGATTTATTGCTGCACTGTTCGGATTAAATTTATTTACAGCGTATTTTTTACAAATTAAAGTATGCGACGATCTAAAAATACTAATTCAATACATACAGAAAGTTGTAAACGTATGATTTACAACCCATATGGGACCCATACGGGCCCCATTTGGGCTGCCCAGTAACGACAACTGCCTGTAACAGGTGCGCGGAATGCATTCTGCTTTTTATACAGGATTTATTTTTTATGTATTTATAATAAGATAGAATTTGTACCATTTATACATAGTTATTATCAAGAAAGTGTATTGAAATATCTAATGACTGCATAAGTAAAAATTTAAAAACAGGACGGGCATGCGCAGATGTTATTTCCGATCCAGGCAAACGTACGTTGTGCAAACAAATTGCAATTTGAAATGGGAAATTGCAAAATTGTGATTTTATGCACCTGGATAGTAAAGTTCTTTTGGATTAAGTTCGACAATCATATTATCGATCTGCATTCTAAATGCATGGACATATATCGTGTGTATAGAAGCATTATATATGCATTGTTTTGCCTTTGCCATGCATTTTCGCGATGTTGACTTTATTTGTAGTGATAGAAAATAAAATGCGACTTAATACATTTATTTGTCTGTCTTTTATATTTGCCAAGGCCATATATATATATATATACATGAATGTATACTTATTATATGGCTTAATTAAATTAGCTTGCTCTAAATTATGCAACTGCAACACTGAAGAAACCTTTGGATCAGAGAATTGGACTTTGTAAAAAATTTGATGCTCTCCATGCATCCAGTGTGTTTTTGCTGGAGCTGTATACATATACTAGTCTATTGTATGAAGATCTGAACCCTGCTACAAAAGCGACCAAGCACGGCCCTTATTATGAATATGGGCTGCCCATATAGGACCCATATGGGTCCCATTTCAGGATAATCTGGGCTGCCCATATGGGACCCACATGGAACCCTGTTGCAGTCCCCATATGGGTCCCTTATGGGCAGCCCACATGGGTCCCATATGGAAACCCACATGGGACCCATATGGGTACCATATACTTTGTTTGCTGGGACGTATCGTTTCCTGCAGAGTACATAAAGTCTAAAAATAGACTAGATGAAAGTCTAAAAATAGACCTCCGAGGAATGAATATTTTTTTTGTTTATGAATTAAAAATTAGATAAGATATACAGGGTACTGCTTTTCATGAAAAATATATCTCAAATAGTATTCATTCTTAAAAAATTGTTCTCAATTGCTTCGAAATATTGCGTTAGTCTGGTTCTCGTAATTCTTACAGAAGCGTACTAAAGATTGATGAACACGGTAACCAGACTTGTTGTTTTAGTCTGGTTCTCGACATTCTTACAAAATGCTACTTTCAATAGCTTAAACACGAAATACAGACAAATCACCATAAGAAAAAACTACTAATCGCATTCCAGTATATCTGCGGCCCCGAATAAATGATTGAACCAGTCCAAGGTTGTTTACGACTTATAACGCATGAGATGCTTTCAAAATCAAATGTTTATTAAGATCCATTAAAAAATTATAACTGACGTTATCATTTTGTATCCAATCTAAATGTATCTGTTCACTTTGTATGTTGTTTGTTGTTTGTATCTGGTTGAATGTTGTTTGTTGCTTGTATCTGTATGTATGGTGTTTGTTGTTTGTATCTGTTTGTATGGTGTTTGTATCTGTATGTATGGTGTTTGTATCTGTTTGTATGGTGTTTGTTGTTTGTATCTGTTTGTTTGGTGTTTGTTGTTTGTATCTGTTTGTATGGTGTTTGTATCTGTTTGTATGGTGTTTGTATCTGTATGTATGGTGTTTGTTGTTTGTACCTGTATATATGGTGTTTGTATCTGTATATATGTTGTTTGTTGTTTGTATCTGTATGTATGGTGTTTGTTGTTTGTATCTGTTTGTATGGTGTTGGTATCTGCTTGTATGGTGTTTGTTGTTTGTATCTGTTTGTATGGTGTTTTCACAATACCCATACATGTACATTATTTTAGTTGTCACTTTTTTATTAGTTCAGTCAAACCTGTGAACAATGACCACACTTGGAAAATACAAAATATGTCCTTTATTGACAGGTGGCATTTATTCGGAGTTTTTTGTTCTAAATGATCAATGACGTGTTTTTTTTAAAATGACCTTTAATCTCAGGGTGGGTTTTATTCGGAGATGGCCGCTAACACAAGTTTGACTGTATTCTTTTACAGGTTGTTTATATTTTTAGAATCCATTTCAGTCACAGATGTTCATGTCATCTCGTCATCATGAGTTGGTATAGGTTCAAAGTCCGAGTACTGTTTATTTTAATCGGGTTCACTGTATTGTTGTGTGTGCTTATTTCCACCAGACAGGTAATTCTAGAACTATAAATAAAGGCAACAATCATGATTGAGTATTCAAACGTCGAACAGCTTGCTGGTTTGTTTCCCTTTGAAATATAGACTATTTGCGCATCACACATGACGTATGGGACTATTTATACTTTGACTACTAGTTGCCGAGTATGATGCATTAATTTAAGCAAGACTTAGTACTTATTGGTAACATAAGGTACTTTGTTACATGAGTCAGACCATACAAAATGTATAATTTACCTTTCAGACAGGAAATTTACGGCTTTACGGCTTTTCAGATAAGAAACATTTAACATTTAACATTTTTGTTCTCAGCTCAGGATTATATTTGTTTACGACAGAAATATCCATTATCATATAGTGAATCTGTGTAACAGTTACAAGGCCTTTTTAAACATGGAATGTACATATCTAGTAATAGTTTTCTCGCAATAAGCTCTTACTGTATGTAGTGGTACATAATAGTTATATTTGGTCATGTGTCATCAAAACATTAAACTTACTAATACTAGGATTCTTATACTATTAATTAATCGTCCATTTATATACTGATGCCGCAAAATTGATAACAAGTGCAAATAAGAAATAAAATGGTATTCATCCTCTATACATTTTTTGCAATATAAACATATTTTATCATTTCTAGCAATATCTCAATGTCTCTTCTTCTCTCAATAAAGTATGAGATGATGATTTTAGTGACACAATGCTTGATCTAAATTTAGCCATATCTATAGCTTCAACATACGATTCAATTTCAAATTTCAATTTAAGAATACATTTGTACATATATTTATTTATACATACATATGACAGACCACTAAGTGAAGTTTGACTGTAGTTCGTTATTTTTTAGATTGAACAAGTTGATGTGGGTAGTTCAGACTATGCTGGTATCGATATCCGAAAAGGACCGAAGGTATCCGATACAAATGTTCACCTGATTTCAAATCAGATACCCGACACGCAAGTCAGGAGAAAAGTTGAAGTAATTGCCAAAGCTATCCATGAGGCAAAGAAACATGTTCGAGGCTCAAAAACATCTGACTATCTTAAAGAAGCTATTGAGAACATGAATAATTTATTACAACATATCGGTATTGACCAAGCAAGTGTATATAATCGCAATACGCATGCGCCGAAAAGTGTGTGTCCGGAAAAGTACATGGGAACAACATACGGTTATCCTTACTTTTATAAAGGTTTTGAAGTGACTAACTGTAGTTACGGCATTCCAGTTTCAGATCTTATCACCATTGTTAATGTTTTTAATGACAATCAGACATTAAGTGTTGTACAAAAGCTTGTTTCTTCAGTTTATCATATAAACACCAACTTTAGCCTTGTTATATCAGTTACGTCCGAACAAATGGCGAGTTCTCTAAAAGAAACATATCCAAGACTGGTAGTTCAAACATACAACACAATGCCTGATGGAGAAGCTTGGAACAATCTTATAAAACACACAAAGACTCCATACGTTCTTATAGCCAGGAATATTGAGCTTTTAACCAATGATTCACGATTAGACAGACTGGTGAGGGAATATGAAAGTTTAAATGCTGTGGCTGTTTCCGGTGCGTCACGTGACAGCAATGGTCATTGGAAGAAAGGCTGTTTTCAGTCCGTGTATAGAAATTTCTCATTACGATACCTGGAAGGATATGATGAGTCTATTCACGAATGTTTATTTTGTGATTACATTGAAGGTCCAATTCTAACAAGTCGAGAATACATGGAACAAAATCCATTCATTGATGTTCATGAATCAGGCGGCCTTTTTGAAGATTGGTTTTTGAATATTGTGAAACACAAACAGGAAGCTGTTGTCTGTCCTGACTCTATGTTCCATGTAAGTATGCACAGATTTTCTGAAAAGAAGGTTGTTGAAAAACAATGGTTCAAAATGATGAAGAAATGGGATCTTTATAAAATGCGGACACCAAGCGGCCATACCATAACTCGTCCTTGTCCCAACTTGAGAACTAAACTAGACAGTTCATGCAATGCACAAAGTAACGCTGATGCTGTTAAAACCATCATGAAAGTGTGTGAAGAAAATGGACTCATTTGTGAATTACAGGAAGGCACAGCACTAGGCGCAGTGAAATTTGAAAAGACGTTACCATGGGAACGAGATGTAGACATTACATTTCTTACAGCAAACTACGACGCGTTTCGTGAATTAAAAACTATATTCGATAAACATGACATTTCAATGAGTGCGAATGGTGGACTTTGGTGTTGTGTCGATAATAGGACAGCCGGTGGTAAATTCATGTTACATCATAAAGGATGGAACATAGAATTGTATGGTCAACATATCATGGACTCTGAACTTATAGTGCTCAATGGATTCCGACCAACAAAAGTGCTACTTGATGGTCAATGGGTTAAAGTGCCTAGAAATCCCGGACTGTTTATGAGAAATAGATATGGCCGAGAAATCTATCAACATGCTCAGCATTGGTTAACTACTGGAGGTTCATCTGGATGGATTAACTATAAGACAAACATATTTAAACCATGTTCTAAACCAGGTGAACATCATTGCTTAGATCGATATAATGCTGATGGTGATTTACCCTTTGTTGAAGTATTACCTTAGTGAAATGTACATTTAGTTAAATGTACATTAGTTTGTTATGCTGTTTGATGTTCAAATTTGTTATTTATTATGAACATTTGTTAACAATAGGATATCATATGTTGAAAGCAAGATTTCAAACAAATTCTGTTTGATGTTTTTAGACTTTCATTGTGGCGTTCGAAGTTTTTGTGTTATACAGAATGAAATCAAACTCTAAAGGTTCTGCTGTTGTTCGGAACTACAAAGCAGTCAAAAGTTGAATTTCTTCGTAGGGTGAGGTATTGGGAACCGAATGATAGTTCGCGCATGAATTTTGATGCAGACTTAAGTACTACTCAGTTAACGCTTTTCAACACCCGCTGTGCAGTTGTTAAAGTTGTTCCCGTTCCATGTGCTTTTAATACTTTGATCTATGTTTCCCATCTGATCACCAAAAGTAGTTCAGCCATTAGAATAATATAATATAGTCTACATTACCTGCCCTTTCGTATACTAAACTTTTGCAGAATGTAATATCGCATACATGAAGACATGCTGGATGAAAAAGCTACACGTTATAAGCATTAAATTAATCGATTAAAATTTCCCGATGAACCACTTTTTTAAATATCTGCATGGTTGACTCACAGTTATCATCGCATCATCCATGAAGTCAATGATGACTTTTATACGTTTACAATAGAAGCTAGTAACCAGACTAAATTAGCATATACAGCACCAGAATTATGACGTCACCCTTCCTTGAAATGTGTGTACTGATAGTAAATACTGTAGTAATCCGAGGGAGAGGATTGTTTAGATTTTTTACGACTGTTTTGTATTGCTCGTTTACGATATTGCATAGTCATCTGATTTTGACTTATATGCACGAAATATTTAAATTTGTATTTATGCCCTTGAATTTAAAAATTGGAACTATGTTCGTAAGCGGAAGGTTAATGGAAGTTGTTCGGTATGCAGAAAAATGAAAGCAGAGCGATTGTTGATTCAATACAAGGGCAGCGCTGTGATATGTTGCATAAAACTCGAAATATGAACGACAGCTAATTTTATAGTTTGTCCTAATTACTGTATTTACAGAAAAAATAGGGACTTATTTTATGCATATCAAGTTCTCGGCACATTTTATGCGAAATATTATTCAAATCTCAAATGAAATACAGACATTTCATTGGATAAGGCGGGTATATTAATTCGACGTATCATTACAATAATAATATGTGTCTCTTTGCTCAATAATCTAAAAATGTAAGAAAAGCTACTCTTGACTAAGTAGTCATAAATTATCTCTGGGTAGTCTCCCTTGGATAAAATCAGAAATATCAATGAGTGTCTCGAGTTATAGATCAGGTTGAACCAAACATCACGAACACAAATGATGTACACATTGCATGAAGTGAGAATATATCCTCATATGCCAAGGTTAAACCAACAATACAAAAATTACTTATAAAATATGTTGTATTTTTATATTGTTTTTAGAACATTCGGTACACCAGACATAACATTCACTCATTAAATCCGGCATTGATTTCATACTTACCTAAACTTATCAGCTGTTTCTTCTGCGTCAAAGCAAACATAGAGTGTGAGTTTTTTTTCTTCTTTTGTTTTAAATGACATTATCAAAGTACTCATGATCAATTTCCTTGCAATACTAAAAGCCCCATTTGCATTTTGGATGTTAAAATTAAAGTAGGTCTTATTTTACCTAGAAAGATATCTTATCAGTGAAATTGACTTTTACTTGCAATAAAAAACATTCCGACATTTTCGTTTTTAATCACAAAGTACATAATAGAGATATAGCACAGTATTTTTTTCAATGATATCGCAAAAAATAAGAAAAAGCGTCTGACAACATTTCTACGAGATGTGGCTAAAGAAAGGCATTATGTAAATATGTTTTAGAGCTGATAAAATGTGTTTCTTATAATTTACTATCATTACATCTTTTGTTCTGTATTACAAAATTTAAAAAGCTAATGGGGCTTTAAGAATCTTGTCACGAATGAATATTAGCAGATTTTCGTTTCTTCTGTTTAAAGATTCGACAATCTTTTCATTACCGTACCTAAAGAAAGCAAGAACATGATTCGTTGTGGAATAGTGTTATAAAAGGTGAAGGTATTGTTAATTATAGTGTCACCCCCTATTGCAATGCCAGTCAAGATGGCTTAATATGAGACACCCATCTTTTGTTCTCACAGAACCTACCAAATCCCTTCTCTTTTTCCCGGGCGCCTGACTGAGATAGGCCTACGGTAACAATTATTCAACTAGCTTGCGGCTCACCAACCGACCGCACCAGTTTAAAATCTGTCTCCACTAGGGTTCAAACCTTCGATCTCCCGCTCCGTAAGCAGATACCCTAACCACTCTGTCACGGTTGTGGTCGTACAAATGTTTAATTGACAAATGTTAAAGGTCAATGACTGAGATATGCAACGATGGCAAGATTTTATAAACGTGCAAAATGCTACTTTAGCTTGGACATGTTCATGACACGACTGCATTTCAAAAATGTGTGCAACTACATTCATGATTTTAAATATCTTTAGGAAGAATATTAGATTAGATTTTTGTGTCATGAATTTTCTATGTGGTTGCGTTGGGTTGCAGACCATTTTTACTGTGGATCATGAATGTTAGACGTAAAGTCGCCCGTACCAAAGCTCCTTGGCTATCTACTATTGCTTTTTCAGCATTTTCGTACTTATGCATTGTACTTCACAGTCACGTGATTTGTCGACTAGAAGAGATCCATTACTTTGGGCGTTCTTTCTACAGCAAAATTGTTATAGAAAACCCTCTTGCTCGGGTCTTGCACCCGTGACCTCTCGATATCTCGATTAATAATGTTCTGTACCGTCGCAACTGTATCGTTCAAATGGGTCGTACTATCTTTTTTTATAGGTCGTGATTTTTGTATTTGAATCAGATTTTATTACCAAGTTTCACCTTTAAAACCCAACAATTTGTGTGATATTTCTCGTCTAGTGGAGTTTTTTCACAACGGTAAAACTTACAATCAATGTATAACACCCACAAAGCAAGCAATTGTAAATAAATATCAGAGGGTATCCTGTAATCAAATGTGTTTATTAATTATCTCTAAGGTCAGTTAAATCCCTGTAAACCGGACCCCTTCCGGACTCGGCTAAAAGTCCGATTTTCGGAGAATAGCTGTTTTGAGAGAACTTTTTACGAATTCCGAAAAATGTGACTTGAAACATTGGGAATTCCGTAATTAAGGGGTCATGTTTTCTGTGGCTATATTGTATAACAATAACACGAATCATTCTAAACTTATTTTATTGACGGTCAAAATATTTTCACATTTAACATAGTACAATGATACAAGGAACAACAAAATGACGTAATTATAATGTATACATAACATTACATGTATGAAAACAATTCAATAACAATATTGTGAAAAAAAACACAACAATTTCGATGCGTAGGACTTTTCATAAGTCCTTACTAGCACTATTTGTGACGTTTGTTGATTAAGGGTTATCGGGGTCATTAACTAATATATAAGGAAAATAGAGTTGTCGTAGTTAACTGATCTTAAACGATGATATAAAAATATAACTTTAACAATTATGGAGTGTGTTTGCCAAATTTCTCTAAAGAGATCAAAATATGCTTTATTCAATCTATTATTAAAAATAAATTGTCACATCCATCTGCTGTATGGCGACTTTGTGTGACCTGCAGATTTTCAACAATGCTGTTGTTATTTAAGTGTATATATCTATTACTCTGAAACGTTTATTCAAACACAGCAACTTTAACAATTCAAACTTACAAACCATTCCATACAATAACATATTATTCAGTAAATTTAGTCCTTAGAATTGATAATAAGTTTACGTGACAAAGATGTCCCGGACAGGTAACACTTAATTTTTGATATTTACTACATTTGTATTATTTACAATTTAGGAATACATTATTATTTGTAATTATAAACAGGTTACATAATGACTAGTATACGGTAAAAAGTGCACGTTTGAAAGTCTATGTGCGGGAAAGTAACGGAGTTTACCGTTTTCTAATATTTCCTAATATTCAGTTCATTGTATATAATTCTTAAAGTACAACTAATGTATACAAGAAAAAGTTATACAAACATTTTATCCTTGAACATTTTAATGCGCACTGACTTACCCATGTATTTGATACAGCAATTTTAACTAATGCGACATAATTACTAGTATATGGTACAAATATTAATTAATTCATTAATTCACATACTTTCGATGGCTCACAGCACAAGGTACATATATGTATTACGTCCCAGACAATACTCTGCCCAGAACGTTCGTAACAAACTACACAATATATTCGAGCAGTCATTTGGAAAAAAATACAAAATACATGTATTATAATAGTAACGTAAATATCAATGTCTCGCTCACTCTAACGGACACATAAAACACATATAATGGTTTATTCCCGTGACCTTCACAACTTTACACTTTCTTGAACCATATTTTCTCTGTCCGCTTACGTAACATGTTTGTACTTTGAAACAAACATTATGTAAATACACACTATAATCTACGTTACATGGTGGGGATAACGCATAAATTGGTATCCTACGTTACGCAGAAATCTATAACCGACGAAACGCACAAATTTGACGCCGACGTTACCGCATAAATTTAAAACCTTCGTTACTTTACTCATAGGTTTGAAACCTACGTCATTAAATCACGTCACATTTCAAAGACAAAATACAAGTGTATGTTAGATATGTATCGCACAATATGTGTTCTTAATACAGTCATAACTGAGGATATTGTGACGTGGGTTGTGGTGTAAGTGTTCGTAGGTCATTTACGTTACTGGAATTACTTGGTCTCTCTCTGTTGTCCTCATCTGAAACAAGGACGAATTTATATACATACACATGTGATTCAAGTTTCAATTTTATTTCATTTCACTCATATAAACTGGTTCCCGTTGACTTGTGTGTACAAAGCCAACAGGTACGGCCTAAAATTTCCAGGACGCTGATTGGTCAATTTCGATCGGAATCCGGGCAGAATTTAAACTGGTTCCCGTTGACTTGTGTGTACAAAGCCCTTTGGTGCGCTGCAACATGGAACGGGAACCAGTTTAATATATATATATACAATAAAACCCCAGACAACCGGACCCCTTCCGGACTGGGCTAAAGTCCGGTTTTCTGAGAATTCCGATTTTCAGGGAATCCGGTTTGCAGCGGTTTTACTGTGTATGCATACGAAATGAGTTAAGAATTGATATTTATCAATTGAACATATATAACAGGATAGTATTAGATTTACGTAAACAAATATACCATAAAAGAAGAAAATGGATATTTTATCAGTGATTTTAACAATAAGCCACACAAGAAATATAGACCTGTTATTTGTTTTAAATCCACAACTATTACAAACACACCTGGTTGTTTTGGGAAATAAAATCTTGTTTAAATTTGATCAAGTTTGCGTGGAGTACATGTACATTTTCAGAATACAACCGTAAGCGGGCAGACAGACGAAAGATTTTTCTACTGTACGTCGTAGTATAATTTCAGATATTTTAGCATATAAGATTTCATTATGTTAACTCACCACTTGAAATCTGAGGGGGCTTCATTGTAACTTTATCATTATTGTTCACTGGGGCCATATCCGGTTTTGATGTCACGTGATTTACCATTAATTCGGAACCCCTTTCCTCTAATCGACGTCTGATTCTTCGCTCCTTCTTCAAACGACGTATAAGAATGTCTACAATTTCAAATACACGAATTAAATAACAAATAAGTAATAATAAGTTGTATCGCTGTTGTATTTTTAGAAGCGAAACTTCTATAGCTACACATTACCTTTTCTACTTACAATTACATGTCGCGTTGAAAAATAGTACCACTTGTTTATTAAGTATTTAGATATGTACGATTACATGTCTGAACGAAATTGTTCGCTCGTATTATGCATCGATATTCATACTGCATTTCCAAGATATCAATGGTGAATTATTGTTCTATTTACGTTACCATGGTGATATACTAGTATAATGTTGTCATAGTTTATTTACTTTTTTGTTTCTGCTCCTCTGATAACAGTTTCTCAATGTCCTCCCTGGCTTTCTTTTCGTGTATTAAATCTGCTTTTAGATCGTCTGAAACGAGTTACGTATTGTTCATCAAAATATTGAAGTAGGTGATTTATAAAATAAAATCAAAGTTCTGAAAGTATTCATGTCAGTTAACTTAATAAACGTAATAATGACGTCATAATTTTATAAGCATGTATGGCGGATGTAGAAAACATAGTACTCGTATTTTGGACTTTTGAACTTTTTGAACTTTTGAAACTTTTTATAAACTAATTACAAGTAATTACCTATCTGTCTCTCTTGGTGTCTTGCGTTCTCTCCTGCAACCTTTAATAGGCCTTGGATATTCATTAACAAAGTTTCAATGCTAGAATAACCCGCCAAAGAACCATTACTCATGGTAGTTGTATTATGAGGACTTTGCAGAATTCTCTCCCCTGGTTCGCTCTGAGACATCGTTTCCAAGAGGTCCGTGCTGTCAGCTGTAAATCAACATACAGATGTTAAATAAAATCATCACCATGCTAGCTAGAATCAATGACTGATATACACACAGTGCATACAAGTCCTTGCTAGAAATAACTCTACCATTGGCGAAAGCATATCTTTTTTGGCGAAATTTCTAGCCAACTACTAAACTGATTTAGATTCGAATAAACGCCGAATTTCGTTCGGAAATGAATGAATCATACGTAATCAATTATCTTCATAAATTGACACACGTACGGTTTGTAGACATTCATTACGTTTGAATATATGGGTAACTAGATTTCCTCAACAAATGATAACATGAAAAACATGATAATTATAATATGTAATAGCATAATCATGATTTGGTTTTCTTGTCTCTGTGGGTATGCGGCGTGGAGTCAACACGAGAAGTCATTGGTGAGGTATGCGTTCTGTATCACGCTCTCATGTACAGAAAATGTTATTTTACCACAGTTATAAGCTCTCAGATAATTACCGTCTCATTAGTCTAATTATCAGTAATATATTTACGACACTTTGTGTAATTCTTATTTTTTTACATGTCTGATGAGCATTTAACAGACGTATAACATGATGTAACGTTTTACAGACGAATATAAATCACATTTTGTATTATCTATTATTCTGCTACCGCAATAGATAACTTGATTCTACTACATGTTATAATAAGATAATTATAGTATGAACAAACTAACAATCATAAGCTATATACAGTCAAACCTGTGTTAGTGGCCACCTCCAAATTACGGTCACACTGCGAATAAGGCCATTATGTTAAAAACGTTCATTAATTCTTTAAACCAAAATGACCTCTGAGTAAAGACCACTTGTAAATAAATGTCACATTTGGTATTCCCCAAGGGTGGCCTTTGTTCACAGGTTTGACTGTATGTGATGCTTGAGCTATATCCCGGGTTCCATGTTCATAAACCTATTTAAGTCTTAAAATTTAGACCAACTTGAAATCTTTAAGTCTATTCACTTTCTCATGAAAATTTCAGGATGTAGATATTGAATAAAAACTTAAACATCGCAACACAACATTACTGTATGAATTTTTCTAAAAAGTCTGTGTCTCTTACATGGAAAATTGAACTCTTGACAATGAATTTGGATTTTAATTGCGTCCAGTACTTGGTAAATGGTAACCAAAGTACAGTAAACGATAGAATTTAACAAGCTGAATAGTTAGTAATGTTTCACGTAATTGACAAAACGTACCAGTTCTAAATATGAATCATGATAGCATAGCATGCTATGTTTTCATAATATTAGTTGCTTTCACTTTCAAATTAATTAAAGTTTATTTACAATTTAACCCAACAACTGTGCAAATAATGGCATGAAATCTGATTTTGTAATTTTGAAAGAGTTTGAGAACTCATTGTGAGTCTATCAATTGCGCATGCGCGATTAATCACATGACCAGAAAATTATTAAAGAAAAGAATTTCAACTCGACTGGAATAAAACGTTAATTTGATTGTAGCTCCGTCATATAGCAGAGTTAATAATTCACACATCTATAAATGAACCGTGTCTTCGTCTGAATTATCCGAGTTTTATAATGAATAACTGGTTGATTCAATCGAATTCTTTATTACTTTTGTAATAGAACGTTTCCGAAACAGTTTGATCGAAAAGTATTGCATTCTCAACAATATGTGATTAAAACAATTTATACGCGGAAATTAATCCAGCCTTCTAAGCAGTCGCTACAATTGTATGCGTAGAAAATTGCGTCGAAATCTAATAAATGACGTTTTGGGCGAATATTGTGTTATTTCGTCTTTGAAGCTGGGATATAGTTAGTATAATATGCCGCCAAAGAGTCACAATCATGATATGAACTGAAGAAATTATCGCACCGTGCTTTATTGCACGTGGAAGTGCGAAAAGAAATTAATAAATTTATTACCCGATTCGATCGCTCAGAACTAAATTGGAGAGCGTATTAATACAACTATGCGATTAGTAATTATGTTCACAATTTGTGTTCGCGGCCTGCAAGCGCCTAACTGTGATTGTTGAACAGCTCTGCTAATTTATCAAAGCACTGGTACGTCTTTTGTATTGCTGAACTGCTGCGCAAGTCAGGAATGGTATATCTAGACTGAACATGCACATGTCATATGCACGTACTTTGAGCATCTAGTAAATTAACTTCATTTTCTTAATTGTTGATTGTGGAAGATAAACGACTCTCCGTATTAACCATGTCATTAGGATGTTCCACTTGTCTCCTGGCTTATCACATTGTGTCTTTGTATACATACGTAAGGCAAAAGAGTTATCGGGGGGAGGGGGTCCATGATTATCTCAAACCAGTAAAGCTACGTCTCTGTAATTCAACTTACTTTATATCGTCTTTCAGTGAAACCGGTTTAGCAAGTTGTACCAATGAATGACTCTTGGTGTCTTCTTTACAAGGACACCGCTTTTATTAATTTACGATAGGTAACAAAAAAATATATTTATTTTTTGTATGCCGGACATGACCTTTGTCCATAAGCCATGGTATAAATGAAGTGAAATTATTTTAAAAAGGGGAACAAACTCAGTTCTAGAAAGATCATTCTTAAATTCTTTTTAATAAAACGGAAGTATCACGAAAATAAGAATTAGCTTAAAACACCAGGGGGGGGGGGGGGTTAAATATGATAATTGTTCAATCATCACCATCTATGTGAATTTGGAACGTTTCTGCTTTTTTCCAAAGTTGTTTGATCATTTTTAGTTCATGTATATGAACTTTGAGAAAAAAACCTTAATCATCAATATATGGTTCACATAAGACCGTAAAGAAATCTATTTCATTAAAAAACATACATAAAGTAAATAGTATTTTCATCTCATGTATTAATTGCCAAAATTATACTAGTTTCTAAAGAATTATAGATTAAACTTTAGATGTATTCTTTGACTTCCTAATTGCGTTAAATTCTAGCTTATCTATTCTTTTTATTGAACTTAGGGAGAAAAATATTAAAATTACAGTAATACGTAAGAATTATCCATATATTAATAAACCTGAAACATTCAAACAAAAATGAAACCAAACGAGCATTACTTAATAAGATATGTTTGCTTTGATCCGCCGTGATTATTACATACAGACGGTTAGTTAATCGCTTCGTGCAATAAGATATTTGAGTAAACATGCATATCAGGCAATAGCTTTTTTCCAAGAAACTAATTTCTTCTGCACATGGACGAAATGGCTTTAGTACGATACTAGTCGGTTTGAGCGTTTCTTCAGATCTTTGGCATTAATACTTTTATGTGTAATACGAATTAACTATTGAAAGAAACTTCTGCGAAATAAATTTGTAGTTTTTTATTTACTCGGATTAAGCATTGAAAGAAGATGAAATTTTAATCTGAGTTTAAGCGCTCAATAGGATTATGTTAAGTGTTTGAATTCGGTTCAAGCTAGGGTTCTAAACGGTTTGATTTTTTTAATTTACTTCATGAAAACGCTTTTATAGCTAAATACCGAGTATATTTAATACATAAAACACTTTTGTTTATCATCACAGACAACACAATAAACGTGGAAGTATCTGTTTAATGGCCAGATTTGAAGTTATAGAGAAGAAAAAATACATGAAATAATTTACAGTAAATTCTACAGATAAAACAACATGATATGTAAGTAAAGATTCCAGGTTTGTATTTTTTGATTCAACAAATTCACTATCACATCGATTTGAACGTCATTAAGAGGAATGTTCATTATCAAAACTAATTGATTCGCAGGGATGTACTATATACAAAGTCATTCAAAAGAGATTATTAACAAAACGCTAATGTTAACACCAGTGCATCCGAATTAAAACTCTACGAAACGCCCTCTACCGACAGAGCGCGTGTGTGCTATTAAAAGTTTCCAATATTACAAAATGAATACAAACTAGAATCATTTCCCACTTATAATCGTTTTTGTTTCATTAAATATTTTATTTGTGTTTTGAAACCTATGGGGTACGCGTAGAACAGATGCGCAAGACGCTGCGCAGTTGCAGCGTTTTTGAAGAGTTCAAAGACGAAGCCGTGCTGGGCCGGTTCTCTGTTTCTGACGGGAGAAACCATTGAAATCGTCATGAAAATTGTTTCATATTTTAATCATTCAGAAACAAGTATAATTATTTCTCCCCGCAATGCTCATACCGATGAGCATATAATATCTTGCACGCGCTATGAGTCTAGTTTTCTTTTGATGCAAGGAGAACACAAATGCTTCATTAAATATTACCAAGACTGATACAGCATGGGAACTAAATCTTATCCATGTGACATTTGCAGATGAAAACTTTTATCTGTTATTTTGAAGTGTTCTTTTGGTGAAGGAATTGTTCGAGAATTAGTTCTTATTTCCGTTAAGCATATGCTGATGATGGTAATAAATTAAAGGACGTTTAATGGCGATTTTTTAATATAAAGGGGTTTCGTTCAAATTAAATGCTTAAACAAAATGATGTGCAGAAAATTGAGAACATTCGAATATTTCAATTAATTTTATGTCTAATGAGTCCGTGTAATTTGAGGAAGACAGTTTTGAAGACGAATTGAACGGTATGATTTGATATCATATGTATCATAATGAAAAATCAGAATGTTTTGTCTGTACATATAACAAATCTTAAGTTGGAATTCACCAGCTTCCGCTAGTTTGGAAATTTCATTGTCATCCTATTTCGCGGTCGGTTGAGGCTCTGCCATAATCGTCAATGTACGAGTATAGTTATTATTACTTATTGATAGGAAACTGTTTATGACAATACGAAATGATTGAAGAGTCATATTCAAATCAATTTCAAATTAAAACCGCTTTATATCAACAAATACGAAAATTTAAAGTATGTTCATTGTACGCCTTGAAAGCAGCTACTGTTCACATTTTGTCAACTCGGTTTGCCATTTTATATGTTACATATTTTTGTGTTTTGAATATTCACCTCCTTGTGCCGAGCTACTCCGTTCATTTCCTACTTCATCCGTTAATTCAGTATCAGCGGGTTTAATGCCGTTTTTCAACAAATTTTCAGTTATTTCAGCGACCGGTTCACCTAGCCAGTTTTCCTGGACTGTATTCTAACCAGTACTAGCTTAACCTTCCAGAAGGAGACAGTAACTTCTCCACATATGAAGGAAAATCAACATTTTTATCAAATTTTCAAAGAAGGGCGTGGCTTGCTGTGACCAAGAATCGAATCTGGATCTCCGGGTTACAAGTCTAACTCACTAACCACTGGAAAATAGTCGCGACCGATTCTTTGATTAATCTTCGTTATAATTACCTGCGCTTTTATCATCATCTGATGGATTGTCGTCATCAATATCATTACAGTCGTCACTCATCGGATCTTCCGATCTGACACTCGGTGATTTCCGTAAGTCTTCGGCATGTCCGTTTATATGAAGGTTGAGAGGAGCGTTATCTGGTTATAAGAAAAATGAAACATAAATACTAAATAGATAAAATGGATGGTCTTTATTGTTTTAATATTTACATCAAACACATATGTTTTCGAACACTAATAAATAATAATTTATGATTGCGTCAAAGTATAAAAGTTTTCATAGTTTCACAAATTGTTATAATACAAGGACGCCAAAACTTGAATACATATGTACATACAATAATGAAGAATTTAATTGTAAATTAAGAAAAGGTTGATACAGTTTTTCAAGGGAGGTAATTCACGTACTGTCATGGTCTTTCAGGGGTTTGTGGTTATACGCTGGATGGTAGGGGAGATCACTCGTGTTGGGTGAAGACATGTCCTTCGTCTCATTGCTTGAATGAAAAAGTAAACTGTATCATTTATAAATGTAATGCCAATTGATAAGGGGACTCGGTAGTCAGTCAGGCGGTTATGGTCTCTGACTAGTAATAATTAGCCCATACCGCTGTGAGTTCAAATCTCTACCGGGACTAGACAACTTACACATGCGAAGAAGCTATCCAGCAAGCTTAAGAAATGTTTCTGGTTCTACCCAGATGTACACCGGTGTCTATCTACATCATTAAAGCTGGAATTAACTCGACAAACATGTCAAACATTTCTGTTTATAAGTTAAATAATAGAAATATATCCATTTTGATTAATCGAATATTTACGCCGACCAAATACATTGATAAAAAGTTTGTTATAATTTTCCACTCTTGATGATATGCCAAAACGACTCCCTTAGCTTCAATAGTATACCTGATATTGCAACAAAATAAATAAAAAATCAAATTTATTCAATAATAACCTCTCTGACTCTCTTTCTGGGTCACCATTATGATTATCTCTGGACAGAAGCCCCTCGTGTCTGAATCCCAGCTGCTGGGCCATCGCTAGGGTCACTGGCGGGGCCAATAAAGGGTGGTTTAACTGCATGAACGGGTGAACCCCCATCGTGTAGGGATGTGGTGGGAAGCCGTTTAGAAAGTTCTTGGTGGAATCTGAAAACAAAGAAACGATGTTGATAATGCAAAATTTAATTAATAAAAATATTTGAAGTAAGATTTTTAACTACTGGTTATGTAAGTCTACACATGCCCTACTGCTAGGTTGTTACAGTGCCAATGGGATTACGATCTAAGCTGAACAACATAGACAAATGCGGGAGTCGCCCACACGACCACCCCATTGGATAGTTTATCTCTCCAAACATAATTGTGGTCACTTAGCGTCCATATTACATTTATTAAGATTTTCAACAGTGTCATTTTACTTTAACAGCAACCGTTACGGTAAATCAATTATAAGCAAGAAGGGATTTGGATTCTAGTCATGAAATGTTGCATTCAGTTTGACTTCTGTGTGCACAGTATTGGGTCCTCTTCTTTCCGTCACATATTATCAAAACAGGTTCATAATCGCCTCGAAAAAAAGACAAGAGAAAACAGGGGACTGACTTTATAGATGTTCCGAGATAACCTAACGGGAATTAGCATCGTAATCATTGTTCAAAATCCCACATTTGCCAAATGTTTATTAATGACAAAATTGTAGCTAAAAAATGATCAATTAAAACTTTTTAATTCCTCTTGCCTGCCCGTGGTACGTGTTCAACATTATGACCGAACTTTAGACTTAACCCGCAGAATTGACGATTTTCATAATTATAATTTTGTTGTCATTTGTTTTGATTTCAAGGCTTGGTTAAGAGTTATACGTTTGCACGCAAAGAGCGATTTGTTTCTTTCCGCTAATAATGCGTTATTCTCACAAAACAATTATCGCTTGCAATTGGATAGAAAATTTAAATTTTCTACGTCATTTCCGGTGCAAGATGCGATTTGCAAAAGATGAAGATGTTTTTGTGTGACAGAAGGCACACGTCTTAAAAAGAGAAACTAGCATTATCAACACACGTTCTGCAGAGAAATAATTACTGCGTTAATGAGCTTTTCCGCTGTTTGTTTGGGTTTTTGCAGAATTAGTTGTGTTTTTTTTCCAATCTTTCTACCTCAATTTCCCGCGTAAATTTGTCTTGGTACTCACTTGATTTCTTCTATATTAAAATACTCAGCGATTTAACTTATTACTAAATTTCGGATAACATGTTTATTTTACAATATTAACAAATGGGTTGATACTAAAATAGATGACTTTTCGTTGCGACATTTTTGAGAGCGTTTATGATACGATTTTGAAATTTGTATTCAATTTGTATCACATGAATTTCAATTTAACAATTACAGCGTTCATATCTGGTGAGCAATTTAAACTGGAAGAAGTCGTTTTCTCATCTATTATGAATTGCAACAAAATGATAAATGTGCGTGCATTTATGCTGCTTAATTGTTCCTTGACGGCTTTATGACAATATAAGCGAGAACAGCAAATTAAAAAAAGGACTCTATTATCAATTTCCAAGTGCCACCTGCATAGATTTGAACTGGTTTTGGTAGAATATGACATTGAACATCTTTATATTGATATCGTCTTTAACGAATTGAGCTTCGAAAACATTTTAAAGTCAAAATCAAATAAACTGATTTATATGCGCAATGATTTAAGGATTACAATATTAGAAACAAAATAATGCCATTGATCAAGACAGTGGAAAGAAAATGAAAATCAACCCCTAATCCCCGCTTTTTATCATTTGTATGTCAATATGAAATCTGGTCTGTCAAATGACAAAATGATTTGATACCCTGGTTTATACGACGCTAGGGAAAGGACTCTATATCGTTAGTATCTCGCTTATTTTGAATGACATTTTCTTATTTTTCCATTGCTGAAGATCAATTCTAGTATTTATTTGTACGTGTAGGGGAGTATTGTCAAATACCTTTCCCGCAGTAGGTAAGCCGAACTAAAGTTTGATAACTTTTTCTCGAGTAATTCTTAAATCTGTCGGATATAAGTGATTTGTGACAAAGATGAAGATCAATATCTATAACTGAGAGTGAACCCTACTTCAGGTATACCGTACTTCTGCTAATAAACGTACCACCAACTGTACGACCGTGTCATATCGCACTGTTTTGTAGTACGATCGTACCATATCGCGCTGTTGTGTGATGCGTGGATCGTAAGTCGTACCAACGTTGTCTTGTATATATCTTATTTTTTTACCGAGATCCAAACTTCATCTTATCAGAGAAAGTAGGATTAGTTTGGTACGTGTGTACCCGAATGTTAAGAATTTGCATTTTCGTATTCGCACAGAACGACCTCAGGGTATGTGTATGTTAATGACGTTGCCAACATACTAGTAGTGTTAGGACTATGAGCTGATGTTCATTTTGGGTTGAAATCACCTCCGTACATTTGAACTGACCATGAAGACTACATTTATTAACTTGATCGTTTTGTTTGTTTGTCTGTTTGTACCTGTTTCCAACCACGTTTTCATTTTTATTTCATCATTTGTATGACTATAAAAATGTCTGTTCTGTTCTAGTTGCGCAATATTGAAGTCTTGTTTAAAACAAAATTGTATAAAATTGGCATCGAAGAATTCTTTAATATGGCTTAATAATTTATCTCGAACGTAATCGCTATCAAATACTAGTACAAGATTTGACAAAGCGAAGTATGACATATTTATCAAGTGTGTATACGTATGGAAATTTTATCAGTCTTATGTATGGGTTATATGAACCAGTAGATCTACAAGATATATTTTCACCATCCCGGGCAACAAAATGTTAATAATAAATAAAGTAATAGATTATATATTAGTATCTTACAATGCACGACAAGACATACACAGTTACTGCTTATATAACAATCACGATTTGACAGCATGCACTATTTTAGCTGTTCGTTATATTAGGTACAGTGGATCATTTTTGTTGAAGATTCCATACGTACAAGATTACTAGAATATTTGAAATATCTGCGTTTTAGAGTAATTAGCTCGATGTCATGTTTTAGATTAGAAACAGTTCCAGGATGCGCGAGTCTAGGTAGAATAATACATTATATCTACACACAATCAGAAAGCCAAGCTCTAGCTTATTATATATATGTTTGGTTGATTTTATTCAAGGAAGTTAATACCGATATTAGTGTGGAATATATCTGGAAATGAAATTATAACTTCGAGTACACAAATACCTGGATTAAACATTTTGAAAATTAAGATGTTTTTATCAAAATATGAATTAATAAATTTTATCAACTGACATGATCATTAATGTACATGTACATGCTTTAATGAAAAAAAACACGATCCGTCCTACTTTTTACATCAAATGATATGCAATAAAACGTGGGAAAATAACCAAGTATTAATTTTGTATATCAGAATATTTACACGCGTATTAGAAAGTTTATGGTAACAGGTCAAAAATGAATACGAACTCAGACAGTCCGCGATGATTGTCGGTTATTTAATATCCAAATATCAAGTTTATTGACATTTCAAAAATTGTGATACCCTGTCCAATTTATATTTTATTAAACCATGATTGTTCGTATTTCAATACATCCTAATCTTTAAATAAGTTACAAGCCCGAAAAATGGGCGAAATAGTGCCCGATAATAAAAATTGGTTTCTCAGCAACGAAGTTTTCGATAAAAAATGGTGATACTATCATTGTTCTGTTTTTAAAGGTATTTCAATGACTGTCCGATGAAGATACCATTTTCTTTCACTGTACAAAATATAAATCACACATTTTTTCTGTAATTGAATTTTTAAAGAAATTAGATTTGTACCGCTCTGTTTGAACCATACAATGCAATAAGAATATGCGACCACATTTGTTAGAAATGGCCTTTGAAAACAGGGGAGCATGTATTGAAATACAAGATTTATAACCAAATAAAGATGAGCACTCGCCACCAGGACAGTATTAAAATATAGATGTATGTACTCACTAGGATATCTAACTAACCCCCCCCCCTTTAAAGAGAAGGACGTGTTTTCAGAAACGAATAAATGAAAGTGGACAGAATGCATCATTTACAGACATAATTATCAATTCAAACTAGAAATAATATATAATTTAGGAATTGTATTGTAAACTGCATGTAATATCTATTAAAGAAGTGTTATTGCGTTTGAACACATGATTAATAGTTTCTTGAAATGCCATACTAATATTATTACCATTTGTTACAAAGAAATTGAAAATTTTCCCTGCAAATACATTTAATATATAAATATGTTTTTACTTACGAACGAATAAGCAAAACACATTATATGCAGAATTATATTTTGTGGTTATAACATGTCTCCTCAGTTTTGACTTTAGTTCGTATTTGATTCCAATGGTTTCTGATTTTACAGGATACCAAAGTATTTTATGGAACTTTGGGGCTACATGTATTGTTGGTAACAGTTGATTAATATTTTATAAGATACATTTCATTCAAGTATCAGATCGTTCGGTCGAATTGTGCACTGGACGTTAATTGACGCTAAATTCACAAAACGAACTGTTCATTGACAACACATGTACATCGTGTTAGGACCGTAAAGAGAAATATCTACCTGTATTTATTTATTCCATCGGATTTCAACATTATTTCAGTTATATCGAGGTGGGCAGTTTTTCTAACCAGCATCCATGGACTTCATTTAGGCCTTAGCCAATACTAACCACATTCGGTTCTGTTCTTCCCATATAATTCAGAGGTGGGGACAATTTAACATAGGATGTAATATCAGTCAGATGTGTCACACGGACAAGTCTGAGCCTCGCCCGGGGTTCGAACTCACAACCTCTTGATCGGTAGAACAACGCCCTAACCACTGAGTTAACCGGGCGGGCGTAACTTTCTGTTGAAGATGTACAAATCCGACCATACTGTAATATGTAACTATACGTTCTATAATCTTTTGTTTTCTAAATTGAATATCGACTTTGATCATCTGAATAAATCTTTCAAACATCTTGAGATCTACCTAATCAAATATAAGATTTATGTGCGTGTTGTAGGGACAAAATAAATAAAATTAACCATATGCGATATAGCTGGATTCTTGACCCCACGATTATGACAAAACGCTCCCTAATCTTATCGTCTGGTATTCATTTCATAATTTATACCTTTGCAAATTAGAATTGGAAAGCAAATAAGGAGAATTTTTGAAGGGAAATAAAAACTTAGTGAATGTTATCGTCTGTATGAAGAGGCCCCTTAACCTCAAATAAAATCTGGAATTTATTTGTACAAAACAACACTTGATTTCAACCCAGCAGTGTCATTTCTGACCTGATATTGTAATCTTTGTGTTTGATATTTTTTCATTGTAAATCAACTGATGATATGGCCAGTCCTTTTATAAGGGTGGGGACATAAACGTCATTCGAGAATAGTTTGAATTATCAAACAAATTAAAAATTGATATGTCATATCGTATAAGTTTCCTATTTATCACTTGTTTACTCGCGGACTGAGCGTTAATTCAAAATAAGGAATGAAGCACTTTTGCATTAATTATAATATTGATACATAAATAATGTTAATAAAAATCCTTAATGAACGGTGTTCGTATGCTAGCATTACACTTTTATACAGAATTAATCATCATCACCGTGGTATTTAATTTAATTTTTGGTAAGGTGATATTTACATTTATTGCCCGACTGTAAATCATGATACACCCAACAAAACTATCCTAAACATTGAAATAAATCCGTTATTTATGATGAAAATAATATGTTTTGTAACATTAAACCGGTACGGTCGTATCGGTCACTGCAGGGCTTTTAATCGTTACTTCGGGTATAAAGTACGTGAGTACGGAAACTCCGGACTGTATAGCGGTTATCCCAAAGCTTGATATACAACACACTAAGTAATATAATATGCACTACGTGTAATACGAGTGATAGACAATAGAGAAATGTTTACTTACTTACAATTTAATCTGTGAAGCTGGTGCAGTATTATTTTAGTATTATGGTATGACAGGAATAGAAACCCGAATAAACTTTTTTTTAGAGAAATTGACTGGTTGATATATTAAGTATAAGAATAACTTCCTTTGAAATCATTTAACGGAAAATTAGCCAATGACAGCGCCTAATTCGGAGCATAGACTAATAATATAATATTATTTGACAGAATATCAACCATTGACAGTTTTTAGGCTATATTTGTAATTATAGAAATTGAATTCTCCTTATATAAAGACACGTGTATTATTTTCTGTATAATGTATACATTATGTATATAATATTCGTATAGTAGTCTCATGTATACTTGAACTTTATAGATACAGTTTGACACATGAATGTGAATTTGATTAAAAATAAAAATGACGACCACCCCATATAAACACCCAGAAAATCTTTCAATTTCTAGACATAGAAGTTTTAAAAAGTTCATAAATAATTGGTTTATAAGACAAAGGGTCTTAGAATTGAGATAGTAAGGTTTCACTATACACAATAAGGAATTAGTTTGGAATTCAGCTTTGTCATTGGTCAATCACAATACTGAGTTCTAAATCAACCAATCAAAATGCTTATAATATTAATTTCCAAATTTAGTTTTACAGATTGCTTCCATATCGTGTATATGATATCAGAAATAGCTTTCTTTATTTCCATGACAACGTTCTGACATGAACTGTTATGATACTTAACGACACATCAGACATTGTGTGACATATCAAATCTTTCACCCAGCCGGAGAAGCCAAGCATTTAGTGTGGGAGTTTTCCTATATCAATTTACTTGTCGTGAAAAATAAACAACACAGTATGATACTAAAGCAAGAAGTAGAACAATTTTAATATCAATTTAAATGAATTCCATAGATCTTTCAATAAGTCAAGTCGTATGAATGATTTAGAAGATAAGGATAGGTTTATTATTTATATTAGATATACAGAGTTGTGTTAATAGTGGTCATTCAGAGGGATGCTTGGTGGTCCAGTGGACTACTGAACGAAAGGTCGTGGGTTCGATTTTCGGTTTTGCCTTTCTAATTTCTCAGGGACGCATTTTAATAGTGTCCCCATTTCAACTACCGAGCCAAATACTGTGTCTAGAAAATCACAGGAAAAGGGGCCAGGCGTGTATCTGTGCTTTACAAACCAGGAAACATTTAGATAAATGCCCGGTTCTCCTGTATCTTATCTTTCCTCTCTCTGGGGTGGCTCTGAATTGGCCGTTAAACAACACACACAAATAAATATGTTGTCATTTTGAACACCCAATGAACAAGTATCGTACCGTTCTAACCATTCCTTTATGCCACGTGACCACGATATATTGCATTATTAACGAACATAGTAAATTCTATGTTCTCTACATGAGACAAAAGGAATTATTTTCAGAGATGATTGTTGCTGTACATGTACATAAATACACGTGGTTCATCTCTTCATTCATACTTTAATGACAGAAATCGGCACTAAGTGACTATTGTCATTTTACATTTAAAATAGTACGAAAGACATTCATCCATACTGTAAAAACATACAATAAACAGACAAGAAAATAACTAAACATATTGAATAATGAAGGTTAAATACTCGCCGTTTAAATCCGGATACTTGAGACTATGAAGACGAGTTGAAATAATTATTCCAAAAATGTTTAAAGACACAGACAATAAAATGCTTGCCCTGTTCTTCGATGACCATATTCTATAAAAGATTCTATTGACTTTGTATGACATTGTTTTATTGTTTTATGAAGACTAAAAGTTTGACTAACATTGCATTCTTGTTCTGTAGAGTACAACCTCTCCAGAGCGGCCCTCCCTTGAGTACCCCCCCCCAACAGCACTGGTTTTCACACTGCATGATTTAACGATAATGTAACCTCTCTTGAGCATAAACCTCTCAACAACAACATATTTTTGCTACTCCCAAAGGGTGTTGCTTTGAAGAGGTTGCACTGTAACAGAAATAGTTTAAAACTTTACCAAAGAATCGTGACGCACTGTAATAGTCTGTTCCATCAAACCTTGTCTTCTTAAGTTTGTCAATAGTTTCTGGGCTTGCGTGTAGAGACGGACTTCTTTTCGGTGGTCTGCCGGGTCTTGCACTGTAAACAAAGAAAATCGTATTGACGTAATGTGATGACGTCATCATACTGGCGTGAAAGAATAACAATTCAAAATAATTTTATACAAAAAAAAAACAGTTATAATTCTAAAGATAATGTGAAATAGCTTGTATAATAGATTTAGCTTTCTGTGTGAATAACTACGGAAATGAAAACAATAGTAATCATTTTAGATTAAGTATTCTGGTAATGGTCTTAGAACATTGAACATTTATCGATCTCAGTGGTATTATTACATATAGCATTGTCATCATCGCTACACAACCGGGTTTATATTTATGATTTACTCCCGCGACGAGTCTGTATGCATTTGAAAACATTTTAATATATTTTATTTATGCTTTATTTCCTGTCGACAAGTATCATTTCTGTTAACACCTCGTTTAATATCGCATAAACAAAATATAATTGCAACCAATAACGTTTATTATGCAAAAGTACGCCGTTCCGACCCATTTCATATCATTTCGAACCATTGTAAACCATTTCAATAAATCAATTGGATACATTACGTTTCCACTGGATCATGAAACTGTTTTTATTGAACCACATGTGCGCTAGAACAACTGTGGTCACGACTTGTTCACGCATATAATTAAATCATTGTTGACTGGTAATATCGTCATAAAATGTAACTCGACCATGTGATCACAGGGGAAAGTGACATAACGTTCGGGGTGAATATTGATATGTAATTTGATTGGAGGATATTAACACCTGTGCGGTATCTAGGCAACACATGCCTATTGTAGTCGCTCCATTCGCTCAAGATATGATTTCTTCATAAGTCACGTCCAATTGACAATTACACAAAAAGATTGGGAAACGTTTTGTCTCACTCAATTAAGTAATTGACACGGTGTCAATATTCGATACTACAATATATCATACGAAATCAAGACGGCTGGCTCATTGAATGAATTGATCTGTTAAAACATCGCTATCTTAATGGAAATGTCCACAAAGAAAAGAAAACAACAAGAAAATAGAAATGGACGCATAAGTTATAACGCAACGATTGTCTATTGTTGAATCTTGACATTCAAATGTTGTTGTACCCGAGAGTAAAAATTGGAACCGCCTTTGTGTCGCGTTACCATGTTTGGTTATGATGTTATATTACACACATGTTAATATGTAATGCATGGCAGTGAATATTAAACTCAAAATTAATGAAAATCAGTATTTATGAAACGGAATAAATACAACCTGTAAGTGGAAACTATTCAGTACACAGAACTGGGTAGACCTAGGTGAAAGAATAATTTGCGAAAAAATCAGAAGGGTACATTCAGAAACATGACCGATCAACGTTCAACGCCCTGTGAATGCACCAATCAGGGGAAGCGGAGAACTAACTTATAAGACGATGAGCTCAAAGGTTTGGACATTTCCGAACAATATTTAGAAATAATTAAATAAATCGTCTGTTGCGTGCATTATACATTTATTATTACAGAAGTTGTGTTTTTGTTTTGTCACAGGAGAAAGACATTTGAATAGATGTAGCATTTTAAAAGCGTCAAGCTGTTGCAGTGCTACATAAATTATGCAAGAATATTATGTAATCGCAAAAGAAATCGCGTGAAACTAACCGACGTATTAATGTTTATAAAAAGTAATACACTGAGCGTACAAATAGAGTTCGTGTATGAACTGGGAGTGTACAATGGTTCCAACAGACAAGAAATGATAAAAAGATAAACATGTTTTATTTAGTGATTTATTGAAAAGTAAAAACATTATTTTCGTTTTAATGTGTGCTGATGAATAATTACCAGGTTTGAATGATTCTCTGTTAAATAACAAAAGTTAGATAACCTTATTTAAATGCATAATAAGTATTTAAAGAGAACGATAATAGCGATAATAAAAATATTCCGCTCGACAGTTTTGAATCAAGCGAAGCACTAACTTCGTCATAAAAAGCACCACATTTATAAGACGACGTAACGCACAATAAACTCAGCATTTAGAATATTATATATTCACGAATAACTGATATAAAAAGGGGAACACAACTAATGGTTTTATATGACATAGTAAAACTAAAACGTTTATATTCAGTTTAACTGTTGAACTGTTAAGTGCGTAATATAGCGAGTTGTCTACCCTTGTCAAGAGAACCAACCGGAAAACCGGAAGTCAGTCAACCGGATGACATCTAAATGATTCAATTGACACTTGTTAACACATTTTATTAAATATCAAAATAGCGTATCAGTATTCAAACAGGTTAAAATGTGTAAGATTATGTCTGAAAATCACCGAACGTGATTTGTCCCCGCCATATAACCAATACAGCGTAAACCCGGCATCTAAACAAGTCCTGCAATGTAATAATTCTTCCCGCGTAAACAGGGCTTAATTATTTTGGACCTATTATCAATTATTATAGTTATTTGTCTTCCAGAATAGATTCTGTTCACATGAGTCGAGATAAACTAACTTTCTAAACAACAATATAAAATATCCACATTAAAATATTAAGATTTTGTATTCATAATAAGATAGTAAAATGAATAACAAATTGTAGTTAAGTTCTTGGAGATTGTAGAACTTGATTGTGTTGATATATCTTTACAGGCATGTAGTTCCAATGTGACTCCTATAGCCTTATCTGATTGCAACTAAATATTTGAACATTACACTGGAAATTATGAAAATCATTGGAGATTTAATATAACTTTTTCATATAAAGATACTGTTTTGAGATATGCTGCCGTTTCCTATTACAATAAAATGGTAATTTTTCCCTCTTTTCACAACGAAATAAAATTTATAATGGCAATGAAGTTGAATCACAATTTTCATGTTCGCAACTTGGACACCAGGGGATGATAATAAAAAGCTTCATTGTTGAGTCAAATGCTTCAAGTCGAGGTATCAGTGTAATACAATCGTATATGAATAATGTTTGCTATGAGAAACATTCCGTATCTTGTCCTGGTTGTATGATGTCAAGTATGACGATCTTTTACACGGAATGTCTAATTGTAACAGCGGCTTGCAATCAATTTGTTATTATATTATGGTATTGTATTTTCACATTTAGTCCATATCAATATCTTTACTTTTAACTTCAGCTTTTGTTTAAATGAACTCTATTTAAGTGTCAATAGTGTGACTTAAGTGTTAATTGAAAATTAATAATACCAGCATTTCAGCTATATAATGTTTTTTGTTATTTATTCTGATTACTGATAACGGAAGGTGATTATTATGAAATGCATCATAGTTATGCTATACTGATCAGCTAGCTTGAGGAAGGTCATTGGTTCTTGCCAAGATGTACGTCTGGGATCCTCCTCAACAGTCAAAGCTGGGACAGTTGGCAAACGACATGGCTATTGGTTTAAAGCCAATGAAAGTTATTAACTTATTATGTCATTTTCAAAGAGACTTACTCAGTTCTTATACATGCGTAATTACATATAACATTATTTCATTAAATATGTAATACGTCCATGGAAAGAGCATTTTCATTACATATGGTATTTCAAATGTTGATTAATATAGTTTATAACCATGTAGCATTATTATGTATTCGTTTCTGCCACATTGAAATCAATTACCTGTCCATCTTATTTTGTAATTATACGATGCCCAAGTGAACAATTAGCCCCTTTTTACAGTGTCTATTGTCACGTGTTTGTGAAGTTCCCTTTTTTATTGTTCATTTGTCTTCTTTTTTATCAATCGTTTCTTACATCCATTTCATTAATCATGTAACACGAACCATCACTACAAGAAGACGGTTGTGTCATTTCACAACAGAGAAAACTTTGTTTAATTTCAGAAAATTAGATTCTGATATCTAAAGTATTTGTTATAACATGTTAACGCTACCAGACTAAGATATTGCCATGTTTTCACATTAATTATCGAATCACGGTGGTCTAAGCTCGAAGACCAGGCTTGGATAGTCAAATCATTTCAGTGTTTCTCCTCTGGTTTGAAATCCAACACGCCACCTTTCTTTTTATCAGCGTCATCAACGTTGAATTTGTTGAATGTAAAAGAAATAAACTTTATTCGTTTTGAATAGCATTTAAATGGGACATCATTTATTCAGAATTGACAAACCCGCGACCATATTCCTAGTTGTAACATTATGAAAATGCTAATAACCTAAAATGAGATTACTATCAGTAAAAAATAACAATTTTATCTAGCTCGCACAAATGTGTTTTATTCGTTGTAAATTGAATTTTAGAGATACCCCATCCGGATAACTCATATTTTATACCATCTGTTTATTCATTACAATTTGAATTTTCTTAGATGCATATCAAATGTTAGAGTTGGTTGTTTCATGGTCCGGACAATGAGTAGTTTCCGTGCATAAACAAACTATAAACTATTTAATTTAAGTACACTGTACTGATGCGGACCGTTGATTCGAATTAAACGTAAAGTGTCAAACACATTTTACTGAATTTTAGATAGGTATTGAATTACAAGTTAGTTTCTATTGTTACTATTTTATTATCTCTTCTGCACCGTGTGGCTGAAACTGGAGAACAGTGCTATGATTTCAAAAAATATATTGCCAGCCATATTTTTTCATCGGCTTTATCTATCTACGTTTCTATTATTGTGGGGAGGGAAATATCTAGTTTCGAATCAACCACCAAGTAGGGAGATGGTTAGAAATGTTTGTATGAAAAGGATATTAAAATGAAAGACTGAATGAAATGTTTCTTTTTAGGGGCTTACATTTTTTGTATATACTATTATTTTACTGAAAACTGTTTTAACTTGACGTACAAGTAGCGAGACATGGTCATGTTTATATCTAACACGCAAAAGCATTACTGAATTTCTCATAACGAGTAACATGTTTTCTTTATTGCGGTTAACAGTCAAATAAAAGTACATTTAATGCACTTTCTTTTTATTTTATAATGTTGTACATGAAACAACATAAACACGGTCGGTTACGTAAGAGATTAGTCAAATAAAGTTTTAATCCGGAAATTAATTCCTAAGAATTACAGATAAGACTCCGTAACCCAATGACTTTCTTGATTAAGAAAACATTTAAATCTTCTCATTATATAAACTTAGTTATTAACTTGTAATAGTTTCGAATCCAACAAATACATCATTGACTAATTAGCGATCAAACAGTCTTTATGTACTTAGTTTTGTTTCGCGTCTTTTAGTGAAATTGAATCTGAAATCAATTAGTTGTTATTTTGTACTCCTCAGGCGACTCTAGTCTAAATTGAATGCGAGTTGATAAAGGATATTAATAATCAGACATCTAGAACAAGTGTTCTTGCTCTCTTTTATACAAATGTACATGTCCCTGTGGGGACCGCTCGACATTATCCGCCATTTTTAATTCGAATATTTCCACTGAACAAAAACTTCTAAATCTCGTAACGTCTCACGAGGCCGCGAGATATGAAAACGAAGTTATTATTATTCCGTATTGACTTGTGTTTCAGGTGATATGGAGTTTAAAAATACAAAGCAAAGGTTAATTGGAAACAATGTTCACTTTGTAAGATTACGCATTAGTAATACTTAATTTGTCAATGCAACATTTTATCCGTTAAGCCCTCTAGCGGCAGAATTGACAAATTGACAAATCATAAATCGAATCCTTGAACGAAATTAATTTTACTAATTTGCTAAATGTCTCCAAAGACTTACAAGAAAGAAAAGTGATCAAATTAAAGCCAGTGAAAATGTAGAATAACACGATTTCCCTCGTTAGAAACGGCAATAGCTCATCAAATCAGGAAAATGACTCTATAATATATTATTGTTCGTCCGCCGATAAGATCGGATCTCAAAGACAGATCCGCTGTTTTTTGCCTCTTGGTAGAATTATCCTTTTACGGCGCATGATTTGTGTTTCATGGCCCCAGAGAAAGAAGTCCCAAAGAAAAAACATCGTACAATCTAGCAAAGAATCAGTCAGTGATTATTTTACACTGAAATAGTAACAGAATTAGACATTTCGCAAGCATACGATAACAAATGAAATATCAAATGTGATTGTTTTGTCATTTATTTCAATAACGATGTTTGGTATTACTACGCCTAGAGAAAAAGTAATCCCAGAATTCTTGTACGCCATTAAACGGCTTGATGAAAACTCTTTGAAGTGGAAAGTACCTATTTCTGTATAAATTGTCTTGTTAGCACGTGGCACGTTTTGTAATTTGCTTGTAATTATATATAACACGTAATTATAGACTGTATGGAAGGTTTGTGTAGGTATATATATATGAACCACGACAACTGGACGCCATTAATAGGCGTACAACCCTACAGTAAATTAAAAGAAATGCTTATTCGTTGCAATGGAAACGTAGTTAGGCAAATGACATGGTAAAAATACTAAGAGGAAACAAATAATGAACAGAGCGTCTATGATAATTATTCCTCAAAAGCTTCTCCCACGAGGGGTCTAAAGTATTGAAATATCAGGTGCTTATGAATAAGTACTTAAGTTTAGACAGATAATTCAGTCATTTTTAACCATTCCACGCCATGGAAAACAGACTTCAAGACGGCGTTTTTTTCTGGCCATCGAATTAGTGCAGTTATATAAACATTACTGCCCGTATTTAAAACGATAAACCATTGTGTAATTGTTTAGAAGTACTATGACACAAAACGCAGTTCGTAATATACATAAAATTCCTTTTAATTAGAAATTGAAGAGATTTTGAAGAACCTATTTCATTTTACTATACAGCCTATTTTCATTTCTTTTTAAGATGGACACACCATCAAATCGCTTATCTATATAAAGTGTTGTACATCATTACGTAAGTAATTTCAGACTACAACAGCGTAGATCACACAAGCATTTGATAGCATTGTTCCGTGCGACCTCATGGCATAAATATCTCAATATCTCAGATTTGGCGAGTGTTATTTACAAACATTCAAAAAACATCTAATTGTTTTTGAACTTCAAAAG
The DNA here is from genome assembly GCA_964023205.1 of Lutraria lutraria. NCBI lineage: Eukaryota > Metazoa > Mollusca > Bivalvia > Venerida > Mactridae > Lutraria > Lutraria lutraria. The sequence goes on from OZ026833.1 coordinate 3,051,423, forward strand.
CCTTGTTTAAAAAACACTCGAAAGTTCACCAAACAAGAACGCGGTATCACACTTTTCTTTTAACATTAACATCGGGTCAAGTAAGAACTTTATGGTTTCATATTATTCTCCTCGTGTAACAATATCTAAAGTCAGTAAAACAAATAAAAGGGGGGATCTTTTGAGGACTTCATTGCGACAAACATATTAATATGTTTTCTAAAACAAACACACAGGCTTTCGAAAAGTCAGTTTAAATCACGGCACGTACTTGAAATCCGGAATGGATGGGATTTTAGCTTAACCCGAACATGGGTTAGGTCTAAAATAGCCATTGTCGCCAATGAGATGTTTATTCAAACTGTTTTATTGTCTTTAGTCAACAAACGCACTTTACAGTCAAATATAAAAACAAATAGTTCGCCAGACCTTTTACGCAAAAATATGACCAATGTCTTTGTCATCTTGAACAGTGTAATGAAAATAAACATTTATGTATTGATTTAAATAGAAAAGTCTATAAAGATCCATCGGAAAGGTTCAATTCCAAGATCTGACTATTGACATTGTTATAATATAAACCTTTATTTCAACTTCTTCTATTTGCATGTATTTGTACAGGTCCGTCTTAAAGCCTTAAAACCATAGTATTACACTGGACATGAGACATTTGATAGTTCGACAAATAACCAGAAAATCGAACACGGCTCCATAAACATTATGTCCACTTCGGAAAATAAACATTGCAATATTTTAATCCATTTCACTAGTACCCGTATTGCAGCCCTTGAATGTATTATTGAGATGATTAAATGTTTGCTATGGGATAATTGATGGTCAGTTGAAAATTTCATAAGCCGCTCATCAGAAAATTTTGCAAATAATGAAATATTTTCATGAAGATCAATGCAAATAGGACGCGGATTTGATAATTTTATTGAGAGGTCATGACATTTCTAACGAAGTAAGGTTACACTTTTATCAGTGTGTGGTTTTTATAACATTGTGGCATATAAAATATTGAGTCAATACTCAGATTAATTCTCATTTCCTGCGTTACTTACGGTTCGCTTTTAAAAGTACTCTAAATGTACTATGATGCAATGGAGGAAATGAAACGCTTGCTTGATCGAAAAACAAGCGCCTTTCGGATATGAGTTTTATTTTGATTCCACTCATGTCAATATTTAAACATACTATACGTATTAATTGGAGAAACGAAAGAGCTGATTCGTTAGATTTCATAATAAGATACATATAATTCTTATAATTGAGTCTAAAACCATGTATTAGGGGTGCGTACAATATCAGTCTTGCGACGCGCCAGCGCACGGAAACCTACGTGCTTTTCTGAATAAAATACAAGGTTTAGTTGGAGTTAAAAAGTTCACAGGCACCTTGCGCCGGGCGGATGAGGGATGATTTAAGCCAAAGAGTCAATATTAACCCAACGGTGCCATATTTCTTTTATTTACCCAATTACGTGGCGGTCAATTCTGGACTGTTTAAACATCTAATTTGCATTTGAGATGGACGTTTTTATTTAAACAGTATTCCATTATAAACCAGAAAAGAAGTATTGTAGTATTGTGGAAAATTAAACAAACTTCAAAATGAGTACAGGATAATAAATAACAAAAGAATGAAACTTTTCGTTGTTAATGATTGGTTTACAGTTGTGATATTTGAATTCTTTCAGTGCGATGTTATGATTTATAACACAAAATTAGAGCTTATTCTTGTACGATCAAACGTTAACTTGAAAAGGCTTTGTCTAAAGATCAAAAATGTATCACAGCGCTTCGATATCTTAAATCACTTAACGATTTTCACGTCGATTTAGATTTTTTGTTGATTTACATAATTTATTAATATACTAACTTCTATTCGATTCCTTTAACGAGGGGATCAAGACAATGTTAATATAATCAATCTAAGTGTATGTACAAACATATGATTACGTAATGAAATATTTGTTTAACGAACAAACTCCATAGGTTAAGCCAACTTGTATACTTAAACGTTATTTCATACTTATCTCGGATAATTAAAAGATTTTCAAAGATTTTAGTATGTAAAGAAACAAACATACGGGCGTATACTTGATTTCTTTTCCATCTGAACTCGTAGCAAGTCAAAATGTTCCCCGCAACAGGACGCATACTTAATTGAGAATACAAATTGAAAATTAATATCATCCATAACGATAAAGGTCTATTCTTTTTATTCAGAAATGAAATAAAGCTTATTGTTTAATCTTTTTTATCGTTTCATCTCAACATCGAAATCTCATTTCACTTGTGAAGAAAATCCAAGAAATGGCTTTACTAAATTCAGTAATCACGTTTTCACTGCTATAATGTTAAATGATAATTTAGAACGAAACATTATCTTTTCTACTTCTGTAGTCCGAATTCCCTTAATAATGTATTTCTGATACAAAACATGTGCATGAACAACATGATTGTCAATGCTTTACGATATCGAAATCATAAACGTATATTGTTATGAACAAATTGAATTTTCTGCATCATGTGATCGTAAATGAAATGGGAATTTTCAAGAAAAGCTTGGCGACCAATCACACATTTGTATTATTTTACTGGCTTTATCCTTATTTGGACAGAAGTGGTAAAAGTTTGGAATTATCTTAGAATAGCTTAGACCATTACTCGTTCAGTCACTCCGTGCTATAACGTACGAGTGCGCATGCGTGTACGAGCTGAGACGCTCGCGAGCGTTTCGTGCACTGACGCACTCCATTCTTTTAATTGATCATTTTATCCAAACTAATGACTGGTTTGTATCCTTACCTAACAAACACTGACGAGACAACAGGACATTGAAGTTAGGGTTCCCATGAAGATAGTACATCAGCTGACATACCCACGTGGTCACATAAACTCCACTGTACGACAATTAAATGCTAGTTTTTACCACTGTATATAAATAAAGATAGGTTGGTCAAGGAAGGACAAGACAAAACAAAGAATCATTAGCCTTGATTAAATAATGTAAAACAGAAACATTAAAACTGATTACACGAGGTAAAACAGTAACATTAATAAGACGGCTTCTTTTGAACTGTATGTGTGTCTTGTGACTTGTTTGTCTGTCTCGGTATTAGAAATTCGCGTGTTTACAACTTCACAATTACCCTAGAAACGATGGCTAGAGACCTTAAAATTTTTGCAATATGTTACCATGTTCGGATAAATTTAATTGATTAAGTTTTGCCTAAATAAAGGCATTATTACCTTATATTTGTTGACAACGTGTCCTGGCTTTCAAATTAATGTTATCTAAGCGCACTCGTCAGTCTCTCTAATACTCAAACAATTACCGAGTCAATTCAAGCCATCCGTTATTATCTAAAAGAGTTTCAATTACAAAATTAAACAGTTGGGATCTTAACAACACACGAGTAGAGTTAAAGCCGGGCTTTGGTTTTATTCAGCGACTGAAGCAATACTGTTGTATCAGGCGAAATGGATTGGAGCGCGATACGCCAGATGCGCGTAACTAGACAGAATATTAGGTCGCTCTGCGCATTATTACAACGACTGCGGAGTAAATTGAGTTTCACTAATTTGAGTGGATCAATGGCGGATTAGTTGCCTTTTTATCCGATATAAATCAGCTTTAAATTCGGAAATTTGATGAACTATGGTTGCGTGAAAATCTATTTAAATTATAATTTTAGTAGTAATTCTGTGCCTAGTTATTCATTTCATTTGTTCCGGCGCTTTGATCATTATATGAATAATAAATCAGTTTTCAATATTGCTTTGTGGTTGAAAACAATTGTCGTTTATCAGAAAATAAACATTCTCTAGCCTTGCATTGGCATGTCATAAAATATTTAAGAGGATTTTAAGGATTTGTTGTTTTAACAATTCTAGAATTCTTTATATCCGGAGTTCTATAATTAAACCAATTTCTTTCCGAGTAACTAAGTGAGTTTATTAGATCTCTCACTACTAACCATGGACTCTGGATCTCTCTCGAGAACTTAATTATCGTCTGAGTCTTTGTTATAGCTACTAATTTAAACATTAATTTCGTCTTCGATACGTACTCTATGGACATAATATAAAACAGCCTTGCTTGATCTGACGCTTTACAGTGCAACCTCTCCAGAACGGCCCTCACCTCAGCAACAACATCACTTCAACAACAGCATGATTGTCCCACTGCACGATTGTACTATTAATTTAACCTCTCTAGAGCAACAACCTCTCAACAGAAGTATACAATTTGGTGTTGCTTTGGAGAGGTTGCACTGTAAAGTCAAATATGTATTAGCGGCTACCTCCAAATTAAGGCCATTCTTTTGAAACCATCATTGATCTTTTAAGAACAAAATGACACCCAAGTAAAGGTCACCTTTCTATAAAGGCCACATTAAGTATATCACAATAGTGGCTTTTGTTCGCATGTTTGACTGTATCTACCATGTCCGGCATCCGTGACAAATAATTCAAACATGTAAAGATTTACAAATGTGTTGGCACCAGTGAATAAACTCATTGGTAAAAGAAAATAATAATTATCAAAAATAAAATATTTTTACGTTGAAGGAGTATAAATCATTAGTTAAAACTTGTTCTATTGACAAATGTGTGTAACTCAGATTGGTAGCCTCATGTGAAAGTGTTTCATGACGATTCAAAATGTCTTAAATGATATACATAAACTCTACAACACTGTCTGTACCGTATGTTACAATTCAGAAGCTGCGATTTTTGAGTATCATTTTTACGTTACTCAATTCAATGTATCGTGTGTGTATGTCAACGTAAGTTTCAATCTCGTGATTGTAGCAGGAATGTTTGATCATACAGTGTTGTGTAAATAGTAGTGACTAACTCATCTCACAATATCCATGGTCAGATGATTATAATATCTACATACAATGTTGATTAATGTCCCAATAGAAGCAGCTTATCAGGTCTAATTATACTAGAAACCAAAATATCAACATTACATCGTCATTTTTCCTTAATGTAACAAATTTAAACAATACGTTAAGCCCAAAGGTCCGTTCATTTCATCTCGTTATTTTAGCTTTCTGCGACTTGGGCTTAAATCAAATATCAAATAGATAGTGAAACATGACTTAAAATCACATACATCCCGAGAGGTACTGTAATCTTTAAGATACGAAAATCCATTTATCTATTGACTTGACATGTGGAATAGTTTCTAATAATGTAGACAAACACGATATGATATAACCACAGGAATTACAGATACGAATTAAAGAATTTAGTAACAACTTTATTAAATAGTTTTGTTTTAAGGGGCTGTAGGGTTTCCGTATTGTATGAATAGAAACAAAATGTCTACCTGTGTTAAGATCAATAACAGTCGGTCCTCAAATTCTTACCATGTTACATTCTTACAATGCATGTTGTCGTTATGGTCTATGTAGATTAATGACAAATTGTAGAACTATTCAGACTACATACAAATCGAATTAATACAATATGGGATCATTTAGTTCAGTACATTGTTCTCGATAAATTTATGAGGACTAGGGCCTATTGTATTGTCATCTAGAATCCGGAAGACCGTCTTAAATCAATATTATTCTCTTCGTTTATATTTATCTGCGTGAAAAAAATACACAAAGTGAAATTAGCAATATATGAGTTTGTTGACGCGTCTTAAAATCCAAGCTTTCGATTGGATGGATTCGTGTGCGGTCTTCAAATTGACCAATGAAATTGCAGCTTTTTGAGACTGGTTCTCAAACTTCAACCCGACATTTTCTGATATGAAACGAAACACCTTTAGTTCATCAGTTTGATATAAGCGTATTTGTTACAAATAATTGCTCACATAGCATTTGTCTTAAATATTCGTTTACACATTGCACCTTGTGTATCAACTTTGTATACAAAAGGATGTAAGTACAATCTCTCACAACTGTATATCTCTAGACAGCTAGACTTTATCTATAGGGAACGTTTTACTATAAATGTACTAATAAAATGTATCATTTCTCTCCACGGACAGACGGGCCTCCATTCCAATTAACTCCCATTCATATCCTTTATATGATTTTTAAAGATCCTAGAGGTATTATCAATTGTCGAATCTTGCCAGTTATTATGTTTTAAATGGGTAAAATGATAAACCACTTCCTCTGGATATGGTTATTTTTATTGTACAAATTCGACCATATAACACGTTTACTGTCAGACTCTTATCGTTTTGAATACATCACGAGCACTATGTACACGGGCTCACATTATTTTCATTGATCATTATTGTTTAGTTACATAGTATCAGACCCATCAATAAATAGTTTTTTTTCTTTCCCAGTAAAAACCTGATATGTACGAAACTCCGCAGATGTTATCTGACGAGTAGATACGGACAAGGTTAATAGTTCGATACATTTAATTTCTCTCGAAATAAGGACTTGACAAGACGCTGATTTCGCACAAATCGTTGTAATAATTTGTTTATTTCGCTCTGTAAATACGCGTGTAATGTTCAATAAACGCGGAGCGGAATCCATTCAGAGAAATTGAATTTAATTGCAACAAGTCTAACTTGGCTTCATATCAATAGACACGGCGAGCTTCATTCAATAATAATCATTGTTTTCTTCACCAAAGTAGTAATAGTACAAAAATTAACGTACTACAACTTAACATCTAAGAAGAAATATGCTACTATCTGCAACGACTTTTGTAAGAACGATATTGTTGTTTGAATATCAGTATAGTGTCTTTCACCATTCAACGATAACGATCAATCGTTTACAAATTGTAATGTTCGCAGTTTTTTTCTTTTGGAGTGTTCTAAAAAGTATTGGTTGCGAAAGCATGCTGTAGTTTGTTTTACAAGTTAATAAGAGTGTACATGGTATTCCATACTCATTAGGTGCCGGTGAAACTCACAAGGCCGTGGCCCAGGTACACTGATTAGTGTGCTGGATCTGTAACCCGGCGATCCGAGTTCGATTCCCAATCGCGGCAGGCTCAAACCCTTCCATGAAAAAATGACAATAATGTCGATTTTACTCCACATGTGGAGAAGATGTCGGATCACAGTGGAAGGATAATTTAGTACTGGTTTTACTACCGTCCAGGAAAACTTGTTAGGTGAATCGGCCGCCGTATATACTGAAGAATTGTTGAGAAACGACGTTAAACCGAAAGTAAAATTAATTTATGACCTTCAGGGCCTGAATGGCGACTTTAAAGTTTGTGTAGCTAGTAATACAAAATTAAAACAAAACAATGATTGTGTTGTAAATGGGCTTTTAATAAAGCCAGTAAAAAACACATAGTTATGATGAAACAAACATACAAGCAAGAACATAAGCAGTTAAACAGTATCCTAACATAATACAGGTTACATATAAAATTTGTATTATCTGGGCACAAAAAATAAATAAATAGGATGAAATTGGCCACTTCTTTGCAAGGTGAGTAGCTGTGATTTCATACAATAATTTAATTGGCAATGTTAAAGCAGGGAATACTAAAGGACACAGGGTGCTTCACCTTTCACACAAGACGAGATGATAAGGTTATCACTAATGCGAATCGGGTGATGACAGATGACATGAAAGTATAAACATTTAGATGTAGATACATTTGAATTGAAAGATACTTTTAAGTAACTGAGGAATGATTTGTGTGTTTGTTAGTTTTGTTTAGTTCCGTGTATCCTGTGATGGCCCAATACAGTCAGTGTAATCATGACAACGGGTGAATAGTTATCACGCACTTTTGATCTTGCTCTTAACTGGTCAACGCTAATTAAACTGACGATGGCTAAACAAACGCCAAAGACATTTGTGAGGAAATAAAAGTGTTTGGTTTGAAAAGTCACATTTTATGTTGTTGAAAGGTTCGTAAAGTAACAGGCTTTGCTATAAGTTGCATATAGTATGAGTCAAATTTCTGAGTTTTTCTTCTTTAATCGTAAACATATACGATTAAAAAATGTACGTTTATATCACTATCGCAATCCTTTTTAAGGTCGTGAGATCGAGTATAAATGAACTTATTTTTCAGCTTCAGTTGGAATCAGGCAGCTAAGGGATGGTCCCCCTATGGAGTGTACATGACAAACGAGGCATACATGATCAATGCGAACATCATACCCCAGAATCCTAAGCATAAAACATTAGATTTTGATAACAGGGTATAGATACATGCATTAAATGTGGTTATACGTAACAATTAGGATTAATCATTCTTGCGAATCAACCTAATGTTCAGTAATCGGGGTTAAAAATGTCCGAGGTTTTATATCAATGGAAAAATAACAGATTACTTTCCCCAGCGTACCCCATACAAGAATAAAACGCGAAATACGATCATATAAAAGTATTTATAAAGAGGTGTAATAAAATTTATCTTTTATTTTCTTGAATATCTTGTTTCTTTGAGGTTAATCCGTGCAACTTCGTCAAATAAAAGCTGACAAACAAGTGTTTGTATCATTGTGTTTGATGCTGAATCCGATACTTGGCTTCTTGTTCCGACTGAAATACTCTGAAGTAGTGAAAACCGTACGTACCGAAAGACCGGGTTTTATATACCACCCGCGCCGGAGTAGTTTCGCAGCAAATTAATGTAGGCAAATTATTTCTGATGCGGCCGTTTTGTGTTATCAGATTAAAGATCTTATTGTGTGACAAAATATGTTGCTCTAAGATTGTTTCTGTTTTCATTCATGGATGTAGTCGAGTATCAAATTTTCTATCTAAAACTTGAATGGTTTAATTGCCAGTTTCCCGTGAGTATTTCCAACCAAGGCAATAAATATTCACCATCAGTACGCATGCGCGAATATATTAACATAAATGATAACATGTGACATGATTATTCTTTGTTCAGGGTGCTATAAAAATATTTTATTTTCAAATTTAGTTTGAATTCACTGTAATTTTTTAACACAATGGAGTCAACATAATTTTTATACTGAACACATTAACTGACTAAAACCTGTTGCAATTCAAAAACGTTTTGTTATCCGGAAGTAAAAATTGATCACAGAAGACAGTGCAACAAGAAATTGAACAAGCGGCAGAATCTCTGAACATATCCGATCATTTTTCTCACACCTTTGACAACAAACCTTTCCCATCAAATTACATATTGCTCTAAATAAACACTATGGTCGTCTTAGATACGGAAACGGAATGTATCCGAATGAAATTTCTTCATTTAATCGGAATTGTTTTAGCTAATACAAACAGTTTCTGTTAACTATCATATACTGGCTTTGTAGATCTTGGCTTCTATTCAGAAAAATGTTGTCATCTAAACATTTCGTGTTAATTTGGATCTCCCATCAGATGAGATTGTAATAATATTAAGAAAAGATAATATGTTTTGATTAACGAGAACTGGATGCGTATATGTATTCTAAACATAATTTGTTATTTTGCACGCATCGAACAAGCACCAGATGTTAGCTTTCCGTTGTGCATTTTCTTGTTAAATACTTGCAAAAGAAACGAGGTATTCCGACTAAGTGGTTATAGTCGAATATGCTTAATGTCTTGTGATTATCTTAGCAGACGATATGACCAGGAAGAAAATGCCATTTCGCGTAAAAAGACAATTATATCGGAAATGAATTTCTGACTGGATTATGCGCTAATGTTAATTTGCGCACGCTGCGCGCGCATACATTATTTTAGTACCGCTTACAAATAGAAATGCTCCGATTTAAGAGGAAAGGAAATAAAAAAAACAATGCTCACAATCTTTCAATTTAAGAAACCGCTTGACCTTGTAGTTGTTTATACTGTAAATATCAAGAATTTCGCGGTATTCCTAAGTGGCTGTAAGTTGAAAATTGAAAATTCGTCTTATCAGTTAGTTCTGCACGTGGAATACGTAAAGGTTTTGATTTGATATTTAGATAGCGCTCGTTTAGCAAATGTTTACGATAATGACAGAACTTATGAAGATTTCAAGGCGTAAAAAAATACAACTTTTATCATAAGTACAATGAAAAAGAAATGATATTTCACCATTTTTAAAGATATTAATTCAAATTGAAACAAACCCCACCCCAGCCATTAAGATGGGAAAATAGCTATATTAAAAGCGGAAGAAATTAACATAATTTTTTGCATGATAACAGACGTATGTTAATTTAACACTCCTACTGTCAGGCTTTCGAATTCCCTCCATGGTATCAGCATAAACCTATTATTATTAATAAATTCATTCATTAAATCAATGTTACCCGTACTATTTTATTCGACAGAGCCATATTCTCGTGCTAGCGCACGTGTAAACCAGACCTCCTGCTTTGCACCAAGCATTCAATGAACCTGTGAGTTTTGTTGTATGGGAAGTCGTAAAAACATCCTGTTATTTCTTTCTTAACTCATATTTGAAATGTTTTGGATCTTTGAACTTCTATCATTCGCTACAGCTCATGTTTTCATGAGCTATCCATGATGCAATTCGTGCGTGGTGGCCATGTTGAAATCCTGGTTGTTATGGAAACGCACGTGATAGCCCCCGACCGATTTTTGGCAAAAATGTTTACGACCTCAGGGAGTCATGTGTTAGCTCAAAATGATGAAGACGTTACCGTGTTTCATTTTTAAATAAGACTCATTTCATTCAAAAAAAATGTTTGTGGTTTGTGTGTACGAAAACATGCCTTTCTCTCGTTAATTTACGTCACATTTTAATGACCACTTATGTAATTATATCTCGTTTCAAACGAATTGTTCAGTTATTCTGTTTCAAAAGATTTAACAAATATTTCTCAAGAGACATGGAGAAGAATTTTTATATCTCTGTATGTTAGATTGAAGTGAAAACGTTTCTTTTCCTAATCATGACTCCGCCCACAATTGAGTTCAACTTTTGACTTTAGAAATCCTAATAGGTCAGACTACAGCGTGATTTCACCGATAATAGTCAAATTCTTTCAGTGAGCATGAACTAATAGTTGATTGTAGTTAACACCTGTCTACAGCTGTACAAAGAGGATCATGGTTCATCGATAATTCTACCGATCAGTTTTAGCAATGTCGCACATTTGCTGGAATTATTTTGTTCTCATTTGTTAAAAAACATCATATATATATATATCAGATAATTAAAGCGAAAAAAAAATTATGAAGTTTGACGGTTATCGATTTTGAGATGCATCACCCGGCGGAGAATATTCCTGCTAAAACATGACAACTTTTATACAACTGGCTGTGCTTACAAAACAAGATAACAGAATTGTATTCTTAGATTTGTGAGTTATCATTTCTTCTGCTCGAGGATATAAATCTCCCTTAAATGTTATTTCTTGAAAAAAAAAGGTTTTCTTCCAATGAAACATTGATATGCATCAGAAACATGGGGCTTCCTCTCTTTTACGAGGAACTGTATCAGAATTTTTGCACTTGAAAGAGAGGTTTTTATTATTTCATATGTACATTTAATTGCCATTATTTAGTGGCTCCCCGCACGGTTTTTACGTCACGAATTGATAGATTTTTCCTAATTTTAGTAATATCAAACAATCGTTCGCTGATAAGGCTCCACAATACCACAATACCTATACAATTAGTGTTATTAAATCAGACATTCAATTTCAAATAACATCTGAATTTTATCAGACTTCATTATGCTTTGTAGAGTTATGCGTATTGTAATATTCGAATGATTCGAATTTACGATCGACGCTAGCTTTATGCACGAACAGAAGTTTTGGAAATAACAATAACATGATTAATACTATTCTGGGTAGAATATGTTAAATTGATTAGGTAATAAAAACACGTGAGTTTGTTAGATTGCATTGTGGAACATTTCTTTGATATTTTATCGATTAGATTTTGTCTGTAATAAATGAAAATGGGAATCGCAGAAAACGAAATTAATTTTCTTGATTTTCTTTCTATTTCAAAATGCTTTCCGATCACGCAAAAACAAGGGCATGATGAACATGATTTATCTCGAAGAATTCTTTTATTCCGCACATTTTATGAAGCAGTAGCCGGCAACACGTTCATAGAGGTTTAAAAAGTGGAGATAGTATCAAACGCGACACGAAAACTTCTGATAAAAACGAAGTCAACATTGAAAGTAAAATATAATTATGTGATTCAGCAATCTTCGCTGTTGAAACATCTGGTTTAAGATCCACAAACATTTAGATAACTTTGTGTCCATAGTTTACAAACATCTGTAAACTGCAAAAGTTAAATAACGAAGCAATTTGCAATGGTATACTTTAAAAGGAGAATGGAGCTATCCACTGGCAAATTCATGTCTAATTAAATTCATATAAATAGGAATTACTCATATTGTATGTGTGTTTTAAATCGACATAAGTGCTAACATGACTTCGTCATCTTCATCGAGTCGAGACAGTTTACCATCAGAAGATGCATGGACGTCTGTGGAATCATTAATTTTCGTTGGGGGTTCAATTTCGCGGATTTCGTGAGTTGGCTCATACACGAAATCAAATCCCCACGAATTAAAATGCAGACATAAGGCATTTTTACAAAGATCAAAATACACGAATGTATGTCCCCACGAAATAGCCATTTTAGTAACAACCACGAAAATTGAGCCCAATGAAAATAAATGAAAATACAGTATTATACGTTTCCTTGATTCACACCCGTGACCTGACAACCGACTTCAACCCGAGGAAACAGGTGAGTGAGTCGGCTTTACTGAAGCAGGCACGGACTCCACAAATGAAAAGACACGCGAGCAATCTACTTCTTTTTTACGAAACGAGGCTCAAGTCATAATGATATTGAATTTATCAATTTAACCTGAAAACTCACAAACACGATTACAGCAATAACTATTCCATATCAAATCACATCCTTAATGATTCTCAAATCAAGTGAGAAAGTGAATTTTAATTAGGTGTATTATGCGACACCCTCGCTCAAACAGCGGGCCCATTTATATGCCAAAAAATTGGCGAATGGATGACAAAATTATCCAGACAATCACGTGGTTTTGAATAGAAACATTGAGTATCATTCGTTACACATAATCGATTCTTTTTCACGGTAAATTATCATTTAAATCACTACGAAGGGTATGGGAGACTGTATGATGTTATTTATGCATACATTTCACCATTTCCTCCCATGGTCACCATTGTACCATACAAATATATCATCACCGTCAACCATGGACATGTAAAAAGAGATCACTTGACTGACAAGTAATATTTGTCAAAATTGTGTAAATTATGAATATTTGTCAAACTCAATTTGAATATTCGCGGGTAATGGAAACAGAAGTATTTATCAGTTTCTCTGGTCCAACAGCACTCAGTATAAGAAAGGTTCTCCACCTAATGTTATAACGTATTAAAATGATATACGACATTCACTATCTCCGTCAGTTATCAGTCTGTATTTGTTAGATTGCTATCAAGCCAGTTCTATTGCAGTTTTATTTCGACCATTTATTTAGGCCCGGCTTCGGGTATCATTTGGCTGAATTTATAATTTATTTTTACGGCTAAATCTATCGCATGCAGTTGCGGTGCACAGTCGTCATTCGGTTCTGGTATCACCATGATCGCTTCATGGTTGTGAATTCGAAAAGCCATAACTCCATTTATTATTTAACGCAATTGTTAAATTGTTACAAATAATATTTCTCACCATCGCTGTCTCTTTTATTCATCGCTTTATTGATAGTTATCATTCAAAATAATAGCATTTTTATGATCAGCAGTATTCATATATTCCACTGATTTACCATCAAGATTAGTATAATAGTTATTACGATAGATGCAGTTTTAGAAAAATTCTATAAAACATAATTTTTTTTTGGATGGCATGTCATGAGAATTCCTGTATCAAGTTTCGCAAAATTGAGTTCTTTGTTTAAATTTAAGTGAGTTTTAATTGTTTATTTACGGCTATAGTATGTCTAGTTTTATTAATAACCTCAGCTATAGAGAACGGAGAGATACAATCAAAGGATGATTGTACAGATTTCAACATTACGTGCTTTTTTTTGATAAGGCAAAATGACAAATTTGTTGCTCAATGATATGTTGCTACCCCTTTTATAATAACAGTCAAACCTGTGAACAAGGGCCACTCCTGGGAAATACAAAATATGTCATTTATTGACACGTGACCTTTATTCGAAGGTCATTTTGTTCTAAAAAAAATCTATGAGGTTTTTAAAAGAACGACCTTAAATCACAGGGTATCCTTTACTCGAGGTGGCCGCTAAGACAAGTTTGACTGTAATTTAATACTAATTCAATGTTAGAAGCAGTTAGCATGTATCAAATCTCATATAGCATAGAATCGAAATAAATTCATAAGTTTACAATGCTCAGTTCCATTCTGTTCTATGTCCGTACGGGTATCTTAAATGTTACATTTATTTCTTTTATGGTTGAATATCTGCGTACAACGTGCCGTATATTTATAATCGTATTATATACACTGATGATGTACTTATGTGCAATTCAAAATAAGTATTCTGTTCTTTTCTGTTCTGTTTTTGGTTCTAGATATAAGTCATTTAGTACTAATCAGCTTTAAGATAAGGTACGTACATTTATTTATTATAAACGTTGAAAAATAACTTGTCATGTTGACAAATAGTTTTTTATGATAAACCAATCTAAGATTTTAGATATCAATTACATCTCTGGGAGATTCGAGGTAATGATTAGCCTTTAATTCAAATTAGTGATGTAATACAAACACATTGACTAACTTCCCGAGTGAAAGTGATTATGGACCGAATTAGTTGCATATACATCATACAGTGCTATAGACGTATATATTGTTTACATACAGTCTAACATGTAAACAAAGGCCACCCATGAGAAGGACAAATTGTTGCCTTTATTGACAGGTGGCCTTTATTCGGAAGTCAGCATAGTTTGTTCTAAATAATCAATGAGGATTTTTAAAGAATGGTCTTTATTCACAGAGTGGCCTTTATTCGGAGGTGGTCGCTAACACAGATTTATCTGTACTTCAGTCTTTTTGGAGAACTTGATTTAAATTCTAAATCAACTATATAAATCTTTCAAAATTAATGCAATGCGGAAAAACGATCAAAACAATATATTAATCTTTCATAAATATATCCAATGTATCATATCATCTTCCATTCTTTGCTTTAATTGTCAAGGCGTGGTTCGCGTCAACAAATCGATTATCGTATGAAATGAAAACTTTTAAATAAAACTGAAAAATAATCAGCCTCATTCAATGGCGAACTATTTTCAATTCCCGCATTTTTTACAAGTAAGAGTGAGTCCAATTTCGATAAAGTGACATTTGCTACAGCTGATAAGAAAGATGACACCGCTTTCAATTAAACAGATAGTGAGGATTCATCCATCCAACACAAAAATTGAAACTCGCTGGGACGGCAGGACACCGTGATAAAACACGGGTCGAAATGATACGAAACTAGGTAATCGACGACTTGCGAACGCATTCGGATTAACTTGCATATTATCGCTGAAATATATCATCCTTTTTATCTACAATTTGATAAATCTGCAATATTTCTTGATTTAAAGAAATTATGAAATAACTTTTTAAAAAAGTCCATATTATTTGATGCGTTTAAAAAATCCATGAACTTTCAACAAATTCGTCTCAGCTGTAAACCAAATCACAAAATGTCTCCTGTATACAGCTAGCATGTAATTGGACAGTAAATTAATGTAAATTAATAATTATCTCTGTTCACCGTTGAATCCAATATAAACTGGCTTTATCTACACATTTTATCACACGACCGTTTACCTAGCGTCGTAGGTTGATGTAAATACATTTATCACATTGACAAGAAAACGTGGCATCCATTTCAATTGAATGGGCTTTATCTATTATGATAATTGGCAGAAACTTCAGACAATTTATTTGTAAATTGATAGATTTTGTTTGCAACTATATCGAATCAAGTTAACAGTAGACTAAATGATAAAGGCAGGTAGCGTGAAATCATTGTGAATTTGTCTCGGAAACATTAATGTCAAACATTAACTTAACAAAAGATATATTGAACTTTGAACTCCATCAAAATGACTGTATACATAAAGTTAGCAAGTTTTTGTATCGTATTACAGGCGAACAGAACGTATATTTATACAGACGATAGCGCACCAGTCTAGCTAAATATCCTGATACATTTCAGTGATGTATGGTTTATTAAGTATCGATATTATCATACCAATAAATCGATTATCGGGAACGTATTATTGAAATACGATAATTTATTAAGTGGTTGTTTAATTGAATACAACTATTGTACTAGATCTATTCCTGGTAAGAATAATTTATCATTGTTTGAGCATTGTGTTTGCAGCATGCTTCGTTATGCTCACATCTACAACCCTGCTTGCTCAACCTGCATGCTCTCAGCATGCACCGTCAGATACAAGTATCAATGCGTGTCAGTTTTGAAACTGAACGATAGTTCATGTTTCCATAGCCGTCACACGCTTGGTGCGCATGAATTTTCATGCGGACCAAAGGACTACGTTTTTCGACATCCGCTATGCAATTGTTAAACTAGTTCCCGTTCAATGTTGCAGTGCATGTTAATGTAAGTTCAGTTTCCATGAGTACTTTCAGTGCTCTGATTTAATCCACCTGTCTCAATAATTTACCTTTTTATTCCCTTACTGTCTATTTATAACCTTAATGAGTTCAAATTATTCCGGCAAGGTGTTGGCCTATAATGGAACAAAATATGTTCGCATAGTGATTAAAGGCAAACCAATGTAAAACTGTTTGGTCATGAAAAACCAAATCAAATATTTAATTACCGAAAATTACTGTCTTTGCCCTGTCACCATTTTTCATAAACATATGTTAATTAATTTACTGTTCTCACTTCAAAGCAATAACTGTCAGGTGAGACATTTTCCATGCCACTTGGTGACACAATACTTCGCGAGTAGATGAATTGCAGTCGCTCGTTGCTTGCGCGTACAAATAAAGACAAAAAAATCGTAATAAAACGTGCGTAGGTGGATGGCAAGAACTTTAATATACAATCAAGTTCATGAAACGCGGAAGTGTGATGTGTTTGCATCATTGTGTAGTTGTCCGAAGAATGCCAATAATTCTCCGAGATAAACCGAAGATTACCGATCGTGTACGTACGCTTCGGTATGACGTCAACGTCGCAAACGTGTCGTCATAAGCTAAGATACTCAAAGTCTGCGAAGATACACAAAATGCCATGCCACATTTGTACGTCACACGTGATTTCGTGAAATGAAATTAGCCACGTGACCAAGCAGCATAAGTCACACCAGATCCTTATTATTTAAACGATTTAATTTTTTTTACAAATGTCTCATTGTTCCGATACACCCTACAAGTTGCATGATCGTTTTTTTGCAATTAAATCACGCTTTATTTAGTCTCACATATTTATAAACCAATGCAAATATAGACATTTTTGCAGCCTGTTTCAAATAATCAAGCAATCGTTTTGTGGGTTTGTCAAATCACACATACATACTTCAGAACAAAACAGTGTTTATTCTTGATATAGTAAGGCAATTATTTCTCCAAATTTTGATGTGGACTTCCATAAAAGTCGACATTAAATTTGTATAAATTTTGTACTTAAAAGTTAATACAATCAGACTTGACTCGCTGTGCATAAATAAAACAACCTTTGTCCTAAGTTAAAAAATTAACATAAATGTAATAAAGTGTGAAGTGTAAACGTAATAAAAATATATACAATTTGAGGGTCTTGATTATATATTTCTTTGTTATGAAGTTGAAATATAATTAATCTGTTAAAAGCAATTGTATTATTTTAATTGCCAGTCGTGAAATACTAATGAATATTAATGAGTAATAAAATAAGGTTTGTCAAAACGTTTCACGGGATGAATATTAACTCCTTGCCTAATTGAAAACATATAGGTTATTTTTTCTTCAATCAGGTTTTTTTTATATCTAATCAAAGCAAAGTTTGTACTTAAATTAGTTGAAAAATGTAACATAACCCATGTGTTAGATTAAAAAAAATAAATGCATTAAATTGAATTAGATTTCAATTTATGTCTAAACAAGTATGTTGTCATTTTTGACAACAGAACACCACAGAGGAGATTTAACAATAAATAACATTACACTATATGTAGTTACCTTGTCCCTATTGCAATGCATAAATTAAATTCATATTTCTTTACAATCACACCTGGGAAAGTATCATGTTTTGCCCAGCATTCCTCATCCATACTTTATTCTAACAATGCTTTTCTGTTTTTCTTAGGATTTTAATATCATACATAAATATATATGACAGTTCAAGTTATACTACATTATTCACAAAAGTAATTATATTTCTTTCCCAGTTTCATATTTCTGATTTTGCTATTAAACTATTTATTCATTTGTCAAGACGTATCGGCGTTAGATATGAACATTTGATTGTCATTTTATTGATAGACTAGGTCCATTAAATGTTCCGGAACTCCACGTAAATTTGGTAGTAATTGAGACAAGAACGATCTATAGATGAAAATACTGTGTCACCCCACCCACCACAAGCCAATGGGAAGCACCTCCATATAAGGTCCAGTGTTGTAGAAAGGTATATATAAGTCGTTCTCTACTTTAAAATGATTCAACAAAGTCAGTTTATAATGTACAATCAAATGGCTCGAAGTTAAAGTTTGCTTTTCAAAATTCAAAGGAGTGTAGCATGTTCTATGTCAATGAATGTATTCTAGATATAAGGTGTTAGCCACTTTTGTGCTGCCGATTGATTAAAGAACAGAACAGAATATAATTTATTCTCAAAGAAGTGTACAAAGTTCATAGTCATGTACATAGTTACAAACATAGTTAGGATTAAATCAGCGAGTGCTGACGAGTGAGATCCCCCCTCACCGGTCACACGTACTGAAAATTTCAAACTTAGGACGTCGTACGGTGAAATTTACGATGCAATACGAGCAATACTTAAAATGCAATGACTGTTATTTAATTTAGTATGCATATATGTATAGTAAATAACAGATAGGTTATTAGGTTGATTCTGAACTGATAATGGCCCCTTAGTGATAAAAGATCTTTCAAAATGATAGTCGAACTAGGTTCACATGCTCATTCTTAAAACACCAGCAAGTTATGCAAATCATGCAGAGTTCAATTTTGATAAAACTTGCAGATTTTGAAGACAAAATATAATAAAAAAAGATATTCATTCAAAACTCTCAAAATTAAGTATCTGTCTAGCAGTTAACAATTCAGGTGCAATCTCTGAAAAAAATATTTTAATTTAAAAATAAGTTTTTGATAAGAAAAGTTATCATCTGAAGTTTAAATGCGGAAATAATGTTTATAAAAGCTGTTTCATTTTTGCTAATAACACTAGTTGTAACAAACGTAATATCTGCATTATCGTAAACCAGGTGCTTGAATTGATTCGCAGAGGAATATCATTTTATGACGCAATACATAATATAATTGTTTCAAAATGTTGAAGACATTTTATCTGACAAATTTACAAATCTTAATTACACGATAAAGTATGGAGCACGCCGAGATAGTGGCTAACAATTTAGAAGTCTACCGTTGTTTTAGTGTCAAAGCCTTACGTTGAACGCACAGGGGACCTCTATAAATTTGTGAAATATAATCTTGAGTTGTACTAAATATTTTCGCAATAAAATGGAACCCGGTTTTATTGTTCTGTAAACATCAGACGCCGGGCAACAGACGCATTTAGCAAGCAAATCATTTGGGGGAAAGCTTTCAAGAAAGTGATTTAAAACTTGATTGAACATGTTCTATAATTATGATCTAATTTGCCTGACCGGAAGTCATGCAACTTCATTATTTGGTCACGTGACTTATGTGATGACGTATTTCCTCTGTTGATACCAGAGTACCACGTAGTACTGTATTGTACTGTCATGTATGTTATGTAATGAATTTTACACAATCCGTAGATGGTTCAGTCTCATTATGGGGAACCAATATGTTACACATTAGGTAATAACATGTAAGATTTTATTATTTTGAACCAACATAAATAATGGAATCTTGTGGAATTTGAAATGAACACGTCTTGAAACCTTTGGACATTTTCAATAAAATAACAAAATTGGACGTGTTAGTGATTGCGCATTAGGTATAAATGCACGAGACTGAAAAACGGACAAGCATTGATAAACTAACATGGTCGATTTATTTATTATACAGGTGTTATGAATACTATAATCAAAGCAGCATATTGACGATAACCTGTGAATTTACATTCAAACAATGATGACGCCATAATGACGTCACGGCAACATAATATTGAAGAAAGTCCAGTTACCATAGCAACTTTTGAAGACGATTGGAATCATTTCCACAAGGGAAATAAATAAATGATTTCTACTTGAAATTCGTTGTGAATTGTATTGTAGGCTAAACAAATCTCGTCTGAGACGCACTATTTTATGTCGTCTGCAACTTGTATAATTAATCATTCCAGAGACAAATCACAATAATACTATCAAAATAACATTCAGCAATTACTGCAGTTGTCTACAATCATTCAATTGATTGTAATGCGTATTTAACGGCCATGGTGTCAATCATTTATCAAGCACTGAACTATTTCAGCTATTTAATTAGTATGATAGAGTTTCATATTGTTTGACTGTTCTAGAGAAACTGATATGTGAAGCTGTGTGATGTCACTGGTAACCTGTTTTATCACGTAGCTGTAAACGATTTTAGACCCTCATAGGGTCATAACTCTGACCTTTTGTTCTTAGGTTTCCAACATGGCGGAAATTCCATAAAACTGAACTGGCATCAGTCAAATACAACAAAGCCTCTGATTGGATGATTTTGAGCTTGAATAATCAATTTGATCAATCACTGAGCCGCTTTCAAATACTTACAACAAACTGAGTTTGATAACATCGAATCAAGCGCCTGTGGAATAAAACTGGTACGCAAACCCAAATAATACAGAATGCAATTTGTATCATTTGTAAAATCTAATGACTGTGTAGGAAGATTATAAAACTAGGCGTAGTCCTGTAGAATTTTGTCTGAAATTATTTTAATCGAGTCCTGTCCTGATTTCATCACAATTTAGTCGAGATTGCTTTTTTGAGATTTGATATTAATCTTAAGTTCAGATATGACCTCAAGCTGATATTAGTTATATTTAGAGTGACTTTCAGTTATTGCGACTTTTCAGGAGAAAATATATACTGTGATGACCAATCTCAGGTTTTATATTAACTATGAAACTCACAGGAGAAAGGCTTTGTTATGTTGTCCGAATTTAGCATTAGTTGAGTAAATATATTAATTAATCACACCAAGAAAAGTAGGTTTCTAGAAAGTATGGAATAATACGCAAGTCCTTTTCTGACTAATTTCAAAAAATAAAACCACACAGTTTCAGCATCATAATCTAAGTCTCGTATGTAAGCGATTTATGTATTGATGTTATCTACTATTTTATTATACAGATATTATGTTTGCAGAGGTTCTAATTTAATCAAAAACTTCCCATGCAGTCAAGTGTACGTATATTAAAAGTAAATGACAAAACCTACAAAAGGTATGTTTTAAGTTTCCGACCCAAGGAAGTAAAAAGAATGATTAATAAATATAGGTAAATAAACAAAATATGATAGTTTACCACATTATTATCTTGTGAAAACATCTCATAACATTTCACCTATGTATCATTTGTCATTTTGTTGACAAACTTGCATGTAGTGACGACAACGATATTTTGTCATTCGTAATTGATATAGGATGGTCGCTGACAACATAGATAAGTGCTTGATGTTTTTAACGCACCACTGTTGTTAATACAATTAGGCTTATCATAAAGCTCGCCGTCTTGAGTCCGGAACCAAACATTGCATGCATGCATGGACGTGTTTTCATTTCAAACCCTCAACCTCTGTGTTGCAATGATACCATCTTAGCCAACCACTTCCGCTGTAGCTTTGGAATGATTTCAAAACGAGTAGCTAATTAATATTCTATTTATCGAAGTCGGGTGCATTTACAATTCGAATTGCAAATAAATTATATAACATGGTAGACATTAACTGAATAGTATCAAAATACATCATTATGCAATACTGTTTTATTTCATGTAATAAAATTTGATATTTTATTAAGTTAGTTGAATGAGTCTGCATTATCATTTTATTTGCCAATAAACTGTGAGAAAATTAATAACATTCGTATTTTATTTGACTTTCAGCTTAAACCAAAGACAACATTTTTATTTACAATCATTTTAATAAGGAATAAAAATGAAGATTCTTTGTTTAAAACTGAAAATTGAATTTTATCTTTTTTCAATTATTTTGTCTGATCGCAACTCGCTCAAAAGTTAATATTGTCAGCAGTCATGAGATATGTAACGAACAGTTAGATACCTGACCAATGCTTTGGAATGTTATTTTAATTATAGACATAATACCCAGGTACATATTTGTGAAATGTGAAATTGCGATGAAATAAAAGGTGAACATTTTCTTCTCCAATTTATTTGATTGCGTGTAAAATCTTCCAATTGCTGTAGAAATATTTAAGATATTTTTGTCTTAAATTGATCAACATTTAATTGCATCTGTAAATATTCCATTTTTCAAATTAGACATACTATAAGAAACAGTTATTTACATCTGTAAAATTAACGAATGTTGTTTACTTCTCTATATCTGTGATTGACAAGAAAGCGCAAACTTTAAAACAAGTCTTACAGGTAAATAATTCATCTAATTAAAGTTAAACAACCTCTGATCATCCGACAATGTTACATTTGGTAAGAATTTCAGCACATAAGCATGGTGAATTATCATTCTATATAAACATCAATAAAGGTGAACAACATTCATTATACGTTATTTAAAAAATCAGGTGATGTTTTCATGTGGTAACAATAATATATGATTTAAAATCAGTGCGACATGTATGCATGCAATCAAAGAAATTATATCTAAATTCAACATATAACAAAATTGTTGCTGTGAAGAGTGATTGCTCAAATCCTGGTCAATTCGTACCTTTTTGATAGTATGACAATAATTGATGTATCATTGATGATCGTGACTTACATCGTAAATTGTTGTCTTAATTATAATGTGGGATATTTTATCAATTTGATATAAATATGATCCATGGTTCATGTCGGACAGTAATCTTCGAAAAACATAACAATGAATACTATTCAGGATGATATGTTGATATATGTTTCATTTTGTGTTTAAAGTATTTGAATGTTTGAGAGTTCGTCTGTAACTCTTTTTGATCATATGTAACAATTATATCTTTGAAATTCTTATTGAAAGTATTTATCTGAACTCTTCTGTGACCATTCTTTAATTGCCACAATTTGAATCTAAGAACAATTTTATTAGTTACTTTTTCAATTATGTGTGCATCGTTTTAAAGCGACTTCTTTTTGTCAACTAAATATTTTTTTATCCTTTTATACTTTCTATGTGGTTTGACGATCTTGTGGCTAATAACATGAGTTATATGTACATATCTAATCATACAAATGATAGTACACATGCATTATAATGTTATGTGTGATAGTATGTGTGTTATGGTATATAAATGTAATATCAGCTAATTATGATACCATTTTTACAAACTCATAGGATATTTCAAGGAGTTTTTTTTTGACAGTTTATGATAGATGGATAATTTACTGATAATGGTATAAATAAATGATAAATATATCTGGAGATGCTAGGTATTCATAAAAAATCTAAAATGAAGAATATGTATCATCTAAAACTGGTAAACGTTTCATTAAGCCGTGTCCATCATTAAATACATATGTTACAAAAAAAGCAATTACAATAGAAGAAATGTATGTGTGTTTTATTTCACACAAAATCTTAGAAAATAATAAAATATTTATAATTACAACATAAAGAAATTACGAATAGTTTTAGTACGAAACATGACGTCTGCTATGGGAGATGGGAGGGGTAGGCACGCGCTGGGGGTCCAGCATTCCGGTCATAAACAGCAAATTATAATGTGATTTATGAATATATAACTCAACAAGATACCTTCATTAAAATAAATTAAAAGCATGTCTATATTGTTTTAGCGCAAAATCTTATATAAGCAAATTCTTGTATAATTTAAATCACTAACCTTGAATTAGTGCAGTCGTCGTACAAAATATCAAACTCTTTGCATGAGATCAGTTTGCATCGGTTCACACCAGGCTGTATGGCCCCAAGGCCTCTTAAGACTCGAACCTGCTCAACATTGCAAACTACTGGAGTAATATCTAGTCTCTTAAGCTTTGTATACACGGTGTGCAATCCTCCAACAAGATGTTTCAAGAAAAGTTCAAAAGCTTGAGGCAGGCATATAAGCTCACGTCCGTCGACATTAAAAGCTGCAATCTTTGCACCTCGATAGTTAATTAGTTTACAAACATTATTTTCCGGACTGCAAGCTATCGGCGGTGGGGAACTGTAAGACACCTTGTGCAGCTTGCTGAGTATGTCGTGTCCGTGGCTCAACATAGTTCCATGCATGGCTGCCAGGCTGGTGGCTCGAGCCCCGAGTGGCGTTGTCGGTGGTTCCGGGCTGCTGTGGCCCAACGAAGGTGAGGCTCGACTCTGCGCCATCATCGCTTGAGCCTGATTATGTATCTTTGCTAAAGCAATATCCATTCTAAATGTTTTATTCAAATGTCAAAATTATTGTCCGATAGACACATTTATGTTTAAAAATAAGATAAAAGTTTTTTTTCCTTAGTATAATTTAAGTATCACAGCACATATGATAAATGTTTTATAATTATCTATAAGCACAGAGTGTTAAACGACACGTCTCAATTTCCACAAAATTCAGCAAATGCAATGAAATTCGTCCTGGTGTCTAAATAAACGTATATGTGAGAATCAAATACGGATTTGCCTATTACCACAGTACAAGCATCTGCATTCAGAATAAATAAAACTCTTTCCACTGGCTACACATGCGCAGAGCCGACTTCAAACAATCCAACGATGGAGAGTATTCCACGAGATTACAACGATATTTAACTTTTTCACAGACCGTAACAGTATTAGACCATTTTAAGTGTATCAGATTGATTATAAACGCGTAAATAACTTTTATTTGTCAAGCTATCTAGTCAGTGGGCGGGGCCATATTAAAATCTCTATTGCTATTCGACTACGCTCGGATTTCTTCATAAATAAATGGGCGGATTTTGTTCATAGAGTCTTTCTGGATATTTGCGCTTTGTTAAGAGGTATATTTGCGATATAAGGAGGCAAGCGAAGCGTGTGTGATTTTCTGTTCTGACTTTTATAAATAAGAGTCTAGAATTTCAAAGGGGAATTCTCTTATTGGCTGATATTGAGATAAACATAAAATAAAAAAAAATGTTTAATATGCTTTATCTAATTTTGATAATTTTACATTTTTTTAAATGTCTAAAATAGTCTTTTCGCAGCTGTGTTATTGTTAGTTAATATTTTGTAATCAAAAAGTGATTTATGTAACTCATCAGTCATACTGCACGTTAGCATATATTTGTCATCTTCGTTCCGCATAATTTAAAAGATTCGTTACTTTTTAAGAATATGTACAATGTGTTACAATTGAACTCATTATGCGAGTCACCTTTAGGGGTAATTCAATTTATTCGTGCTATTTCACGATCATTGAGCCCAAGATAATATTCCACACACTTCGTTTTCCTTAGACAAAAATCCAGCTAGTATTGACCAGGTTGAAAATTATGTTTATACTATACCAATGCACGGTCATATTCGATATTTCCAGATCAATGCCTGGGTCTAATAGTGCACATTATCTTCTAAGAAAAGTCTTTGGCATCGAGTCGTCATGTATTAATCAGCGGACAGTTCACAGCTTTCAATTCCTGACACGAATTCATTTCTTTTATTTCATATTGCTTTTGAAATAGTTATTCACCATTTTCATCTATTGGTTTTCTTAGAATACGAAAATTGAAAAGTCCACACAGCAGAGGCTAGCAAACAAAGAAAACGTAGTAATGTACCTGTGAAATCGTTGATAATCAATAAAGAACCCAAAGGATGTTAAAAGAAACCGAACGGTTCATAGAACGGACCCAATGACATCAAACTAAATCAACTCTAATTTGATCTTCGTATTAGCAAGATTTCCAATCAACATTAATATAAACATGTACTTTTATTAAAAGAAACTTGACATGGAAGGAAAACGCAATCTTTCATGTATTCAGCTTATTGATAAGATTATAAATGAATTATATTCACGTTTTGAAGACAATCGTGACAGTGCGGGCAGATATAATAAAGGCCGCTCAGGTCTCGAGGCAGTTTCTAATCTTTGATATTTATTTTTCACAGCAAACTATTATCTCCCGATGCTCATTATGGAGCAATCATAAACGCATTCTTGTATCAACATTTTAATCTTATGAAACGGTTTGAATTACGTGTATCATGCTTTGATTAATTCCATAATGGCAGCATCATTGTTACTAGTAATTAATTTGCTATGATTAAGTGTATAACTATGAATTTACACGACTGTGTGGACTCTGTGAAGTGTTTTCACATGTCATTTCGAAGTCTGAAATCTTATAATATATCTTAATTTGTCCACCAGTAGATGAAGAATACTATTGCTATCAAGGTTCGTTCATAATACAAGTCTAGTCTCATTACAAATATAATTCTATGAAATTCAAGTTTTAAAGCTTCATTTCCTTAAAAACTGCAATTGAAAAAGGGGCCATTATGTCCCCGTTTAATGGTATGCAGCATACGGGTGGTCGTAGTGTAATCAGAATTGTAACGTTTAATTATTCAGATGGTTTCCATAGTTTTGCTATAATAACTCCAAGGGACCCCCTGCCCCTTGAAGAGTCCTACATACTGGTTAAGGGGACATGCGTGCGCAAATTTGGATCATGACCCCAAACTCCCGTGCATGGTGCGATGCAGAGAGGGGCGGATAACGTTGTAACCAAAAACCCTGGTTACCGACTCCCTTTATTTGTTTATTTGTCAGCGACGGATGATGAACGAGGGATTAATTCGCGCTGGGACCAATTCTGATATCTTGGCTTTTGAAAAATGCACACAAAATAACAGTGGGATTCAATACAGTGTAACCGCTACAATTTGGTCTAATAATGTATTTTTCTGGTTTCAATTAATTCCGATGCAACATTATCCACGGATTAAATAATAGTTATACTGATAGGAATATGGACTTTTTTATTTTGATATTTTTTCACCTGCGATGATATTTAGAAAACAGCAGTTGCACGGAATTATTTAAGAAAATTACGTGCGTCCCCAGCGCGTGTATTTTAATACTGGTCGTGATATGTGGAAATCGTACCACAGTCAGAAAAAGGTTTTATACCATAATTAAACAGTGAAAGTCGTGGATAAAAAAGATATTTATGAAAATGTGATGAAATAAAATTTGATGCTGAAAACGAAAGAAGCCGTCTGCCAAAGAACATTGTTTACGCTGAATTCACATAATACAACGCGACTGTGGTCTTATTAAAGGGTCGTGTATCGCTCACTGTTAAAAAGAATCCATTCGGATTTCAATGTGTCCTTCCACATGAACTGAAAGACATTAAGTTTATTTCAGTATTTAGTTGTCATCTGAGAATCACACTGAAGACTTAATTATAAATTCATCCTATTACTCAAAATTGATTTGAGGATGTGCTGTGTTAAATTTGAGACGTAATATCAGTTTGTGGTATTTTGATTAAGATGGGGAGAATTGTAAAAGACAAGTTTCACTTTTCATTGCAACAGTTCTAATATTATAGAAAATAGAACATTTATTTCGTTAAAATTTGTTTCAAAGTATCAGATTATTTGAAACAACATTTTTCTTTTTGTCGGTAAACAGACAGACATCCTTTTCTCTAAAAAGTCCCACCCTGGCTATTAAAGGTGTCTTTGTAAACATTTGTGTATTTCAGGGAATCATCACTTGTTAAATGTCAAAACTCAGACCATACTTTGACTGCATGGTCTGGCGATCTTGGAATTTCATGCTGATGTCTAGAATTCCAAAAAGAGTCCAAATCTTTCGGTTTTTGCATTATTTATGCGACAAAATTTAAATTATATGTTTGTATATTTGTTTGTTTATTTGAGTTTTACGCCCCTCTTCAACAGCCAGAGTCATATGAAGCGGACAGTTCACCTAACCGTCGTTCCTGGGAAGAGCCAGTACTAGACTCCCATCCTCCGTAACTTATGTAAGCAACTGCCTACTTTCTCGCATAATCAAAATATATACACCGTCAACATAATACGTTATATATATATACATAATTATATCAATCATATAACAACTTAGTCACTTCAAAGCATGTAAATAATGACGTTTTATATTCTTACATATTCTTGAGTACAGTCAAACCTGTGTTAGCGACCACCTCCGAATAAAGGTCACCCTGTGAACAAAGACCATTCGTCTAAAAATCCGTCATCGATCATTTAGAACAAAATGACCTCTGAATAAAAGCCACCTCTAAAAAAGGTCACATTTTGTTCACAGGTTTGACTGTACATATAATTCAGCTTTCTTGCTTCTTTGTCGTTTATTTAGAGGTGAATTCGACTATTTCACCATTGATCACAAGTGGTCCTAATCCACATATTTAAGTTAATGCGTCATGTTTACTGTATTAATATACTTGTTGCTGCCCTCTTCTGATAGCATATACTTGTAACAATAGTATTCATGGGCTCTTGTCAATTACCAAGTGATGTTTATTCCGTGTCAACGTATGAATGTACACAGATATCATTGGCATGATTATCATACGTTTGTCACATTATCTTGTTGTACGGTATGTCCATACTGTATAGATTACTATGACATACGCCAAAGGTTTAATTATGTTTGATTAACTTGTCTTGTTACAATGGTGTAAGATTAACCAATCACTTTACTGTGTAATCAGATGTTTATTAAATTCTGTATAGTATACGAAGTCAAACAATTTAATTGTTACGTAAATAGTAATTAGCAAACCATCGCAGACTACGATTTATACAGATACATATCCACACGTGTACTAGTATATAAACTGTGTCTATGTGTACATAAAATAACCAGTACTGATATATAAATATTATTAATCATAACATATAGGCGACATATTAATACATTACTTTACTAGTTATACAAGGACTGAATGTTTAATTCAAGCAACACACATACACATCTTACTAATTACTTGTCTTTCTTTAGCACAGAAATACTTCCATTGTTAGACATTGAATTCGCGAATTCAACAAACTTAGCTCGTAAAGTTAGCTCAATACTGCGTTCAAACTAAGACTTTTGTTTGATTTTAAAAATCATTTTTACCAAGAAATGTACTCATTGTTTCTCAATCTCAGGTTGGCGAACGAACGTTGTCTCTAACTATTGTTGCTGCTAACAGCGTGCGTGCTTTTGGTCAATTTCGCTTCCTTGACTTCAGCGTATCCTTGTTTCATTTAATTGCCGAGATTATTCAGCGATAATTACTTAATCAACTAAAACTATGACCAGAGTAAACTCACAAACATAAAAAGGATGAAGTCTTGTATCGGTTTTATTGTTTTATCTTAAATCACTTTCTTGTGGTTACATGCTCTTTGGGTTACACAACGTCACGTGACGGTCGCGTGACTTCGAGCCGCTTGATTAAAAAGATTCTTGACTCGGTAACAAATTATTTTCACATTATTGCGTATTTAAGAACCAATATTCTTGTATTTTTTCTCCTAATCATTAGCAGACGATGTATTGTAGCTAACAATTTGATTGAACGATCACAAAGTTCTAACTTCAATTAAAAAAATCAGTTAACGACCGCACACAACGTCTCAGTGTTTTGCTTGAACTTTTTATTTTAATAAACACTGCTTTTCTTAAACGCATGTCATATCATCTTTAACACTAGCCAACTGTAATGGTCAGTGGTGGTTTTAGCGACATACCTGTAATGCTTTATGATATTAATAAAAGCAATTGTCCAGTCTTCTCTAATCTTCAGAAGACTGATTTAAATGAGAGAAATAAAGACTATCATTCAAATTTGACTAATTCTTTATAAAAGAATTTTGAACATCCTGGTCAATGTCAGAAAAAAGATATTCGTTCCTTTCAAATTTGATTACTCATGAAAATCAAACATAACAGATGTCACGAGAAATATGTACATACGAGAAATGCATTTCAAATTTGGGTAGGGTAGTATCCAGTAAGGAAGCCGGCAGCAACCGACAAAATTTTTAATGTAATGTCAGATGACATCGAAGATGTATACAAGTATCATTAAATCGGCGTATTTCCATGTTAGAAGAAGGTTTTTAAAGAGACACTATTATATTAGACCCTCTGTTTATACGCTCAGTCATTTTCTTCCCCAATGATATACGACTATGGAATGCTCTACCACAAGCAGTTGTTGACAGCGCCTCCCTAGACATCTTCAGATCCAGGTTGCAGGCAGTCCAGCTCCGCTAGATGACCGTACCCTTTTTTTATTTTGTTTTAACAACACTGTACAAAATGTTTTAACCAGCACAGGACTTTGTCGTTTTACTCATGTAAATAGTACGGTAAGACAATATGCCAGAGTGCGGACCTGTACCATATCGGAAGAAGAAGAAGATTTAATGTGTTCTTAGGTATATTCTATGGTACTAAGTACTAGATTTAGCGAGACTTACGATATAAGATTGGTACTTAAAGGTTAGACACTCTATTTGTTAAATATTTATGTTCTGTTCTGTTTAACTTCTTAATAAATGATATGTCACACTTAAACACGGTCTTCATGTTATGCCTGAGAATTGCTGCATACAAAATCATGTAAATAGATTTGATGTATTGTCAGTAAATGTAAAAGACGATGTATATAAGGTACAAGTCTATTAAATACACTTTCTGTTCTGTACTACAATCAACGTACAATCAATCATCAGGACACTTAGAAGTTTAAATCTTTAGACAATAGCTGGGCAACATGGTGATGATGATTAGCAATGCTTTGTGAATAAAAAAACATTAATGGAAACACGTCTATAGACTTAAAGAAACAACAGAAACATATCTGTGGCCAGTGTCAGATAGAAAGGTATGACAATTTTCTACCTGTATAAACACACAGTGCAACCTATCCAAAGCAACACCCTTTGGGAGTAGCAAACTTGTTATTGCTGAGAGGCTGGTGAAGGGGAAAAATTGTGCTGTTGTTGAAGTGAGGTCATTGCTCAAGAAAGGGCCGCTCTGGAGAGGTTGTACTGTACATTTAGATATCACTAAGTCATCATCAATTTCTGCCGTATACGTTGTTTGTAGATGTTTGCATACAGGGTTGTTACTATGATGAAAAAAGAGATTTTGCTTATTTGTATATAAGTAAAACCGTCATTTTGTGAATTTAATGGTATAAGTAATGGAGACAGTGAACACTGAGAGGTCAGTCGGTGACCAGTCATATCATACCATTTATACAAGCCTTATAAGTCTTTATGTACACTATTACTTTCTATTAGTCGCCTTTGTTCAAAGTTCCGTCGGAGGGTATTTTGACAATTACAGAAAACATCAAAGATTTTATCACATCCAAATTTGGAAATTGGTCTCCGATGTGACGTGTATGTCGTTATTTGATATCTCCAGTGGGCAGTGAGATTAATATAAAACCATTACATGGACTCGTATATCTAGCAGAAAATCAATTTCAAGATTGCAACCATTTTAAATGAGAAATTGTGACAAAATCAGAACAAATAGAAAGGAAAAGTTATGTACATCAGAAACAGATAAAGTTATCAAAATATTGAACTACGCCTGTTTAATGTTTGTTTTCCCTCTAGTCGTATTGCTGGCTTATTCACACCTTTTATAATATTATTTGCTAAATTGGTGTTATTACAAATAAATAAGTAATAACGGACTCTCGGAAATATCTTGATCAAATAAATATATCTCACATATGTTAGATGAGAAGTTATTACATTAAACATATTAACTGAGCAATAAAATCTACTTGAGAGATTTCTTATATATACAAACGGTCAAGACACCAGGACGAGTATCTGCGGCTCTAATTTTCTAATATACAGAATATTCCATTTTAATTTTGTAGTGATATTTCATAAGCATTTGGTCAACTATAAACATAGAAATCTTTATGTGTCACCATATAAACACACTGCCGAATGTTTAATGTTCACTTAGAAGAATTTCTAAACAACACATTGCATTTCATAGCTTTGGAAGAAAGCCACTGAACACACTTGGTTGATAACTGGATGGACTTTCAATATATCCAAACCATTGCCTTTGAATGCTCAGTTTCAATGTATAGATATATTGTAAGTATTGTAAAACATAAGAATTAATTCATTTATTTGGATTCTTTGAAGTGTCGAGTTGTATCAGGAGGGGGTTTAGAAATTGAACCCAGTGTTATAAAGACAACAATAAAGCATGACTGTTCCTTAAAAGTGTTATTTTTATATACAGGTATTATCAGTAATTGCGTAAAATTTGATAACTAAGATAATCTAGTAGAGTTGACCTCCCCAGGATCATGATGTACACCATTTTTACACTACATGTATATGCGATAGGTACGTTATGATGAACCATATTAGTTTGAATTGCTTGAAGCTTTACTCGACAGATGATATTATATATGTCTGTTACTACTAGTATTTCAAAACTTTATCCAATCTCGTAAAACTTCTTTCTTTCGTTAGACAATGTATTTCCAACCATTTCGAGTTTTCGAAATGGCTAAAATAGTCCAATCTAGCTATCATTGAATCAATGCATGCTGTATGCCTTTGATATATTTCTTATTAAGTAAATACTGAACAGACTGAAATTAATTTCAAAGCAGTTGGAAACCAGTGCTTATTATTACTTATAATATTAACTAAAATCACAACATTGTCCAAATTGTGAGTACAACTTTGCATTTTTTTTTACGGTGATATATATTTTAATCATGTGGTATACTTTCTTCTAGCCTCCATGATCGTCAGAAAAGTTACACAATTTAATGGTGAATGAGTGATATTTCAGTATCTGTACTAACGAAGACCACGTGCTCAGCAAAAGTTAGTTCATTACTTCTAAAATCAAAAGAAATCCTGTCTTAATGTGTATAAATTGGACGTCACGTGGCCATAGAGCAATGACTAGCATACATCATGATCCCGGCTCTAGTTAATCACCGGAATTTAACAGTTATCGGGCTTTTCTAGCAGTATAAATTGTTCAGTGTATTCCATATTCTTCAATAATTTACATGGTTACAAAAAGCATACAGCAAAAAAAAATTAAATATTTTCTTCATTGCTTTGATATATGACTTAAGTTTGGGAATATGAACTTGTTAAAGAATAGTTTAAGATTTCGCGATAAATACGGAAAACAGTCGAGGAAAAAAAGCGACTGGAATTACGAACGTAAAAAGCGCCCTGCGTGAAGTTCGTCATATTTTCTTATTTTTTTGTATTATTTGTGAATTTAAGGGAAGCATTTAATGAGATAATTTATTCATTTTGGATTAAAACGAACTGAAAAGTTTTACGTGTTTTTCGTTCGCCTACTCGTTGTATCGATATGCCATATTTTGTCGCTTTATTTGAGTTGATGTTCCATAGAATATTCCAATTCTAAATGTTTTATTGTGTTACTATAATACTAATTTCTGCGTCTTGAGAATGTTGTCTTCACGTACCAGATGAGCCGAACTTGTCACACAATAATCTTAACATTCAGTTTGTATTTATACCTACAGCTGTAACAGTTTGATACAATGTGCAATCGTTGATAATCGTAAATTATTTCGTTGAACCCTTTGCAATGCAATTACTGCAAGAGCAACAGAGATCATCATTATCATCGTAATAATTATCATCATCATGGACATCATCGTCATCACCGTCATTATCAGCATCATCATCATCGTCACCATCATCATCATCACCGTCATCACCGTCATTATCAGCATCATCATCATCGTCACCATCATCATCATCACCGTCATCACCGTCATTATCAGCAGCGTCATCATCATCGACATCATCATAATCGACATCATCATCATCATTATCATCATCATCACCGTCATTATCAGCATCAGCACCAATAGCAGCAATCTACTTTATTCCTCAAAGTATAACACTTACAAACTGCTAGTTAACGACATGGACGCAAATGAAACATGTGAATTTAGATTTGATATCGCTTGGCATTGTTGTCGTATCTTGGATCATTTGTGTAATCGATCAGTAGATTCTTGTTTCCCACCTTAAGCTTGTTTTCAGTCAGAAAGCTTGTGATCTTCAGCTATCACCAGCGTTTGTCTCGTCTATTGATACGTCTCGTAAACGCGTGTAAAGACACGCGCGTTACCTATTCTTATATCAGACGATAATGCTACAAAACTTAGTTATTATTAATGAGAAACAAGTTAACTCGAGGAAGTAAACATTTGCACCTCGGGTGTTGACGCTTTCTATCGGAAACATTCTGCTGCTTGATAATTGTTTATACAGCGTGTTTGAAGAAAAGTAAATCATTTCTAGTTATAAGAAATTATTGTTATTTTTTCACCAAACGGCCCCCATCACCCGACACCCTCTGTGTATCAAAGATATAAGGAATCAATTATTTCTCCTTCAAATTATTTATTGGAATGTACATAATGACGTCATTTAGACAGATTTACTATGAATCTTGCAAATTGTAACCAAAGGAAATCATATGTATACATAAATCTAATTTACTGAACAATTTTTATACCATTCCGCCAGCTGTCAGCATGTACTTGCATGTCTTAGTTGTAAAGCCAGTAGAATTAATTAACTTCGTTTCTTCATGTCAATTCCATAGTACCTATTTCGTAACCATAGCAACCGCTGCACCAACGTCTGCCGCCATACCACCACAAGCAGCAGCAGCAGCAGCAGCAGCAGCAGCAGCAGCAGAGATAGTAGGACTAGGTATCGTTGTCTAAACATTGACTAATTATTCCGACGTCATCAGGTATGGATCTAGCCAAGGACAGTCTTTTAATACAACCAAATAGTATTGTGTATAAGACGCGAGCGAACTCTAAATATCCCATTAAGCATGGAAGCGTCAGAATATTCTGCAACAAATGCTTTTTATGTTAACGCTCGGACGTAAGCACGAAGACAGATTGGTGTGGTTATAAAACCAAAGTATTTCAATTATAAACTTTAAAAGTTCCTCATTTTGTGTGCAGATGAGATCATGTGAACATATTCAGGTTTACCTCGGTTATAAGTAAGTCAGGACCCCTAAATCACCCCTCTTAGTGCGAATTCTTGGAGGGAATTTACAGGCAATGCCTTGAAATCCATCCTTAACACTTAAAAACTTGTAAACAGTACCCATAAAATTGTCACCTATTTTCACGACCTAAAATCTACCTCTTAATGCAAGCTATACTCAAATAATCTATATATGATAAACTATTCCTGCGACCATTGGATATGTTAGATTCATTATAGCTTTAAAGCCACGTTGATAAAGCTCAAAGCTGTTTTTGAAGGCCATTGGTGCAAGATTCCATTCTAAATGTGTCGCATGAACTTAAAACATAATTAAGTCACCACAAGACAGCCTTACTCCCCAGCCTAACTCCTCACGCGGAGAACATGTCAGTGGCTTCATTTGAATACCTCACAAATCAAATGACCATCGTACACAACCGCTATTTATTGTAAATAGAATGCATAAAACTCATTAAATGATATATCACAAAAATGAAAATTTAAATGCGTTTCCAATTTCCTTACATTTATCCAAAAGTTGCTTCAAAAAGTAAGTTAAACTATCAGGTTCTTTAGAAACTAAAAAGAAGAGGTGAATTTCAAAATGCAAATTATTTAAATGAATTTTGAATCTTTAAAACGAAATCAAAATGGCGTTTCTTTGAAATATGAATCTTGCCGCTTCAACTTCGCTGTGATATAGCCAGTGTTAATTGTGAATCTAAGATATACAATGTTACAAGTTGTATATGGTTGGTGGTATTTTTATATGAAATAAATGAGAAAGATATAAAATTATCAATTAATCATTATTTATAAACAGCGTAGATATATCTAATTTCAAATTGAATTTATAAAAAGCTTCATAATTACAAAACGCTACATAGTAACTCCGTATGATTGCAATAAGGCTGTCAAGTTTTGTGTTTCAGAAAAAAGGCGTGGTTTCGTGTATTAATCAGTGAGTAGATCGCATTAATTTCATGAGAAACTTACTTGGCTCTGTATATCCAAATATTACAACCTGATTATGTTGTGGTTTGGGGCTGGCCCTTTTTATAACTTTCAAATGGATAGTTTTTCTTTTTTTTAATGAAGTGTCCAAAGGTATATCCGACAGTTCTATTATTTGCAGAATGATTGTTTGTATATGATAAGAATCCTACCCAAGTACCCAGATTTAAATAATCAATATTGGAAAATTTCGATAAATAACTATAAATAGAAATAAAAGGGGGATAACTCGGAAAGCCAAAGATAACGAAATCAAACAATTCTAATTTTTGACCAGGCACAGTTTTTATCTTTTTCGAGGTAAAATACATTGTTTATAATATATTGGTGAAAGCGAGCGGGTATGTTTGAATTTACCAAACGTTTACGTATACTTTCTGTTCAAGTATCCCGATTACAACCCCTAATCCAAGCATTCATTTCTAATCACAAAACTCTTGTTTATTTTCATTGGATATGTAGAATGAATCATTTGTGAATCATTCACCACGAGCTTTTTCTAAATATTATTGTGTAATTTTGGAATTTGTAAACATGAAATTAAAAATGCTACATAATCATAGACAAGGGAGAGTACTAGCTAGTAATATTACCTCCCTTTATGATATAAAGTCAAATATAAGTGACCAGGGTCCAATATTTCAAGATAGTGTATGATTTAGAGTTAATATTCAATCAATTATGTTCGAGTGTCAAACTTTATAAGTATCAGTTACCTCTAATTTTTGTTCATATTCATTGAAAACTTGTATTAGGGTCCGTTATTCTTTATACAACGAACTTGGTCACAAAATGATATTCTTTTCTTTACTCGTAAGTCTTCGGATTTTTACGTTGTATTCCGTTCAGCATTGGTGTGTACACCTGTAAATAACCTATGTAGGCAGTTCATCAGGTGCCGTAAAGTTATCTTTTATTTCCAATTCAAACAATGATTATATACTTGTTGTTTCATGCATATTCATTCATAAATACACGTTTATCATAAAATCGTAGCTTCAACTCGTTAAATATTCCGGATATAGGAACATGAGAATTTTTTTGTTGACAAAACGAAATATATTATGTTGTTTGTTTCTGATTCAAACTTACAGCTAGGAGTATAATTCTCGTTACAAAACCGTTAAACGCAGGTGTCTATTAATTAACTAACAGGGCCTTAATTATAAACATAACATTTAACTCATACAAATTTTGAATTCAGGGATGAAATGAAGACGGTATTTGAATTATTAATTCGAATACATTTGCATCGTAAAAAATAGCTATTTTCATACAAATTATACTATTAACCTGTAAATTAGATATACCGTAGATTTTAACAGCAAACACATGTATATCCCTATGATAAGGAGGTTGATAAATTTCTATGAATAACATCTTAACGTGAAATCTATTACGAATTCAATTAAAAGATCTCAGATATTCAATCCATCATTTCTTTCTTATTTAATTCTTGTTTTGCAAATGAAATGAAATCTGAGCTTTTTCAAAACGCACATTGATGGTAATTAAAGGTTCAGGTTCAATTTTACGCAGACGTGCGAAGTTATAGTCAGAAGAAAATATTGCATGGAAGAACCAACTAGTTAACATTCTAGTAATACACACCATCTTTAGATTTTCAATTTCCAAAATCATGGACAAGTTTTCAGTGTAATAGATACCATGGTTTTAAATATAATGGTGCTTTTGAATATTATGCTGATTTAGGATACTCCGGTGCATTTCAATGGCTCGCATCAGTCAACGACATGAATTATAAAAATCTCATTCAATAAAACGCTTGTATCTTTAACCGGAAGTGTACAACACATGTATTTCATCAGCGTTCTTCATCGCGTAAATTGTGCGTAAAGGCATTTTAGGTTCGAAAGTATTAATTCTTAGATTTTGATATAGTTTTATGCATTTTGTACCGAAATCATGAAATTGGAGAAACGTTGATCGCGTGAAATTCGTTTTTACGACGTGATTTTGCGTAGTAAATTAAAGTCTGTATTTTAAATGGCCGAATTAAATTGACTATCATATCTGCAACAAAGGTTGGGCGGCGGGGGGGGGGAGAAAATCATACAAACATGGTCATTAAATTATGTTCTGTTGCAGATCTCCACATAATAGCTGTGAATTAAACATACATAATAAAGTTGACTTCAAGTATCAGATAGGCGTTCAACAATTACAGTTGAGAGAGAAAAACTCTTCTGTGTATCATTTGGGAAAGCGCTGGTAAACGGAGTCTATTTTGTTTTAATTTGATTTTTTTCTGACATTAATTCTTGAATGGCATAAATACGCCCGCATGTTTATATATTCAGAAGGTTTGGTACAAAAATGATGTATTTTGTTAATTAAGACAGCGTTCTATGACGCCAGACTTTGAATTAACAAATAAAAAGATTTGCTTATATCCAGATTACAAATCATATTAACAGACGTGTGTTGAATTATGCTGCATTACCCGGGAACTGAACTAGTAATAATTTCTTTGCAAATTGTGAAATAACTCCGAAAATACAAACGAGGTGAAAATGGACCCCATCCATGTATGGTTTAGATTTGGTAAATTGAATTATATTTAGTAGCTAAGTGGTCGTTCCCTTGTGGGTGGTATTTAATTAAGACATTGTGGTATGGTTACACTCGTGTTTGTATTAATTGACCATGCTAAATATCAAATACAATTGTATTAAATGTGTCTATTTTTGAGGTACCAGCTATTGTTCGTGGTGCAATATATTTTTAATATGCATACTTACCTAAAACAGTATCATCAACACATCCAAGAACATCAACATCATCATGAACAATTATATCATTATCACGATCCACAACATCATCATCAACCTCATCATCATCATTACTATTAATACCATCATCACTAAAATCATCATCATGACCAACTTCATCATCAAAACATGTAACATCATCACCACAACCGGTTACAATAACATTACCACCGACAACATCATCAACACCACAAGTAACATCATCAACGAGCAATATCGTCATCACCAACAACGTTATCATCACAACCAATTACATCATCTTCATTCCATCCAACAGCATGATCATAAAAAGGATCATCGTTCAAAC
Organism: Lutraria lutraria; assembly: GCA_964023205.1. NCBI lineage: Eukaryota > Metazoa > Mollusca > Bivalvia > Venerida > Mactridae > Lutraria > Lutraria lutraria. The sequence continues at coordinate 3,090,843 of OZ026833.1, forward strand.
AACCGCTTTCATCATCAGTACAATCAGTAGCATTAGCAGTTTCAGAAACAGCACTTGTTTCGTCATAAGCATAAGCTACTGCAGCATTGATGAAAGTGACAATTATGTTCAATACAATAAATATAATAATGATAATTAATTAATAATAAATGCAGACTTATAATGTCTACCGCCTTCATAGACATACAATCAAATTGTCCACCTACAGGCAATATCTTTACATGTGTCTAATCGAAAAAACCCAAAGCTAGCTAACTGCATTTCGATATTTTTACACAAAGGCCTGTATTCTTCATAACTTTGGAAAAAGTTACCTTGTTGACAAACAATATGGGTGCTCACAACGAGGATGGAAGTTCCTCACAACATTTTTGCCGAAGGATAAATTACACTCGTTACGAGTTAAACGGGCGTGGCCACCGTGTTCTTCATCATCGTCAGCGACATCATAGTTATTTCATCACAACCACATCATTGTGATCATCATCACCACCGGGTTCTTTATCATCGTCATAACAACACTACACTTTTTGCTTGATTTTCATCGACAGGTGAGACCTACAGGGATCGAGATTCAATCCTGGTTCGCTGTATAACAAGTCCAACGCACAAACCATTGGATCTCGACCGCAGATTATAACATGGAAATAGTCTTTCATGAATGGCCATAATTTAATTTGCAAGGGACAAATTCGGAACTCCACTGGGCTTTCTATTAGGCTCATTAGGAAATTTCAAATTTACAAAAAAAAATTGCATGCGAAAGGTATTTATGGATAGAAGAAAGGAAAGTCAATTATTTAGTGTAATAAAGAGCACAGGTCAAAAATCACGATAAAGTTATGAGAGATAATGAATTTCAAATAACTGTAGTTTTGGAAAGCCTCGAGTATGAGCATCAAAGACTTACTTACATACACTGTCCAACCACTGCAAGATACACAGAAATCCCTTGATTGAATGACAAGTTAAATTCATGGCGATTGTTCTGTCGTTGATATTCAATGTGTTTCATTATGCGACACTGCGTTTTCTATATCAAACAAGACTCGATCTAAACTTGTTAGGAAACCGGTTTTTTACTCACGCAGGAGGCAAGATTATACATCACTATTTATTTGAATTATTTTGCCATTTATTCGTAGATACCTTAACCGATCCATCAGTAATTTCTCGGACACTGACCCCTTTAATGACTTTCTGTCCCTGTCTGCTTCTTGTCCACTTTGGATAAGTAAAACATCTTCAATGAAGTCGAAATCAAATCCAGAAGACGGCGTTTAGTTTATTGCTACAACATTAAATGGCATGAGAAAAATACACACAATGAGTGCAGAATATATGGATTTTCATAGATAAGATAGGGTCGCAGGTTAATTCAATTTGTTACTCGAGAGCTTGCTGTACTCAATCTTGCACCGGTTCAGTGAAATTTTTGGTTTCAATTTCGCGACAAATCAACGAAAAGTGACAGAATCGTCGCTGGTTGATAAGGTAAACTATACCTTCATAATGGGAATATTGTGTCGAATGTGGTTTTAAATATAAAATTATCGTTTAGAATTATTGTTGTTTAATTCGCATTTGGCGTTTTTGTGTGCCAGGATGAGAAATTGTTGAAACTAGAATTGACAGTTCGTTTCTCCCATTTGGTGATAAGACACGAATTTTCATAAATATAAATTCTGGATGTAATTGCCGTGCATAAAATGTTTATTCTGTTTGTGTTTGATTGTAATTTATCATCACTTTATTGGCGCTTTCACCCATAAACAATACCCAACGCTGCATAAAACACCTTCTCTCAAATAATTCGATGCAATTAATTTCACTAGTTGCGTTATTGAATTGTATCAAATGAAATGTGATATTTGCAGATACTTTACACACTGCAATAACTATGTAAACTCGAACTGTTGTCAAGAGATAATTTATAACGTTTAAAAGAATCGGAAGCGTGAACTACAACAACAACGATGACGACGATCTTATCATCTTAACGGTTTGGATTTAATATGGCGACGATGATGATGATTTAAGATGATGACGATGCTAATTGAAATGATGACGATGCTGATGACGATGACCGTGATGTTGCTGTAGATGATGATGTCGGCGACGATGAAGCTGATGTGTTGTTGTTGATGATGTTGCTGATGATGACGACAGTGATGCTAATTAATGTCGCTGCTGCTGCTGATGATGATGATGATGACGACAAAGTCAGTAATGATAACGTTGATGATAACTAAAATCAATAATAAATAAAAATAAATGCGTGGCCCCTACTCATGTCTTTATCAACACCAGAAATGTATTATGGCTTATAAAAAAAAAGAATATTTTCATTTTCTCCAAAATTCTTCTTCTGATAAAAGATTCTAGCTTTAAGAAAATACTAACCAACATTGAAATGTGACTTTACAAGACAGTGTTACATTGTCATGGTGTTTTGGCTTCATAATGTTAGTTTACGCATTTTCTTTGTAATTTTTGTTTCCAATCAAAAATAAATTATATTTTTTAATAGGCTTGACTATTGTCTAATTTAATTGGATACATTTTCTTCTTATGCAGAAAGAGACATCAACTGACCCCCCCCCCCCCCCCGTCTTTGCACTGCATACCCCCTCGTCACACACACTCGAAAGTCAAGCAGTACTCTTTACGGACAAAACAGCTGCAAATTGGACAGCCATTATTGTACGTTTTTTACGACACACATCATGCAATGCCCATTGCTATCAAAGATACACAACACCGTTTTTAACTTCCGGTCCATAAACAAACATCGAATAACAATCGCCATAAAATTTTATATTTATTTTGTTCTCTTAAAATTATTGACGGTATCAATTAGATGATAACTGTTTTGGAAAATGATAAAGTCCGTTTTGTGCCGTGACTAAATGTAACTCGATTTCAATCAGTGTTTAAAACAGCTAAATGAAAACTCACGCATATAATCGGGCTATAATTTTACGTTTATATTCAATGCTTAATTAAAGAATTATGATTGTACTCTCAAATTTCCTAATTCGTATCAAGTCAAGTGTATGATTCTCGATCATGTAAACGAAAAATCGTTGCGTGACTTTTTCTCTTCGATTGTACGATTTCACGAAATCTACCGGAAGTTGTGACGTCGAGTTTCGGAAGAGAATATTCTAACCCTTTGAAATCACATATTATTTATGATTGTTTCGAAGTTAAATGATTCTCCATCAGACAATATAAATTTAACAACAAATATCATATAAATTATACATTAGAAAGACGGGAAATATCAATCTTTGACGCTTTTAAATAGGAACATCTTATGAGAGATTTGTATCTTTATATTACTAAGCATTTTCTTTCAAGATATTGGACCGATTTCCATTAAAAGATCTTAATGGGTATTTATTAGCCCGCTAGCTGATATGATGTTTCATGAGAAATTGTATATTTCTATGAATTTATGAAGCACTGGAACGCAATATGAGACTGTATTTCATATTTAGTCTCGAGCTAATTTCGAAACCAGACTCGCTCGCCTGACACTAAAACGAAGACGTTTTCGTTAAGGTATATGACCAGACATGTATACATTATTATAAAAAAAGAATTGCAATTTGTTTTTTATAATTTTGTACTGTTGGAAATTCACGGTGAAAGTTTCGCAGTGGTATCTTAACTATATATTTCATAAGCGGTGTATCAAACGAGGTGTGGCCATTTGATAACCCGCGGACTAAAATCCTCATAGGAATATGATTGTCCTCTTTTTATGAATTAAGACAAGCCATGAAACTAAAAGGCCTGACAGTGCCATTGTATGGTAAAGAGATCGACCGAACAAAAATATCCGTGTTCAGGCGAGCGTGTTTAGAGACTCTTCCGTGGAAGAAAAAATGTTAGCTCTTGTCGGCGATTATCTCAAATGCTTATAGAAACATGAAATCACCATATTTGTATAAATCAGACCAAGAAGTCATAAATTGGCACTATGGATTTCTGATGCCATTCTAATTTGAAGGCAAGGCTTTTTTGTCTTCAATTTATTTGTTCTTAACACGACTTCGATGAAAGCTTTCCTAATGGAATGCTGCATTGGAATGAAAAATTACCCGTCTTCGGTATGAATTATTTGTTATTTAGCCACAATTCATACATAAAATATTATTTAAACCATAAGCACTTAGCAATATTATCTAGAAATTGTGAGTAATGGAAGCTTATGTATTTCTACAGTTTTTTCGTTACGACATTAGAATCTCTAAAAGTATCTTGTATGAAGTGATAAAATTTGTTGTATTATTTAAAATTCCATAAAAAAGAGCTTTTTCTTAATTTAAACTTTAAGTATAACGTGTAAGGTACGTTGATTTTTATAAACTTAACGAAACTGTATACGGACCCAAGAGAGACAACTACAATTTACACACAATTCGTTATTACAGAAATGACTTCCCTTGAGTAAATGAAATTAATCAGTTTCTGCACGTTGTGTTTTAGAATAAATTGACGATAACATCACGCTAAAAAGCCGGAGATCTGTTTTTTACTGTTTTTAGACCCTAGACGTTAAGTATTGTTTGCCTCTTGTCATAGAGTTTGATTGACGTATTGATAAAAAATGCAGAACAGTTGTAATTAATAAACATATTTATTTACAAATGCAGATCTTAAACAGATTCGATTCGGTTCGATTTTTTTTAGATAAAACAACACCGGGTATCATATTGAAAAAAATATGTTCAATGTAGAGTTTCTAATTATGTCCGTCATCGGATGGGAAATACGGTCAAATCTGTGAACATAGACAAATTGTGGTCTTTATTGACAGGTTGCCCTCATTTTGCTCTAAGTGGTCAATGCTATATTGTATGGAATGGTCTTTATTCGCAATGTGGCCTTCATTAGGAGGTTCACCGCTTATACAGGCTGGACTGTACGTCTAATTATGTTTATTTGCTGTCACATCGTCGATTTGAAAGTAAGGCAAAGCTGACCTTTGAAGTATTCAGTATTGGCCTTTCGATATTAATCAGAAACGTATATTAACCTCCCTGTTTGATAGAGAACATCACTGTCAGACTGTGCATGTGCTATCTAAGAAGCAACTTCCGGTTATCATCATTTGATGTTTAAAGTGTTTTCAACGAATGAGTATCCCTTCTTTTTGTATATTTTAGGCTGTTAATAGCTCATAAATTCATAAAAATACTAGGTCTTTTAAGCCTCAGTTCGCAAAATTAAGTACAAACATGATACACGAGGGGTGTCCCAGAAGTTCGTGGACTTCTTCCATAACTACGAGGATTACACTTTAACAGTACAGATAAACTTGTGCTCGAGACCACCCAGAGAACAGTGTCATCATTCGACAGCTAATAGTACAGGGACGGATGTGATTATTTTGTCTCTAACTTATACATTGTTTGAGTTATGAATCAAGTCACGAACTTCTGGGACACCCCTCGTATGTCTAAAAATATTTCTGATCATTCAATCGTACATTTACCACAGAGTATTAATTGTCTTTCACAAGTATACAAACAAAGTACATCAGGTATCACATGAGCATTTATGGTCATCTTTGACTCCCCAGTTAACACGGTAGTTAAATAGGCAAATTTAGCAAATGCTAACTTGTTTCCCATTAAAAGTGACAATTGCGACTGTCTCAAGAACGGAAGGCTCAAAGTCAAAGTCTAAAAAGCTATATCTGACGGCCCCTAAAATGGCAAAAAATTGCATCGTGTTAAGTATTATAAAAAATTGCATCGTGTTAAGTATTATACTAAAGTACCTAAATTACAATATTGAACTTTGGATAGGTTGTGCGTATTTTTATAAACTGTCTAAAAAGTTGACGATTCTTTTTGAATTCCATTCGTAAACTAACAAAATGGAAGTGTACGGAATTTTTTGCGGATGCTCCCGAAGTTTGCCGAAATCGATTATCCGTAATCGGAAACGCCTATGTTATTTATCAATTTCGTAAATATGAACTGAGCATTCGCGAAATCATCGACACAATCCTCTAAATTTCTGTTGGAAAATAGTCGAATAAAATGTTCTGGAGAACTTTATCCTGATAACGTGTAACAATCATGTCCATTAAGTTACAGAGACCTTTTGTTAAAACTCTAGCGAATAACAATCAAATAAGTATGAAAACAACATATTTTTACACTTTTTGAAATGTATTTGGTGGTATCTTGCCACTTATAGCATTGTACACTTTAAATAAATGGAATTGTTCTAATAGATTCTTTTATTCCTCCTTCATTCATGAAGCTTCGGCCTTTTTCGTTCTTTTTTGTAGGCGGGGGGGGGGGGGGAATACGATATAGTGTAAACGCAATCAGACATAAGGAGTAGTTCACGAATAATTCCATGATTGATAACACTTAATTATACATGCATATGGCTATTGTTGCCGTGTCGCAAGGCCAATTTAACTTGTAAATTATTTCCTTGATTTGATGTGAAACTGTTCAGCCACTTATATTTGCAAAAACAAAAGCAATTGTCATGTTTGTTAGAAAATATATTAACAATTACACTTCACTTTAACAATGATAAATACTCAGTGAAACTGTTGAGAGTGGTTCAAGTGACCCTGAATAATTCTGACTGTACTAGACAAGTAACAAACATGCATTCAAGTGTATATAACAATGACATGATGCTTCAAAGAAGGTTATAAAAGTCAAACCTTAATCAACAGCAAGAAACTGTTTCATTGCAACAATCAACATACTATCCTATTCTACCTGTTAAGTTTGCGCGATTTAATTAAACTGTCAAAGCTGAATAATTACACAGTCGCTGAATGTGATTATTTTTAACTTCGTACCACAGTCGATAGTTTTCGTTAATTTTACAGTTGAGGAATGTCCCTTTCAATATGTTTATATAATATAAAGTTGCGCATTGTTAAATACGTGTTTGTACATTCGACAACCAATATAACGAAACATATCGTTTAAAATACGAAATAATCGAATTTCACCGAAGCTAAAAATAAATGCAAGCATTGACCGTGAAATTATGCAGCTTTGACAGTTTAATAAAATCGCTTCATACTAAATTTCGATTGTTTGTGTACTTTAGATATCAAGTCACTATTATGCAATAACAATGATTCAGGAACAGATTAACTGATCATCATCAGCTTTAGGGATGTCAGTGTCAATGGATAGCAACACTCACAGAACGAATACAGAACTTAAATATCGCTCTCAATGTATTAGTAATCTGTGAAACCAACAAGCTTGTGATATTGATTGGTAATATTTTGGGGTTTCGTGTATAAAGGGCCAGACAACACTCACAGTTTGTCTTCATGTGCTTGTTGAATGAGTCTCTTTAAGTCAAAAAGCCAATACTCCTTTCTAATGAACTTTCCTTTTGCAAACTTGAAAATTATGAATGAAGGGATTTTTTTACCGTCTATAAGAAGCATTTGTTGTGTTTTCTTAAGAACTCTTTTTACTATGTCACCATCACCGGTGTGTTCAGGGGGGGGGGGGAGTAATCATTTATGAATGCGGTTGATTTTTTATGAACTTTTAGTTAAAGACACTGGCTGCCATAGCAACCAGAGTTCCAAATGCATTTCAATTCACTGACTACTTATAGAAGAAAACTCTCCAAGGACCATTTCTGTAAAAATCAGGCTAGCGGTCGACTTTTCAAGAATTCTTTTAAATATTTTCCTATTTGGTGCTATGGTAACCAGAGTTCGATGTGGTTCTGAATTCCTTGAGTAATTTAGTAGAGGACTATCCAAGAAACCATTCCTGTGAAATTATTTTCAAATCAGGACAGTCATTGATTGTAGATGAACTTTTTTTGCCAGTTCAATCCACCGAGTACATGTACTAGACTACCCAAAGGCCATTGATTTTCTGTAAAATTATTTTGAAATCAGACTAGCATTTGATTTTTTATGATTAAAAAAAAATGTTTTCCCGTGTAAGCCTGTGTTAATTGAAGTGACTGGGGTGTGGCCAATTTTGACAAAGGGGTCACACTTAGAAGGAATTTGGTAGAGGTCTTCTAGGCAATGCTACATATCAAATTACATAAGCTTCGAGTCTTTTGATTTCAGAGAAGAATATTCATATCTATCTACGCTATATAAGTATAAATGTTAAATCAAGTGACTCAGGAATTTGGTAGAGGTCTACTACGCAATGCTACCTGTCTTTTTCTAGCCTCAGTGCCTTGTGGTTTCAGAGGAGAATAGTTTTAAAGAGGACTATCCAAGGATAACTGCTATAAAGTTGCAGTGCATTTGGCCAAGTTAAAGCAAAATGATGACGCCTCACGACGCACTACTCGCGATTTACGACATACACAGGGCCATCACAATTGCTCACCTTGACAATTTTGCTAGGTGAGCTAATAAAACGATACAGAAATTGAGTGAAACTTCATTTTAGCTACCGTTGTAATATTATGACCACATCATTGTAACAACCACTTATGTCAGGACTGGTTGCTATATTACCATTTCTACATTGAGACCATTTCCATATTAGGACCATATCCATATTGAAACTGCTGTCTTGTCAAGTGGTATTCATATCAAATTCGTACTGTATATTGTCTGAAGGTTCAGGATGTTCAAGTAATGTAAATGAGAAATGTACGAAACGGTTATTAAAAGTATATACTTCATTCAGATACTTGAAACAGTTTAAATGAATTAATAAATCAATACACCTCAACAAATGAATGATGTAGACCGTAAAACTAAACTTGTAGAACAGGAAGAAAAACACACTACATGACTATATAATCAGAGGTATCGGACGTAAACGAGATCAGATGACTTCGAAGAGATGTAACAAAAGTCAGCGGTTTACATTTATATCATCTGATAATCACTTTTTGATATGCTTGAAAGGTTACAGTACTGGCAATTTTATTCTCAGTCTGTTAAACATCTGTGGTGCATAAACGATATGGATCTGAATGTTTTAACCTTTTGGATTATTTTTGCTGTTCACATTAATCAAGCGACTGGAAATGGCTGTCATTTCCATGGTGATCAGGCGGATTGCAAACATGCAGGACTATCGTACATCCCCGACATACCAGCTTACATCAAAAGACTAGAATTTGTTGGAAATGAACTTAAAGCAGTAACAAAGGCGACGTTTCAGAAGATTGAAATGCCGAGTAATATGTCGACAATAATCCTCTCTTCAAATAGAATCTGCAATATTTCCGAAGACGCCTTTGACACATTCACCAATCTCTCGACCTTAGAACTGACTGACAACAAAATAAATGTGAATGATATGAAAAAACTTCTTCTAAAATTATCTCAAGGAAATAATTTGAATAAACTTTATTTGAATTCTATGGGTATGAATGTTATTAATAATGAAACGTTTTCTTTGCTGAATGAAACACCTGCCCTTAGTCTGTTCTTGGAAAGAAACCATATCAATGAGTTCCCTATGGACACGTTAAGGCGTTTGAACAATATATTGGAACTAGATCTAGATCGAAATGCTATATCGGATGTCAAGTTACCCATAATGGACTCATTAAAAGCATTAAGAGTAAGTCACAACAAATTGAAGGCCGTTCCGGATTTTTGTTCAGATCGTAATACAACGACTTCTTTGGTCAAGAATTTGAGAGTTTTGTACTTAAAATTTAACGACATCGATACTATTAGCAATGCAACGTTCAAGTGTTTACCTAATTTAAATCAGTTGCAACTTGGAGGTAATTGTATAGCCATTTTTCCAACCATGCTTTTTGCAAATAGTCCAAAGATAAGATATCTTAGTGTCAGTTCTAATACCGGACATTATGTTAAAATACAACCATTTGCTTTTAGTTCAAAAACATTAAGTAGTCTGGACATAGGTTTCGACGGAAATGCACTGAGTGTTTTCATGTCATTATCTAACACATTTCAAGGATTGCCCAGATTTAAAAAACTGCGATTAAGTTACATAAACATGATCCATTTGTCGAACGAAAATATCTCGGAACTCTTCTCTCCGATAACGAACGTAACAACCATACAATGTTTTCAGTGTCACTTGCAAGGCGATCTTAACAATGTACTTAGAAAGAAACCGCATCTCGTCAAAATATACTTGAAAAGTAATTTTTTTCAGGACATTTCACCGGGAACATTCAGCGCTGATTCAAATATTTCAAAGCTTTATTTAGGTATGAACAAGTTTGGACACATCAGCTCAGATGCTTTGCCTGTTAGCTTTCTTGATAACCTCAAAGTTCTAGATTTATCGAAAAATCCATTTATATGTGATTGCAAACTCCTCTGGTTAATTAACTGGCTTAAAACAGCTAATAAGTCTAAGTTGAAATATTATCCGGAAGAATACACGTGCGCATCTCCAGCAAATTGGGCAAACAAACAGCTCCAGGAAGTTCATTTCACATATTTGGAATGTCATCCTTTCAGTACAATTGAATGGATGGGTATGATCGGTGGACCTTTGGTCTTCATTATCATTATAACAGCTGTGGTTCTCTATCGAAACAGATGGAACATAAAACATTATATATTCCTGATTAGGAGAAGAAGAGAATACACACCACTAGAAGGCAATGTATATGAATACGATGCATTTGTGGCTTACAGTTATACTGAATCACGATGGATAAAGCATGTTTTGGTACCGATGTTAGAAGATGAATTTAATCTTAGATTGTGTGTTCATGACAGAGATTTTCACGCCGGTACATTCATCAATGACAATATAGTTGAACGGATGAAGGAAAGTAAAAGAATAATTTTGGTACTGTCGAATAATTTTGCCAATAGTGGCTGGTGTATGTTCGAACTGAAAGTTGCGCATTCGATGCACATTGAAGAAAATGTAGATGTTATAGCCATCATGTTCGAAGAGTTGTTGGGCAGAAATATAAACAATTCATTGAGAGTTCTCCTGGAATCGACCACCTATATAGAATGGACAGAAGACATTGCGGGCCATGAACTGTTTGTTACGAGACTGAAGGATTCTTTAGGGGTCACTGTTAATGGATGAGACACATAACAGAGTGACGGCAAACGGGCTGATAACATATTAGTTATCAGATCAACCAAATATGAATTCCTTAATGGATTGAAAGTTTGTGTTTGTATTGGTTTGACTTTATTCTAGGTTTATGTATAATATTTTACAACTTTTTTGTAAAACTGCAAAGAATAACGAAGTTTCATTTGTATTATGTGTTGGGTAATAAAATGCACGATTTGTATACAATGCACCATTTGACTATGATACATTACTTGTATACCGTTAGTATTATTCTTTTTACATGAATCACTGTTTGTATATACATGTAATACACTCTATGTAATCAATGTTTGTGAAGTTGGCGGCCTAGCGGCCTAGCGGCCTGGCGGCGTGAAGTTGGCGGCCTGGCGGCCTAGCGGCCTAGCGGCGTGAAGTTGGCGGCCTGGCGGCCTAGCGGCCTAAAATTGTATACCCCCTATCGCCCAGAAATGCATTAGAATCACGTTCTATAAGCATTAGAAACTATTTTGGATGGAAAAAGTCGCAAAAAATCACTTTAACGTAGGTACGAAATTTCGCCGAAAACTTAGTTTTTTCACCGACCCAAAATATTAAACACCCAATCGCTCAGAAATGTATCAGAATCACATTCTACATGTATTAGAAACGATTTTGTACGGAAAAAGTCGCAAAAATTCACTTTTTCATAGTTACGCCGCTAGGCCGCCAACTTCACGTTTTCAGCGGCCTAGCGGCCTAGAATTTTATACCCCCAATCGCCCAGAAATGCATCAGAATCACGTTCTATAAGCATTAGAAACTATTTTGGATGGAAAAAGTCGCAAAAAATCACTTTATCGTAGGTACGCAATTTCGCCGAAAACTTAGTTTTTTCACCGACCCAAAATATTAAACACCCAATCGCTCAGAAATGTATCAGAATCGCATTCTACAAGCATTAGAAACGATTTTGGACGGAAAAAGTCGCAAAAATTCACTTTTTCATAGTTACGCCGCTAGGCCACTAACTTCCCTTCCTTCGGCGCGTATACTAAAGCGGTCATCGAGTGGCTTAATATATATTGTAAGAATTTGTTTAACATTAATGATAAAGAAGCAAGTTTATTTAAACTAAATACTTCTTATACAATATGAAAAGGATAATCGGGACAGATGAGTGTGTGAACTAAGACATATAATTTATCATCCAGAAATCAACTTTAACCACTGCGATAGCGACACTTCTCTATTATTTTAGTTTTCCGAAACGCTGGTTTTATAAGTTATTACGGTTTTTTTGTCTAGACTACTGATAAATTCATGCAGAAACTTTTCAAGGTACGTAGCCGTGAATTATGTGTATTTAACACATACATTTCGTAAACGGTGAAGAAACGTGCACAAATGTACCGTTTTTTATTATCTTATATGCAGTAATCACGAGTTCGATCCCAGTCCGCTCAAATCTTTATGTGTTGATTTGGTAATGAAATAGCTTATGTGGTCATTCATCACTACCTCTGATTCAAGTAGGGCAGATCCCATTCATTGGAACAATTATCTGCGCTCAGTAAGCGCCGTTCCCAACTCGCCATACTTTCAAGTGCGCGTTGTCTACTTGTATAAACGTGGGCAAAACTTGGCGATCCGAATGTGGTGAGTACCGCCTCAGTACGTATTTGGGAGCACGAAAACACGCACTTTTAGTGCATGAGGAACTTTCGCTGCGTGCGACCAGCGACTCACGTTCACCATACTTGCACGCACTTAAAACATTAGAGTGAGAAAGGATTCGGTTCGTATACAATACATGCAAGTTCGGCTTCATACGATAACGTGAAAATCGCAAGACGATAGCACGTTGTAAGCACGTGTAACTCACCGCGTGTGCAACGTAAAATCTCGCAACCGCTAATGGCCAGCCGGAATCGGAATTTAACATTATTACGTATATTTATTTGTGATGATCACCCCTCGCATATTCCACGGTAGATGGTTATTGATAGAATAGCTTCTAATTACACAATCAGTTATAAGATGATGTGTGTGAAGTTGGCAATGCAATCGACAATCGACAATCGACATTCAATGTCTAGCTCGACAATCGACATTCATCTCGACATTCGTAAAACAGACTGTATATAGCCGTCAAAGTAATGAAATTTCGAATGTCTAGCTCGACAATCGACATTCATCTCGACATTCGAAAAACGGACTGTATATAGCCGTCAAAGTAATGAAATTCCGAATGTCTAGCTAGACAATCGACATTCATCTCGACATTCGAAAAACGAACTGTATAGCCGTCAAAGTAATGAAATTTCGAAAAAAGGCGGCTTTGCCTATACTCGTGAGGCCGCCAGGCCGCTAGGCCGCCAACTTCACAAACATATGAAATTAATACATTTTTGTACATATAATACACTGATTGTACATAATACACTATTTGTATATTTTACAATGTTTGTTCATAATACACTGTTTGTACGTAATACATTTTTTGTATATACTGCACTATTTGTATATTATACAATGTTTGTACATAATACACTGTTTGTACGTAATACACTGTTTGTATATACTACACTATTTGTATATTATACAATGTTTGTACATAATACACTGTTTGTACGTAATACACTGTTTATATATACTACACTATTTGTATATAATACAATGTTTGTACATAATATACTGTTTGTACGTAATACACTGTTTGTATATACTACACTATTTGTATATTATACAATGTTTGTACATAATACACTGTTTGTACGTAATACACTGTTTATATATACTACACTATTTGTATATAATACAATGTTTGTACATAATATACTGTTTGTACGTAATACACTGTTTGTATATACTACACTATTTGTATATAATACAATGTTTGTACATAATACACTGCTTGTATATAATACATTGTCTGGACATAATGCACTGTTTGTATGTAACACGCTATTTTATCTAATCATTGTTTATATATATTACAATATTTGCATATAATACATTGACTCGTTTCAGTTTTCTTAACGATCTATTTGTGTGCCTAGCATGTAACAAAATGTGCTTTTTTCTGTTTACCCTAACGAGTCAAATTATTGATATACAACGGAATTCACATACCCCGGAAAATCATTATACTATTAAAGCAAAAATTTACATAGATTTGTAAGTTAATTCGTACTGAACTACCAATGATGTTGTACAGCCGTGTAAATATTAGCTATAATTAAAAACAGAACGCGCACGTGATTGCAACATTAAATGAGAACTTGATGCCAAGACATTCATGTCTTAATAAAAACTAAGAACACAGGACTTCAACCTTCTGCAAAATGCGACTACCGCCCAAAACCGCCCGACTCGTATGATCATACAAAAATAAAGGACACGATATTTGCCCGGATGGTTCTACCTTGGAGCGGTTGATACTGATTTAAAGGAACTGAAATGGTTGACATTTCTATCTGCATGCAATAACAAGTGTCAAGATCACAATAGGGGCTGACATCTTATCAAGCTTTCTCATGATCAAATTGTACAATATAGAGAAAATAATACAAACAGATGAGAAACCAAGGGATCGTTATATGATGCGGTCTAATTGTTCGATTGGTTTTACCCTTCGTAAATATCAGCCTATATTAATTTACTGCTGCTTCAAAAGTTCACAATGAACACTGTTTTGAAAAGAAATATGAAACTATGAGTGATTTCATCAACAGAAAACAAAAAGCAACTGGATTGTCATGGATGTCCTAAAATTCGTACATTATTGTTTATACTATCAGTTGAAGCACTTAAGATATCTGACTTAACATAGCTTAAATGAAAAACACACGCACTAACCATATTGATCAATACATATGAAATATTTGTAGCATAACCACTTAGCAGTTTTATCTTGAAATTGTGAGTAATTGAAGCTTAATATGTATGTCTACAGTTTATCAATATGGTATTGAAATCTGCAAAAGTATCAATTAGGTACGTTTTTATCGTTGATGAAATTGTAAACGGACTCAAGGGGGACAACTGTGATTTAGGAATAATGGGTTATTACCGTGATTAACTCCCTTGAGTAAATGTAATTAAAGGTAACAACATACTTAAGCCGGAGATTTGTTTTTATAGTACGTAAAATGATATTTGCCATATACCTATTCCTGTCCACTCAATCTTGTTGCATTATGTAGTAAATTTAATACACATGTAGCATAACGCATAATGCATGTAATAAAAAATAATAATGTACTAATAAATATAACGCATTAAAATTACAATTAATATTCCTGTTTTGAGTAATAATAAATAGAACGGATTTCCCCAAAGTAGGTATGCTCTATTCGGTTCAAAATTACTTTCCAACAACAGCAAATATCATTATTTAGATTTTCAATGTGTAACAGTCATGTCCATGAAATTAAAGAGACAGTTTTTGTCTAAACTCTAGTGAAAAACGATCAAGTGAGCATGAGAGCAACATACGTTAATTTATTTATTTTTATTTATTTGGTAAATCTGTCACTTATGGCTTTATAAGGTCTAAGTTAGAAGATGTATTCTGATAGACAAATCCTTCGTGAAGCTTCGCAATGGTTTCTGTTTTATCAGTAAATTTTCGAGTATGTGCGTTTTTTTAAATATAAACAAGTCATTGTTGGAATAAATGATCATGAAACATAATAACTGCCCATCAGATATGGTGATATCAGTGAATAATAGGGAAACGAATGAAACGGATTTAAAACTAAAATATCACTTCGTACTTTTAACCTGTATAGCCAACAAGCCCAAGCTACTGATATACAGGTAAAGTTTGTTAACATCCTTTAAACGGACAATTACGAAAATAAAGGGTCTGCTGGGGGGGGGGGGGGGGGGGGTAATCATTATTTCTTTATGATATATGATTCAAAAGTTCACATTGAGTATTGTCTGGAAAATGAAACTATGGTGTGATTTTATCAATTAAAAAAATGAAACTGGATTGTCACGGAGGTCCTATTCATACTATTTACTGAAGCATTTAACAGTCTGACTTAACATAGACTAAATAAAAAAAACACTAACCATTCTGATTTAGACATATACAATATCATTTATAGCGTAACCACTTAGCAGTATTATCTAGAAACTGTGAGTAATTGAAGCTTATGTATGTCCAAAGTTTTTCGTTACGTCAGTAGAATCTGCAAAAGTATCCATTAGGTTCAGAATTTTATAAATTTAACGAAATTGTAAACGGACTCAAGGGGAACAACTACGATTTAAACATAATGAGTTATTACAGTAAGTAACTCCCTTGAGTAAATGAAATTGATCAGTTTCTGCACGCTGTGATTTAGATTTAACTGAAGGTAACAAAATACTTAAAACCGGATATTTGTTTTTACATTTTAAGACCCTGCATGTAAAATGGTATTTGCCATATAACTATTCCTGTTGACTTAATCTTGTTGCACATTGCGTAGTAAATTTAATATAAATGTAGTATAATGCCTTAACGCTATTTAGAAAATGTAATAATAAATTTAACGCATTAAAATTACAATTAATAGTCCTGTTTGTAGTAATGCAGGACTGGTCTTAAATATATTTTTCAAAAAATAGGTATGCTCCTTTCGGTTCGAAATTACTTTCCAATAAGGCCAACAGTTTTTTATTTTCTGTTTTACGGGAGCGCCGACCCTAATTTTCCACAAAATCAAATAAAAATAAAACAAGAAGTCATCAATTTTATTTTTTTAAAATCCGCCGTCTTGAAAAAAATCGTCTACAAAAAAATAAAACAAAACGATGGCGCTTACTGTAATTCATTAAATATCGTCTATAATAGCACCAAGTGAACTTAAGATTCCTTAGCTTACAAAATGTAAATACGGTCCTGACGATGCAACGTAATTAGGTCAAAGCACAGGAGATTGAAATTATGACTCAGAATAAAGTTAAGATATAGCCTCGCACTATTAAGCTATATATAAACACTTATTATATACTGCATACTTATATGAGTGTTTTGTTGTAGCAATTGACATATGGATAAAATTTCAATCTCCTGTGGTCAAAGTGTGTATTGATTCTTTATCATAGTTGTTAATATAGGATTACTGGTAGACGCAATCTAAACAATGACAGTCACAACTTCCAAAGTTCACAGGTAGATAAACAGTGCTGTACTGTTTTAAAGGTTGTTTTGTTTATATGTATTGAACAATGTTAATACGAGTAGTTCTCGTGCATGCAGCTTGAAAATAGTACTTTTCCACATGATTCTTTTAAAGTTCTACTTTGGTTAAGGCTTTGAAAAACGAATTAAATACGACCAGTGGGAAAAAGGAATGCATTCACAATTACAAGTTGCAGTATTTTCGGATAGTCGCATGATTTTCGATCAAAATTCCGGCGGGCAAAACGTTGAAAGTTTTGTACGCACTGAAAAAAAATAGAGGGAAATGCTTATTATATGCACTACAAATAAGGCACCCCGTATTTTTGCTTATTATTTGACTGTTTATGCATGCATGCACATAGGACTAGCATATGCACATACAACGTCATTTTTCTTTGCACAAATGAGCGTATTTAACTTGGAACATTGTTAATATTCATTGTGATAGGCCTATTTACCTTTGTTTTTAAAATACAAATAAAAAATTAGTCATACAAAGCATCTGGCATACGTGACATGCGAAAACGAAAGTAAGCAAATACTTAAGATAAAAACAAAAAAGAATGCGGTAGAGCTAGTAAGTCTAAGGAGTCCATGAGAATCTAAGTGGTTATAAATACATTTTTATAAGTTTATGTGGATCTAGTCAACATTACTTTCAGCTTGTCCATCTGCCCATCTCTGTGTGTCTGTATACAGTATTTTGTGAGTGCTGTCTAGTTGGTCACCTTCTTGCCAGGTTTCATTAAAATGTCATTTTTTTGTAAATTTAGTTTTTTTTTCAATACAGTGATTAGACAAATTTGAATTCAGTTAAACTTCCCATGTATACTGTCCGTTGGGCATGCTCTCATCAGCTTTTGTGTATTTTTATAGACTTATATAATATACATGACATCTCCAAAACTTGACAAGATTTGAATGAAACTTCACAGGAGTGATGGGTATCAATTAAGTTTTTGTCAACAGGTTTTGATTGGATATTTTTATATGTCCAAGCACTGTATGTATCATTACCCTTTGAGATACAGCCTGATAAATACCTGTATATTTATTGTAATCCCATGTGAATCTAGTCTAAATACACTTGTTTTATGTTTATAATGAGCGATCTGTCAAAATAAAAAAAAACGCCAATAATTTCACTTTTATTTTTTTTATTTTTTCGACTGCTCCAAATTAAAGCTTTTATTTTCATTTTTATTTATCCCCCCCGTCTCAATTTTTTTGAAAAATTTCCCGTAAAACAGAAAATAAAAAAATGTTGGCCTAATAGCGAATATCATTTTGAAAAAAAGTTGTTCAATGTGTAACAGTCATGTCCATTAAATTACAAAGACAGTTTTTGTTTGAACTGTAGTGAATAACGATCAGATTAAGAGCAACATATTTTCACACTTTTTGAAATCTATTTGGTAAATCCTGTCACTTATAGCTGTATACACTTTACGTTAGTAGATATATTCTAATAGACAAATTCTACACGAAGCTTAGTAATGGTTTCGACTTTATCTGTACATTTTCGATTATGTTCGTTTTTTTAAATAACAAAGCATTGATGAATAGTGTTGATTAGAATTGAAATGATCACGGAACAAAATAACTGCTTATCAGATATAGTGATATCAGCCAAGCTATTGATATTGATTCGAACAAGTTGGGTGTTTGGTGTATATAATGCAAGGCAACCACTTACAGTTTGTCTTCACAAGCTTGTTAAATGAGTCATCTTTAACGTATCTGGCTTGGTTAAAGTCGCTAAAATTATTTATTTATAATGATTATATATCATACTTTAATACCAAGCAACAAAGGATTCTAACCGAACGCTCAAAAATGGTGTTTTATTGTGATTAATACTGTACCCCTTTATCGAATATTCCTTATCAGCGTTAAACATATCTAACGTAATGTGCATTGTATTGGTACGATATGATACTATAAATTCACTAATGACAAAAAATCGTTATAAAAAACTTTTACTGGACATCAAACCTGGGCGTGGTTTCAATTATTGAACCGTAAACATAAGCAATTTTGATTTGCTATCAAAATTGAATGGGGTGCGTCAGATTCGTTGATTTCACGAGACGATAATGATCCGACACTTTAATTGTTAATTGCTCAGCTTAAAAAACACAGTAGATGTCATTTTAGAATTAACATTGCCGTCTTATTTGACGGCGGCTTTTAAAGCGGTTTACGGTATTTTGTAGCGGAAATGTTAATCTAGGGAACTGTGCCTCAGAATTTTGATACTTTTCATTTTTTATCTATGGCGTATTACGCAATAAACAGCTGAGTTTTGGTTACGGAATTTCTTTAAAGTCGAGTATCTATCGAACCGAGGACGTTATAAAAAACTGAGACACGGTTCCCTACATTATATATAATAGTGAATTTAAGGCTTTTTGTTGTAATATATTCCTATATACAGAGTAGTTATCGTTGTTAAAAAAATTGTGAATTACGTGCGATGTTGGTTAATAGAAGACCAATCAAATGTAATATCTAATTCAAATTACTTGCAATGCACTTTATTGTAGTATATAATTAAGGTTTAGTTTTTAAATCTATAATTGATGACACTTGATTTGACCTGACATCCAAGCCAGATACATTAAATCAAAATTCGGGTACGTCTTTTAAATGATAGACTTCTTTTTACTAGAAATACCGTCTGTAGAACGTATTTTGTTTTGTTTTCGTGTGAACTCTTTTCTGGTAGCTGAAGCTTTAAACATGGGATGTGTGATAGGTATATACTATATGTACGAGCTTGTTCATTGCAAATGAATTTTCTGTTAAACATTCTGTAACTGGTTAAAGTTGTTGGAATCCTTTAAACAGACAATAACGAACCTAAAGGGTCTGCTTGGAGAGGTAATCATTTAATTATGATATTATGCGATCTTTTTCCTTAACCGACTACACAGCAGTAGCAACACTGTCTGAAAATTAATCGTTCTATCGTGAAAATATAATACTTCACAAATATTGTTTATTCTAATGTTCTATTCAAGTTGATGCGAACAAGACAAATAATGATGAGCTGTAAGATAAGAGCATCAAATTACTTCATTGTAAACAATAGTAATAAAACGATACTGAAATAGAGGACAACGTCATTTTATCTACCATCTAAACATTTAGATCACATCATTGTCACAACCACTAATTCATGACTGGTTGCTATATTATTTCAACTTCACAACTAAGAACATCTGCATATTGAGACCATTTCAATTTAGAGACCATTTCCATAGAGAAACCATTTCAATATTGAGACCATTCCGATACTGAGACCATTTCCTTTTTGATACGATTTCCATACTGAGACCATTTCCATACTGATACCATTTCCATACTGAGACCATTTCCATATTAATACCATTTCCATATTGGGACCATTTCCATACTGAGACCATTTCACAACTGAGTCCAATTCCATACTGAGACAATTTCTATATTAAGATCATTTCCATACTGAGACCATTTCCATTTTGAGACCATTTCAATACTGAGACCATTTCCATTTTGAGACCATTTCCATACTGAGACCATCTCCTATTATAGACCATTTTTCATTTTGAGGCCATTTTCATATTTAAACCATTTCAACACTGTGACAATTTCCTATCTAAGACCATCTCCATTTTGAGACCATTTTCATATTGAGACCATTTCCATACTGCGACTATTTCCTGAGATCAGTGACATCCATTTTTTCGCTTAAAATGTTGCTGTTATCATATGCTCCGATCATACAAAGTTTTAAAAAAAATCTATTGATCAGTTTTCATTTTGCCTGTATGTCTATGTGAAATTTTAGCGAACTGAGTCTTCGTCTTTAATACGAATTTAAAAAGATATACCCTATGTACACTTCAACGAAAGAATGTTATCACAGCGTGAAAATAAACCTGTAGAACAGGAAGAAAAAATACTATATATAATCGGAAGTATCGGTTATGAACTAGATCGTATGACTACGACGAGTTGTAACAAAAGTCAGAAGGCAATTATTGTATTACTTGTCGACATAATTCTATAATAGGCTTAAAGTATACTGCACTGGCAGGTTTATTCTCAAGCGTGTTTTAAAGTATGTAAACAACAAAATGGATATAAATGTTTCAACTTTTTGGATTATTTTTGCTGTTCACATTTATCTAGTCACAGGAAATGGTTGTCAATTCTATGGTGATCAGGCGGTTTGTAAGCATGCTGGATTATCATACATCCCCGACATACCAGCTAACATCAAACGTTTAGAATTTGTTGAAAATGAACTTAAATCAGTAACACAGGCGACATTTCAGAACATTGAAATGCCAAGCAACATGGCGAAAATGATCCTCTCTTCAAACATAATCTGCAATGTTTCCGACGACGCATTTGACGCATTCACTAATCTCTCGAGCTTAGAACTTAGCGGCAACAGGATTAATGTGAAAAATTTGAAAAAGCTACTGGTAAAATTATCTCAGGGAAATAATTTGAACACAATTTATTTGAATTCTATGGGAAGTGATGTTATCAATAGTGATACGTTTTCTTTGTTGGACAAAACGCCCGCCCCTTATCTGTACTTGGAATGGAACGATATCAAAAAGTTCCCCAAACGCACGTTAATGCGTTTGAACAATATACTGGAACTAGTTCTAGACAATAATGCTATATCGGATATCAAATTACCCGTAATGGACACACTAATAGCATTAAGAATAAGTCACAACAAATTGACGGCCGTTCCAGAGTTTTGTCCAGATCGTTACAAAACGACTTCTTCGGCCAAGAATTTGAAAGATTTATTTTTGAATTATAACCAGATTGACAGTATAAGTAATGCCACGTTCCAGTGTTTACCTAATTTAAGCAAGTTGCAACTTGGAAATAATTTAATAGCAATTTATCCGACGATGCTTTTTGGGAATAGTCCAAATATCATTTATTTCAGTGCTGGTGCTAATACCGGACATAATGTTAAAATAGAACCATTTGCTTTTAGTTCTAAAACCTTACAATTTCTGAAAATAGGTTTCAACGGAAATGCATCAACCGTTTTCAAGGCACTATCTAACACATTTAAAGGATTGCCCAGATTGCAAAAACTGGAATTAAGTTACATAAACATGATTGATTTGTCGAACGAAAACATCTCGGATCTCTTTTCTCCGGTAACGAACGTAACAGCCATTGAATGTTTTAAGTGTCAAATGCAAGGTGATCTTAATAATGTTCTGAGACAGAAACCACACCTCGTCAAATTAAACTTGAAAAATAATTATTTTCGGGACATTTTACCGGGAACATTCAGTGCTGATTTAAATATATCAGAGCTGTTTTTAGGCATGAACAAATTTGGACACATCAGCTCTGATGCTTTGTCTGTCGGCTTTCTTGATAACCTCACCACTCTAGATTTATCAAAAAATCCATTTATATGTGATTGCAAACTCCTGTGGTTAATTGACTGGCTCAAAACAACCGATAAGTCTAAGTTGCAATATTATCCGGAAGGATATACGTGTGCATCTCCGGCAAAATGGACAAACAAACAGTTGAAAGAAGTTCATTTCTCATATTTAGAATGTCATCCTTTTAGTTCAATTGAATGGATTGGTATGATAGGTGGACCTCTTGTCATTATTATCATTATAACAGCTGTGGTGCTCTACAGAAATAGATGGAACATAAAACATTACATATACCTGATGAGGAAGAGAAGAGAATACACACCATTTGAAGGCAATGTTTATGTTTACGATGTGTTTGTGGCTTACAGTCATACCGAATCATCATGGATAAAGAATGTTTTAGTACCGATGTTAGAAGATGAATTTAATCTCAGATTGTGTGTTCATGACAGAGATTTTCATGCCGGTGCATTCATCAATGATAATATAGTTGAACGGATGAAGGAAAGTAAAAGAATAATTTTGGTGCTGTCAAATAATTTTGCCAATAGTGACTGGTGTATGTTTGAATTGAAAGTTGCGCATTCGATGCACATTGAAGAAAATGTAGATGTTATAGCCATAATGTTCGAAGAGTTGTTGGGCAGAAATATAAACAATTCATTGCGTGTTTTACTAGAATCGACCACATATATAGAATGGACAGAAGACATTGCAGGCCATGAACTATTTTTAACAAGACTGAAGGATTCTTTAGGGATCAATGTCAATGGATGAGACACACGAGACACACACAACAGAGTAACGACAAACGTGCTGATAACATATTACTGTTAACCAGATATGAATGATTCCAAATCAATGTGAATCATTACGTTTGTATTGGTTTAATTGTATATATATAGAGACTGTTAATAATCTAATTATTAAGCATCTACTAATACAAAAATGTACCATAAATAAACTTAAACTATACAACCATGAATATATGTATTAATACGTTTCAGTTGAATATGAGTGCGCTTGACGATGTAACTTATATTCTTTTGCGCCCATGAACGTTAGTATTATTATCCACTGTTGCATCTCCACTTTCTTAATTATCTATTATTGTAATAAAATTTGCTTACCTGTTTACCTTAAAGAGTCAAATTCTTGATATAAAATCACACATGGGTAATCATTATATCATCACAGTAAACTGCAACTATGATTTTAATCTACATAGTAATGTAAATTTATTCGTACTGCACTTTACAGCCTTGTAAATATAAATACTAATTTTAGACTGAAGAGTGATTAGCAACAAATAAATTTCACAATTGATTGTTAACGAAATTCTTAATACTAGTACTATGACACTCAAATCTTAAAAGAAAATAATTTGAATTCATGAAAGAAAATGCAAAAAATCTACCTTTCCCATAATAATACCACCGCCCAAACCTGTCCGATACATAGGACAATACAAAAAATAAAGGTAAAGAAATGCACGAATTAGATTAAACCACTTTTGAACGATTCACACAGATTGAAAGGATGCGCTGGTTAACATTATTATGTTCTTATACTAATATTTTAGTATGAAGACCACATTTAGTGCACACAATCTTAACAAAGCTTTCTCATCATCAAATTGTACAATATAGAGAAAACGATACAAACGGATGAAAAAGTAAGAGACCGTTAAAATGAAGCGTTATTATTTGTAGAATGCTTTTACAGTAACAGTGCATAATTATCAACCAACATTAATTACCAGCTGCTTCAGAAGTTCACATTCACAGCGATAAAAATGTTATGAAAAAAGTGAGTTTCATCAAAACGGAACTGGGTAGTGTTTGACGTCCACAGATTCGTACATTATTTTTAATACCATTAGCTGAGGTACTTCAATTTTTCTGGCTAACTTTATAAATCACTAACCATTCTGGTTAATATATGAACTATAATTTATAGCAGGGTCTTTAATATGAATGGTCCGGCCCCAGTTTCACAAAAAAAACAAAAAAAAAACATTTCTACAGACACGTTAAGGCGTTTGAACAATATATTGGAACTAGTTGTAGATAAAAAATGCTATATCGGATATCAAGTTGCCCAAAATGAACATATTAATAACATTAAGAATAAGCCACAACAAATTGAAGGCCGTTCCAAATTTTCGTTCAGATTATATTAGAACGACTTTTTGGTCAAGAATTTGAAAGCGTTTGTGACGGAACGTATTTGGTGTGTCTTAACCGTTTCTAATTTCGCTACAGTTGTCTCCCTTAGTTTCAAAATAGACATTTGCTAATTATATATTCAGCTTCCATCGGCTTCTCTATTGCGTAAGTTGTTTATTTTACTTGATATGAGAGACAAATTAACAATTACTATCTGAAACATAAATATATCCTTTAATAAATGTAAATACCATCAACAATCCAATATACTGGCTTACGGAATAGTATCCGTTTCACTGTTTATGTAAAGTATGTAGACGACCGTAATATTTTGAAATCATTCGTTTGTTTTTAGACTAATTCTATATTGACCAATCAGAAATGAGCAGGCTAAATGCGCACATATATAAGGAGGTGTACAATCATAATTCGTTTAGTCACGGTTTGGCTCTCGAAGAGTTAGTATCAAAGCACTTGAAGTAATTACGTTGTTGATACACGATTGCATTACTGGGACTTTGGTCAATGTTAAGTAAGGGTTAGTATATACCCAGCCAGCATCACTATGTCGGCCCGACGGCGGCTAAAGAGCGGAATATCGACAATATTTGTCAACGTCAATCCTACATAGGGCCGACATAGGTTGATTTTATAAAAAGTGTGTATTACACTTAGTGTTAACTTATTTAAGTTCTAACCTATTCTGTAGACATGAATATGTAAAATATAAATGATAAACACGATGAATCTGACTCTTTACATTCGTTCAAATCTCAATGTCTAGTAGATGTCGGATTGATGTAGGGCCTATGTAGACGAATGAGTTAACTGTTTTTACATAATCAATGAGGCGAATGAAAGAAGTGAAGAAGCAAAACGTTAATTTTGCATTATAATGTAAGTATTCATTTACATTTTGAAATCTTAGATAACTTGTAACAAGATTTAAGTATCTAGCCTTTTCTAGGTCAACCGCCTGCATTAGTCATTTAGTGCTGACCGCCACATTTGAATTTCTTGAACTAGTGTCAGCAGCAGGTCGGATAGATTTCATGAAAATAACAAGTTTTCGTTGCAAGAAACATGTCAGTGAGTTTGGAAAATTACTTTAAAAGGCATACATCAACAACAGCGGGTGGATATTGACAGTAAAGTAATTATCTTGGGAACTTATTTTAGCTTGTTGCTTTATTGTCATATGTTTTCGCGACTGTCTATAACAAAAGAAAATTGCTCATGTTACTAATTTCATGTTTATGCAGAATATCTACATTCAAGGAATTTTATGTTATTCATTTGATTTCATTGTTTTACCATAATAGTTTATTTACACCAAAGACCAATGACCAGTATGTACTCAGTCTAATAATTAAATTCAAAATTATTTCTAAATCTTTGTGTAAAATTACTCTTATTTCCATTTGTCTCTTGTTTTAGCTCCAGACCAGCAAATTTTTACAACTATACAGTATAAAAAAGATGAAGCAGAACTGGTTTTTGAAGTACAGAAAGTGCACTAAGTTGCTAAATAATATATTAAACATGATTGATTGGAGAAAATTATGCACTTAGAGGATTCAAGGAATTACAACTTTTCTTAAATGACAGGTATGTGGGGCTTGTATGGTAAATTTATATCAATTAGACATTGAACTTTCAACTGCTCATATTAATTTATTCTGTATAAATAATGAATGCATAAATAATTATTCTAAAAAGTTCTAATTATAAATAATATTTTGAAATAATATATATTGATGGAAATAAGATCTACCTATAGACTCTATTATATAGGAGTATACAAGTATAAATCATGTCATTGTTCTGTTAATGTTGTTAATTTTTTAGTATGAGTAGATACCATAGATTGTTATAAGGTACATGTTTGAAATACAATGAATATGTTGTTTTTGAATTTGATTTTATATTTTACAGGTCAACTATCAGGATAGCAAAGACACAGCATGGCATACACATGTATTTAGTAGTTAGTCGCCAGAGAGTGTGTCGGACTATACAATGGTTATGTTGCAAGTTGGCAATATACTAGTAACATTCATTGTAAGTACAAATGTAATTATTATCACATATATATCATATATATAAATATATCTTGTAAAGTTGTATACAAATTACAACAATTAGATATTCAAGATTTTAAGCTTGATTACTCTTACTCTTAGTTGCTGTGTGATATATTGTAATTTGTAAATTGGCTGGGATATTCACCAGCCCGATCAGCTTAGTTGCTAGAGCATCTGACTTGCAAGCAAGAGATCGCGGGTTTGAGCCATGCATTGGGTACATTATTTTCCTCTTCCTATTACATTTGATGCCGTTAGTATGAGACTAGCCTCGAAATCCTTTTTTTTTAATAAAAAGGAAGGAGCAATGTGGTGGTGTGATACATAATAGTAATACATTGTATTTATGAATTGGATGGGATATTCACCAGCCCGATTAGCTCAGTCGGTAGAGTATCTGACTTGCAAGCAGAAGGTGGCGGGTTTGAGTCCTCGCATTGGGTACATTATTTTCCTCCTATTACAGCAGTATGATTTAATTTGAACCTAATTATCTACATGAAATAGGAAACTATTTGGCTAATTGCATTAGTTAAAGGAAATGAATTGTGCTTATTGTATGTTTTTAAATACTGTGTTATCAATTTATTGATTAATTATATTGTAGCTGAGGCTGTACAAAGGACAATTCAAAGTGTTTAGGAAGCTGATGTTAAGGTGGTGTTGAGACAGTGCCTATGTAGTATGTACCAACAGTGACGAGGGATAGTGGAAAAAGAAGCGAAAAATAATATTAATCTACTATAAACAATTACATGAATGACCAAAATGAACTTTTATAGTGTTTTTAAGTTTTTGGTTAAAACTTTTGGAAGATATATACAGTGTATTTTTAATTTGTTACTTAGCATTAGTAATTTTGCATTTGTTTATGTATGAGTATGATTAATTGTGTGAATAATTAAATTTAGAAGTGCCAAATAGTACAATATCACTGACCACATTCATATTTTAAACATAGGATTTCCAGAGTAATGAAAATCTAAGTTATATATTGATTTCTTATTGTATTTTTCATTCTTCATGTATTTGGGTTTCATTTTAGCTTAATTGTCATAACATGAAATACATTAGATAGTGGAAACATAGCTAGAATTTGAATATATTTTTTATCATAATGGGTCTGGGACTCTATTCCAGTTCATACCCTATGAACTTTCAAGAGCTACATTAAGACTCATGTATATCATTTTTCTACTGTTATATTTTGCCCCATAATTTAACAATTAAGCACTTGTTGTTTTTTTTAAAGAAAGAGAGCAATATTAATCTATCCTTAGTATTACCTGTAAACCTTAAATTTTACTTTGAAATTAGTTCTATTTCATGGAAGGAGTGTCTGGATTTGGAATACTAATCTGGAGCCCAGTCCCATAATTAAGATCATAAGATGTACATGATCACCATGATGTTGATTAAATAAATATAGAAAATACTCTATTTATTTTGTTATCTTAATGAAAGATGACCTGTTAGAAATTAACAAATATATGAAATAACTTGTAGTAGCTTTGTAACCAAACTCTCTCACTCGGGCTAGTTTGATCGTTTCCTCACATGACAGCAGACTATGATCCATGTATGAACAAGCATGAGTTTATACAATATTTATCTTACTAGCTTCTGTTCGCAGTAGGTCTATACCAGTATTTTAGGGGTCATTAAAGCGATTCCTGGAATATCGGCAGAACATCGGATAAATGTCGGGGAAATCCTGTCGGGCCGACATCGAGCCGCGTTGCAAATTCTAGGCGGGTCGATGTCGGAACGACCAAGATGCCGATGTAGGGCCAACATTGATGGCAATATCGGCTTGATGTCGGGCCGACGTAGTGATGCTGGCTGGGTATCCTGATTGCGGCATATGTACCATGACGGATTTCTCTGCCCTTTAGATACTAGTACCGGGTCGTAGTAGTCTTTCGTATTTTATTATAGATTGCATTTAGTTCATTGCTGTGACTTTGGTCAATGTTAAATAAGGGTTAGCATACATCCTGATTGCGGCATGAATACTAGTACCGGGTCGCAGTAGTCTCTCTCTTATTTCATTGTGCATTGCATTTGGTGCGTGTCCGGGACTTTGGGCAGTGTACATAAGGGTTAGAGCCTCTCGATTGCAGCGTATGTACCATGACAGAGGTTTCTATTTCCTAATACCAGTTCCGGGTCGTGGGCAACTCCAGTGCAATTCTTCATATAGTTATAAATACCTATTGTATATGTGTCGCATTGTCTTTTATTCATAAATTGATTTTTGTTCATTTGATTATTATACCCTTAAGTTAAACAATCATACGGACACAGTAGTCCCCGAGGAAAATCGATATATGTTCATATGAACATTGTACTGTTCAATTGTTAAATTCAATCTGCTGTTATAATATTTGAGGCCATAGTCGCTCGGTGTACGACTTGATACACGTTATACTTTGTGCTAAAATTGTGTTTACCTCATTTAAATCAGTTGCATCTTGGAGGTACTTTTATAGCCACATTTCCAACAATGCTTTTTGCAAATAGTCCGATGAACAGATATTTTAGTGTCAGTGCTAATACCGGACATAATGTCAAAATACAACCGTTTGCTTTTAGTTCAAAAACATTACAAGGCCTGAGCATTGGTTTCAACGGAAATGCACTGAGTGATTTCATGTCATTATCTAACATATTTCAAGGATTGCCTTCATTGCAAAAACTGGAATTGAGTTACTTAAACGTGTTCAAGTTGTCGAACGAGTATATCTCGGACCTTTTCTCTCCGATAACGAACATTATAACTATGATATGTTTTGCCTGTCACATGAAAGGAGACATTTATTATGTTCTGAGAAAGAAACCGCATCTCGTCAAAATAAACTTGAAAAGTAATTATTTTCAGACTATTTCACCGGGAACATTCAGCACTGATTCAAATATTTCAAAGCTTTATTTAGGTATGATTCAATTTTGGACACATCAGCTCTGATGCTTTGCCTGTTATCTTCCTTGAAAACCTCAACGTTCTTGATTTATAAAAGAAATCCATTACATGTGATTGCAAACTTCTCTGTTTAATCAATTGGCTGAAAACATCTTACAAATCTAAGTTGCACTATTATCCGAAAGGATACACGTGTGCGTATACAGCAAAATGGACGATGAAACAACTCCAAGAAATTAATTTCTCATATTTGGAATGTCATTCTTTCAGTACAATGGAATGGCTCGGTTTGATAGGTTGACCTACTGTTATCATTGTCATTATAACAGCTGTATGGAACATAAAACATTACATATACATAATGAGGAGAAGAAGAGAATACACACCACTAGAAGGCAATGTTCATGTTTATGATGCGTTTTTGGCTTACCGATGTTAAAAGATGAATTTAATCTTAGATTGTTTGTTCATGATAGAGATTTTCGTTCCGATACATTCATCAATGACAATATAGTTGAACGGATGAAGGAAAGTAAACGAATAATTTTGGTGCTGTCGAAAAGTTTTGCCAATAGTGGCTGGTGTATGTTTGAACTGAAAGTTGCACATTTGATGCACATTGAAGAAAATATAGATGTTATAGCGATCATGTTCGAAGAGTTGTTAGGCAGAAATATAAACAATTCATTGAGAGTTCTCCTGGAATCGACCGCTTATATAGAATGGACTGAAGACAGTGTGTGCCATGAGCTGTTTGTAACAAGACTGAAGGATTCTTTAGGGGTCCCTGCCGATGAATGTGACACATAACAGAGTGACGACAAACGTGCCAATAGCACATTAGATATTAGATCAACCAAATATGAATTCCCTAATGGACGTGAAGCATTGTGTTTCTACTGGTTTAACTGCATACATGTACTAGGTTTTTGTATAGTATGTAACTCGTCTAATAAACTATAAATGTATATGTATATATGTATATGAACCAATCAGTTACAATCGAAATTGAGTGCCCATGGCATTGTAATTAATATTATTTGCGCTCATAGACGTCTGTTTATTTTACAGATATTTCATGGGTATTTGTGGAACTGTTAAAAATGTGCTCCATTGGTGGAAGGTTGACTTGATTTTGAACCTTAGGCCCATTGTAACATTTCAAAAGGTCACCTCGGCACAGAGTACCAAATTTAAGCTGTTCCACTATTGCCCATTTAATAATTGTACTATTACCTATTGAATTGTGTAAATGGTTTTATTCGATTTTCCCTCCCATAAATCATGGAAACGATTTGGATTTGACGTCTTCTGCAAAATCACCAATTGTTTACCCAAGAATTAAATATTCGCATGCGGGCAACATAATCGTATAAACGCTTGCAGATTGAACTAAAAGCCACTGCCATACCATGACCCGAATTGCAATCGTTACGTTTCGACTGATCGAAATAGTATTGATTATTACCGAACGTTCATTACAGATCCACCCAATATCGAGCGAGTAAACACCCGAAAATGTTGCAGTATGACTCAAATTTAAATCCTGGCAAATATCCACTTTTTATGCAAAACTGTATACAATATCGTTTTTTTTTCACTGTTATGAAAAAAATGTGGAAGGTATGAATAGGAAACCTGTTTATGTAGTATTTTTGTGAAATGTTTGTTTGATTTGTTATATCAAATGCTTAATTTTTAAAGTATGAATTGCATTGAAAATGTGTTAATTTTGAGTGTTATGAAATGTTCAAATGATACTATGTTTCTTCATTGATATTTTTATTGCAATAGGAGGAATATAATGCATCCGGTGCGGGGCTAGAACCCATGGCCTCCTGCATGCAAATGAGATGCTCTACCCACTGACCTAATCAGGCTATTAATATACCAGCCAATTCATTAAATCAATGCAAGTACAATTGCGCAATAATCAGTACTGCTGCATTCCTCCAAATTTATCGCGACAATCACAGATTCTTTTGACTTACCCAGCCTTTGCTTCATCCTTACTGTAGGATTATGGCACCAAAAGTAATAGGAAGCAATTTTTGTACCCGATGCGGGGCTCGAACCCGTAACCTCCTTGCTAGTCAGAAGCTATACAAACTGAGCTAATGGTCCTGTTATTAGTACAGCCAATTTAGGAATATGAGTACTATATACAGTGCATCTACATTTTCATTTAAGTCTTATACAAGACCAAATACTTATATACATATATACGTCCTCGACAAGAGCTATTAGATACATTTATTTTCGAACCGTTACAGCATTCGAAAATCTTACGCATGCGTCGTCCAAATTTGAATTGCAGTCCAATATATTGACCATACTCAATATTACAAAAATAAAATAACGGACGACTGTCAATTGAGAGCCACCCATTCATAAAAATAGTGGACAGTGAGAACAAAAGGATGGTGATTTAACTGTAACTATAATTGACTTGTACATACTTATTTATTTCATCTGGTTTAATGCCATTTTCAAAATCATTTCCGTTATTGCAGTTAATCTTAACCAGTTTCTCCGGATTTCATTTAGACCTTAACCATAATTAAACACATTCCATTCACAAGCTATTACTTACCATCACCACATAATTCAGAGGTGGATGACAATTTTACAAAGGATGTAATAGCATCAGTCAAATGTGTCCCTTCCAGTGTAAGCCTCATCTTGGGTTCGAACTCACAACCTCTTGATCAGTAGACCAACGCTCGTACGACTGAGCTAACCGAGTAGACACATACTGTTATAATACTTTCAATAACAAATAAGTAAAATGCATATAATTGTGTATATACGAGTATGTACAAGCATTCAATTGTTATATAATAAATGACATAAACAATAATTTACCTAGATGTGATTTAACTATCTGGTGGATAGGTGTTGGTTGTAAAATTTGTGAAGTAAAAATCTACGCGACTATCTTTTTAAAGACATTGTTTGTTTCTGATGACAATCATAATTGTTTATAACAGTGTAGTTAAAATATAGACATATGTACATAATAAATGACACCGGTAAAGCAAACAAAAATGGAAGGTACGAGTCATAATGATTGTGAAAATGTTCACACATTTCTCATCAGATATCCTCCTAATTCTCATAGAAGCTCTCCAGCTACATCGTCGAATGTCTGTGACACGGATCCCAACCCACGGAATTTGCATGACTGCCAGTTCGACAATATAACACCAGCTGCTTCAAAAGTTCACATTGAGTATTGTCTGGAAAATGAAACTATGGTGTGATTTTATCGATTGAAAACAAAATGGAACTGGATTGTCACGGAGGTCCTATTCATACTATTTACTGAAGCATTTAACAGTCTGACTTAACATAGACTAAATAAAAAATAAACACTAACCATTCTGATTTAGACATATAAAATATCATTTATAGCGTAACCACTTAGCAGTATTATCTAGAAACTGTGAGTAATTGAAGCTTATGTATGTCTAGAGTTTTTCGTTACGACAGTAGAATCTGCAAAAGTATCCATTAGGTTCAGAATTTTATAAATTTAACGAAATTGTAAACGGACTCAAGGGGAACAACTACGATTTAAACATAATGAGTTATTACAGTAATTAACTCCCTTGAGTAAATGAAATTGATCAGTTTCTGCACGCTGTGATTTAAACTTAACTGAAGGTAACAAAATACTTAAAACCGGATATTTGTTTTTACATTTTAAGACCCTGCATGTAAAATGGTTTTTGCCATATAACTATTCCTGTTGACTTAATCTTGTTGCATTTCGTAGTAAATGTAATATAAATGTAGTATAATGCCTTAACGCTATTTAGAAAATGTAACAATAAATATAACGCATCAAAATTACAATTAATAGTCCTGTTTTGAGTTATGCAGGACTGGTCTTAAATAAAAATTTTTCCAAAATAGATATGCTCCTTTCGGTTCGAAATTACTTTCCAATAACAGCGAATATCATTTTGAAAAAAATTGTTCAATGTGTAACAGTCATGTCCATTAAATTACAAAGATAGTTTTTGTTTGAACTGTAGTGAATAACGATCAGATTAAGAGCAACATATTTTCACACTTTTTGAAATCTATTTGATAAATCCTGTCACTTATAGCTGTATACACTTTACGTTAGTAGATATATTCTAATAGACAAATTCTCCACGAAGTTTTGCAATGGTTTCGACTTTATCTGTACATTTTCGATACCTTACGTATAAATGATGTAAAACATGAAACTAACCTATTAGAGCAGGAAGAAAAACACTGACTTGGACGAGATGTAAAAAAGGCCAACATTCATTTCCTTGCACTACTTTTCACAAGTGTGTGTTAAAGTCAGTGATGAACTCACTCTGGTGTATTACGAAATATAAACTGTAATTATGGATATGAATGTTTCAACTTTTTGGATTATATTTGCTGTTCACATTAATCTAGTGACGGGAAATGATTGTTTTTTCTATGGTGTTCAGGCGGTTTGCAAATATGCAGGATTATCATACATCCCAGACATACCAGCTTACATCAAAACACTAGAATTTATTGGAAATGAACTTCCAACAGTAACAAAGGCGACGTTTCAAAATATTGAAATGCCGAGTAATCTGTCGACAATGATCCTCTCTTCAAACAGAATCTGCAATATTTCCGAAGACGCATTTGACGCATTCTCTAATCTCTCGACCTTAGAACTCACTGACAACAGGATTAATATGAATGATATGAAAATCCTACTTGTAAAATTATCCCAAGGAAGTCCTCTGAATACACTTTATTTGAATTCTATGGGTAGTGATGTTATAATTAGTGAAACGTTTTCATTGTTGAATAAAACACCTGCCTATTCTCTGTTCTTGATAAACAACGATATCAAGGAGTTCCCTATGGACACGTTTAAGCGTTTGAGCAATATAATTGAACTAGTTCTAGATATTAATGCTATATCAGATGTCAAGTTACCTTTAATGGACTCGTTGATGGAATTAAGAATGAATCGTAACCATTTGAAGGCCGTTCCAGAATTTTGTTCAGATCGTAATACCTCTTTGGCTAAGAAGTTGCACAATTTGTTTTTGGATTATAACGAAATCGATGCTATTAGCAATGCAGTGTTCCGGTGTTTACCTAATTTAAACAAGTTGCATCTTACAGGCAATTTCATAGCCATTTATCCGACAATGCTTTTTGCAAATAGTCCAAAGATCACAACGTTTGTTGCTGAGTCTAATGGCGGACATGATATTAAAGTACAACCATTTGCATTTAGTTCTAAAACCTTACAATATCTGACAATAAGTTTCAATGGAAATGCATTGGATGTTTTCGTGTCACTATCTAACACATTTCAAAAATTGCCTTCATTGCAAAGACTGGAATTGAGTTACATTACCATGTTTCAATTGTCTAACGAAAATATTTTGGAACTCTTCTCACCGATAACGAACGTTACAACAATACAATGTTTTAGGTGTCACTTGCAAGGCGATCTTAACAATATACTGAGAAAGAAACCACATCTTGTCAAAATAAACCTGAAAAGTAATTATTTTCTAAACATTTCACCGGGAACATTTACTGATGATTCAAACATTTCAAAGCTTTATTTAGGTTTGAACAAGTTTGGACACTTCAGCTCAGATGCTTTGCCCGTTACCTTTCTTGATAACCTCAAAGTTCTAGATTTATCAAAAAATCCATTTATATGTGATTGCAAACTCCTCTGGTTAATTGAGTGGCTGAAAACAGCTAACAAGTCTAAGTTGCAATTTTATCCGGAAGGATACACGTGTGCATCTCCAGCAAAATGGGCTAATAAACAACTCCAAGAAGTTAATTTCTCATATTTGGAATGTCATCCTTTCAGTACAATTGAATGGCTCGGTTTGATAGGTGGACCTACCGTTATCATTATCATTATAACAGCTGTGGTTCTCTATCGAAACAGATGGAACATAAAACATTACATATACCTAATGAGGAGAAGAAGAGAATACACACCACTTGAAGGCAATGTTTACGTTTACGATGCCTTTGTGGCTTACAGTGATACCGAATCACGTTGGATTAAGGAAGTTTTGGTACCGATGTTAGAAGATGAATTTAATCTTAGATTGTGTGTTCATGACAGAGATTTTCACGCCGGTACATTCATCAATGACAATATAGTAGAACGGATGAGGGAAAGTGAAAGAATAATTTTGGTGCTGTCGAATAGTTTTGCTAATAGTGGGTGGTGCATGTTTGAACTGAAAGTTGCGCATTCGATGCACATTGAAGAAAATGTAGATGTTATAGCCATTATGTTCGAAGAGTTGTTGGGCAGAAATATAAACAATTCATTGAGAGTTCTCTTGGAATCGACTACCTTCATAGAATGGACCGAAGACATTTCAGGCCATGAACTGTTTGTAACAAGACTAAAGGATTCTTTACGTGTCAATGTCAATGGATGAGACACACAACAGGATGACGGCAAACGGGCTAATAACATATTAATTATCAGATCAACCACATATGAATTGCTTGATGGATTTGAAGCATTGTGTCTGTATTGGTTTGACTGTATACTAGGTTTATGTATAATATTTTACTCATCTATAAATTGACCATACACTATAAAACTATATACATGTACATGAAACCATAAGTTACAGCCGAAATTGAGTGTGCATGACAGAGTAAATCTGAATTATTATTTGCGCTCAGAAACGTCTGTATATTACACAGTGATTTCATTGGCATTTGTGGAACTGTTAAAACCGTTCTCCCGTGGCGGAGCGGTGACGTAATTGTTAACTGTTGTCCCGAGGCCTGAAACCCAGCGTATGTTTTCCAAAAGTCACCTCGGCTTATCGGACTACACTTTGACTGTTCCACAAATGCCCATTAAATAACTGTTGTATTACCTAATGCATTAATATAAATGTTTTTTTTTTGTCTTATATTTTTTCCTCTTACAAATCAGGGATATGTTTAGGATTTGACATTTTCTACATCATCACCAATACTAGTAATTATTATTATTTACATCAGAATTAGAAATTCGCGTGTAGACATCGGAGTCGTATAACGCTTTCAGATTGAACCGCCGTACTATAACCCGAATTGCAATCGTTACGGTACACCTCAACCGGAGTGGTGCTGATTGTTACAGAACGTACATTAAAGTTCCACCCAATATCGAGCCACTAAATACTCGAAAATGGTTTTCATTATAAAATTTGAAATCCTGGCAAATATCCAACCTTGTTGTAAAACTGCAAAGAATAACGAAATAACATTTGTATAATGCGTTGGGTAATAAAATGCACTATTTTTTATATAATACAACATTGGAATACAATACATTACTTGTATGTAATGCACTGTTTCGATTTAAAACATTGTTTGTATATGAATCACTGTTTGTATACAATACACTGTGAACATAATACACTTTTTGTTTGTATTAAGCCGTTGTATATCATACATTGTTTGTATATAATACGCTATTTGTATATGGTACTGTGTTTGTATGTGGTATTCTGTTTGTACATATTACACTGTTTGTACATACTAGACTTTTTTGTATAAAAAACACTGTTTGTACATAGTACACTGTTTGTACATCATGCACTATTTGTACTAAATACAAACTTTGTTTATAATACAATGCTTGCATATAATACACTATTAGTATATAATTTAATGTCTGTAAATAATGCACGGTTTGTATGTAACACGCTGTTTTTATCTAATCATTGCATATATATATATTCTTTATTTAAGTCTCATTCACATATATACAAATACAATCACATTACATTATATCACAGAGTCATTATTATGTGACCATTCTAACAGAGAATTATAAGAGACTGGTAAAATTATTCACAAGAAAAGTACAAACTAAAACTACATATATTTATATATATATTATTACTGTTACTATACATGTATTCATATTATATTATAATAAAATAAAAATCTAGCTTTAAACCGACAAAAGAGTTAAAAAGTAATACTACACTTGCTTATAAATAATAAAATAATGCTAGTCTTAATCTACTTATTAAGAATATGTCTTAAATACAATGAACATAAAAATGAAAAATATAATAAATTATTAAACTATTAAGAGGTATAGCTGGAAACAAAATGATAAAAAAGTTACACATGACAGACGTGTAACGGGAAATAACAACAATTGGAATAATAATAATAAAAAACAAAGTTATCTACATAGATAAGAACTTCTACGATTTAAAATATTACAGCAGGTTTCGGCACTTAAACGAATCAAATCCGGGTGAGTAAATAACACGACTAGTTTATCGTTGTCTGACAAATTATAAAATATATCACAAACTTCTGTAGCTTGTTGTACAAGATTAAAACGTAAGTCTTCATATAAACTGCAGTTAAGTATTACATGGCATCCATCTTCAATAAAAATATTACAGAAAGGACAAGTTCTTTCATCCACAGGTAACCTTTCATATCTACCAGTTTCAAGCCTAATTGGTGCAACGCCACATCTGAATTTACAAAAAGCCGATCTATGACTAAATGGCAAGATCATTTTACAATATTGTTCAACAGTAATATGTTGTTTAAACAGGGCATAGGTGTGTAGTTCATTTTCACCTCTACCGCTACGACTTGAAACTTGTTGTACCGAATTAAGCCATTCTGTTTTAAAAATATTGAACATACGTTCCTCCACAGCGCGTTTAAAACTATGTTTCGGGATGGCTTTATTGATGTCACTATATTGATACAAATCAAGCTCAAACAATTTTCTTTTAACATTATGATGCCAGTTTTTACAAGAATTATTTGCTAGAGAAATTGCCCAAAGTGCTATACGTTTAGTGAGACGAGATGCATGTAATGAATTTAATCTTGTCCAATATGTAGAGATACAGCTCCACTGCCGAACTATAGGCGGCGTCCATGCCATTTCGCCAGTAACGGCCGAATTCGGAGTGTACTTGCCAACCCCTAAGAAGTAACGCATAGCCTTATTTTGAACAGCATCAATACATGAAAAGGCTTATGTCTAATACATTATTTGCATGTAATACACGATCTTGTTTCAATTTTCTTAATGATCTATGATATAATTCACATACCTCGGCAAATCATGATACTATTACAGCAAAAACCAACTTTGGTGTTGTAAATTCGTTCGTACTGAACTATAAATATATGTTGTACAGTCGTGTAAATATAAGCTATAATTTAAAACAGAATTGTTTGTAAAGTACATTTTTGTACTTACATAATGAGATCTTGATACCGTGACACTTTTCTTATATATACATCATTCATAAAGCTTCCCAATGGTTTCGGCCTGTTTCATCATGATTTGTGGTCAGGAATATAATTATGACTCTGTGCTTACGCAATCAGATATGAGGAGTAAAACTTGTAGCTAACGAAAGAGTTTGTACTTGTTCACACTTAATTACAGATCCATACAGGCTGCGTGGCCGTGTTACAACACAAACTAAATTTGGACTGTCCTTCATGTTTATAACATTCATACCTAAGAAAGAAAAATATTTCCTTGATGAGATATGAAACTATTTAGCCTCTTACGTTTGCTAGAACAAAAGCAATACATTAACAATTACAAAGCACTTTAGTCATAATAAGTATTCAGAATAACTTTGAAGTGTGGCTTAAGTGACCCTAAAAAAACTTTGACTCGATTTATTTTATCAAGGCAAGTAAGAAACATGCATTGGACTTTATACAACAGTTACATGATTGCTTCATAGTAACATACAAACCTAACTAATTTGTCCCAACATGATTGTGTTTGGTAACAGGAAACTGTTTAATTGCAACAATAAACTTTCTGTCCTGTGACTATCTGTAAAGTTTGCGATATCATAAGAAAGTTTCGATTGTGTGCGTAATTTAGAAAATGAATGCTGTCTTTCCTTTTATCCTACTACACCAAAGTAACACACGCGGAAAATTAGCCGTTCTATCGTGCAAATATGATACTTTACTAATATAATTTACTATAATGTTCAATACAAAATGATGCGAGCAAGATAGATAATAATGAGCTGTAAGTTAAGAGCATCATGTTACTTAAGTGGAAACAAGAGTAACTGTAATAAAACAATACTGAGATAGCGTAGAAATATACTTTGAGCTACCGTCTTCATATGGAGACTAAAGGTCTAAAATAACGTGGTATATTGTTTTGATACCACAGGGTCTAGAAATATAAAGGCGTCAACGAGTTCGAAGGTTTGTCGTAGAAGTGTTGGCTGGAACATGCGGTACATGAAAAACTCGAAACATTTAAACTTTCGACGAAAAATACGACTAACCTTCGAACTCATGGGCTCCGCCATTGTTGTAGACCCTGTGGTATCAATCAATATCAAAACAATATGTAATGTTATGATAGGCCGTATTATTATAACAATCAGTTTCATCATACATGCAGGACTGGTTCTTATAATATTTAAACTAGACAACTGAGAACATCTTGACATTGAGACTATTTCCAAATTGAAACTATTTCCAAATTGAGACCATTTCAATTTTGAGACCTTTTCAGTACTGAGAGTATCTCAATATTAGGACCAGTTCCATACGTAGATAATCTCAATATTCAGGCAGATGTTGTGTCAGGTGGTCTTCATATCAAGGTCGTACTGTATATTGCCTTAGGGCTAGGATGTTCAACAGAATAGATTCAGTTTGTAAATAATACATTTTACGGAATCCTGTTAGTGCCACGTCGAATGTCGACCGTCGCTCCTCAATCCGAAGCTCGACAACGCGATACATTGCAACAACGCGATGCGAAGCTCGACAACGCGATACAATATTGCGCAATGCGATACGACGCCCGTCAATGTGATTCGACATTGGAACATATCGTAGCAAAACTAGCAACACGACATACGACATGTCGTCCATCGTATCGAATTATCGTCGTATCGTGTGGTCGCGTGTCGTATCGCGTTGTCACAATGTCGTATCACGTTGTTGCATTGACGTTTCGCGTTGTGTTGCGTCGCGTTTCGGGTCAATATTTGACAAGGTACTAACAGGATTCCG
Organism: Lutraria lutraria; assembly: GCA_964023205.1. Classification (NCBI taxonomy): domain Eukaryota; kingdom Metazoa; phylum Mollusca; class Bivalvia; order Venerida; family Mactridae; genus Lutraria; species Lutraria lutraria. The sequence continues at coordinate 3,131,704 of OZ026833.1, forward strand.
TATCAATCAGATTTTTTATCCTCATTACACTTCAACGAACGGATGATGTAGAACGTAATACTAAACATGTAGAGCAGGAAGAAAGATGTACCATATATAATCAAAGGTTTCGGACGTGATCGAGATCAGATGACTACGACGAGACGTTACAACAGACAGAAGGTTAAACTTGTTTTATAACCTTTTCATAATTAAACGATGATATGTTTTAAAGCGTACGCTAATGGCAAGTTTATAAACAAGTATGTGTTAAAATCTGTAAACAACTGTGGTGTATGAACAATATTGATATGAATGTTTTAACCTTTTAGATTATTTTTGCTGTTCACATTAATCAAGCGACATGGAATGGTTGTCGTTTCTCTGGTGATCAGGCGGTTTGCAAACATGCAGGATTATCATACATCCCAGACATACCAGCTTACATAAAACACCAATATTTGTCGGAAATGAACTTGTAGCAGTAACAAAGACGACGTTTCAGAAGATTGAAATGCCAAGTAACATGTCGACAATGGACCTTTCTTCAAACAGGATCAGCAAGGTTTCCGAAGATGCATTTGACGCGTTCTAAAAACCTTTCGATCTTAGAACTTAGCAGAAACAGCATTAATGTGAATGTTATAAAAACCCTTCTTGTAAAATTATCCCAAGGAAATCCTCTGGATAAACTTTATTTGAATTCTATGGGTAGTGATGTTATAAATAGTGAAACGTTTTTTTTGTTGAATAACACACCTGTACTTGGCAAGCACAGATATCAAGGAGTTCCCCATGGACAGGTTAAGGTGCTTGAACAATATATTTGAACTTGCACTAAATAAAAATGCTTTTATTATGTCAAGTTACGCATAATGGACTCACTTACAATATTAGCAATAAATCACAACAAACTGAAGGCAAGGCCTATAATCACATGGTTTATTGTTTAGATACTAAAGGGTCGAGAACAATGGCGGAACACACAAGTTCGCATGTCAGTCGTATATTTCGCCGAAAATTAAGATATTTCGATTTTAACATGTAGCCCATATTCCAGCCATCAATTTTCCGAATCCATCGGTACCAAAATTAGTATTGTTACTGCCGTAGTTTGTCCGAAGACCCTGCAGAGAAATTTGAAGTGGACAGATCTTTTCATTAAAAGCCGTGGTACTATAGGGGAACAAGTTACAAATTGACCATTTGTAGCCATATTTTATGGATTCAAGAACATATTATCATAACATAAGAGTTATCAAAGACGTATAGTATTAGTACCACAGAAGTTGCTGTTAAATTTATTACTTTAATTATGTTTAGATATCCAACATTGAAATAGTAGTGGGTGAATTGTCGTTCAAAAATCTTCTTCTCAAAAACCAGAATGACAATGCTTAGATATGTTGTCTGCAGCATTGACTAGTGAAATTTTACCATGATTGTTGAAATCATGGCCCCAGGGTCAATACTGGCCCAGTCCTGGTGGTCAGTTGATTTTGCAAAGGCTTATATAGAAAAATATTAAGAAATCTTCTTGTCAAAATCTACACTGCCTAGAGCGCAGATATTTTGTGTGTAACATTATCTAGTAGATCTCTTCCAAGTTTGTTCAAAGTATGGCCCTGGGGTCCATATTTCTTACACTCAATTGAAATTATACAGATTTCTATCGGAAACTCTTGAAAGATATTCTGTCTCAAAAAACAGAAGACCGAGCGCTTAGATATGTGGTGTGCAATATTGCCAACTTGACCTCTGCCAAGAGTATTCAAATCATGACCCCCGGATCAAATTGACCCGGCCTAGGAGATGACGTAAGTGTACATAGGAAAATCTTCAAAAATACCTAAAATAGACTGGATGGTCTAAAGCTTCTAGACATTTGACGTATAACAATGGTCAGTGGACCACTACCAAACTGGTTCATGGCATGACACACGCGTTAAAATTGGTCCCTGCTCAGGGGTCACTTGATAGTACATTTATAACAATGCTTCGTGAACCACAACTAAATTGGTTCATGACACGACCGCCAGGATCTAATTGGCCCTGCCCTGGGGGTACATAGGAATACCATAAAATAATCCAAAACGCTAGAGCTTAGATATTTGACATGTAGCATTGATTAGTGGAATTCAACCAAACTGGTTCATATCATAACTGGGGGTACCCCAACCAAGAGGTCACTCGATTTTACACAGATTTCTATATGAAAATCTTCAAAAGTCTGCTCTAAAAGACTTTTAGAGATTAGATATTTAGTATGTAGGATAGCGTAGTTTACCCATATTGCTCACATTGTGACCTGCTGATCTCGGGTGTCATTTGATCAACATACTCAATTTAAGTAAATCTTCGAGAATTTACAAAAATCAACCAAAAGGCATAGAGCTTGGATATTTCACATGTAACATTGCCTTGTGGACCTCGAACACTTTCCTTTATATCATTGCCCCAGGGTCAAACTCACCCTCACTCCAATGATTCAAATTGTGGACATATGATTTATTTTTAAAAAAAAGCATTGCATTGCATTGCGTAGCATTGCATTGCGTGCCTCCACCGAATTTGATTATAGTCATGACCTGCAGGGTCAAATAACCTTTATTGTGCAATGGTATTCGGGCAAGCGAATATGGCCATCATGGCCCGTATATATGCTGTTTTATTAGACTGCACGTAAAATGAGTTGTGTTTTTGCTATAGAAGTATTTTGCCGACGAAATCTTGTTTCATTTTGTTAATATATTTTTCATTTAGTGATATGCATTGAATCTATTTCGATAATATAACTATAAATATAATGAATACTTATTATGATTAATAGACATTTTGAGTATTGCAGGTCTTAATAGAACTGGGTTTCCAAAATAATGTTTGCGTTTGCTTCAAATCTAACAACACCGAATGTAATTTTGAAAAACAGATGTTAAATGAAGAGGACTGGGTTCAAACTATAGCTGTCATCAAATGGGAAATAATGTTTATTTGCTTTCTCACCGTCGATTTGAAAGAACATCTGATCTCTGAAGTATTTGCTTATGGCCTTTCAATATTAATAAGAAACGAAACGTATCTTAGTTTTCCTGTTTAATAGAGAAGGGTTGCAAAATGTTCTCACTATTGTGCAGTTTGCTTTATAACAACCAACTTCCGGTAGTAAGTGCTTTCAATGAAAAATACTTCCTTTCAATTTCACTCTATTCTAACCATAACAATTACATGGTGAATTTATTAAGAGTGTTTTAGTGACCCTGAATAATAATTGTTCTGTGAATGTAACAAATATACATTCAACTTTATATAACAAAGACATAATGGCTTCAATCTAAATAAGTTTTCCCAACAAGTCTGAAATCAACAAGTCATTGTTACAATGATTCAGGAACATATCAACTGCTCATCAGACATGAGATATCAGCGAACAGGAAACTAATTAAACTGATTCAATACTTAAATATTGCTTTGTATTTGTGACCTGCTTAGCCAAAAAGTCCAAGCTCGTGATGTTGATTCGTTATGTTTGAGAGATTCATGTATAAAAGTCAAGGCAATCAATTACAGTTTGTCTTTATGCGCTTGCTGAATCGGTCATCTTCAATAAAAAATCAGTTACTCCTTTCCAATGTTAAACTTTCTTTTTGGATACCGGGAATCTATAAATGAAGTGTTTAAGTGGATGTGTTTTTGTCTCCTCCAGAACATATTTGTTTTGTTATCATGTGACCACTTTTTACTCCGCCGCAAACTGGTAACTAAAGCATTTAACACGGTATTGCGCGAAAGATACGACATAATTTGTTCAAATGAGTTTCCAGTTAAGCATCTGCAAGTGGTTATGGTTGTCCGCATCTTTAAATGGATAATTACGAACCTTAAATGTATTCAGAGACTGGTAATCATTTATGATTACAATCTTAGTAGTACATAAAATTAGCCGGTACGTCGAGAAAATGTAATATTGTACAAAGATTATTCGAATGGGATTTATAAATGAATAAGATATGACCTGTAAGATAAAAACACGGCGTAACTTCAGTGAAAACACGGGTAATAAAAAGGTACTGAAATGTCACTTTTAGCTACCAACTCAATACCAAGACCACATATTTCGTCGTCTCAGTGGAGCGATTCTCTAACTACAATTGTTTTACATTTTGAGAAAAAATCACTCTCAAAGTTTAACAAGCTTGTATTTCGCTTGGAGAAGGAGCAAATCGTTAGGCGGGATCTTCGTCATTGACGTCATAATTCATATTTTCTTGTCACAAACATGTAGAGCAATGCGAGACGACACGGTGATTTAAAAATCTTATTTTTGAAAAAAATGGATATAAAGCACTATAAGAATCAGGCAACGATTTGTTACAACCGCTTATTTCAGGCCTGGTCCTTTTATTATTCCAACTCGATAATTGATAATCTCAAAATTGAAACCATCTTCATATTGAGGCCTATGTTTTGTCACATAGGTGACTTTCATATCAATGCTGTTCTGCACAGCGTGTGAAACTAAACATGTAGAGCAGGAAACAGATATATACCATATATAATCAGAGGTATCGGATGTAAACGAGATCGGATGATTACGACGAGATGATGTACAGTCAGACAGTTAAATGGCATACTTTTGTATTCCTTGAACACATATATGATATGTTTTAAATACTAAAGTACTGGTGCGCTATTATTAAGTGTTATTTCTAAAGTCAGTAAGAATTGTTAGTGTATTACGTAATATAAAAAATATGGATGTGAATGTTTTAACGTTTTGGATTATTTTTCCTGTTTACATTAATCAGGTGTCAGGAAATGGTTGTCGTTTTAATGGAGATCTAGCGATTTGCAACTATGCAGGATTATCATACATCCCCTACATACCAGCTTACATCAAAACACTAGAATTTATTGGAAATGAACTTGCATCAGTAACAAAGGCGACGTTTCAGGAGATTGAAATGGCAAGTAATATGTCGACATTGATCCTCTCTTCAAACAGAATCTGCAATATTTCCGAAGACGCATTTGATGCATTCACCAATCTCTCGACCTTAGAACTGACTGATAACAAAATTAATGTGAATGATATGAAAAAACTACTTCTAAAATTGTCTCAAGGAAATCATTTGAATAGACTTTATTTGAATTCTATGGGTATGAATGTTATAAATAATGAAACGTTTTCCCTACTGAAAGAAACACCTGCACTTAATCTGTTCTTGGAAAGAAACCATATCAAGGAGTTTCCTATGGACACGTTAAGGCGTTTGAACAATATATCTGAACTAGTTCTAGATAGAAATGCTATATCAGATGTCAAGGTACCCATACTGAACTCATTAATAGCATTAAGAATAAGTCACAACAAATTGAAGGCCATTCCGGATTTCTGTTCAGATCGGAATAGAACGACTTCTTTGGTCAAGAATTTGAAAGCTTTGTGCTTAAATTTTAACGAAATCGATACTATTAGCAATGCAACGTTCAAGTGCTTACCTAATTTAAATCAGTTGCAACTTGGAGGTAATTTTATAGCCACTTTTCCAACAATGCTTTTTGCAAATAGTCCGATGATCAAATATTTTAGTGTCAGTGCTAATACCGGACATAATGTCAAAATACAACCGTTTGCTTTTAGTTCAAAAACATTACAAGGCCTGAGCATAGGTTTCAACGGAAATGCACTGAGTGTTTTCATGTCATTATCTAACACATTTCAAGGATTGCCTTCATTGCAAAAACTGGAATTGAGTTACTTTAACATGTTCCAGTTGTCGAACGAGAATATCTCGGAACTCTTCTCTCCGATAACGAACATTACAACTATAATATGTTTTGGCTGTCACATACAAGGAGATCTTAACTATGTTCTGAGAAAGAAACCGAATCTCGTCAAAATAAACTTGAAAAGTAATTATTTTCAGACCATTTCACCGGGAACATTCAGCACTAATTCAAATATTACAATGCTTTATTTAGGTATGAATAAGTTTGGACACATAAGCTCAGATGCTTTGCCTGTTAGCTTCCTTGAAAAACTCAACGTTCTAGATTTATCAAAAAATCCATTTATATGTGATTGCAAACTCCACTGGCTAATTGACTGGCTGAAAACAGCTAACAAGTCTAAGTTGCACTATTATCCGAAAGGATACACGTGTGCATCTCCAGCAAAATGGGCGAACAAACAATTGCAGGAAGTTAATTTCACATATTTAGAATGTCATCCTTTCAGTACAATTGAATGGATGGGTATGATCGGTGGACCTTTGGTCTTCATTATCATTATAACAGCTGTGGTACTCTATCGAAACAGATGGAACATAAAACATTACATATTCCTGATGAGGAGAAGAAGAGAATACACACCACTAGAAGGCAATGTATATGAATACGATGCATTTGTGGCTTACAGTTATACTGAATCACGATGGATAAAGGATGTCTTGGTACCGATGTTAGAAAATGAATTTAATCTTAGATTGTGTGTTCATGACAGAGATTTTCGCCCCGGTGCATTCATCAATGACAATATAGTTGAACGGATGAAGGAAAGTAAACGAATAATTTTGGTACTGTCGAATAATTTTGCCAATAGTGGCTGGTGTATGTTCGAACTGAAAGTTGCGCATTCGATGCACATCGAAGAAAACGTAGATGTTATAGCCATCATGTTCGAAGAGTTGTTGGGCAGAAATATAAACAATTCATTGAGAGTTCTCTTGGACTCGACTACCTTCATAGAATGGACCGAAGATATTGCAGGCCACGAACTGTTTGTAACAAGACTAAAGGATTCATTAGCGATCACTGTTAATTGATGAGACACACAACTGAGTGACGGCAAACGTGCTGATAACATATTAGTTATCAGATCAACCAAATATGAATTCCCTAATGGACGGGAATCATTTGTTTGTATTGGTTTGACTGTATACTAGGTCAATGTATAATATTTTACTCATCTATAAAACTATAAATTGACTATAAAATATAAATATATATATATGAAACCATCAGTTACAGTCGAAATTGTGCCTGACAGAGTAAATCTTAATTATTATTTGCGCTCAGAAACGTCTGTATATTACACAGTGATTTCATTGGCATTTGTGGAACTGTTATACCTGTTCTCCCGTGGCGGAGCGGTGACGTTAACTGTTGTACCGAGGCCTGAGACCCAGCGTATCATCTCCAAAGGTCACCACGGCACCTCGGACCACACTTTGACTGTTCCACAAATGCCCATCAAATAATTGTTGTATCACCTAATGCATTGATATAAATGTTGTTGTTTTTTCATCCGATATTTTTTCCTCTGACAAATCACGGAAAAGATTTGGATTTGACATATTTTACAACGTCATCAATAATTATTATTTACAACATAATTAGATCAAAGCACTGAGAGTACTGTCAGAAACAAAAGTTAAAATGTAATTCATAATATCTGGTAGATGTGCATTAGATAATACCGAAAAGCTCAAACAACTCTAGGCACCATTTTTCAAACTCAAATGTATATATTGTTTGGACTAATAATTTCCTCAAAATAGTCAGTTTTGACTCAGTGAAATGAAGATGTTTTGGTAGGTTCACTTGTCATGTTCCCAATTCTGTAAAAGTTGATAGTAATTTGTAAAACACGCCTGACTCTTAAAACTTCGTAATTATATGTAATAATAGAGTTAGTTTTTCCTTCATTACGGTTAACTCATTAGCGATGTGGTTGAGTGTTAATTTATTTTAAGTTTTATGTTGAAGATGTTTTTATTAAAGATGTATTATACAAACCCATCTCGCAGATAAGAAATTCATTCCGCAAGATCGAGTGCATTCCGTTCTTTATATCTATCCGGTAGGCGGAGTTACGGTTAACTGGCGTCCTCGCCCTGCTAGTGTCTTTTAGCGATTCCCGTGCATATAGTAGCGAAGCGTACTATCAATGAAACTTTTGTGCGGATGAATACTGAATTATTAAACTCAATAGTTTTACAGTTGGAAATGCCATTACAATTAATGTAATTATTCAAAATGAACATAATACTGCAATATATCCAAAATTGTATCATAACTGCAATCGGTAGTGTTATACAACAGATGGTACTATTTTTCAACGCGAATGTATGGCGTCACGTTTTTATAAAGACAAAACTGTGTGCATAACTATAGAAGCACTCGCTTCGCTTTTGCTTCTAAAAATCGCGTGTAGACATCGGAGTCGTATAACGCTTTCAGGTTGAACCGTCGTACTATAACCCGAACTACAATTGTTACGGTACGCCTTGACCGGAGCGGTGCTGATTGTTACCGAACGTACATTAAGGTTCTACCCAAAATCGAGCCACTAAACACTCGAAAATGGTTTGCATGATCAAATTTGAAATCCTGGCCAATATCCAACTGTTTTGTAAAACTGCAAAGAATAACGAAATGACATTTGTATAATGCGTTGGGTAATAAAATTCACTATTTTTGTACATAATACAAACTTTGTTTATAATACAATATTTGTATATAATAGACTATTAGTATATAATGCAATGTCTGTAAATAATGCACGTTTTGTATGTAACACGCTGTTTTTATCTAATCATCTAATCATTGTATATGTATAATACATAATTTGCAAGTAATACACGGTCTTGTTTTAATTTTCTTAATGATCTATGACATAATTCACATACCTCGGCAAATCATGATACTATTACAGCAAAAACCAACTTTGGTTTCACTCTATATAGTTTTGTGAATTCGTTCGTACTGAACTATCAATACATGTTGTACAGCCGTGTAAATATAAGTTATAATTTAAAACAGAACTGTTTGTAAAGTACATTTTTGTACTTACATAATGAGAACTTGATACCGTGACATTCATATCTTTAATAACAAATAAGAATACAGAAAAAATCAACCTTCCCCAAAATGCGACCATTCCCAAAACCGTGCTACTTGTAAAACCATACACAAATAAAGGACACGACAGTTGCCCAGATGGTTCTACCTTGGAAAGGTTGATACTGGTGAAAAAGGAGATGCGATGCACTAGTTGACATTTCTATATTCACGCAATAACATCAGTATCATTTCTACAATAGGGGCAGATATCTAAACAATGCAACATTATCAACGTTTACAATACAGAGAAAATAATAGAAACAGATGAGAAAGAAAGGGATCGTTAAAATGTAGCGATCTTATTATTAGAGTGGTTGTATCGTACGTAATTATAAACCTACACTAATTACCAGCTGCTTCAAAAGTTCACATTGAGTATTGTCTGGAAAATGAAACTATGGTGTGATTTTATCAATTAAAAAAAGTGTAACTGGATTGTCACGGAGGTCCTATTCATACTATTTACTGAAGCATTTAACAGTCTGACTTAACATAGACTAAATAAAAAAAAACACTAACCATTCTGATTTAGACATATACAATATCATTTATAGCGTAACCATTTAGCAGTATTATCTAGAAACTGTGAGTAATTGAAGCTTATATATGTCCAAAGTTTTTCGTTACGTCAGTAGAATCTGCAAAAGTATCCATTAGGTTCAGAATTTTATAAATTTAACGAAATTGTAAACGGACTCAAGGGGAACAACTACGATTTAAACATAATGAGTTATTACAGTAATTAACTCCCTTGAGTAAATGAAATTGATCAGTTTCTGCACGCTGTGATTTAGATTTAACTGAAGGTAACAAAATACTTAAAACCGGATATTTGTTTTTACATTTTAAGACCCTGCATGTAAAATGGTATTTGCCATATAACTATTCCTGTTGACTTAATCTTGTTTCACATTGCGTAGTAAACTTAATATAAATGTAGTATAATGCCTTAACGCTATTTAGAAAATGTAATAATAAATATAACGCATTAAAATTACAATTAATAGTCCTGTTTTGAGTAATGCAGGACTGGTCTTAAATATATTTTTCCAAAAATAGGTATGCTCCTTTCGGTTCGAAATTACTTTCCAATAACAGCGAATATCATTTTGAAAAAAAGTTGTTCAATGTGTAACAGTCATGTCCATTAAATTACAAAGACAGTTTTTGTTTGAACTGTAGTGAATAACGATCAGATTAAGAGCAACATATTTTCACACTTTTTGAAATCTATTTGGTAAATCCTGTCACTTATAGCTGTATACACTTTACGTTAGTGGATATATTCTAATAGACACATTCTATACGAAGCTTAGTAATGGTTTCGACTTTATCTGTACATTTTCGAGTATGTGCGTTTTTTAAATAACAAGTCATTGATGAATAGTGTTGATTAGAATTGAAATGATCACGGAACAAAATAACTGCTTATCAGATATAGTGATATCAACCAAGCTATTGATATTGATTCGAACTAGTTGGGTGTTTGGTGTATATAATGCAAGGCAACCACTTACAGTTTGTCTTCACAAGCTTGTTAAATGAGTCATCTTTAACGTATCTGGCTTGGTTAAAGTCGCTAAAATTATTTATTTATAATGATTATATATCATACTTTAATAACAAGCAACAAAGGATTCTAACCGAACGCTCAAAAATGGTGTTTTATTGTGATTAATACTGTACCCCTTTATCGAATATTCCTTATCTGCGTTAAACATATCTAACGTAATGTACATTGTATTGGTACGATATGATACTATAATTTCACTAATGACAAAAATCGTTATAAAAAACTTTTACTGAACATCAAACCTGGGCGTGGTTTCAATTATTGAACCGTAAACATAAGCAATTTTGATTTGCTATCAAAATTGAATGGGGTGCGTCAGATTCGTTGATTTCACGAGACGATAATGATCCGACACTTTAATTGTTAATTGCTCAGCTTAAAAAACACAGTAGGTGTCATTTTAGAATTAACATTGCCGTCTTATTTGACGGCGGCTTTTAAAGCGGTTTACGGTATTTTATAGTGGAAATGTTAATCTAGGGAACTGTGCCTCAGAATTTTGATACTTTTCATTTTTTATCTATGGCGTATTACGCAATAAACAGCTGAGTTTTGGGTAAGGAATTTCTTTAAAGTCAAGTATCTATCGAACCGAGGACGTTATAAAAAACTGAGACACGGTTCCCTACATTATATATAATAGTGAATTTAAGGCTTTTTGTTGTAATATATTCCTATATACAGAGTAGTTATCGTTGTTAAAAAAGTTGTGAATTACGTGCGATGTTGGTTAATAGAAGACCAATCAAATGTAATATCTAATTCAAATTACTTGCAATGCACTTTATTGTAGTATATAATTAAGGTTTAGTTTTTAAATCTATAATTGGTGACACTTGATTTGACCTGACATCCAAGCCAGATACATTAAATCAAAATTCGGGTACGTCTTTTAAATGACAGACTTCTTTTTACTAGAAATACCGTCTGTAGAACGTATTTTGTTTTGTTTTCGTGTGAACTCTTTTCTGGTAGCTGAAGCTTTAAACACGGGATGTGTGATATATGTACGAGCTTGTTCATTGCAAATGAATTTTCTGTTAAGCATTCTGTAACTGGTTAAAGTTGTTGGAATCCTTTAAACAGACAATAACGAACCTAAAGGGTCTGCTTGGAGAGGTAATCATTTAATTATGATATTATGCGATCTTTTTCCTTAACCGACTACACAGCAGTAGTAACACTGTCTGAAAATTAATCGTTCTATCGTGAAAATATAATACTTCACAAATATTGTTTATTCTAATGTTCTATTCAAGTTGATGCGAACAAGACAAATAATGATGAGCTGTAAAATAAGAGCATCAAATTACTTTATTGTAAACAATAGTAATAAAACGATACTGAAATAGAGGACAACGTCATTTTATCTACCATCTCAAAATTTAGATCACATCATTGTCACAACCACTTATTCATGACTGGTTGCTATATTATTTCAACTTCACAACTAAGAACATCTGCATATTGAGACCATTTCAATTTAGAGACCATTTCCATAGAGAAACCATTTCCATATTGAGACCATTCCGATACTGAGACCATTTCCTTTTTGATACGATTTCCATACTGAGACCATTTCCATACTAATACCATTTCCATACTGAGACCATTTCCATATTAATACCATTTCCATATTGGGACCATTTCCATACTGAGACCATTTCAATACTGAGACCAATTCCATACTGAGACCATTTCTATATTGAGATAATTTCCATACTGAGACCATTTCCATTTTGAGACCATTTCAATACTGAGACCATTTCCATTTTGAGACCATTTCAATATTGAGACCAGTTCCATAGAGAGATCATTTCCATATTGAGATAATACCCATACCGACACCACTTCCATATTGAGACCATTTCCATACTGAGTCCATTTCCTTTTTGATACGATTTCCATACTGAGACCATTTCCATACTAATACCATTTCCATACTGAGACCATTTCCATATTAATACCATTTCCATATTGGGACCATTTCCATACTGAGACCATTTCAATACTGAGACCAATTCCATACTGAGACCATTTCTATATTAAGATCATTTCCATACTGAGACCATTTCCATTTTGAGACCATTTCAATACTGAGACCATTTCCATTTTGAGACCATTTCAATATTGAGACCAGTTCCATAGAGAGATCATTTCCATATTGAGATAATACCCATACCGACACCACTTCCATATTGAGACCATTTCCATACTGAGTCCATTTCCTATTTGAGACAATTTCCATTTTGAGACCATTTCCATACTGAGACTATTTCCTATTTGAGACCATTTCCATACTGATACTGAGACAATTTCCATATTCAGACCATTCCCTATTTGAGACCATTTCCATACTTGACCATTTTCATTTTGAGACCATTTCCATACTGAGACCATCTCCTATTATAGACCATTTTTCATTTTGAGGCCATTTTCATATTTAAACCATTTCAACACTGTGACAATTTCCTATCTAAGACCATTTCCATTTTGAGACCATTTTCATATTGAGACCATTTCCATACTGCGACTATTTCCTGAGATCAGTGACATCCATTTTTTCGCTAAAAATGTTTCTGTTATCATATGCTCCGATCATACAAAGTTTTAAAAAAAATCTATTGATCAGTTTTCATTTTGACTATATGTCTATGTGAAATTTTAGCGAACTGAGCCTGCGTCTTTAATACGAATTTAAAAAGATATACCCTATGTACACTTCAACGAAAGAATGTTATCACAGCGTGAAAATAAACCTGTAGAACAGGAAGAAAAAATACTATATATAATCGGAAGTATCGGTTATGAACTAGATCGTATGACTACGACGAGTTGTAACAAAAGTCAGAAGGCAATTATTGTATTACTTGTCGACATAATTCTATAATAGGCTTAAAGTATACTGCACTGGCAGGTTTATTCTCAAGCGTGTTTTAAAGTATGTAAACAACAAAATGGATATAAATGTTTCAACTTTTTGGATTATTTTTGCTGTTCACATTTATCTAGTCACAGGAAATGGTTGTCAATTCTATGGTGATCAGGCGGTTTGTAAGCATGCTGTATTATCATACATCCCCGACATACCAGCTAACATCAAACGTTTAGAATTTGTTGAAAATGAACTTAAATCAGTAACACAGGCGACATTTCAGAACATTGAAATGCCAAGCAACATGGCGAAAATGATCCTCTCTTCAAACAGAATCTGCAATGTTTCCGACGACGCATTTGACGCATTCACTAATCTCTCGAGCTTAGAACTTAGCGGCAACAGGATTAATGTGAAAAATTTGAAAAAGCTACTGGTAAAATTATCTCAGGGAAATAATTTGAACACAATTTATTTGAATTCTATGGGAAGTGATGTTATCAATAGTGATACGTTTTCTTTGTTGGACAAAACGCCCGCCCCTTATCTGTACTTGGAATGGAACGATATCAAAAAGTTCCCCAAACGCACGTTAATGCGTTTGAACAATATACTGGAACTAGTTCTAGACAATAATGCTATATCGGATATCAAATTACCCGTAATGGACACACTAATGGCATTAAGAATAAGTCACAACAAATTGACGGCCGTTCCAGAGTTTTGTCCAGATCGTTACAAAACGACTTCTTCGGCCAAGAATTTGAAAGATTTATTTTTGAATTATAACCAGATTGACAGTATAAGTAATGCCACGTTCCAGTGTTTACCTAATTTAAGCAAGTTGCAACTTGGAAATAATTTAATAGCAATTTATCCGACGATGCTTTTTGGGAATAGTCCAAATATCATTTATTTCAGTGCTGGTGCTAATACCGGACATAATGTTAAAATAGAACCATTTGCTTTTAGTTCTAAAACCTTACAATTTCTGAAAATAGGTTTCAACGGAAATGCATCAACCGTTTTCAAGGCACTATCTAACACATTTAAAGGATTGCCCAGATTGCAAAAACTGGAATTAAGTTACATAAACATGATTGATTTGTCGAACGAAAACATCTCGGATCTCTTTTCTCCGGTAACGAACGTAACAGCCATTGAATGTTTTAAGTGTCAAATGCAAGGTGATCTTAATAATGTTCTGAGACAGAAACCACACCTCGTCAAATTAAACTTGAAAAATAATTATTTTCGGGACATTTTACCGGGAACATTCAGTGCTGATTTAAATATATCAGAGCTGTTTTTAGGCATGAACAAATTTGGACACATCAGCTCTGATGCTTTGTCTGTCGGCTTTCTTGATAACCTCACCTCTCTAGATTTATCAAAAAATCCATTTATATGTGATTGCAAACTCCTGTGGTTAATTGACTGGCTCAAAACAACCGATAAGTCTAAGTTGCAATATTATCCGGAAGGATATACGTGTGCATCTCCGGCAAAATGGACAAACAAACAGTTGAAAGAAGTTCATTTCTCATATTTAGAATGTCATCCTTTTAGTTCAATTGAATGGATTGGTATGATAGGTGGACCTCTTGTCATTATTATCATTATAACAGCTGTGGTGCTCTACAGAAATAGATGGAACATAAAACATTACATATACCTGATGAGGAAGAGAAGAGAATACACACCATTTGAAGGCAATGTTTATGTTTACGATGTGTTTGTGGCTTACAGTCATACCGAATCATCATGGATAAAGAATGTTTTAGTACCGATGTTAGAAGATGAATTTAATCTCAGATTGTGTGTTCATGACAGAGATTTTCATGCCGGTGCATTCATCAATGATAATATAGTTGAACGGATGAAGGAAAGTAAAAGAATAATTTTGGTGCTGTCAAATAATTTTGCCAATAGTGACTGGTGTATGTTTGAATTGAAAGTTGCGCATTCGATGCACATTGAAGAAAATGTAGATGTTATAGCCATAATGTTCGAAGAGTTGTTGGGCAGAAATATAAACAATTCATTGCGTGTTTTACTAGAATCGACCACATATATAGAATGGACAGAAGACATTGCAGGCCATGAACTATTTTTAACAAGACTGAAGGATTCTTTAGGGATCAATGTCAATGGATGAGACACACGAGACACACACAACAGAGTAACGACAAACGTGCTGATAACATATTACTGTTAACCAGATATGAATGATTCCAAATCAATGTGAATCATTACGTTTGTATTGGTTTAATTGTATATATATAGAGACTGTTAATAATCTAATTATTAAGCATCTACTAATACAAAAATGTACCATAAATAAACTTAAACTATACAACCATGAATATATGTATTAATACGTTTCAGTTGAATATGAGTGCGCTTGACGATGTAACTTATATTCTTTTGCGCCCATGAACGTTAGTATTATTATCCACTGTTGCATCTCCACTTTCTTAATTATCTATTATTGTAATAAAATTTGCTTACCTGTTTACCTTAAAGAGTCAAATTCTTGATATAAAATCACACATGGGTAATCATTATATCATCACAGTAAACTGCAACTATGATTTTAATCTACATAGTAATGTAAATTTATTCGTACTGCACTTTACAGCCTTGTAAATATAAATACTAATTTTAGACTGAAGAGTGATTAGCAACAAATAAATTTCACAATTGATTGTTAACGAAATTCTTAATACTAGTACTATGACACTCAAATCTTAAAAGAAAATAATTTGAATTCATGAAAGAAAATGCAAAAAATCTACCTTTCCCATAATAATACCACCGCCCAAACCTGTCCGATACATAGGACAATACAAAAAATAAAGGTAAAGAAATGCACGAATTAGATTAAACCACTTTTGAACGATTCACACAGATTGAAAGGATGCGCTGGTTAACATTATTATGTTCTTATACTAATATTTTAGTATGAAGACCACATTTAGTGCACACAATCTTAACAAAGCTTTCTCATCATCAAATTGTACAATATAGAGAAAACGATACAAACGGATGAAAAAGTAAGAGACCGTTAAAATGAAGCGTTATTATTTGTAGAATGCTTTTACAGTAACAGTGCATAATTATCAACCAACATTAATTACCAGCTGCTTCAGAAGTTCACATTCACAGCGATAAAAATGTTATGAAAAAAGTGAGTTTCATCAAAACGGAACTGGGTAGTGTTTGACGTCCACAGATTCGTACATTATTTTTAATACCATTAGCTGAGGTACTTCAATTTTTCTGGCTAACTTTATAAATCACTAACCATTCTGGTTAATATATGAACTATAATTTATAGCAGGGTCTTTAATATGAATGGTCCGGCCCCAGTTTCACAAAAAAAACAAAAAAAAAACATTTCTACAGACACGTTAAGGCGTTTGAACAATATATTGGAACTAGTTGTAGATAAAAAATGCTATATCGGATATCAAGTTGCCCAAAATGAACATATTAATAACATTAAGAATAAGCCACAACAAATTGAAGGCCGTTCCAAATTTTCGTTCAGATTATATTAGAACGACTTTTTGGTCAAGAATTTGAAAGCGTTTGTGACGGAACGTATTTGGTGTGTCTTAACCGTTTCTAATTTCGCTACAGTTGTCTCCCTTAGTTTCAAAATAGACATTTGCTAATTATATATTCAGCTTCCATCGGCTTCTCTATTGCGTAAGTTGTTTATTTTACTTGATATGAGAGACAAATTAACAATTACTATCTGAAACATAAATATATCCTTTAATAAATGTAAATACCATCAACAATCCAATATACTGGCTTACGGAATAGTATCCGTTTCACTGTTTATGTAAAGTATGTAGACGACCGTAATATTTTGAAATCATTCGTTTGTTTTTAGACTAATTCTATATTGACCAATCAGAAATGAGCAGGCTAAATGCGCACATATATAAGGAGGTGTACAATCATAATTCGTTTAGTCACGGTTTGGCTCTCGAAGAGTTAGTATCAAAGCACTTGAAGTAATTACGTTGTTGATACACGATTGCATTACTGGGACTTTGGTCAATGTTAAGTAAGGGTTAGTATATACCCAGCCAGCATCACTATGTCGGCCCGACGGCGGCTAAAGAGCGGAATATCGACAATATTTGTCAACGTCAATCCTACATAGGGCCGACATAGGTTGATTTTATAAAAAGTGTGTATTACACTTAGTGTTAACTTATTTAAGTTCTAACCTATTCTGTAGACATG
The DNA here is from genome assembly GCA_964023205.1 of Lutraria lutraria. Taxonomy (NCBI): domain Eukaryota; kingdom Metazoa; phylum Mollusca; class Bivalvia; order Venerida; family Mactridae; genus Lutraria; species Lutraria lutraria. The sequence goes on from OZ026833.1 coordinate 3,149,298, forward strand.
AATATGTAAAATATAAATGATAAACACGATGAATCTGACTCTTTACATTCGTTCAAATCTCAATGTCTAGTAGATGTCGGATTGATGTAGGGCCTATGTAGACGAATGAGTTAACTGTTTTTACATAATCAATGAGGCGAATGAAAGAAGTGAAGAAGCAAAACGTTAATTTTGCATTATAATGTAAGTATTCATTTACATTTTGAAATCTTAGATAACTTGTAACAAGATTTAAGTATCTAGCCTTTTCTAGGTCAACCGCCTGCATTAGTCATTTAGTGCTGACCGCCACATTTGAATTTCTTGAACTAGTGTCAGCAGCAGGTCGGATAGATTTCATGAAAATAACAAGTTTTCGTTGCAAGAAACATGTCAGTGAGTTTGGAAAATTACTTTAAAAGGCATACATCAACAACAGCGGGTGGATATTGACAGTAAAGTAATTATCTTGGGAACTTATTTTAGCTTGTTGCTTTATTGTCATATGTTTTCGCGACTGTCTATAACAAAAGAAAATTGCTCATGTTACTAATTTCATGTTTATGCAGAATATCTACATTCAAGGAATTTTATGTTATTCATTTGATTTCATTGTTTTACCATAATAGTTTATTTACACCAAAGACCAATGACCAGTATGTACTCAGTCTAATAATTAAATTCAAAATTATTTCTAAATCTTTGTGTAAAATTACTCTTATTTCCATTTGTCTCTTGTTTTAGCTCCAGACCAGCAAATTTTTACAACTATACAGTATAAAAAAGATGAAGCAGAACTGGTTTTTGAAGTACAGAAAGTGCACTAAGTTGCTAAATAATATATTAAACATGATTGATTGGAGAAAATTATGCACTTAGAGGATTCAAGGAATTACAACTTTTCTTAAATGACAGGTATGTGGGGCTTGTATGGTAAATTTATATCAATTAGACATTGAACTTTCAACTGCTCATATTAATTTATTCTGTATAAATAATGAATGCATAAATAATTATTCTAAAAAGTTCTAATTATAAATAATATTTTGAAATAATATATATTGATGGAAATAAGATCTACCTATAGACTCTATTATATAGGAGTATACAAGTATAAATCATGTCATTGTTCTGTTAATGTTGTTAATTGTTTAGTATGAGTAGATACCATAGATTGTTATAAGGTACATGTTTGAAATACAATGAATATGTTGTTTTTGAATTTGATTTTATATTTTACAGGTCAACTATCAGGATAGCAAAGACACAGCATGGCATACACATGTATTTAGTAGTTAGTCGCCAGAGAGTGTGTCGGACTATACAATGGTTATGTTGCAAGTTGGCAATATACTAGTAACATTCATTGTAAGTACAAATGTAATTATTATCACATATATATCATATATATAAATATATCTTGTAAAGTTGTATACAAATTACAACAATTAGATATTCAAGATTTTAAGCTTGATTACTCTTACTCTTAGTTGCTGTGTGATATATTGTAATTTGTAAATTGGCTGGGATATTCACCAGCCCGATCAGCTTAGTTGCTAGAGCATCTGACTTGCAAGCAAGAGATCGCGGGTTTGAGCCATGCATTGGGTACATTATTTTCCTCTTCCTATTACATTTGATGCCGTTAGTATGAGACTAGCCTCGAAATCCTTTTTTTTTAATAAAAAGGAAGGAGCAATGTGGTGGTGTGATACATAATAGTAATACATTGTATTTATGAATTGGATGGGATATTCACCAGCCCGATTAGCTCAGTCGGTAGAGTATCTGACTTGCAAGCAGAAGGTGGCGGGTTTGAGTCCTCGCATTGGGTACATTATTTTCCTCCTATTACAGCAGTATGATTTAATTTGAACCTAATTATCTACATGAAATAGGAAACTATTTGGCTAATTGCATTAGTTAAAGGAAATGAATTGTGCTTATTGTATGTTTTTAAATACTGTGTTATCAATTTATTGATTAATTATATTGTAGCTGAGGCTGTACAAAGGACAATTCAAAGTGTTTAGGAAGCTGATGTTAAGGTGGTGTTGAGACAGTGCCTATGTAGTATGTACCAACAGTGACGAGGGATAGTGGAAAAAGAAGCGAAAAATAATATTAATCTACTATAAACAATTACATGAATGACCAAAATGAACTTTTATAGTGTTTTTAAGTTTTTGGTTAAAACTTTTGGAAGATATATACAGTGTATTTTTAATTTGTTACTTAGCATTAGTAATTTTGCATTTGTTTATGTATGAGTATGATTAATTGTGTGAATAATTAAATTTAGAAGTGCCAAATAGTACAATATCACTGACCACATTCATATTTTAAACATAGGATTTCCAGAGTAATGAAAATCTAAGTTATATATTGATTTCTTATTGTATTTTTCATTCTTCATGTATTTGGGTTTCATTTTAGCTTAATTGTCATAACATGAAATACATTAGATAGTGGAAACATAGCTAGAATTTGAATATATTTTTTATCATAATGGGTCTGGGACTCTATTCCAGTTCATACCCTATGAACTTTCAAGAGCTACATTAAGACTCATGTATATCATTTTTCTACTGTTATATTTTGCCCCATAATTTAACAATTAAGCACTTGTTGTTTTTTTTAAAGAAAGAGAGCAATATTAATCTATCCTTAGTATTACCTGTAAACCTTAAATTTTACTTTGAAATTAGTTCTATTTCATGGAAGGAGTGTCTGGATTTGGAATACTAATCTGGAGCCCAGTCCCATAATTAAGATCATAAGATGTACATGATCACCATGATGTTGATTAAATAAATATAGAAAATACTCTATTTATTTTGTTATCTTAATGAAAGATGACCTGTTAGAAATTAACAAATATATGAAATAACTTGTAGTAGCTTTGTAACCAAACTCTCTCACTCGGGCTAGTTTGATCGTTTCCTCACATGACAGCAGACTATGATCCATGTATGAACAAGCATGAGTTTATACAATATTTATCTTACTAGCTTCTGTTCGCAGTAGGTCTATACCAGTATTTTAGGGGTCATTAAAGCGATTCCTGGAATATCGGCAGAACATCGGATAAATGTCGGGGAAATCCTGTCGGGCCGACATCGAGCCGCGTTGCAAATTCTAGGCGGGTCGATGTCGGAACGACCAAGATGCCGATGTAGGGCCAACATTGATGGCAATATCGGCTTGATGTCGGGCCGACGTAGTGATGCTGGCTGGGTATCCTGATTGCGGCATATGTACCATGACGGATTTCTCTGCCCTTTAGATAATAGTACCGGGTCGTAGTAGTCTTTCGTATTTTATTATAGATTGCATTTAGTTCATTGCTGTGACTTTGGTCAATGTTAAATAAGGGTTGGCATACATCCTGATTGCGGCATGAATACTAGTACCGGGTCGCAGTAGTCTCTCTCTTATTTCATTGTGCATTGCATTTGGTGCGTGTCCGGGACTTTGGGCAGTGTACATAAGGGTTAGAGCCTCTCGATTGCAGCGTATGTACCATGACAGAGGTTTCTATTTCCTAATACCAGTTCCGGGTCGTGGGCAACTCCAGTGCAATTCTTCATATAGTTATAAATACCTATTGTATATGTGTCGCATTGTCTTTTATTCATAAATTGATTTTTGTTCATTTGATTATTATACCCTTAAGTTAAACAATCATACGGACACAGTAGTCCCCGAGGAAAATCGATATATGTTCATATGAACATTGTACTGTTCAATTGTTAAATTCAATCTGCTGTTATAATATTTGAGGCCATAGTCGCTCGGTGTACGACTTGAAACACGTTATACTTTGTGCTAAAATTGTGTTTACCTCATTTAAATCAGTTGCATCTTGGAGGTACTTTTATAGCCACATTTCCAACAATGCTTTTTGCAAATAGTCCGATGAACAGATATTTTAGTGTCAGTGCTAATACCGGACATAATGTCAAAATACAACCGTTTGCTTTTAGTTCAAAAACATTACAAGGCCTGAGCATTGGTTTCAACGGAAATGCACTGAGTGATTTCATGTCATTATCTAACATATTTCAAGGATTGCCTTCATTGCAAAAACTGGAATTGAGTTACTTAAACGTGTTCAAGTTGTCGAACGAGTATATCTCGGACCTTTTCTCTCCGATAACGAACATTATAACTATGATATGTTTTGCCTGTCACATGAAAGGAGACATTTATTATGTTCTGAGAAAGAAACCGCATCTCGTCAAAATAAACTTGAAAAGTAATTATTTTCAGACTATTTCACCGGGAACATTCAGCACTGATTCAAATATTTCAAAGCTTTATTTAGGTATGATTCAATTTTGGACACATCAGCTCTGATGCTTTGCCTGTTATCTTCCTTGAAAACCTCAACGTTCTTGATTTATAAAAGAAATCCATTACATGTGATTGCAAACTTCTCTGTTTAATCAATTGGCTGAAAACATCTTACAAATCTAAGTTGCACTATTATCCGAAAGGATACACGTGTGCGTATACAGCAAAATGGACGATGAAACAACTCCAAGAAATTAATTTCTCATATTTGGAATGTCATTCTTTCAGTACAATGGAATGGCTCGGTTTGATAGGTTGACCTACTGTTATCATTGTCATTATAACAGCTGTATGGAACATAAAACATTACATATACATAATGAGGAGAAGAAGAGAATACACACCACTAGAAGGCAATGTTCATGTTTATGATGCGTTTTTGGCTTACCGATGTTAAAAGATGAATTTAATCTTAGATTGTTTGTTCATGATAGAGATTTTCGTTCCGATACATTCATCAATGACAATATAGTTGAACGGATGAAGGAAAGTAAACGAATAATTTTGGTGCTGTCGAAAAGTTTTGCCAATAGTGGCTGGTGTATGCTTGAACTGAAAGTTGCACATTTGATGCACATTGAAGAAAATATAGATGTTATAGCGATCATGTTCGAAGAGTTGTTAGGCAGAAATATAAACAATTCATTGAGAGTTCTCCTGGAATCGACCGCTTATATAGAATGGACTGAAGACAGTGTGTGCCATGAGCTGTTTGTAACAAGACTGAAGGATTCTTTAGGGGTCCCTGCCAATGAATGTGACACATAACAGAGTGACGACAAACGTGCCAATAGCACATTAGATATTAGATCAACCAAATATGAATTCCCTAATGGACGTGAAGCATTGTGTTTCTACTGGTTTAACTGCATACATGTACTAGGTTTTTGTATAGTATGTAACTCGTCTAATAAACTATAAATGTATATGTATATATGTATATGAACCAATCAGTTACAATCGAAATTGAGTGCCCATGGCATTGTAATTAATATTATTTGCGCTCATAGACGTCTGTTTATTTTACAGATATTTCATGGGTATTTGTGGAACTGTTAAAAATGTGCTCCATTGGTGGAAGGTTGACTTGATTTTGAACCTTAGGCCCATTGTAACATTTCAAAAGGTCACCTCGGCACAGAGTACCAAATTTAAGCTGTTCCACTATTGCCCATTTAATAATTGTACTATTACCTATTGAATTGTGTAAATGGTTTTATTCGATTTTCCCTCCCATAAATCATGGAAACGATTTGGATTTGACGTCTTCTGCAAAATCACCAATTGTTTACCCAAGAATTAAATATTCGCATGCGGGCAACATAATCGTATAAACGCTTGCAGATTGAACTAAAAGCCACTGCCATACCATGACCCGAATTGCAATCGTTACGTTTCGACTGATCGAAATAGTATTGATTATTACCGAACGTTCATTACAGATCCACCCAATATCGAGCGAGTAAACACCCGAAAATGTTGCAGTATGACTCAAATTTAAATCCTGGCAAATATCCACTTTTTATGCAAAACTGTATACAATATCGTTTTTTTTTCACTGTTATGAAAAAAATGTGGAAGGTATGAATAGGAAACCTGTTTATGTAGTATTTTTGTGAAATGTTTGTTTGATTTGTTATATCAAATGCTTAATTTTTAAAGTATGAATTGCATTGAAAATGTGTTAATTTTGAGTGTTATGAAATGTTCAAATGATACTATGTTTCTTCATTGATATTTTTATTGCAATAGGAGGAATATAATGCATCCGGTGCGGGGCTAGAACCCATGGCCTCCTGCATGCAAATGAGATGCTCTACCCACTGACCTAATCAGGCTATTAATATACCAGCCAATTCATTAAATCAATGCAAGTACAATTGCGCAATAATCAGTACTGCTGCATTCCTCCAAATTTATCGCGACAATCACAGATTCTTTTGACTTACCCAGCCTTTGCTTCATCCTAACTGTAGGATTATGGCACCAAAAGTAATAGGAAGCAATTTTTGTACCCGATGCGGGGCTCGAACCCGTAACCTCCTTGCTAGTCAGAAGCTATACAAACTGAGCTAATGGTCCTGTTATTAGTACAGCCAATTTAGGAATATGAGTACTATATACAGTGCATCTACATTTTCATTTAAGTCTTATACAAGACCAAATACTTATATACATATATACGTCCTCGACAAGAGCTATTAGATACATTTATTTTCGAACCGTTACAGCATTCGAAAATCTTACGCATGCGTCGTCCAAATTTGAATTGCAGTCCAATATATTGACCATACTCAATATTACAAAAATAAAATAACGGACGACTGTCAATTGAGAGCCACCCATTCATAAAAATAGTGGACAGTGAGAACAAAAGGATGGTGATTTAACTGTAACTATAATTGACTTGTACATACTTATTTATTTCATCTGGTTTAATGCCATTTTCAAAATCATTTCCGTTATTGCAGTTAATCTTAACCAGTTTCTCCGGATTTCATTTAGACCTTAACCATAATTAAACACATTCCATTCACAAGCTATTACTTACCATCACCACATAATTCAGAGGTGGATGACAATTTTACAAAGGATGTAATAGCATCAGTCAAATGTGTCCCTTCCAGTGTAAGCCTCATCTTGGGTTCGAACTCACAACCTCTTGATCAGTAGACCAACGCTCGTACGACTGAGCTAACCGAGTAGACACATACTGTTATAATACTTTCAATAACAAATAAGTAAAATGCATATAATTGTGTATATACGAGTATGTACAAGCATTCAATTGTTATATAATAAATGACATAAACAATAATTTACCTAGATGTGATTTAACTATCTGGTGGATAGGTGTTGGTTGTAAAATTTGTGAAGTAAAAATCTACGCGACTATCTTTTTAAAGACATTGTTTGTTTCTGATGACAATCATAATTGTTTATAACAGTGTAGTTAAAATATAGACATATGTACATAATAAATGACACCGGTAAAGCAAACAAAAATGGAAGGTACGAGTCATAATGATTGTGAAAATGTTCACACATTTCTCATCAGATATCCTCCTAATTCTCATAGAAGCTCTCCAGCTACATCGTCGAATGTCTGTGACACGGATCCCAACCCACGGAATTTGCATGACTGCCAGTTCGACAATATAACACCAGCTGCTTCAAAAGTTCACATTGAGTATTGTCTGGAAAATGAAACTATGGTGTGATTTTATCGATTGAAAACAAAATGGAACTGGATTGTCACGGAGGTCCTATTCATACTATTTACTGAAGCATTTAACAGTCTGACTTAACATAGACTAAATAAAAAATAAACACTAACCATTCTGATTTAGACATATAAAATATCATTTATAGCGTAACCACTTAGCAGTATTATCTAGAAACTGTGAGTAATTGAAGCTTATGTATGTCTAGAGTTTTTCGTTACGACAGTAGAATCTGCAAAAGTATCCATTAGGTTCAGAATTTTATAAATTTAACGAAATTGTAAACGGACTCAAGGGGAACAACTACGATTTAAACATAATGAGTTATTACAGTAATTAACTCCCTTGAGTAAATGAAATTGATCAGTTTCTGCACGCTGTGATTTAAACTTAACTGAAGGTAACAAAATACTTAAAACCGGATATTTGTTTTTACATTTTAAGACCCTGCATGTAAAATGGTTTTTGCCATATAACTATTCCTGTTGACTTAATCTTGTTGCATTTCGTAGTAAATGTAATATAAATGTAGTATAATGCCTTAACGCTATTTAGAAAATGTAACAATAAATATAACGCATCAAAATTACAATTAATAGTCCTGTTTTGAGTTATGCAGGACTGGTCTTAAATAATTTTTTTTCCAAAATAGATATGCTCCTTTCGGTTCGAAATTACTTTCCAATAACAGCGAATATCATTTTGAAAAAAATTGTTCAATGTGTAACAGTCATGTCCATTAAATTACAAAGATAGTTTTTGTTTGAACTGTAGTGAATAACGATCAGATTAAGAGCAACATATTTTCACACTTTTTGAAATCTATTTGATAAATCCTGTCACTTATAGCTGTATACACTTTACGTTAGTAGATATATTCTAATAGACAAATTCTCCACGAAGTTTTGCAATGGTTTCGACTTTATCTGTACATTTTCGATACCTTACGTAAAAATGATGTAAAACATGAAACTAACCTATTAGAGCAGGAAGAAAAACACTGACTTGGACGAGATGTAAAAAAGGCCAACATTCATTTCCTTGCACTACTTTTCACAAGTGTGTGTTAAAGTCAGTGATGAACTCACTCTGGTGTATTACGAAATATAAACTGTAATTATGGATATGAATGTTTCAACTTTTTGGATTATATTTGCTGTTCACATTAATCTAGTGACGGGAAATGATTGTTTTTTCTATGGTGTTCAGGCGGTTTGCAAATATGCAGGATTATCATACATCCCAGACATACCAGCTTACATCAAAACACTAGAATTTATTGGAAATGAACTTCCAACAGTAACAAAGGCGACGTTTCAAAATATTGAAATGCCGAGTAATCTGTCGACAATGATCCTCTCTTCAAACAGAATCTGCAATATTTCCGAAGACGCATTTGACGCATTCTCTAATCTCTCGACCTTAGAACTCACTGACAACAGGATTAATATGAATGATATGAAAATCCTACTTGTAAAATTATCCCAAGGAAGTCCTCTGAATACACTTTATTTGAATTCTATGGGTAGTGATGTTATAATTAGTGAAACGTTTTCATTGTTGAATAAAACACCTGCCTATTCTCTATTCTTGATAAACAACGATATCAAGGAGTTCCCTATGGACACGTTTAAGCGTTTGAGCAATATAATTGAACTAGTTCTAGATATTAATGCTATATCAGATGTCAAGTTACCTTTAATGGACTCGTTGATGGAATTAAGAATGAATCGTAACCATTTGAAGGCCGTTCCAGAATTTTGTTCAGATCGTAATACCTCTTTGGCTAAGAAGTTGCACAATTTGTTTTTGGATTATAACGAAATCGATGCTATTAGCAATGCAGCGTTCCGGTGTTTACCTAATTTAAACAAGTTGCATCTTACAGGCAATTTCATAGCCATTTATCCGACAATGCTTTTTGCAAATAGTCCAAAGATCACAACGTTTGTTGCTGAGTCTAATGGCGGACATGATATTAAAGTACAACCATTTGCATTTAGTTCTAAAACCTTACAATATCTGACAATAAGTTTCAATGGAAATGCATTGGATGTTTTCGTGTCACTATCTAACACATTTCAAAAATTGCCTTCATTGCAAAGACTGGAATTGAGTTACATTACCATGTTTCAATTGTCTAACGAAAATATTTTGGAACTCTTCTCACCGATAACGAACGTTACAACAATACAATGTTTTAGGTGTCACTTGCAAGGCGATCTTAACAATATACTGAGAAAGAAACCACATCTTGTCAAAATAAACCTGAAAAGTAATTATTTTCTAAACATTTCACCGGGAACATTTACTGATGATTCAAACATTTCAAAGCTTTATTTAGGTTTGAACAAGTTTGGACACTTCAGCTCAGATGCTTTGCCCGTTAGCTTTCTTGATAACCTCAAAGTTCTAGATTTATCAAAAAATCCATTTATATGTGATTGCAAACTCCTCTGGTTAATTGAGTGGCTGAAAACAGCTAACAAGTCTAAGTTGCAATTTTATCCGGAAGGATACACGTGTGCATCTCCAGCAAAATGGGCTAATAAACAACTCCAAGAAGTTAATTTCTCATATTTGGAATGTCATCCTTTCAGTACAATTGAATGGCTCGGTTTGATAGGTGGACCTACCGTTATCATTATCATTATAACAGCTGTGGTTCTCTATCGAAACAGATGGAACATAAAACATTACATATACCTAATGAGGAGAAGAAGAGAATACACACCACTTGAAGGCAATGTTTACGTTTACGATGCCTTTGTGGCTTACAGTGATACCGAATCACGTTGGATTAAGGAAGTTTTGGTACCGATGTTAGAAGATGAATTTAATCTTAGATTGTGTGTTCATGACAGAGATTTTCACGCCGGTACATTCATCAATGACAATATAGTAGAACGGATGAGGGAAAGTGAAAGAATAATTTTGGTGCTGTCGAATAGTTTTGCTAATAGTGGGTGGTGCATGTTTGAAATGAAAGTTGCGCATTCGATGCACATTGAAGAAAATGTAGATGTTATAGCCATTATGTTCGAAGAGTTGTTGGGCAGAAATATAAACAATTCATTGAGAGTTCTCTTGGAATCGACTACCTTCATAGAATGGACCGAAGACATTTCAGGCCATGAACTGTTTGTAACAAGACTAAAGGATTCTTTACGTGTCAATGTCAATGGATGAGACACACAACAGGATGACGGCAAACGGGCTAATAACATATTAATTATCAGATCAACCACATATGAATTGCTTGATGGATTTGAAGCATTGTGTCTGTATTGGTTTGACTGTATACTAGGTTTATGTATAATATTTTACTCATCTATAAATTGACCATACACTATAAAACTATATACATGTACATGAAACCATAAGTTACAGCCGAAATTGAGTGTGCATGACAGAGTAAATCTGAATTATTATTTGCGCTCAGAAACGTCTGTATATTACACAGTGATTTCATTGGCATTTGTGGAACTGTTAAAACCGTTCTCCCGTGGCGGAGCGGTGACGTAATTGTTAACTGTTGTCCCGAGGCCTGAAACCCAGCGTATGTTTTCCAAAAGTCACCTCGGCTTATCGGACTACACTTTGACTGTTCCACAAATGCCCATTAAATAACTGTTGTATTACCTAATGCATTAATATAAATGTTTTTTTTTTGTCTTATATTTTTTCCTCTTACAAATCAGGGATATGTTTAGGATTTGACATTTTCTACATCATCACCAATACTAGTAATTATTATTATTTACATCAGAATTAGAAATTCGCGTGTAGACATCGGAGTCGTATAACGCTTTCAGATTGAACCGCCGTACTATAACCCGAATTGCAATCGTTACGGTACACCTCAACCGGAGTGGTGCTGATTGTTACAGAACGTACATTAAAGTTCCACCCAATATCGAGCCACTAAATACTCGAAAATGGTTTTCATTATAAAATTTGAAATCCTGGCAAATATCCAACCTTGTTGTAAAACTGCAAAGAATAACGAAATAACATTTGTATAATGCGTTGGGTAATAAAATGCACTATTTTTTATATAATACAACATTGGAATACAATACATTACTTGTATGTAATGCACTGTTTCGATTTAAAACATTGTTTGTATATGAATCACTGTTTGTATACAATACACTGTGAACATAATACACTTTTTGTTTGTATTAAGCCGTTGTATATCATACATTGTTTGTATATAATACGCTATTTGTATATGGTACTGTGTTTGTATGTGGTATTCTGTTTGTACATATTACACTGTTTGTACATACTAGACTTTTTTGTATAAAAAACACTGTTTGTACATAGTACACTGTTTGTACATCATGCACTATTTGTACTAAATACAAACTTTGTTTATAATACAATGCTTGCATATAATACACTATTAGTATATAATTTAATGTCTGTAAATAATGCACGGTTTGTATGTAACACGCTGTTTTTATCTAATCATTGCATATATATATATTCTTTATTTAAGTCTCATTCACATATATACAAATACAATCACATTACATTATATCACAGAGTCATTATTATGTGACCATTCTAACAGAGAATTATAAGAGACTGGTAAAATTATTCACAAGAAAAGTACAAACTAAAACTACATATATTTATATATATATTATTACTGTTACTATACATGTATTCATATTATATTATAATAAAATAAAAATCTAGCTTTAAACCGACAAAAGAGTTAAAAAGTAATACTACACTTGCTTATAAATAATAAAATAATGCTAGTCTTAATCTACTTATTAAGAATATGTCTTAAATACAATGAACATAAAAATGAAAAATATAATAAATTATTAAACTATTAAGAGGTATAGCTGGAAACAAAATGATAAAAAAGTTACACATGACAGACGTGTAACGGGAAATAACAACAATTGGAATAATAATAATAAAAAACAAAGTTATCTACATAGATAAGAACTTCTACGATTTAAAATATTACAGCAGGTTTCGGCACTTAAACGAATCAAATCCGGGTGAGTAAATAACACGACTAGTTTATCGTTGTCTGACAAATTATAAAATATATCACAAACTTCTGTAGCTTGTTGTACAAGATTAAAACGTAAGTCTTCATATAAACTGCAGTTAAGTATTACATGGCATCCATCTTCAATAAAAATATTACAGAAAGGACAAGTTCTTTCATCCACAGGTAACCTTTCATATCTACCAGTTTCAAGCCTAATTGGTGCAACGCCACATCTGAATTTACAAAAAGCCGATCTATGACTAAATGGCAAGATCATTTTACAATATTGTTCAACAGTAATATGTTGTTTAAACAGGGCATAGGTGTGTAGTTCATTTTCACCTCTACCGCTACGACTTGAAACTTGTTGTACCGAATTAAGCCATTCTGTTTTAAAAATATTGAACATACGTTCCTCCACAGCGCGTTTAAAACTATGTTTCGGGATGGCTTTATTGATGTCACTATATTGATACAAATCAAGCTCAAACAATTTTCTTTTAACATTATGATGCCAGTTTTTACAAGAATTATTTGCTAGAGAAATTGCCCAAAGTGCTATACGTTTAGTGAGACGAGATGCATGTAATGAATTTAATCTTGTCCAATATGTAGAGATACAGCTCCACTGCCGAACTATAGGCGGCGTCCATGCCATTTCGCCAGTAACGGCCGAATTCGGAGTGTACTTGCCAACCCCTAAGAAGTAACGCATAGCCTTATTTTGAACAGCATCAATACATGAAAAGGCTTATGTCTAATACATTATTTGCATGTAATACACGATCTTGTTTCAATTTTCTTAATGATCTATGATATAATTCACATACCTCGGCAAATCATGATACTATTACAGCAAAAACCAACTTTGGTGTTGTAAATTCGTTCGTACTGAACTATAAATATATGTTGTACAGTCGTGTAAATATAAGCTATAATTTAAAACAGAATTGTTTGTAAAGTACATTTTTGTACTTACATAATGAGATCTTGATACCGTGACACTTTTCTTATATATACATCATTCATAAAGCTTCCCAATGGTTTCGGCCTGTTTCATCATGATTTGTGGTCAGGAATATAATTATGACTCTGTGCTTACGCAATCAGATATGAGGAGTAAAACTTGTAGCTAACGAAAGAGTTTGTACTTGTTCACACTTAATTACAGATCCATACAGGCTGCGTGGCCGTGTTACAACACAAACTAAATTTGGACTGTCCTTCATGTTTATAACATTCATACCTAAGAAAGAAAAATATTTCCTTGATGAGATATGAAACTATTTAGCCTCTTACGTTTGCTAGAACAAAAGCAATACATTAACAATTACAAAGCACTTTAGTCATAATAAGTATTCAGAATAACTTTGAAGTGTGGCTTAAGTGACCCTAAAAAAACTTTGACTCGATTTATTTTATCAAGGCAAGTAAGAAACATGCATTGGACTTTATACAACAGTTACATGATTGCTTCATAGTAACATACAAACCTAACTAATTTGTCCCAACATGATTGTGTTTGGTAACAGGAAACTGTTTAATTGCAACAATAAACTTTCTGTCCTGTGACTATCTGTAAAGTTTGCGATATCATAAGAAAGTTTCGATTGTGTGCGTAATTTAGAAAATGAATGCTGTCTTTCCTTTTATCCTACTACACCAAAGTAACACACGCGGAAAATTAGCCGTTCTATCGTGCAAATATGATACTTTACTAATGTAATTTACTATAATGTTCAATACAAAATGATGCGAGCAAGATAGATAATAATGAGCTGTAAGTTAAGAGCATCATGTTACTTAAGTGGAAACAAGAGTAACTGTAATAAAACAATACTGAGATAGCGTAGAAATATACTTTGAGCTACCGTCTTCATATGGAGACTAAAGGTCTAAAATAACGTGGTATATTGTTTTGATACCACAGGGTCTAGAAATATAAAGGCGTCAACGAGTTCGAAGGTTTGTCGTAGAAGTGTTGGCTGGAACATGCGGTACATGAAAAACTCGAAACATTTAAACTTTCGACGAAAAATACGACTAACCTTCGAACTCATGGGCTCCGCCATTGTTGTAGACCCTGTGGTATCAATCAATATCAAAACAATATGTAATGTTATGATAGGCCGTATTATTATAACAATCAGTTTCATCATACATGCAGGACTGGTTCTTATAATATTTAAACTAGACAACTGAGAACATCTTGACATTGAGACTATTTCCAAATTGAAACTATTTCCAAATTGAGACCATTTCAATTTTGAGACCTTTTCAGTACTGAGAGTATCTCAATATTAGGACCAGTTCCATACGTAGATAATCTCAATATTCAGGCAGATGTTGTGTCAGGTGGTCTTCATATCAAGGTCGTACTGTATATTGCCTTAGGGCTAGGATGTTCAACAGAATAGATTCAGTTTGTAAATAATACATTTTACGGAATCCTGTTAGTGCCACGTCGAATGTCGACCGTCGCTCCTCAATCCGAAGCTCGACAACGCGATACATTGCAACAATGCGATGCGAAGCTCGACAACGCGATACAATATTGCGCAATGCGATACGACGCCCGTCAATGTGATTCGACATTGGAACATATCGTAGCAAAACTAGCAACACGACATACGACATGTCGTCCATCGTATCGAATTATCGTCGTATCGTGTGGTCGCGTGTCGTATCGCGTTGTCACAATGTCGTATCACGTTGTTGCATTGACGTTTCGCGTTGTGTTGCGTCGCGTTTCGGGTCAACATTTGACAAGGTACTAACAGGATTCCGTATCAATCAGATTTTTTATCCTCATTACACTTCAACGAACGGATGATGTAGAACGTAATACTAAACATGTAGAGCAGGAAGAAAGATGTACCATATATAATCAAAGGTTTCGGACGTGATCGAGATCAGATGACTACGACGAGACGTTACAACAGACAGAAGGTTAAACTTGTTTTATAACCTTTTCATAATTAAACGATGATATGTTTTAAAGCGTACGCTAATGGCAAGTTTATTCACAAGTATGTGTTAAAATCTGTAAACAACTGTGGTGTATGAACAATATTGATATGAATGTTTTAACCTTTTAGATTATTTTTGCTGTTCACATTAATCAAGCGACAGGGAATGGTTGTCGTTTCTCTGGTGATCAGGCGGTTTGCAAACATGCAGGATTATCATACATCCCAGACATACCAGCTTACATAAAAACACCAATATTTGTCGGAAATGAACTTGTAGCAGTAACAAAGACGACGTTTCAGAAGATTGAAATGCCAAGTAACATGTCGACAATGGACCTTTCTTCAAACAGGATCAGCAAGGTTTCCGAAGATGCATTTGACGCGTTCTAAAAACCTTTCGATCTTAGAACTTAGCAGAAACAGCATTAATGTGAATGTTATAAAAACCCTTCTTGTAAAATTATCCCAAGGAAATCCTCTGGATAAACTTTATTTGAATTCTATGGGTAGTGATGTTATAAATAGTGAAACGTTTTTTTGTTGAATAACACACCTGTACTTGGCAAGCACAGATATCAAGGAGTTCCCCATGGACAGGTTAAGGTGCTTGAACAATATATTTGAACTAGCACTAAATAAAAATGCTTTATTATGTCAAGTTACGCATAATGGACTCACTTACAATATTAGCAATAAATCACAACAAACTGAAGGCAAGGCCTATAATCACATGGTTTATTGTTTAGATACTAAAGGGTCGAGAACAATGGCGGAACACACAAGTTCGCATGTCAGTCGTATATTTCGCCGAAAATTAAGATATTTCGATTTTTCCATGTAGCCCATGTTCCAGCCATCAATTTTCCGAATCCATCGGTACCAAAATTAGTATTGTTACTGCCGTAGTTTGTCCGAAGACCCTGCAGAGAAATTTGAAGTGGACAGATCTTTTCATTAAAAGCCGTGGTACTATAGGGGAACAAGTTACAAATTGACCATTTGTAGCCATATTTTATGGATTCAAGAACATATTATCATAACATAAGAGTTATCAAAGACGTATAGTATTAGTACAACAGAAGTTGCTGTTAAATTTATTACTTTAATTATGTTTAGATATCCAACATTGAAATAGTAGTGGGTGAATTGTCGTTCACATTATTTGATGGCCTAATCATGAGACAATTTATGTGGCCGGAACGAGGACCGAACTCGTTTTTCTTGTAGTGACAGTCACCAGTCTTATTACAAAGCAATCCAGTGGAGATACTATATTTTATTAAAATAAATATATGTGGTCCTACAATAATTGTCTTTGGTGCTAAAGACCTTGTACACAAATAGTATTAAATGAACATACTCAACTGTGATTTCTAGATGAAGCAAACATGGTGAGAAAAAGACGACGAAGTGTCCTAGGTGCCAATTATTATTTGCCGCACAGCAGACTATGCGACAACATATCAAGGTAGTTCATCTGCTAAAGAACGAGTATATCCGCTGTGGCGCCAACTTCTCTACAAATCAACAGTTACTTGACCACATGTCAAAACATGAGGGGACAAAGACGCGTGTTTGCGACTGCAGGAGTCAGTACCAGTACGCATCAGGACTGTCAAGGCACAGGTCACAGCGCTATCAAAAGAAATAGATAAATGTTTATTTAATTAATACCATTATGCATCCTGATGATAACTTTAAAGCCCCATTAGCTTTTTGGATGTCAAAATTAAAGTAGGTCTTTTTTTACCTCGAAAGATGTCTTATCATCGAAACTTTTACTTGCAAATATATTCCAATATTTTCTTATTTAATCACTATGTACATAATCATTATGTGGTGAAAGAAAGGAGCTATGTAAATTCATATCATTGATGAACAAATAACATAATATTTCTTATATTGTACTATCGTTTTAGCTGTTTTCTGTATTACTGAATTCAAAACGCTTATCTGTCTGATCCGAAAACCGCGTTTTGTTTTGTTATAAACAGTCTTTCTATAGCTGTGTAAGAAATTTGCAAATTATAGCATAATAATGCACGTATATAATATATATGTAGTTGCAGGAACATCAAGGCTCTACGTTTTACAATATACTGTGTAGCATACAACTAGAATAATCATTTTGTTATATTGTGATTTGTCGTTTGATTTGTGCCATGATTTAAACTATATGATTAAAGTGATTTCCAAAACAATTTGAGTGTTTTGAGATTAAAATCATATCAATAGTCTGTGATAATCATATGTGATTAACGTTTAAAATAAACATTATGATTGTATTGACATCTTCTTGGTCCACGCATTTGATGGGTAGACCATTTTCTTACTAACAAATACGTCTTTGGACACAAGCGGTGTTATGATGGGTTTCATAGGAGATTAATAGACAAATAAACGCCGTATTCAATAAAATCAATATAGCAAATACGATTGTTCATCATGGCAACTGACAACATTCGAAATATCATACAATGAAAAAAGACATTTACATACATTTTCTTTGGTATGTATGAACAAACAAGAGTTTAATTTTAGATGTATTGACTTAGATAAACACTTATATTGTTTTCATAAAGGCAAATATGCAATATTTCCATTGAAATGGATACCAGCATAAAACAATACTACGTCTTTTGAGTTGTCGCTGTTTAAAAAGCGCGCGTGCTTATTTCAGTTTTTTTGGCTATAGGCTATCTTCGGATGATACTTGAAGGAAGACTTCCAGACTGGAGTCAATCTTCTGACGTTGGGTGGTGTTGGCCGCTGACGACAGAATTGTGATTTAAACGGCGAGGCTTAAATCTTTTAACCGCTGGCGATTCTGATTTTAGCTGATGATATGGCGACTTCATTGGAGATTTCAGCTTTAATGGTCGTTTCTGTATAGTTCGATTATCAATCACTTGCCCATATCCCATTGCCTTTGCGCCGACCTTTTGTCGACGTTCATACTTTTGATGCTTAGTATTTTTCTTCGTCACGATCTGTAAAAATATATAGACGATATAGACTATTTAAAATTGTGCTACTTACATGCACATAATGGAAGGGGAGACAGCCAACATAAAGCTTGGTTTGTACAATAAAACATTTGTTTTAATCAATCGTCATTTCAAAACCAGATTAGTCTTATATAATGCCAGATTGTGTGTGCTATCTGACACAGTTACATGAAATCTTACAAGCGTGGTTCACTGAAACAAGATTTAAGTAATACTTACCTGTTTGTTGATTGTTCAGAAACAAAAGTTAAGGACATATTCCACACGATAATGATGGATTCTCTTTTCTGTAAATGAAGAATAAAATTTGAGTATATTTGGTTCCCCATAGTATCGTGAAAATCTGGTTCCCACAGAGTATCATTTCTTTATTTTGTCATGTTTATTCCACATTTCTAAATGATATGCCATTTAGAATGTTGTACTAATACTATACGTCTTTGATAACTCATTTCTCTGCAGGGTCTACGGACAAACTACGGCAGTAACAATACTAATTTTGGTACCGATGGATTCGGAAAATTGATGACTGTAACATGGGCTACATGAAAAGATCGAAACATTTTAACTTTCGGCGAAATACGACTAACCTGCGAACTTGTGTGTTCCATCGTTGTTGTCGACCCTTTAGTATCTAAACAATAAACCACGTGATTATAGGCCTTGTGAAGGCCTTTCAAGAATTTTGTTCAGTTCGATATACGACGACTTCTTTGGCCAAGAATTTGAAATTTTTGTTTTTGAATTATGCCGGCGTCGACACTATTAGTAATGCAACGTTCCGCTGTTTACCTAATTTAAACAAATTGCAACTTGGAAATAATTTCATAGCCAATTATCCGACAATGCTTTTTGCAAATAGTCCAATGATCAGAGATTTCAGTGCTGGCGCTAATTACGCATATAAAGCTAAAGTACAACCATTTACCTTTAGTTCTAAAACCTTACAATTTCTAAAAATGGTTTCAACGGAAATGCGTGGATGTTTTCGTGTCACTAACACATTTCAAGAATTGCCTTCATTGCAAAAACTAGAAATGAATTACATTAACATGTTCATTTTGTCGAACGAAACTATCTCGGATCTCTTTTCTCCGATAACTAACGTAACAACCATAGTATGTTTTAGCTGTCACATGCAAGGCGATCTTAACACTGTTCTTAGACAGAAACCACATCTCGTCAAAATACACTTGAAAAGTAATTATTTTCACACCATTTCACCGGGAACATTCAGTGATGATTCAAATATTTCAAAGCTTTATTTATGTATGAATAGGTTTGGACAAATTAGCTCATATGCTTTGCCTGTTAGCTTCCTTGAAAAACTCAACGTTCTAGATTTATCAAAAAATCCATTTATATGTGATTGCGAACTCCTCTGGTTTATTGACTGGTATAAAACAGCTAACAAATCTAAGGATACACGTGTGCATCTCCAGCAAAATGGGCGAACAAACAGTTGCAGGAAGTTCATTTCTCATATTTGGAATGTCATCATTTCAGTAAAATTGAATGGCTCGGTATTATAGGTGGACCCATAGTGGTCATTATCATTATAACAGCTGTGGTTCTCTACCGAATCAGATGGAACATTAAACATTGAATATACCTGATAAGAAGTAGAGGAGAAAACACACCACTTGAAGGCGATGCATATGAATATGATGCGTTTGTAGCTTACAGTTATACCGAATCACGATGGATAAAGCATGTTATGGTACCAATGTTAGAAGATGAATATAATCTTAGATTGTTTGTTCAAGATAGAGATTTTCACGCCGGTATATCCATCAATGGTAATATTGTTGAACGGATGAAGGAAAGTAAACGAATAATTCTGGTGCTTTTGAATTGTTTTGCCAATTTTGACTGGTGCATGTTTGAACTGAAAGTTGCGCATTCGATGCACATTGAAGAAAATGTAGATGTTATAGCGATCATGTTCGAAGACTTGTTGGGCAGAAATATAAACAATTCCTTGAGAGTTCTCCTGGAATCGACCACCTATATAGAATGGACGGAAGACATTGCGGGCCATGGACTGTTTGTAACAAGACTGAAGGATTCTTTAGGGATCACTGTCAATGGATGAGACACATACCAGAGTGACGACAAACGTGCTAATGGCGTATTAGTTATCAGATCAACCGAATATGAATTTCCAAACCTTTTTGGATCATAATGCTTAAATTTTTAGAAAATATACTATGTTTATTATAATGTTTTACTTATGTATAAATGCTCTATATGAACTATAAAACTAGGAAACGTATGGACTAAATCGTTTTAGTCGAAAATGAGTGTGCATGACAATGTAATTAATATTCGTTTTGGTCACCAACGTTTGTATATAACACAAAGTTTGTATAATAAATCATACAACTGTAATATACTGTTTTTAGTTATAATACACGTGGTTTCCAACAAGCAAATGTCAGAATAGTTTGTTTTACTACTCAACGATTTGAACCTAATTCTATGATATTCAAATCTTAAAAATATAATAGAATATAGAAAAGAAAAAACAAACATATCAACCTTCCGAGATTACTACCACCGCCGAAAGCCGTCCGACACGTAAGACCGTACTAAAAATGAGGACACGACTATTAATGCGACGACAAGTAGGTACGTTAATATCTTTCAGATTTTTATTAACAAAATTGTATACGGACTCATTTACACACACTGAGTTATTAAAGTAATTAACTCCCTTGAGTAGATGAAGTTAGGCAATCGTTTTAAAGCAAACTGATGTTAACATCACACTTAAGCCGGAGATCATATTTTCATAGGTTTTAGACCCTGTGCGTTTTAATGATTTGATGCCACATAAATATACTTGTCAACTAATTCTTGTTGCATTTATTAAATTTAATACACATGCAGTATAATGCATTAAACCTATTTCGATAATGTAATCATAAATGCAACATATTATCATTGCGTTTAATAGTCATTTTTTTAATAATGCAGATCTTAAATCGAACGGATTTACAAAAAAGGTATGCACTTTTCGGTTCGAAAATACTTTCAAAACAACACCGAATATCATTTAAAAAAGATGTTCAATGTGTAAAGATCTTGTCCATTAAATTAAAGAGACAGTTTTGGTTAAAACTCTAGTGAATAACGATCAGATGAGTATATAAGCCACTTACTTTTACACTTTTTGAAATATTTTGGTAAAACCTGTAGTTTAAACATTTGAAGTTAGTGGATTTATTCTAACAGACAATTCATTCATGAAGCTTCGCTATGGTTTCGGCTTTATCTAAAAAATTTACTAAGTTTCGATCGTGTGTGTATTTTAAATAACAAGTCATTGAAAAAGTACAGCGATTTAGGAACATATTGAATCCTATTCAGATATTGGGATGTCTGTGAATAGATAGGAACAATAATGGAAGGTATGCAAGACTAAAATATCCTTTTGTATTTCTAATCTGTATATACAACAAGTCCAAGCTTGTGATAGTGATTCGTAATATTTGGGTGCTTGGTGTATATAAAGCAAGGCACCCACTTACAGTTTGTCTTCACGAGCTTGTTAAATGAGTCATCTTTAAATCAAAATTTAATTATTTATTTTAAATGATAAACGTCCCCTTTTTTACCAGGAATTTATTAAATAAATGTAGAATTTATTTACCGTCTCTAGAACGTATGTGTTTTGTTTCCGTGTAAACTATTTTTACTATGTTGCAAACTGGTAGCTAATGTTTGTAGGAATTGTGTGACTGATATATTACACATGTATATTTCAATCAAGTATTCTGTAACGGGTTACTGTTGTTAGCATCCTTTAGATAGATAATGATGAACCTAAAGGGTTTGCTATGGAAGGTAATCATGTATAAATACGATCTTTTTCTTTACCCGACTTCACACCATTAGTAACACATGCTGAAAAGTATCGTGCAAATATAATACATGAACTATACAAATGCAGTTTACTACAATGTTCTGTTCAAGACGATGCGAACAATGTAAATAATGACGAGCTGTAAGATAAGATCATCGAGTTACTACAGTTGAAACAAGAGTAATAAAACAATACTGAAATAGAGGAAAAACCCACTTGTAGTTACAATTGCAATATCACTACCACATCATTGTAACAACCACTTACACCAGGACTGGTTCTTAGAATATTTCAACTCGACAAATGAGAACATCTTCATATTAAGAACATCTTCATATTAGTATACTACTAGTATAATAGACAATCTCCATATTAAGACCATTTCCATATTGAGACCGATGTTTTGTCAGGTGGTCATCATAATTATCAAAGTCGTATTGTATATTGTAGGGTAAGGATGTTCTACTGAATAGACTTTGTAAATGGTACGGAAATGCACCAATCGGTTATTTAATTTATACACTCCATTCAGATCTTTAAAATTGTTTAAGGCCACAATATGTCCTAAAATTGGTATTAGAGAAATTTGAAGTGGACAGTTAAAAGCCTTGGTACTACAGGGGAACAAGTACAAATTTCTCTGCAGGGTCTTTACAAAAACTATGTCAGTAGCAATGCTAATTTTGGTACTGGTGGATACGGAAAATTGTTGGCTTGAACATGGGCTACATGAAAAAGTTGAAACATCTAAACATTCGACGAACAATTACGAAAAATACGATTTACCTTCGAACTCCTGGGCGCTGCCATTGTAACGCGTTCAAAACAATATACCACGTGATTAAAGGCCTTGGAATAAGGAAGTTTTCGTTTGTTTGAAACGGCCATTGTGTTTGTAATGGATCAAATTTCAAATCAATTACACATAATTGTTTACTCAATGAAGAGAAAAAACTCGTTTCGTAACCTTATTGTGGCTTTAAATGGGTCAGTACATCCTACATGCACTTCAAATCAAGAATGATGTAGAACATGAAACTAAACATGTAAAGCAGGAAGAAATAAATCGAAAACAAAAATACAATGTACATGATCAGAGGTATCGGACTTAAACGAGATCAGAAGACCACGACGAGATGTGACAAAAGTCAGAGGGTTATATTTGTCTACTTTTTTACTTTTTCAGATACTCATGTAATATTTTTTAAAGATTACAGTGGTGGCAAGTTTATTCGCAAGTGTGTATTAAAGTCTGTAAACGATAGTGGAGCATAAAAATATGGATGTGAATGTTTTAATCGTTGGGATTATGATTGCTTTTTGCAATAATCAAGTGGCAGGAAATGACTGTCGTTTCTATGATGATCAGGCGGTTTGCAATCATACAGGATTATCATACATCCCATACATACCAGGTTACATAAAAACACTAGAGTTTATTGGAAATGAACTTAAAACAGTAACAAAGGTAACGTTTCAGAAGATTGAAATGCCAGGTAACATATCGAAAATGATCCTCTCTTCAAACAAAATCTGCAATGTTTCCGAAGACGCATTTGACGCATTCACTAATCTCTCGAGCTTAGACCTTAGCAGCAATAGGATTAATGTGAATGCTATGAAAAAGCTACTGGTAAAATTTTCTAAAGGAAATCATTTGTATACACTTTATTTGAATTCTATGGGTAGTGATGTTATAAATAGTGAAACGTTTTCATTGTTGAATAAAACACCTGCTCATAATATGTACTTGGTACGCAACAATCTCACGGAGTTCCCCATGGGTACGTTAAAGCGTTTGAACAATGTATTGAAACTAGTTCTTGATAAGAATGCTATATCGGATGTCAAGTTACCTATAATGGACACACTAATAGAATTAAGAATAAGTCACAACAAATTGAAGGCCGTTCCGGAATTCTGTATAGATCGTAATTCATCTTTGGCAAAGGATTTGGAATCTTTGTTTTTGCGTCACAACGGCATCGAAACTATTGGCAATGCAACGTTTCGGTGTTTACCTAATTTAAATCGGTTGGATCTAGACGGTAATTTTATAGCAACTTATCCGACAATGCTGTTTGGAAATAGTCCAAAGATCGGATCTTTTAGGGCTGGTATTAATACCGGACATAATGTTAAAGTACAACCCTTTGCTTTTAGTTCTAAAACCTTGCAATTTCTGAGAGTAGGTTTCGACGGAAATGCACTGAATGCTTTCATGTCACTGTCAAACACATTTCAAGGATTGCCTTCATTGCAAAAACTGGACTTGAGTTTTATTAACATGCTCCAATTGTCAAAAGAAAATATCTCGCAACTCTTCTCTCCGATAACGAACGTAACAAACATACAATGTTATAGCTGTCACTTAGAAGGCGATCTTCACTATGTACTGAGACAGAAACCACATCTCGTCAAAATAAACTTGAAAAGTAATTATTTTCAGACCATTACATCGGGAACATTCAGCGCTGATTCAAATATTTCAAAGCTTTATTTAGGTGTGAATAAGTTTGGACACATTAGCTCAGATGCTTTGCCTGTTAGCTTCCTTGAAAAACTCAACGTTCTAGATTTATCACGAAATCCATTTATATGTGATTGCAAACTCCTCTGGTTAATCAACTGGCTGAAAACAGCTAACAAGTCTAAGTTGCACAATTATCCGAAAGGATACACATGTGTATCTCCTGCAAAATGGGCGAAGAAACAGCTCGAAGAAGTTCATTTCTCATATTTGGAATGTCATCCTTTTAGTACAATTGAATGGCTCGGTTTAATAGGTGGACCTACCGTTATCATTATCTTTATAGCAGCTGTAGTTCTCTATCGAAACAGATGGAACATAAAACATTATGTATACTTAATGAGGAGAAGAAGAGAATACACACCACTGGACGGCAATATATATAAATATGATGCATTTGTGGCTTACAGTTATACCGAATCACGTTGGATAAAGGATGTTTTGGTATCGATGTTAGAAGATGAATTTAATCTTAGATTGTGTGTTCATGACAGAGATTTTCATGCCGGTACATTCATCAATGATAATATAGTTGAACGGATGAAGGAAAGTAAAAGAATTGTTTTGGTGCTGTCGAATAGCTTTGCCAATAGTGAGTGGTGTATGTTTGAACTGAAAGTGGCTCATTCGATGCACATTGAAGAAAATGTAGATGTTATAGCCATCATGTTTGAAGACTTGTTGGGCAGAAATATAAACAATGCATTGAGAGTTCTCCTGGAATCGACTACCTATATAGAATGGACGGAAGAAATTTCTGGTCATGAACTGTTTGTAACACGACTGAAGGATTCTTTAGGGGTCAATGTCAATGGATGAGACACACAATAGGGCGACAGCAAAGGTACTGATGGCATATTGGCTACAAAGAATAAATTTCTAAATCATCCTGGGTCATTTAATTTTAAAGTTTGTGTTGGTCTTACAATATACTACATGTATATTCATTATGACATTTACTTATCTGTATATATTCTAAATAGATTATTAACTATAAACCGTTTCAGACAAAAGTGAGTTCACATGACAATGTTTATATTCTGTGCGCAAACAAACGTAGGTTTATAGTACATTGAATATTATTTTAGTATCTGTATTTTAAATGTGAATTATGTTTATAATGAAATATGTTGGTTCAGAATCTATAATCTCATTACAAATATATGGTAATCAATGGTAGTATTTTTTAACAATTTGAATTGATAATTATTCTATTACAATGCCTTTCTTGACTAGCTACTTGATTAATGAACTGCTAATAATTATTCAGTTTTATAATAGTATCATAATATACCATACTACACATTTTATAATAATTATGATTCTTAGATTTGATTTGTAGTCCTTTATACCGTACATTGAGAAATTTTCTAACATTTATATTCATATATTGTCTTTAAAAAATGACTTGCAAATACTCTATATTGATAACAATGTTATCTGTGCTTTGTATAATACGCAAATTGTTGTAGAAAAAATAAATTTATAATACATTTTTTATATATGACACACTGTTTGTATTATGATATTCTGTATAATAATAGACTGTTTGTATATAAAAATAATGGGCATTAGGCATCTAGTACCTTAATACCATTTTTGGGAACAAAGCAATGATCTCATTACACATGTATTTAGTAAATATAGAAGAAATGCAGAAGCCGGTCAGCAGGTAAGAGACCATCATAATGAGTTAGTTTTAATATTGAATTGGTTTCTAAGTGATGGTTACCTGTATCTTTTGTTCATGGTACTACTTCTTATCGTGGTATACTGTGATGGATCGTAATATGTCACGTAACAGGGAACTATACAAACACAAAAATAAGTCGATAACACACAAGCTATCCCAAAATGGATAAGATTTTCATACAGCTTTTCGTAACCTAAGAACTTCAATGAAGCGTGTTAATGAACTAATCATTATTATTGTTGTACATGTACTTGAAAATGCAAATATCTGCGTTATTGAGTCATTAGCTATGTTCGGGTAAAGTCTATGAGAAACATGTCAGTTGTTATAATCAAAGGTAAACTAATCTTCCTAGAGCGATAATCATTCTTTTGTTTATTTATCGTTTTAAATCAAGTATCATTTGATACGGTTTAATGTAGTGTTCAACAACCTGTTCCTGTTTCAGCTACAATTTAAACAGCGTTTTGTAACAGTTGAATGAAGATACGAAATACCTAGAGCCATTTATAAAGCACTGACACCTAAGTGCCAGTATGTATTTTTAAAATATTTTAAAGACATTTAAGACTATTTTTTTCGAACTGACTTCCCACCCCTTCGAATGTAATTCATGAAAACATGATTATTTTTCTAGAACTGTTCTTGCTAACTTCATGAATAGTTCATAAATAATTCATGAAGTATGTATAACTATTTGTCCGGGTATATTTAGCAAATGATAATCAGTTATACCTCTCCTATCTTTTAAAACATTTGTAAACGAGACGATTATAGCATGTCGATAACATGTATGTTCGATACTATCAGGGTTAAATGTAAAATAGTGCACAACTTAAGATTTAAAAGATCGACATGTAAAGTTATAGTGATTTACTTCCGCCTTTCGGGAATAATTGTGTTGAACCAGGTAAGCAATGTTTTTATTGACTTATTATTATTACAAATATTCAAATCAAAAAGTGTAAAAATGTATTTAGTGGACATTTAATTATTTCCTGAGATCCAACTCTGTGAACTAATAAGTTCTTCACAATGAAAATTGCATTCATTGTTCCTTTATTTACCTTTCCTTTATATATACTTACTCATCGAATTTAAGGCTCGTTAAATTGTTCAGCATATTAGAATGTTATGTCATCTGATTTACTCATCTTAACCTCAATATCGGCGAAAACCTGCTCGTTTGATTTTTTAAAAACAAACAAAAAAATAATTGGCATTAAATTGATCATCAATAGTTGCTACGGAAACAAACAGCGCTAAGTTCAGATTAAAAAAACGATATATATTTCAATAATCATGCAAATGCACATTAAATAATAGGTAAACTCGGTAGATTTCGAAAGTAGCCTCACACAACAAGACGTGACATGTCCTGATAAAACATGTTAATACCTGTATGTTGATCATTTGAATTGTGTAACAGAGAGAGCCCATTACGTTTTCCTGAATTTATTTTTTTAAACGCCCTTACAAAAATGTCTCACAAAGTAATGAGAAATACACAGCAGTCAGTTTTACAGGCCCAACAACATAGTTTCCCCACGACAGTGATTTGTTTGGATCCAAAAGAAGCCACAATATTGATGAATACGGCACTGATTATTTTCAGAAAAACGAACACAGTTTAGTATCATGGGAATCCGTAATAGCAAAATCAGGGTCTTAAACATCAAGCAGGGAGCAAGCGTGACACAACCTGTTGAGACAGGAGCTACCACAACAGATAAAAGTACAACTAACGCTGAACCTGTTGGAGAGGTAACTATTACTGTAGATGGTGTTGAAGTGGTAATATCAGAACTGCCAACTTTTACGACACTTTTAGTCACTATTCTGATTGATATGAAACGAGTACAGCCTTTAAATCAATCAGATCTTTGTATTACTACAAACTGATTTATTGTATCAACCATTTAATTTTTAATATCATCGTCTATAAGCAGTAAAGCAACAATCGCTTTACATCCCTTTTGGCAATTACAAGGATTAATCGTACGATTGAAATATAAAATACACAATAATATTAATTAGAAACAGAATCAGTCTCTGATATCAAAGATAGAAGTCCGTATAGATAAAGATGGCGTAACGCAATCAGTAACCAAAGCTGAAGTACTGTTAGTATTTAGAATCAAGCATCCAGAAAGTAAATTGAGATAACTAATGTTATGCAGCACACACTTGTTTAAAGGAAAAAAGAAAACAGTATCCAGATACTAGTAAACGGGAACAATCGATGTCCCGACGTATACAACGCACTTATAAGAAAGTGGCGTCAAAGAAGTCCGTTTTCATTTCCTATCTATAAGCAGGTTTCTGGCTTAGTAGTATTGGTCATCGGAAAACCTTAAATTCGACATAATTCTGATACTAATAATAAATGTAATTACTCCCTCGTTTCTATTCGTTTCTGTAGATGATTAGTTTTTCGTTGCATAACATATATTATTATTATGATCTATAAATAAACACATTTTGCTTGATCCATCATATCACATAAATGTCATATTCAACGGTGATACTTGCTATTTAATGGATATTACGGAATTTCCAATTCTAAAAATAGAACCAGATCAATTTTCATCACACAAACGATAGACGCATTGTGCATTTTGTTCTTTTGTCCCTCCGTGTCGAGGGATGGAAACAACCCGGGCAGTTTTTGTCCCCACCCCGGGCAAATTTTCCTGACCCCGTGCATTTCCCCTGGCCCCCGGGCAATTTTTGCTCTGATCCTTAGAACAAATTTTGTCCAGATCCCTGGACATTTCCCCGAGCCCCGGGCATTTCCCCCCGAGCTCCGGACAATTTTTGTCTTGATGATTCGGACAAATTTTGTACAAACCTCCGGGCATTTTCCCCGACCCCCGGCATTTCCCCCGACCCCTGGGCAATCTTTTGTCCCGATCCCCGAGACAATTTTTGGCATTCTCCCCAGACCCCCGGTCAATTTTTGTTTCGACCCAGGGGCATTTTTTTCCGACCCACTGGCATCTTTTGCCCCCCCCCAACAAATTTTATCCCACCCCCAGCGAATTAGGTCCCGACCCCCGGTTCAAATTTCCAATTCTAAAAATAGAACCTGGTCAGTATTCATCAACCAGAATTATAGGTCGTTATTTGTGATATATTCATCTTTCTTTATGATTGATATGATACACATTTCTGTTTATTTCTGTTTATATTTCCACATGAATCAGAATATTATCTTCAATGGTTTTAAATCAAAGGCTTTTCATATAATAAAACAGTTGTTGACTAGTGAGCCATTCAATATGATGTTATATTTACCTGCAGAATACCATATTGGCCTCGACTACGCCTCGGTCAATTTGACATTCTGGCGGTGAATATCACATCATATTTAATGCCTCAATAGTCAATAACTGTATAATATTCCTTGTACTACATATACGAGGGACGTTCGATAAGTAATGTGTGTTGTGTAAAGTTTTAAAAAGAACCGACTTTAATGGTCAAAATACCTTTCCATTCTCTCAAAGTATTTCCCGTTGTTAGAAATACAAAACTTCAGTATGTGAATACATTTCTGAAATATGTCACGGATGGCTGATTTGGATATACCTCAAAGACACTGACAAACAGGTGAGCCAAGGGCTTGTCTGGAGTGACATTGACCACCAGATAAGAACTTTTTCAGTTTTTGAAAACAGAAAAAGTCACAGGCAGCAAGATCTGGTGAGTACGGTGTGTGCGACAAGAAGGTTACCTTCTCCGACTTCAGAAGCTGGTTTACAATAACAAAAGAATGTGCTGGAGCATTATCATGGAATCGGCAAACATGTTGAAAGCCATCAACTGGACGTCGTTTTTGATAATATATCTTGAGCTTTTTAAGTACAACATCATAGTAATACCGACCCGTGTCACGTTTGCCATTAGGCATATAAATTTGTTTGGCTTTTCCGCCACATAAGAAGAGTATGGCATAGATGGCCTTCTTTGCTCATTGCCCTTTTGACAACTACAGGCCATTTACTGCGTCCGATAAGCCATATCTTGTTTCTAGTTTTCCTAACTGTCTTGATATAATGAACCCAAGTCTCATCACAAGTATTAACGATTGCCAATTGTCTGTAGTTGAAATTTGGAAACTTTTTAAGCAATTGTTTTGCCGTTTGTACGCGTACCCTTTTGGACCATCTGCCAATAGAGGGGGTATCAATCATTAATATTTCGTACTTCAAAAATACTATTCAAAACGAAATTTACTCTCGATAGTGAAATGCCAACAGCTTTTGCAAAATCGCGAAACGTTTATCTGCCATCCCTTCTAATCATTTCATTGTTTTTGGAGACATTGGAGTTAATCCTGTTGCAGTCACCGGTCGTCCTGATTTTGCAGACTCTTTAACTCTGTGCAAGTAACAAAACTCTTTTTCCAACTACCACCTGTCACATAAGGTACCTTAAGGGACCCATAAACTTGCCCCGATTAGTTAAAGATTAGCTTCAATGAATGACCGAGTTTTCTACGAAGTTTTATGTAAGCTCAAATTTCTTAAAAATTCTCAACATGCTTTCCAACCATTTTTTCAACAGTGTTCAAGGAGTGACTCTCTTGAAATAAAGATTTTTGACAATTTTGTGTTGAACTAAATATTCATTTATATACCATTGTAAATGTATTGAATTGAGCTATCCAGACATATCAATATTAGTGATATCGTGCTTATCGTTTTCGTGTTATGGTACAATACACATTACATATCGAACAGCCCTCGTACGTGTAGAAAAAAATATACATATACGAGTATATAAAGCATCACATTTGGCTGTTTATTTTTGTAGCGGGATAAAAACTATGCAGTATTAAAACTTACGTAATTTTATACATGCCCTTAATTTGCACTAAAAAGATTGATTGTACCAGTCAATACTATATTGAACATAATATTCTGTAATACGCTTCAGTGTTTACGCGTTGTAATTCTTGAAAATCAATTTTAGTCAATTTTGAGTATGTTGTTGAATTCAATCTGCACAAGATACATATTCCATTCCAGCCTAACAAACACCTGGAATCTGAAGTTCCTTCAAATCCAGGTTTTTTTGAAAACCCTGATCCTGTACATGTAAAAACGACAGTGGTAAGTACGTTTTGTTTGCGACTTTGGGAAAGGTTGAGTAATGACCTTGTTTGCGCGTTTGTGGGTTTGATTTTGCGATTTGGTTTGTCATTTTGGTTAAGTATTGACTGTTAGGCAGTGCCTGTATGCTTGTATGCTTTACTTTTCATTTTAGTCCTTGTTCCTTTGCAGACAGTTGTGTGTGATACTAAGGGGTTTATTTTAAAGTCTCGTAATTCTAAGTTTCAAAAAAGTAGGCTTAAATGTAAATAAGATAATGAATTAAATGGCACTTATCCACGAACATTCAAACTATGTTTTATTTAAATGGTATCTAATAGACAGCATAATATATTAACATCCGAGGTGAATAATGTCTTTTGGAAATAAAGAGCACTGGTTTATTCCTTCGAGATATGGTTGCCAATTCAATACCGGTATATTTATACATACACTTAAACCACTATCAAATTAGACAAGTGTCCATGTTAAACAAGTACGAGGGCTGTCCCAGTAGTTCGTAGACATAAGTCATATCTTCAGAATTAATGGACAAACACGAGTTATATGTCGCATACATTTAACGTAACTCAAATGGGAAATGTATGCAAAATAACAACTGAAAATTACAAATAATAAAACATGCACATAAAATTCAATACTACCATGTCCTCAGATCTGGATCAAGCTATATTTTGTAGGCATTCGGGTTGTAATTTCAAAGTGTTATGGCTGATTAAAGATCAGCTATGTATAAATTTTGCTACATTGTCTGCCGTGTAAAGCATATTCACTGTTATGTTTACATATTCTACCTTTACATAGACACTATTACCAGATGACACCAAAGACGATGTTTCAAACGTAAAACAAGTATTATCAGATGCACCAAAAGGGTGAGTTAACGGAACCAATAGTTTTCATGTGTATCTATTTAATTTTAAAAATTGTGCTCAGAATTTAGCACATGATTTAGCTTATCACACTTTTCTTGGGTATCAGAAAATTTCTTTTGTTAATAACATAAATTTTGATGAAAATCTTTTAAAATAATCAGAAGATCTTTTAATTTAGCAATTTATTCAACAGCATTAACTTAATAGTATATCAACATTGCTTAAACAAAATATGGTGTGCCTCTTGTGTCGGTCGTTGATGTATTATTAAATGATTATATTTCCGACAAACAGATTCGGAACAGTATATCATGAACATGTTAAGAAGAAAAAGAAGAAGGAAAAGAAGAAGAAAAAGAAGAAACAATACTTGAAGGAATTTAAGAATAAGCAAGAATCAGATCGAAGGTTTGCGATATTATGTGCGGTAGATAGAAATAAAATACTAATCATATGAATAAAGTGGATGATGAATCAAGTAACATACCGACAACGCAACTTAAACGGAATATGGCAAAGACCAAACCGAGTGAAAATCACGAACACGAGCTATTTAAAGTTAAAGACTTCAAGTAGAAGACGGATGCATTTAATTTTGTGGAAACATACTAAATTATTCATGATGAACATTGAAGTGTTTTATAGTCAAAGGTCCAATTTTCCATCGAATATCGATCTTTTTTCCAGTAATCAGCAAGAGTCTACGCATTCAAATCATATGCAGTCATACAGTTATACATGGAACGCAGGCAAAACAGACAATACTAACGAAGCCAATACAAATGACAGTAAAAGCCAAACGATGCCAATGGTAAGAGATAGTGATATTGGAAATTCTTGTATGTTGTATTTTGCTGTCCAAGAGACTACTAATGTGTACAATGTACTTCAGTAGAAAATCTAAGGATGTGTTTTAATGAGATATCATGCAGCAGTCTTGATTAAAAAATATAATTATATATATATATCAAAATGTGATTTTTTCTCAAACGCTATTACAATACAAATACACATATCACTGATAGGGACCTTTGTTCTATTTGCTGAGATATGTATCAACAATAACCATGTATGGTTTAAATGTCATTGTATTTATCAAAATGACGATGGAATCTATTAATCTATAATTTATGTTATACAATGTATAACAACTAAATATTCTACTCATTCTAAACTAACTGTTTAGAACAACAAAGTAAATATCCAATTAGTGCAATAATAATTGCTTCTTGGTATTTTGAAAAAGATAAATAATCTTTTTAGCAGCAATGTACTTTTTATGAATTTCCAAGAAATATTTTATTTAAAATCAGCTCATCAACAACACTTAAAGTGCGAGATCGTATGAATTCGTTTGGGGTTGTTTAAATATATTGTGATAGTGCGTTTGAAAAGAAAGTAGAAGTAATTCATAGAACTTATTGACTATTTTAGAACCTGCCTAATCATAATCTTGAAAGGATAACATCGCCTAGTAGCAATGCCTTGTCCGAACGAAACCCAGAACTAAAACAAGACACGTGCCCCGACAGAAGACGGTTGGATAACCCAAAACAAATATGGGAGGCAAGTATGATAGGTAACAATAAGGACTATGATAACAAAGTACTTGTTCGAGCGAATAATGGCAGGAGAGACACATCAGATCTTATTATGTGTATCATAAGTTCTAACAAATACTGTAATATTTCTCCGACTTATTTCTACAACGAGTCTTATGGTAGAACAATTTGTATCAAACGTCTCATAACTCCTAATATATCGCCTTGTTATGACACCATCACACATTAAATTGCGAATAATATCGTCAAACGACAATAAAAAAATATGTTTTTAGTTTGGATAGAATGTGTTAAGCAATCTCCTGTGTGCTCTGTGTGCATTAATGACTCAGTGTCTAACCCAAGTACATGTACGAGTATGTATCAACATAATGTATCTATTCACAAAATTATATGTTCAATATTTATCTTAATGCGACAGTTTGTCTAATTTTAAACAATCCTTCTTTCAGTCGCAACAAAATGCTTCAAAATCAACTGTTACGGTACCAATCGGATCTCAAATAAAGGATGAATTTAATTCAAACAATATGCTTGATTCTGCGATACAGAAGAGGGTAAGTACATTTAGAAAACTGAAATGGAAAAATATCCGAAGCTTTGAAAACATCTTTCCCCACAATTGATTACATGTATTTCTAATACTAAATAGCAAATGCATACTAGTATTTGATCAATTTAATAATTAGATGATGACCTGCATCAAGTGGAATTAAATATAAACCAGTTCGAATCATTAGATGAGTCTCTTGTAAGAACAATCTTATTAACAGAACTGTTAAATTACAACTTAATAGTTTTAATAGTTCAATGATTACGTCACTTATGATTTTTCGAAAGAAGCTGCTCTCCAACACTACGACAAACACTGTATGGTAAATCAATGGAAAGCTTATGTGATAATTTGTAACCAAGGCGATTATGAATAATCAAATACAAATACATTGTATTTATTTAACGTAAACCTAGTATCTAACATTGTGTATGGTAACAATGACAATGCCATTGGAATAATCCTACTTTTCAGGTAAAAGATCCAGAGAAGGACGATGAACAAACTAAACCGGAATATTTACCTGCTTTATTACACGAGTGAGTGAAAGATATGCAATACAAAGAAGGTTCATGTAAATTATGTCGCAAAACTTCGTTATGCATTTCGAAAGTAAAATGACAATAAAACAAATATTACGTAGTGTAGTAAACTCACACGGACAGCAGTTTAACAGTCATTATTACAGTCGCAAAGTTATTATATGTATTATAAGTATACATTGTGCATGCTAACATAGGGTGATGCACTACGACTTTCTATGACAGAAACTCTTTTTGTAGAAAGTGCGAAACCTCTGTCTATTTTTTACAAAGGAATATCCAATCAAACGGGTTTTTCACGAGATAATTATGAAAGTTTTTAGCAACGACATACATTTTTTGTATTGTAATCATAGAACGTAGTACATGTCGAAACCGAATAATGACTGACGACTGACGACAACTAAACAAAAAAAAATATTGATACGGTAATTGGCCTTATGTTTAGAATGATTATACATGTCTGTCTTGACATTCCATAAATGTCGAATATAAGAATATGCATGTAACAAGTTACCTATTATAGTACAAATGATTATCTTTTTAAATTGTAGGAAAGAGAAAAGTGGCAAACAGGCTTTTGACGACTATGCTGAAGAGAAGAGTAGCTTTAATATAGACTGTGGAAGGTATTATTCAAGTCAACTTGTTTGATTTATAATTCAGACTAAGTTTTAATTGTCCACGCATAATAATGCATGATGCATAATAATGCATGTTTTATCTCTTTCATTATTGTTATATAATACGTAAAATAATGAAACATTATGATGAAACATTCACATAATATTGGTATTATGTGTACCGGTAAACATCGTCACACAACTACATAGAAACACTGTAATATGCCAAATTACAGCATGATTCACGCTTACTACCATATCATACGGTTCAAAGAGCAATTTTGGCCAGTTCAAACAAATAGGAAAACAAGAACACACAAACACTAGACACCACAACAAAGACATTACTCTGGGGGGGGGGGGGGTATGGAGAGGGTATGTATCCCCCGAAGAACATTTTAAGGTTCAAATCATACTCGTACAACAGTGTTCGTGAAGCTTACACAATATGTCAATAAACAAGTAGATCTATTTTAACTATGTTTATAAGTTTACTGTTTCTTGTTTTGTAAAAGAAACAAAAACGTTGACATTGAGGCATAAACCAGTTGTATTCTTTACAACACCATTTCAGTACCCCAGCAGAGAATGGACAACAACTAGTATCAACAAAGAGAGAAACCAAAGCGTTGAAAAAGAAGTAAGTGAAATATTTCAAATAAGGGCCCAAAAGGCAAACACAAATCAAAACTCCTTTTATTGATTTCAAACTGATCTAGTATACAATTCCATTAAAACAAGGGCTTCAGTACACCCTCGATCCAAAGTATACAACCAATTGAAATCATTGACTCGAGGAAAGTCAAATACACTACTAAACAATTAGACGGAAACCTTCAAGAACGTAGTATAACCAGTCAATTCCAGAGCAAACAAAAAAAAATTCATTATATTATTGTATTAATCACATTTACGAACGGGAAAGCCAGCTACATTCACTATATCACTGTTTCAGACAAATAGCTAAGTATGAACAAAAAATAGCGTCACTAAAAGATGAATTGGAAACGAAAAGGAAGTAAGTAAACAACTTTCAGTTCAGGTGATTAATTCTGAATAGTAAAATACGAATAAAAAATCATAATTAATTGAAACATGTAAAGGATTATCAAATTGAAAACTCGAACGCTAGTGAAATCTCATGTCTTACTCCGATTGAACTTATTGGCAAAAAAAGCAAATCAAATAAAAGATACGCTGCAAAACAATTTGCTTGAACGCGTATGAACAACGTATTTGACGCTATTGCGAGCACAATATGAATATGGATAAGAAAAGGATCCTAGAAAAATACACAATACAAAACATTCTACCTTCCCACAATATTACCCCCCCCCCCCCCCCCCCCCAATAAAAAAAACAACACTTAACACATAAAACAATACATTATGAAGAATGGAGAATAAAACACAGTCTCCCGGAGGGTACCGCCTTGGAACATCCCGTGGGGGTAAACTACTTGATGGGGACAATGCCACTCTTACCCTAGGGGATACAAACACTAAAAATCACATAATTTATACTGATTAATCTAGCAGTGGACTAGATATAGAATCAAGTGAAAAGTCTTGAGAATAATCATACAGTGCATTTACATCTACATAAATGTATGACGTTTGTATTTATCAATACGCCTTTTCAGATACATAACTAAGTGCGAGCAAGAATTAGTGGCTCATAAAGAAGAAATCAGCGAATTGAAAAAGAGGTAAGTCTTTCGTATCAGGGTATAGACACTATAAATAATATAAAAGCAATATTCCTTTTAACGATCAGAAATTAAGCGCCGTGCGTATGAATGATTCTACGTAAAAATGAAATCATGTATGAAATCATCATTCACATATTAATGTGAAGAGAAAGACCAATTGAAACGTATTGACAGAAGTTATGTCAAATACCACGAACCACAAAGAAGTTAACTGTAAACAGACATTAACAAAGTACACACAGAGCTAGTTAAAGGACTGCTTCAGTACAAGACAGAACTATATAAGCAAGCGAGATATTCTTAACATGCTCAAATTGAATAATTTATCCTAAGAAAACTATATTATTTCAATTATTCAAGACATGGAGGTGCGATTGAAGAAATCGCTTTTCTAAATGAAGAATCGTAACTAGCACTAAAAGAGAGGCAAGTAAAACCATTCCAAAAAGGGAAAATATACAATATAACTAGTTCACGGAATGCTGGAAGAGCGTAATTATAGTACTATTTCAGGCAACAAAAAGGATTATTTTACTTCTATATACATGTAGATATATCCTCGTCATTTTCAGTTTTGTTTGTTTAATCACTATTTCAGACCCACAACTGAGAATAAACAAGAAACAGATTCTTTAAAAAAAGAGTTAAAAATAAAAAAGAGGTAAGCAAACGCCTTTAAATCAAAATCAACAGAATCCTGCAATATATCTCCAACATTTATCAAAACTACAAAGTCTGCAATGTATACTTATACAACAAGTGGTACTATTTTTCAACGCGGATGAGAGGCGTCACTGTTTTGTCGTTACAAAAAGTAGTGTATATCTATTAATATAGGAACGGAGTTCCTAAAAACGAAATTCATACACAGGCATAGTCTGGAGCATAAACCCAACCAAAACGTGTTGTCACGAGGGAAGACAATCACCATGCACACCGCATTGTTTGTTGTTGTAAATGGGTGTTGTCATACAAAATAACCACAGAAACATCAGCATTAACGTTCACGTGTCATTTGCCGTTCAACGACTGTATTCCTGAATTTATGCTTTGAACATTTATGCATCCAATATGATTCTTAATGTATTAGACATATATATAAGTACAAAAGTACAGTTAGAAGAAAGTAACAAGACTGTATTTGATGGTTTGTCCTTTACTGTTCAAGCCGGAAAAGCGTCAGATGACCCTGGCTGTTGGTGCGTTTAAACCCACTGAAAGAAATTGTCATTATTACTTACTTGTATTGGTGCGTTTAGAAATTCTATGTATTATAATGTAAATGATTGATCTTGTAAAATCAACCTTATATTTGATTGCAGAGACAACACGGCGTTAAATGCGGAAATAGATTCTCTAAGAAAAGAAAATGATGACTTGAAAAACAGGTAACTTATTTGTGATAAGTAATTGCAGGTTTTTCAGTGATTAATGAAGACTTGAATTATAATGCAGGTAAATACAGCAGAGGATTTTATCTGTATCACATCGCATGCTCTAAGTATGTATTTGTTTAATATGTACACGACATTTCTTTGATGTAATGGATCATAATATTATTATACACTTTAAATTAATGACTTAAAACCTTTCTGTTCCAGAATGAGCAGGATGATGAGTGATCTAGTTACTGATAATAATCCCAATATAGCAGACCTCAGTGATCATAACAGACCAAATAAACTTGGTGAGAGGTTCAGCGAGCTATATAACAATGAATGGACTGATGCATATGAAGACCTAATAACTAACGGCATAGGAGACATTGAAGTTATAGAATTACTGTTAAATCTGATAATGGTATGCTTGTCTATCAGAGGTTCTATAACTATTACACAATTATTTAATTGTGATACAAAACTAAACATGAAATCATGAAATAATACATTGTATATACTGTTGTTGTATTATGGCATTGATAAATATATCCCTTCTGGAATGGGTCGACTTCAAACATATACTCCCTAGCCTGTCCGCTTTGCTCAACATGAAAAGTGTTAGTTCTACAGACACGGGGTTCGTAATTTCGATTCCACGGCGCGGCATGTGCTCTTTGTGGCGTATTATATCTAAAGTCATTCGTCATCCACTTATTGGTTTTGAGAAAATACTGGTACAGTCAGTACTGGTACAGAATCCATAACAAACAGGTTATTTTAAATTCCTATTGGTCTATTACTGAAAACTGATGGAAACAGAATCTGATGTAATATCGAACACATATGCATTGCATTTTAAAAAAAAAACATACCGTGTTCACGTTAGCACCGTCTAAAACGCCAGATTTGTTTTTGATTTTATGTAGATATGTTTCTCAATTGTTTTTTTATGAAATATCAAACCTCATAATGTATCTGCTGTAATTAGTTGAGTTTGCTTATTTTACAGACAATATTCAACGAATGTAGGCGCATTGCTGCAGCAGACATGACTGCTCTCACAAAAGCAGTACTACAAGTCACTGGATCTTCTGAGGTATTTTTGTCTCATACATTGCATTTAAAAATCACATAATTGCTTTAATGCAACTATTGGTTAGTTAAGCTTTATTTTATATATGTCAAGTGTCTACCCAAAGAATCTAGGTCTCAACCACATAATTTACCCAAATTTATGTTTCAGGCCATTTATGCTTAATTACATGCTTTGGGATTGCAACGATACATTTAATTCCCGTTGTGACGCTGTGACCATCGGCGTCTAGTGACTTATCAACATTTATTTATCTTTTTGTTAATCAACGCAATTGAAGGAATCACCACATGAATGCCTACATCCAATTTATCTGGTCTCCCAATACAGTCACTTTATTTTGCTAGGCTTTATTTCATGTTTTAGTTTATTTAAGATAATTGAAATCCATTTCATTTGTGTTGCTGTCTCGACATTTAATGTTTGTAATATGTGCGCTTTATCATCACGAAATGCGTAGTTTGCCTCAGTATATAATTATTATTATTATATGCAATACACAGAACTTTTAGCAGAAGACAGCGCGTGGGTCTTCAGTTAAACAAATGTAACTTCACTATTATATGCTTGCAACTGTAGCTGGTATCAACATATTTACGGAAAGTATTTACTATCATTATTATAAGTATGTGTGTGTTGGAGGTTCATCGAATAGCTTTACAACGTGATATCCGGAGTCAAATGTAATATGCAGATACGAAATAGAAAGGCACCTAAACAAATGCATATAACATACTTTAAAGATATTACCCAATAACGGATATTGCCTCTCGCTAAAACAGCGTACAATATGCTTATTCCATGATGTTTCTTTTCAAGATGACAGATGATTTAAAACTGTCTTTGAAGTTATACAAGGACATCCGGAAAAAGAACTACAGAAACTCAACTAAACTTTCAAACGAAGTAAGTAAGAATATTGATCAATCTCATAAATATTTAAGATGTATTTCGATGCCCATGTTCACTGAATGACTAAAGAACGTGGAATTAACAAACTATTCCAATGTAGTATAATCGTTATTCCTTAACGCATCCTCTAGGACACGTTTAAAATCGTAAGACGGTAAGTTATCTCAGACGATGACATGAAAAAAGGCTAATCTTTGAATTTGTTTTGATTGGTAAAAATGGATTTCATGAACAGGTCTCAAGTAAATTGTCCTGTCTAATTGATAAAAAAATTTAGATATTTCTTGTGAAAGCGATCTCACATTTATTTGCAAACTAGATGTGATTTTTTCCAGATTATTCAGAGCCTTCTTCCGAGCGGCGTGCAACTTACAGAGCATTTAGAGAAGTATATTATTTTGGGGTATGAAATATGTTGGCTTATGAGCATTCAGGACCCTTCGTTGTATTTATCTCACCACATGACTAAAGACGCCCCTTTCGATAAAATGAACTTTAGGGAGTACACAAAGACAGGGGAGTTGAATGATTATGTGGTATGGCCTGTGTTGTTTCTTTACGAGGATGGACCCATTCTTCAGAAAGGTGTCATGCAAGCCGCCAAATCGAAAACAGAAGCAACGTACGCCGATCAGAGTTAACTGAAATAACTTGTTTTCCTTATTCATACTGGCCCTAGTGGTAGAGGATGTTTATTTATTTTTAATGAGCATTCTTTAAAGTAAGATATGCCGCTTTGTGCCAGATCGTACCGGGTAAATCAGATTGAAAATAATATTTTGTTTGAAAGGCTGGAATCTTTAAGACATAATTTATTGTGGAAGTTGGTTTGATTTATAATAATGATGTTGGTGATGTGATTGAAAACACAATATTTCAATTGAAAAATGATGTGAGAGGAACAACATGAAATTGTTTTGTGTTATGGATTATTATGGATGTCTCACTCATAATTATAAAAGGTAACGTTCGTCCAACAGTATGCATGTTATAGATATTCTGGAATAAATACAATAAACTAAGATCCTGCCTTAACGAAATATAAAGGGAAAACTGATGTGTTTAATTTTGACATTTCTTGCATTTAGCTACGTTTCAGTTGATGCACAATTTAATGCTCCTTTCTCCTGGATTTTAATGTACTGTATTAGACACTTATGTGATGTCTTTCAATCCGATCGAAATTCTCAAAAGTTATTGATGCAATGATAAAGACACCAGTAAAATGAGTTCTGCACTTCCGTAAAATTTTGTAAAACATTTCTCTCACATAAAATAAAGGATTTGAATTTTAGTGCCGTTATCTACACGTTCAACAAACATAATTGATTAATATCTGACGTTATCAATTAATTACATAATAGTTGTTTAGACGTTGTTATGACAATATTAAATTTGTTTGTACTAGATATGATTTTAGATTATAATTATTCAATTGTTTGTGACAAAATCGCCATTCTGGGTTCTTTAAGTCTAGATCGATACTAGTGTGGGGACGCAGTCGCTGTATTGTTGTTATCATAATAAAAGAACAATTTTGTCAAGTACATTAATTGTAATCTAAGTCAGTTACATGAACACTATGTGTGTTTTATGTTTTAAAATACATTGTGTAAATTATTTTTTATTTTTTTATTCGTTTTGAGAATAAAAATTCTCCCGTCTTTTAGGTTCAAGGTATTGTTTGTGTACTCTATGTAAATACATGTAATGAAAAGAAATGCATAACTGCTCTGAATTTTCGTTGATGAGCTAACAAGAGTGACCTCCCTTTGTCCACAAGTTTTCTGCCTTCTCGAAAATCAATGCGTTTTTGTGTGACATTTCTTTAAAACGGTATTTGCTCATAATACATTACTGCCAAAAATATCCTTTCTTCCTCATTGCGAAAGCGAAACAATGTATTTACTAAAACAGGTTCAGATGAGTAATTGCATTAGTGACCCGAGCGGAAATCTGGAATCATATGCATACGCTCTGTGAATTACCGCCTGGTAAAAACTCACAAACAGTAAACTGTGCACCAGTTATACACGAATAATACGTAGTTGTGTTCTATTTCGTGCTGATAAACTTTTTTCTCACTCGGAGCTAGGTTTGAGGTAATTTTCGTTGGTCTAATATGTCACCTCCATCTCTTGGCGTTTCCCGTCACTTTTTGAAAGTTTGGTTTCCTTTGAAAACAACGTTTGTAATACTTTCTGCGTGTTACATTTTTTCATAACCAACTAAGTTTATGTACCTGTCATTGCCAGTCTTTTGGTATTGCTTCCACGCGCTAATCCGTATCCGCCAGTTGACTTTATCAACTTCTATAGATTCTACCATGAAATATGATGTGTTGTGTTATAACATGCATTATTCCAATATATTTATATTTATCACAAAATTCATTTTACGACGCATCACTTACTCCCTTGGGATTTCTACGGGGAGCTTCTCTTTGTTGAACGTAACTTTCCATGTATTATCATCACGCAGTAACATGTCTACATATTAGAGTAGTCGGCAGCTTTGGGTTGATTTTTTTAAAACCTGTAGTTTAACGGCTCATTCGACAGCTATTGTCATTGCAGAGCTGCCCAGAGAGAAGGAGAGATGAAACTGGAGAACTGGACATTTATATCCACTCTTTTCGAGCAGTTTTTCCTGGTTCTGTGTCGTGCACGATGTAATGTACCGATACACGCCTCTTTATATAGTATTTCGGGCTCGATAGTTGTAATGGGGACACTAAAAAAAGCGCCCCTTAAACAATGAAGGGTGGAGTCGAGAATCGAACCCACGACCTTTCGTTTAGTAGTCCGGCGCGTGACTACTAGACCTCTCATCACACCGATATGATCCACTGTCTCATGCGGACATTATTGCTTAATATTAAAACGTGTCCGGTCTCATTGTTGTTAAATTGCACCAATTACATTAAATTTATTTAACCGGAAATATTAAAATTGTTCCATATTTAGAATTTATAACAATTGTTTTAACAGAATACATATAATACATTAGGCATTAACTGCGCATATTTATTAGACATCTACATTTGTTTTTACTTTATAAGTTGTTAATAGTACAATAATAGTTCAACAAATAAAATTACATAAATCAACTACAGCTCAATACAAGCACAATACAGTGTTACATAAACTATGTGAATTATTTCAGAAAACAAATAATTGAACACAGATGATAATAAGTATTTATACACATACTATAATATCAAAGAAGAATTATATGATCCATTCAAACAAACATGGTCGTTTTCCATGTGAACATGTGCTCATGGTGTCAATCTCCCTCAGATTTAGGTCCATATTTTGAACATTTAATTGAAAACTTCCATGTTTTTACTTTTAAGGTACATAATTAATATGTGAATAGTAAAGAATCGCAATTCGTTTCTAAATGGTTGTCACCTATTGTACTAGTATTGTATTTAAAAGCATCACTATTCTCGCATCTCACATGTGATTAGATCGGAATCACAAAGACAATGATATTGAAAAACAAATTTATCTAGCATTCTGTCATTTACACAGATGAATGATGATATAACTTCTTGTGTTTTTGTTGATAGTGCTAATTGGGTGAGAAATTAAGATTTTCAATTAGATGCTTGGAAATAATGACAAATAGTCTCCGTGATGCTGATCAATAGT
Source organism: Lutraria lutraria (assembly GCA_964023205.1). Classification (NCBI taxonomy): domain Eukaryota; kingdom Metazoa; phylum Mollusca; class Bivalvia; order Venerida; family Mactridae; genus Lutraria; species Lutraria lutraria. The sequence goes on from OZ026833.1 coordinate 3,193,974, forward strand.
TTCCTGTACCATTACCACGTCTATATTCAGACAGTGATATTTCATGTGTCGAAACATCATGCGTGTGTGTCCCCTTCCGTCTGGCTTCGCTGTCTTTAGACTTATCAGTCGAAACGTGTTCTCCTTTGGAAAGATGCTTTCTTCGGATGAGGATGTACACAACAAGATTGAGACATCCACCAATGTTTGAAAACGTTGTCACCAAATGAAACAAGACCTGCGGAATATCATCGTCAGCGAGTCCCCATATACCATATAACGCCATCGCCCACCATTGTATGAAAAACGCCGCCACGAACATTGACATCGCGCGCGCAGCTCTGTGAGATGCTCGCATGCTGGCGGACATATGTGTCATTGATTGCTTAATGGACCTTGTCTGGTCGTAAATTCGCTTCCATGTCAAGAAATACAGAATGGTGTTGACGACAACCACGAGTAGCAATGGAACTGTTGTGAAAAATATGTTCGTTAGACTCCCTTTGATCCCATCAAAATAACAGCTGAAATAGAAAAAAGGTAGAATTTACCTACGCTAAAACGTTGCATACATATATACATCAAAACATCAAGCAAAGCGGTCATATTATACACTCGTATAACCATGTCGGATATAATCAATGTTTGAGAGAATAATGTCGATGTTATGAAGTGTATATTATTCATTATAAGTATTGTATGATTTTTAGATTTTATCTATATTTATGATGGACGCTTTTATTTCGTTTAATTGCAATGTCCTTCTGTTTAGGCACATTTATGTCTCATTATGCAGTGATTCGGCCATCGTTAATGTTCGTATTTGTACACTATGTATTGTTCAGTGCTAGTCGGGCATAAAATAAGATAAACATGTAATTCGATATTCATATAAAGTGAATACATAGTGCAGTATGACATGTTTTCCTTAAATTGTAAACTTCTGCATCAACTAGGATTACCTGATAAATGTAGGATTTGAAGTGTTGATAAAGTCGAACTTGTTGACACATTAATTAGCACAACAGGCGTCATTTTAGGAATTTCTATCATTTTTCGCTGTTATAGAAATTAAGGTGTAGTCCCATTTCGTCTTTTATCTATTTTAGTTTTAGTACATACACAACGCTTCTGATTTTATCCTCAATACGGTATATATGTAAATACTTGTATAAAACTCCCGGCTAAATGACATGTTGTTTGAAGTTATGAAATGCGAGTGTCTTGGTAAAGTATGGATGGCCTCCGTGAACTAGAAAACTGTTCAATATACAGATGATTTATATCTTCTATGAGTTATCTAAAATTATAAATAGTGTCAACTTACAATGTCCCGTTCGGTCCTAGTTGTCCAGCTATACCAGCTATTGCCGCTCCGATAAACGGTACTCCAAATGTCCACAGCAGCAAATAGCAATCTTTCTTTCCAAATTTCAAGTTCTTGTTGAAATAGATCAACATAAAAGCATTTATAGCGACAACATTTACCATTAAATTCTGTGCTGTGATAAAAACAGCTAAATTAAATCCATAAAACTCGCATAATTCTTTCGGATACACATGGTTTCTCACTATGACTATATGCAAATGATCGGTAAAGTGAGCCACATTGAACATGCCGTCGCAGATTGCTAAATAGACAACAAATCTCTCACTCTTAGACCAACGGGTGAAGAAGCTCCGGTAGGATTGGCGTCTAAATGATAAAGTAATTGCAATGATTGCGCACGTCAAACTGCAGGTGATGCAGAGAAGAGCCGGGATATGTATGTAATAAAACGATCCATTTGCAATTCCATATACATCAATATCATACCCTGACTTCGGTTCACGCTTCACAGCAGAATCATCAGTTGTGTTGTTTGACATCACGAGACCACTATGAGAATGGAGTTACTTTTCGCTTTTTTATGACCTTTCTTCCTATCAAAATGTCTCATGTAAATCGCAAGTAATCCATTTTTGAATTCGACTTTAGTAAGTTATTATCCTGCCGTTTAGTTGTCTCGATTGAGCAGTCAAATGGACTTTTAAGTTAATGAATTGTTTATTAATTAACTGAATCGTCAACAAGGATATCAAAAATATTGTAAAATTTATGTAATGCAGTTCGTAGTCAAATGTCGCAGATTAAAAATATCAAAGCTATAACAACGAAGTTGTGTATTCAACGATTGAATGTTAACTGATCAACGAGCACTTCTGAATGTACCAATGTATCACTTCCGAATCACGAGAGCGCGCGTAACAAACCACGAACTAAGAGACAAAATTAATACTTTTAAAGCTTGTTCATTTAATATATTCCTTTATCATTTATCAAATCTTATTTCCTCTCTTCTCACGTTATCTTCCGGGTTTTTTAATTACTCTTCTCTGGTTGTCTGCAATTTTTGAATACATCATCATACAAGAAACAGTAATTATTTGAAATGTAATCCAGACTGTGTGTAATTTTTAAATTAAAATCATATCTTATACTCCAGGTAGATTTATACATCTATAGCCATTTTTTAAAAGTCTATATTCTAACCACAGAAAGTCTAAACAAAAATTATCTTGATTATAATACGTGACTGTCTACATGGGGTAACAATTAACATATCAGTAAATAGCAAAGACTAAACTTATGACACTAGTATAGTATGGTATTATGGTCATTTTACAACGTACATGCGTACATAATCAAATGTGTTTGTTTATCGCTTTAAAATATATGTACGTATGTATTTACAATTCGGAAGTTGTTGACAATCGTTATTTTAAAACGGATCATTAAACCTCAATTATAAGTTATTAATTAAGTACTCTCAATTATTTTCTTCCTGTCAATATCATAGTAACCTTTCAACTAAAATAAAAAATTATCCCATTAAGCGAATACCGAATACTCGGCGCATTAGTTGTAAAGGATTTTTAGTTTTAGTATTTATACAAATCTTGCGATAATACGATTCTCTTCAGCTAGAGCGTCTCAATCTGATGGCAGATCAGTATCCCAGGTTCACAAAGAAGAAAAATACAGAAGTATATAAACTGATCCTGACTTTAAATTGTGTTTACATTGTTTATAAGCAGCTATTATTAATGAAATCCTAATTAAACACTTTCTCGTATAATGTAAGAAACATAACCATTTTGTGATAGACTTGTGACGTGTATAGGAGGAAATCAAAGTACTGAAAGTACTCATGGATATTGAACTTACATGACTTACATAGCAACATGAAATGGAAACTAGTTCGACTATTGCTTGGGGGATGTAGAGAAACGTAGTATTTTGGTCCGCATGATAATTCATGCGCGCCGAGCGAGTGACTATCGTTCAGTTTCCAAAAAGATAGAACACAGCAGCAGAATGGTTCTGTTTAAGTGTAGTGTACTTCAAGGTCTGGATTGACTGATATTCAACTTGCAATTGTGATGAAAAACTTGATATCGACCAGGATATTCACAATCCTGTGTTTTTTCTAAGAACCATAATTAAGTTTTCAACAAATCACGCATGCCAGAGAGTGATGTAAGACGAGATAAAATAAATTCTGATCTTGAAACTTGTTCGGTATCTCGACACAACAATTGTAAAATTCTATTCAATTGCGTTGGTGCTATAATAAAGCCCCACAAAACCGGACCCTTCCGGACGGGTTTTCTGATATTCCGGTTTTCAAAGAACTTATGCTACATTTGATAAAAGTGGGACTTAAAATTGTCCGATTTTCAGAGAATTCCGGTTTTCAAGGAGTCAGTTTTTTTGGAGGTTTCACAGTATAAATCACATAGAAGATGAGGGGACATGTTATTATTGAACAACACTTGATTTCGCTCGTGTAACTATCAGTAAGAAAAATATACACAGGTGCGATCATAACATGGAAAACTGGGCATGCTAAATACAGATATACAGACTTTTTTTGGACGATTTGTTGGAAAGGCGAGCGATGGACGTTGACGCCAAGCTGGAATAACATTCCGTACATGTCCAGTAAGAATACCTCATCGCCTCGATGTTTTTTAAATAAGATTTGCAAACTAACCCGAAAAGTGATGTTTTGAAACAGTTGATCTTATCAGGGTATGTAAATAATAAAGCTGTAGGATCGAAACTAATGGATTAAACAGATTTAACTTAATATACTACTGCATCGCCTACGTTGAACAAACATTCTGAATAGGCGGGGAAGATAAAACGAGGAAATAATGAAAATAACCTAATAATATGGTATCATTTAACACATTTGGTACAATTCAAACATCTTCATAAACGTCCGGTTACCCGTTCTATATAGTTTCCTTTTAGAAGACCTACAAAATAGACAATATATATGTTTCGTTTACAAACACATGTACTAATATTATATTTGTACGTTTTCTCCCTTAAAGCTACACTAAGCTTCGGGAACAGTGTATTGTCATCATGGCCTTTGATAATACCAAATCTCTGGTACAGAATTGTAAATAGTCCATATAAAACGGAATGTCATACTAAAACACGAACATATACGTTTACCAATACCAAATGATCTTGAAAGGAAATGTGACTCTTCAAGCAAAAATGTTTACTATATATAAGGCCTTTACGGAGATTGCCGGAAAATATCCGTGAGTTTTCCTTTAACAAATTGATGGATAGATTACATGACATACAAGTAAACAAATAACACTGCAAAATGTTCTCTTCATTTATGGAAGTTTATTTCGACTCGTTAGACGTCACTGATATGTGCACAGTTCCGATCATTTACAAGTTACTAGTGCAATAACGAACAAGGGAAGTAAACATTTTTTTCGATTTAGATATTTGGACGAGCTACTCGTAAAACTTATCTCCCTTGACATCTCATGGTCAACGATTATCTCCGTAATTGTTTTTAAATACGTCGATAAAATGTGTAATTTATCCTACCTCTGATTTGTTTCGTGTTCTTCTTTCTTATATCTGCTTTATACTAGAAAAGTACATACTTTATATATCTATCCCTAATTACTTAAATTTGACAAATAAGGTCGATTTTAGTTTCCTCCATGTGCGGCTCCTTGTGAAAGGCTACGTTAGCACTGGTTAGAATACAGTCCAGGTAAACTGGTTAGGTGAACTGACCACCGTATATAATAACGTTGAAAAAAGCGGCGTTATACAACTGATATCTAACCAACGCGGAAATTTAATTCGCTTCGTTGCTCACTTTTATTAAATTAATAAAGTCATACCAAGCTGTGACGGTGTCAATAAATGACATCAACCATTATATATATTTTTTATTATACAATAAGGATTATGTCAGATTACTAAATAGATAGCAATGTGGGTTATACCACGGCAACGTTATTAAACACGTACACGTCATATATTCGTGAGAATACAATACACTTCCGGGTTCATCATCTTTATAATTAAAAATGAAAATACTAATTGATCATAAAGTTATGATGGAAATTGCCACAGTCAGCATGATAAAGAATATTATGGCATATTGTTACGTCAGTTATTGTCATTTAACACACTAACGTGCATTTAGACTAATCAATTATTTCCGAAATATAATATCGAACAGAACAGAATACAAATGCATGATTGAGACGACCAAATGTTTTAAAATCCATTAAACAATTATAACTAGAATCTATGTAATGGCAAAAGATCAATTAAATTATCTTAATATCCAGTTCATTAACATGATTGACACGAAATGCATAAATGTTTTAGTTTTATTACAATTATTACAAAGAACAAAGTCCACCAAAAAAGACATAAAAAAATACAACACAATTTTTTTGAAACGTTCTCTGATATGTTCTTGCAATAAGTTTAACATGAGTACGCCCTTCTAAAGGACTTGAGAGGAGAGTGGTGTAGGGGTAAAGCGTCGGGCTGCTAACCTAGAGGTTGCGGGTTCGAATCCCTACAGTGACGGAATTTAATCGGAACCTTCAAAATCCCTTCTTTCATTGCGAGTTCCTGTCAGAACCCAGAGAGCTTGCTCTACAATCGACGGAAAATAAACATGTTTAAATCTAGCTTAACTTGAGTACGCCCTTTTGACTTTTTAACTGCTGTATTTTTATCAACTTTTATAGTCAGGGTAATTCTATATATAGAACAGGGTCCCTGTTATAATCAATCAAATAACTCGTAGGAGTCAAACTGATCATTGATAGAGCTTGGTTGAAACTACGATGTAGAAAAACTGTAAATTTAACTTACGTATTAAGATGTTAGTTGGATTAAGTGTACGTGTTATCATTGTATTTAAGAGTACTCGTACGTCGTGATAACGTGAATATTTTCCCCTTTCTGTGTTTACATTTCAACATGATCTTTGGTCACACTAGCTTATGTAAAGCAGTATTCAGTGACCGTTTGGATTAAATTTAGTTCATAGCGATCTTGTACTTGTTGTGATTTTGTTCGCTGGTGGTTCATTTGAATAAAGGTAAGTTGCGAGCTTTCACATGAACTTAATGTCGTACGTTTTATTGTAGCCGTACTATTTCTGCATTCTGATTGATCATATCGCGTGTAGAACTCGTCTGGTTATATTCTCATGTCTGATAACCATATTATATGTGTTTCGATGGGTTACATATAGCAACGAACCAATATTGACCTGTATTTCGATGTTCTTGACTATGATTAGCTGCTAGCAATTCTGTAATGTGAAAAGTACATCTCAGGTGGCCATTTAATCCAAAATTAAACAATTATTTTATCCTCGAACCCTAGATAACTCATTCATCAGACTAGTAATGTACAAGCCGAGCCAAGCGGGTGAGTTATCTTTAATGCCGTGTGTCATGTGTGTTAGATCATCAACAATTTAAATACACTGTGTGGACATTTGAATATCACGGCACTTTAAGGCTAAACTTTAATTGTTAAAGACAGTAAATACTTCCCACTGTGGATGATTATCTCAGAGATGAGGAGAAGAAAACCCAATAGAAATATCTATGTATACGAATAATTGCCAAGTATTCGTTTTTATACCTGTGTAAATGTATACATACATTATGTGCGTATTCGGTTTACACTTTAACAGGGCCTTTGCTTAATTGTCAGTCTTAATTTCTATCTATTTTCCTAATTATTTGGAAACAAGATGATAATTATATATGTCTATTATCTAAACATATTCAAAATCATGAATGCCTCTAGTTGACCTACATGGTATACGATTTGTAAAGTTAAATATCCAGGCCCGACCCTATCCAAATCAACGGGGGAGCTTTTGTCCGGGAGAGCTTTTGTCCGGTCCGAATACCTGTTTTACGAGCTACTGATTGATATCGTCCATCTGAACAAAATTTGGTCTTGACCATACAGTATAAACAGAGCTTCCCTCTCCCGAACAGCAACCTTCCTTCAACAACAACGTGATATTTCACACTGCGTGATTTAACTATTACTATAACCTCTCTACAGTAACAACCTCTCAACAGCAACATATATTGCTACTCTCCAAAGGTGTTTGTTATGGAGATGGTGCAGTGAATGCATACCTGACAAACTAGTAATTGGTGCTTTCAATGTGCGGTACAAACAGAAGAACATGAAAGTACAATGTAATTTTAAAGAGAGATGTTATAAGCAATCAGAGAATTCCATCTTATTAGACTGTGTGTGACGTTGTGATATAAGAATATTGAACCTAATTTTACCGTATAATTTTAAACAGAAATGTCGGAAGAAGAAACACGCAAATTGTGGAAAGAAGAGTACAAGAAGGATTTTGTTTATCTGCACGTGATAGCGAGGTCACGTGCTCGTGGTGTTGTCAACATCTCACCGTATGCTATAAAACTGGAACTTTGGCTACGTATCAACAATATACCATTTGAGGTGAGTAGTCGAACACGTTTGATGTTTCACCAGTCCATAAACATTCGATACAAACCAAGACACCATAAAATTCAGCTGTGCAAATAACAGGACATATTTAAACATGTGTTTTTATCTTCTCTTGACAATCTTTCGAAATCTTTTTTTCAGACTATTGATTGTGAATCATTTTCATCTAAAGGACAAAGTCCTTTCATGCTTTTCAATGGCAAAGAGTATCCTGACACTAATTTCATCATTGAATTTCTGAGTAAATATTTCAACAAAGATCCTTATCCAGGGCTTAATGCTGTGGAGAAAGCTACTGCTCGAGCATTCCTGAAGATGACGGAAGAAAATACATCTTGGTGCGTATAGATATTTTCTCTGGTGTCTAATACGCCCCGTACATAAGTGTAGGGCTACAAATTGTGGTTATAAATTTGGTATCCGGTAACTACTTATTCAATACTAGGTACTCGTTTTCGTAGAATTTCAGAGTTTCAAACGTGTTTATCGTTCGCGATTGATAAAATGGGGATCATATTCCCATGGCAAGAGAAACAGGTTGTTGCCATCGTTGAACTTCCAGGGTCAGCCATCGTGAACTACTACAACAAAATGGTGGCCTACATATCATGTCCGAGGCACTTTCTTTAAACAAACGCCAAATAGTTCCAATCGGGTCACTTGGCGAGTAGTTCAGCTTTAACTCCTAGTTTTCACCCGGCTAGAACCACCTACGAGGGGTGATCTAGAATTAATGAGACTTTTGTTCGCAAATTTGTTTATTTGAATTTAGCACGCTGATACTCTGATAACATAAAGATAATATACTAAAAAAATAATATCTTTTGACATGTATAAATGCATCCGACACGTTGCTATAGTAACCTATGAATGAATAACGCTGTCTTTGTTTCAAAATTATACTCCAAATAGCCTTCAAATACTAGACCCAGTCTCATTAATTTTCGATCACCCCTCGTACTTTCAGCAAGTTAGATGGACAGCTTCCTCACAATGTTTAGGGGACAGTCATCACAAGTCAGGGATCATTTAACCACTCGCTTGTATATACTTGAGTGTTGCAATACCAAGGGTAATCCGTTGGTAAAATATTCTGATAGTATACTATGTATAAATGGGTATTAGTTTATACCTATAATTTTAATATCCCGTTTACTATGTGCTGATAAAGCTCGATAATTATCCCATATACTCATTTATAGGTCACTCCATGTGTCAGCATATCCCTGGTTGTATCTGTGTGGGTAGTAAATTTTAAAATTCAGTCTATACCTGAAACACATGACGAACGAATGACAATCGTAACTAATCGGGCATTTCCGTGACTGAGAATTACGCCTCGTACATGTATAAGTGTTGGTTGTTACACGCTTTCCGGTCACTACTTTTCCAACCTACTCGTTTTCAAGAATCATTCTCAGAATTACAGGCTTTCAAACATGTTTATCTTTCGCGATTGATAAAATGGGCGTCAAGTTCCGGGTTCATGGAAAGAGAAACAGATTGTTTCCATCGTTGGATTTCCAGGGTCAGCCATGACAGAGAGTAGCCCGTGAACAACAACGAACAGGCGGCCATGCTTATTTGTCCGAGGGTACTTTTCTTTGGACAAACGCCAAGGAGTTCCGATTGGCAAAGACAATAAATTTCTTCAATGATTTATCTTACGAAAGTCATTCGTGACATTAGCGGCATCTGTACTGTATCTTATCACTATTGTTTAACGACCGATGTCATTCGTAATATACAAATTAAAGTGTAAATTTGATTGAGTACACTTAGTAATATTATTCATTGTGTATAAACTATTTCGTTCTTCTACAAATTTGATAAATGCACTTTTTTTAAATCAATACCCAAGTAAGGGTTATTCAGTATACAGTTAAACCTGTGCTAGCGACCACCTTCAAATAAAGACCATCATGTGAATCAATACCATTCTTATAACAACCGCTATTGATTATTTAGATCACAATGACCTCCGAATAAAGGTCACATGTCAATGTAGGCCACATTTCGTCTTTTCTATGGATGGTCTTTGCTCACAGGTTTGTCTGTATCTTAAAGCTAGTTTATATTGTATACATGGTATACCATTCATATTTCAGGCCCATATTTATCTATAGATATGTAGAGAATATAGACGAATATTGTGAATATTTCTCTACAGATCTACCATTGGAAGTTCGTAAAAAAATATTAGAAAACTTGAAGGAATCGGTAAGTATCGGTAAAATGCATATAATCATATTATGATACAAGACTTTACCTGGGATTCGCGAACCTCTGCTAATAATTTAATATCAATGATTATGTTACTTCTGAGTGATTAATATCAATATCAAAAACAGCATTTATTCAGTAATTAAGCAACGAGATGGTCATGTAAAAAAGACCTATTCTACCTACATGTATAATATACACGTAGATAGGGAAAACGTACGAATGGACTGTGTACGAATGTAGCCATTCATTTATTTATATCAGTGGGCCTAACGACACAGCCGCGGCCCTTGAATCTGTCAAAATGTATAGTAAAGGTATTTGCTTATACACATTAAAACATTACTACATGCCCTAAACTGAAATTTTAATTATTATCTGATTTAAATACGTACTACATATGTATTTTATTTTGCCATTTGTTGCATGCATCATTATTATGTAAGTTTACTATTTTATGTTGATATTTATGATATGTATGTATGATAACGATTGAGCTTAAGGCTTAAGTAAATTAATAAATATTATTTTATGTTCTGTTAAATGTATGTAAACATACTTTGTTCTTTTTAGCATTGAGTAAGTTCAAAAAGTAAGACTGATTGTCAATACTTAAGAGTAATAAATGAGCATGTGTATTTGTATAGCTTTCACTCCCACGAGCTGATATTTAACCTCACTACGCCCATCTTTTCATATTAATTTTTATAATCCTTTTACTGTTTGAATGATCTATGTTGTATTTCTTATCGGTTTGTTGTGTGTCTCTTCGTCTTTGCTGTTTTATTCGGCCAGTCCTTTTCACTATGGCAAAATGAGATTTACAAACTCGAGTTTTCATGGTGAAAGGCCATGCCTGTGGATATGGCCATTTTTTTTTTACTTCTGGGTATGTTCGAATACATTATCAATTATACACGTACATTTTATTTTAATTTCTCTGTTAACCCTAGATACTTAAGCTTGAAATATGAGACATGAAAATAAAATATATCACACATTGTAGTTGGCAGTTTTCCATATGAGCCGGAAACCAAACAAAACATAGTGAACGATAGTTCAAATTTTCATAGCCGTCACTCGCTCGGCGCGCTTTCATTTATGCAGATTAAAGTACTACGTTTATTCTACATCCGTTATGTAAATTTGAATTACTTCCCTTTCCATGTTGCAGTGTAAGTCTATGTAAGTTCAGTTTCCATGAGTACTTTCAGTACTTTGATTCTATTATTCAGGTTGGTAAGCGAGCAAGCGGTCATGGTATAGGTCGACATTCTGCTGAAGAAGTTCAGAAGATTGGATGTGACGACGTACAAGCCATCTCCGACTTCCTTGGAGACAAACCGTACATGATGGGTGATCAACCGACCTTGGTGCGTTGTTATTCCATTCATTTTGTAGATTAAAGTTTAAATACATGTTCGATCAGTTATACTCTAAGACTTTTGTATCCATAATGTTATTAATGCATGACCATTGTTAACCTAGAAACATTATGAGAAAATATGAGATTTGAGCTCGGAGGCCGATTTAAAGTTTTATAACCTTGTGGACAGGTTACATAGTGATTTAACACGTTCCTGATTGTATTATGAGCAAGTTTAGTAACCTTATCATCAAAAGGGTCTTAGATTTCGTCAATGTTTTCTTTTACTTGGTCGATAGTTTCATGAAGATCTTAACTGTCATGTATTTCAGGTTGATTGTTCAGTATTCGGGGTCCTGTCACAAGTTGTGTATGTTTCCATGGGATATCCGATGAGGAAATATTTGTCAGAAAATTGTCAGAATATTTTAGACATGTTTGAAAGACTAAAATCCAAATACTGGACGAATTGGGAGGAGCAAACGAGGCAATAAAGAAGTGTTTATTTATTCTTTGAGTTAATTCCAAATTGTTCAGAAATGTTTAAGGATACCTCATGTTTTATGTATATGAATAAAGTTCTAAAAGCTGGGATTTAGTGTTGAATGTTTTGCCTGGTCCGATGCGTGTCACGTGTAAAAGGGGAAAGTCCTTTTTATACACTGTACTAATTCGTACTTGATACTCTAAATGTCTTATTTTGTTGCAAGTTATCATTGATGTACATCTTATAATATGTTTTAATCGCAGTATTATCAGATACATTAATTAATAATACAATTTGTAAGAATACAATTTGAAAAAGGGATTTAAATTCATATTATTTATTCTGATTTCGGTTAAACTGTAACTTTAATATGATTAGAAAGTCAACTGTTGGTATGTTACTTTTCGTTGAATCAAAGTACTGTGTCAAGTCATAATTCATTATATTCGTTTAATGCGGCCAACTTTCACAATATATATCATTTGGTAAAATGTTTTTACACACACTTTTACGCACTAATTTGGGAAATTCATCTCAAGAACTGCGTAAGGAAACAACTGTGAACAAAGAAACTCAGTTCTAAACGCATTCATGTACGCACTTTTTCATCATAATAGAACATAATATAATAGAAATGCGTAAATGTACGCACTTTACAAAAAAGAAGAAATTTCGGCACTATACAGAAGTGCGTAAATTCATACACTATACAAGATTTATTGAAATTTTACAAAATACACATGAAGAGTTACGGATCCAGGCGTGGGGTGGCATCAGGTCCCATTAAAATGTGTCTTGGTCCAAGCAGTCGCTATGATACTAGGTAACGTACAAATATAATTTGGACAAATATACAGATATACAGACACCATTTAAAGAATGAAAACACGTGCCGAGATGTCAAAAATAAATATAAATTCACAACTAAAGAAAGTGACCATCCCCTGGCTCTTTAATTAGCATAGTCTTACGCCTCCTTTGTGGATTGGTGAAGGAACGGTGCGAGATTTCAACATAAAGAAAGTCGGTAGAGTGGTATTAATGGCTTTATTGCTTTCTGTTTTCACTGGAGTTTATCATAACACCCACAGCCAGAGTCATTTGGCGACTGTCTACCTACAGGAAGACACCAGGCATATACCCGGATAGAAACATTGATCTTCCGCAAGCTAGCTGGGCCGCTTCCTCGCGCGTCAAAATTGGCCGCATGGTTGTGTTCGATCACTAGACGAAGGGAAGCTAGTGATTATTAGTGGGAGACCATACCACTGGACCTTGGAGACCCCTATCGCCATTGTTTAAGTTTTATAGTATGGATTTTTCTGGAAGTTCTGTATAATTATACTCCTACGGATAGATCTGTTAGTTAATGCAATGTTGTTTTACGTAATAAAAGTACTTTGAATATATCACATATATGACACACACGTACTGACTATATTTCCATGTTATATTGTTTTATCATTGTAAAGATTGTTTTAATCAGTTAAGTTTTATTTGCCACTCGGTATGTTAAGAGAATCTATAACCTGCACGTTTATAATTAAACATTTTTTTTAATGTAACGTAACTATGTATTAATTATCTATTAATTACGACTACAATGTAAGCTTGGTAAAAATCACCGCCTGCAATGTAACATGCAAATGATCGACACGACCAGTTGAGACCAAATCATATTGGACAGATGAATAATAATTGTGAGTCAAATTAAATTTACAATACACTAATTCCGAAAATATTTAAACATTAAACAAGCCTATTATTCGTAAAGCGAATCGTTTGTACCTTGTTTCTACCCTTTGTTGACGCCGTATATGGTTTACGCTGATAAAAATCACAAAATTATTACCCGGCGGGTAAATGTCGGCATGTGTGAAATGATACGAGCAAATAAACAAATCGTTTATATACAGGCTTACCATATGAATTACTAGGGTCAATGTATCCGGCCGAGTGGACAATTACTGGCTGAAACATTTATTTTATACGACAGTCAATCATCACGATCAAATAGCTTCCGGAATTACATTCGTGAACTTTAACCAAAAACCGAAGAGCGCTGGACATTCACTTTTTGGATATTTTTATCAAATATTTAGATAATAATGTCTTAATGTGATAGTAAGAAAAGGAACAAGTATTCAATACGTTTTGGACAGAAACTATACAAATAGAATTATCTAAAACATTATATCATGAATGGATATTCATTCTGATACAATATTCTAGTTCTGCTATTTTGAAGCAACATTGTGGAAACAGTGATTTTTATATTTGCCTCTTGGACCAATATCATAGAAAAAGACAAAACAAACTTTAGAGAAGGACGGTGAAACCATTCAGCAAAAAATGGAGTCTAGCGGCATTCGACGTGTTCTTCTTCTAATTGCGGTGAGCAGTATCCACTTCAATTGTAAGTATTTTATCAGTTTCGGTTTAAGGGGTTTGACCACTGAAGTACATAAACAGCCAAAGTTCATCTTCTATCTTCAGTTCGATTGACTTTTTCGAGACAAGTCTTCTTAGTTCTCAATATCAGCGTTCTCATTAGCTTTAATACATCGGTAGAGAAACATTAATGAACGGCTCTAAGACACAACTTTGATATTATACAAAAAATTTCCATGCAATTGGTTTATTTTGGTTACATAACGACCACAAGCAACTTATCATTTAATCATAATTATTCCAAGAAAGTTGAATAAGTTAACAAAGTGACTATGGTTGCTATATTGTATTGGCCTATAACTTCGCCAAATGAAGTATGTATATACGTCAGCGGTGCATGGTTAAAATATTCAACATATTTACAGGAAAATGATATAATGAAAAGATAATAAGTGAAAAAAATTCAATGAAAAGCATGGGTGTTTGTTAATACATAACAAAAATGATAAGATAATAAATCAAAGTACATATAGAAACTGAACTTACATAGACTTGCACTACATCATCCAACCAGAACTAGTTTAACAGTAGATCAACATTGTACTCATGTCCACATAAAAATTCATGCGCGCCGAGTAAGTGACGACTATGGAAAGCGGAACTATCGTTCAGTTTCCAAAAAGCATTACTTATTCTAATAACATGATTGGTATTGATGTAGTATATTAACACAATATGATATAAATGAAGATAATTATAGTCCAAACTATATGCTACATAAAAATAATTACATGTAGTCGTAAAGTTCAGTAAAGAAATCAACAAGTTCGTATAAAAAATGATTTTAATTTTAAAAAAAAAGTTATCAAATCACTAGCCTTCATTGCTTGGCTCGAATCTCACCCTGGCTCAGACCATTTGTATATGGGAGGAAGCTGTGCGACGTGAAACGCGAAAAGGTAAATTCTGATAAGTTACAATGCTTCACTTAATGCGTGATGTTTATTTCTTTAATTGCATGTTAAATTTCATTACATTTTTACATCACTTTACGATGTATAATTTATTTTATCATTGATCAAAGCAGGAACTAAAGAATTCAAGGAATTTAAAAAAAAAATGGTGTTTTGTTCTGAATTTACGTTTATACGGAATTAAGATTATGTTTTCTATTTAGACCACAGAACATTTTAGTTCAATTGCATTACATGATAATAACTGTATTTCAAATCTGTACATACATAAAAATTATAAATTATGAATAATACCTTGCTATGATAATCTGTAAGGAACTTAGTTATAAATGGTGTGGCTCGTGCATTTATAAGAATCGATTCATAGACGATTTTACGAAATGTTTCTTTGAGATTACTAATTGTTGATATCGAGGAGATGGTCTTTAGTGTATACATTAATTCCAAAATTATAATATTTGATCGATTAAGAATATGTAAGCTCGTTCGGTTTATAATACACTGTCCGAAACCCCGAGGGTGAAAAATTGTTATCATCATTTGAACAAATTGAGCGATGAAAGATGAACAAGATATTAATGTTTGAGAGCATCTGTTTCATTAATATGACATTTGATCGGCTCGAACGCTTACCCCATGGGCAATGTTTGGCTTTGGTATGTCCGAAACATTCTTAAAAAATTACCTTTTGTTTGCAAATATAATAACTTGTGTGTTTATACAGTCCATCTGTTATATGTCAGTATCGTTTATTTTAGTGCACGTCTTCTTTAAAATGTACATATTTCTGATTTATAAAAAAAAAAGTTATATAACTTTCTCTGCAACCTATGGTTACTACTGAATTATTTATACGTCTGGCATGTATTGACAGGAACGATTTTCCATCCATCTAAATAACAGACAACAGAACAGAACAAAAACTTTATCTAGACATGAGTATATATAACAGTTCATCATCATAACATACATGTATACATATATATACATACAATTACAAGTGCATGCTTCTTCAATAAATGTAATAACGTAATAAATAGCAATTCAGTAAATATATAATGGAAAAATATTAGTATTAGCTCTTATTTAGCAAATTGCGGCTAAGTAAAGTCAAGTAAAATAATCTACATAGACAAACTACCATATCATACTTATTTAATTACATACTAGTATCGATATAATCTGGGCAGCACCAGAACTATCACAAACACTTAAATATGGGACATAAAGTTAAGGCTGGTATTTTTCGTCAGCGTTTGAAGGTAAGGAAAATATCCTTCGATAATTGATTCACACAAGCTGGCTTAGGTCACGAAAACTTGAATTTTGTTTTCACTTAAACATCCGCATCATTTAATTCAGTGCATTTTAAGAATCTTTGAAACCGAAATTAGCTGTATCGATTACTTGACATATTAATCATAGCAATGCAATATTATATTAAATCCAGACCCATGCCCCAAGTTAGATTTCACGTACATGCATGCGTGCATACAAGTCCATAATACTTGAATTTCATTAACTCTGCCTCTTTATCTCTGTGCAGATTTCCAATTTTAAACTAATATTTCATGCTAGATTTTTGCGATTTAAATCATTATTTATTTTCCCAAAAAAAATCACCTATCGACTAGGAAGTACGGTCAGTACTTTATTTCTCAATTAACTTATTACGACAATTTTATACTCTCGTAGTAAACTTTGAACCCGGATTTTCAACAATATTTTGAATGTAATGTAAAGTTTATGTTTACGTACTGATGCCAATCTTATTATTATATACACAATAATATGACCGGTCACATATAAAAATAACATGCGTGGTTATTTATGTTTTACTCTTCCGTTCAGCTGGACAATCTGATATTTTCTTTCATTTCCGGCGAAAACAACCGACATTATTATTATTATTTACAATATTTGTATAGTACTTTTATCACACATATTTACGTTCAAACGTGCTTTACAAACAAACAACTAAACAAAGGATAATTGTCGCGACTAACTGACACACACTTTGTTCCATTTAACATTATCCTCACTTTTTTTTTCAGACACAGAAGGGCAAATAAATTGCTATGATAAAACCGGAAAATTTTATTCCTTTGGAAGCGAGTGTTATGAACATCAATGCCATTGTAAATCTAGCTCCGATAAATGCGACAAGGTCACCGGGGAGTGTCCAGGAAGTTGCCAAGATGGGTGGACAGGACCCTCGTGTCAGTTCAGTAAGTAGGGCAAAAACAGACAAACTCTATGCACGAAGAAGTTTCCTAATAATACAAATCAAGCATGTACTTGTGTTATGTACAGGGGACATAACGTGCTTCGATTGTATCTGTCATCAATACAATACACTGCTCAAGTCAACATGGTCTGAATATATTGTGAGCAGGACTATCACTTACGTTTTTTGATAGTTTACATATCGGAATCGTATGATGTCACTTGATTCTATCGTAAGCTTTACTTAATCTGAAATATCATGACAATTTACATTTAATTGTGTTCAAGTCTTTGGTTGCATTTTTCAATGATGTCATGTGCAATATATCTTTATGCATACATTTGTAATTATAATGTGACGTGAACTATCTATATGACGGATTACAAAAGTTGAGTACTGTGTGTTTCTTAAAAGGTGTGCCTATAGTTAAAACACTCAATTAGTTTGCTGACTTTATAGGCTTGCTTAATTTTATACACTGTGACATTTGTGTATGTGTATTGGAATTACACGGCACCTATACAGTACCGTGCTACAACCTTATTAGTCTGGAGCACTATAACCTTATCATCACAATATCGTAAGAACACATAAGTATTGTTTTAGTCCTTTTTGTGGATTTCCTCTTTACACTTAACCGTATCACTTTCATCATTGTATAAATCTAAACAGAAAACCCCGCCTACAAAATGCCGGTTGACAGTAACTATGGCGACGATGATGAGGACGTCACTGATGGCAACGAGGGATCATGTTCGTCTCAGGATGATACAGGATCCAATCCATTTATTCGTGTGTCGCTAAGAGACGAAATCTACGTGTCAGAAATTAACATTTTGTTCAAGAACTACAGTAAGTGGGCATTGAATATACAGGGATTGATATAAGACAAAATACTGTTACAATACAACGTTACTATCCACCATTTAGTTTATTACAGTTCAGAAAAGTTTCAATGAGCATTCTGTCTTCTCAATACACACAAACATGGTGAAATACCTCAATATGTACATTTTATATTCGAATTATTAATGAACATATTCAATACATAGTCGAATATACATTGTCCGGATATGGTAGAAGTTTTGTATTTATCACATGAGTATGCTTTGTAAAAGTGTCGATCACATCCGATAAAACAACTTTGAATATCAATTTCATAACAAATTCTTAAGTATGCGCGGTTTGCAAAAATAATTATGCTTCTAATATCACCATACCTTTAAAGTAAATGTATGGCTATGTTGAAATATGTTTGTAAATTGTAGAATAAGTTTTACAGGTGAATAGTATACCGTAAAACTCCTGAAAACCGACCCTTCCGGATTTGGGTTAAAGTCCAGTTTTCTGAGAATTCCGATTTTAAAAATGGAACTTGAAAAGTCGTCCGATTTTCAGGGAATTCCGTTTTTTTTGGGTGGAGTCCGGTTTCAGGGGTTTTACCGATTTTGTATGTAAGATTGCTCTGTGTTTACATTGTAGCCGCCGCTAAGGGGTTTCGCGTATACGCCGGGCTCAGTGCTACCAGAGACCAAACCACGTTGTGTTACACAGATCCTGATGACGACACAACTGATAATCGTGTCCATGTTCTATGCACAGAACGCATGTCTGCAACCTACATCACTGTTCAAGTACAAGGGAATACAAAGCTTGAGATCTGTGAATTAGATATACCAATAGGTATGATAATATCACTATTAATTTTCTAGATAACCCAAAATATGAACGCTTTGTTCTTTATGTGTGCGTTCGATCAGCCTTAGATACTAGCACTTAAGTAAGACATTCTGCCTTGCACGCCTTGGATAGTTCATTTACGTAATATTATTTCATTACGTTTGGCAAACCTGTGGTGACATACCAGCATCGTGGACTAATTTCGCGTGAATGAAATGTTTAATTACAAGACAAGTTCAGTTACTTATTTCAAAGATATCAATGCCTCAAATAAGCAGATTTTATCAAAATAATCATTCTTAACTCAATAGACATCCTAATAATTATTAGCTAAGCTTGTTGTGCAAACATTCCTTTCAGGTCGCCATTTGTCATACGCCAAACCAGCTTACGCGAGCATAGCTGAGAAGAACACCGGGGCTACAGTGGTTGATGGAAGTACGAGTGACTTCTATGCCAGTAAACAACAAGATAACCCCTACTGGTACGTGGACCTGGAACAGCTGCACACGATAACAATGATACATATAAGAAACAGAGAAGACGGTAAGCTTGCTTCAAAACAAATCCAAAATATGGCGACATTCTTTTTCAGCATGAATCGATTTAAACATGCATTGTGTTTTAATTTGGAATGCACGTACTGTGTGATGCATGACGTGCTCTGTAATGCCAAAAGCCTATATTGTTTCCAAGAGTCTGATGATGTAGAATTGTGTTTACATTTTGATGCACATTCTCTTTGCAGTGGCTTATTTTATCATTGGATTCCAAGTACATCTAAGCAACAGTACTGACTTCGAGAATGATGGCGTGTTGGTCTACACTGATGCCAGTTCCAGATCTAATGTACAAAACGACCTCATTGTTCCTGTAGATTCATTACAAGCAAGATACGTTCGTATTTCAATCCCTGACGATAGAAGAAGACTTCACATGAGGGAGGTTTGGGTGCTAGGAGGTAGTGTATACTTCAATATACTTTCAGAATGAATGTTCGACTTGAGTGCGTTTGTTCGAGACTCGGACCTCCTTGATAATTTGGTGTACCAACACTGGGTGATTCAGAATGGAGGTCGAATGCTTAAAACTTTTCCTTCGCTGTATCAAAAAATAACCGCCGTATATGACTGAAAAATAGTTGAAAACCGGCGTCAAACCCACTGAAAAAAAATACGGAAAATATATAAAATCGTGTTTTTTCATGTTATCAAGTTTTATATTAAAGTTGTACTTACTTTCTGAAATAAAAGACTCACTCGCTAATCTGCAAACAATAAGTATATAAATTGTCTCCTCTATGTGTTTGACATGATATCTGCATTTTTCTTTATTTCGATTTTTACTTCAGGCTGTCCTGAAAACCTGTGTGGATTGGATTGCACAAAGATGTGTTTTTGTGAAGGAAACAAGGCACTACTGGCTGTAAATCAGATTGAGGGATCTTGTCCTGGGAGATGTGAACGTAACTGGAGAAATGTTGACGGATTTTGTAACACGAGTAAGTGACTGGTGTTTTACAATGTGCAAAATGATTAAAGTCCCCCCGACTAGCTTGAGTGAGTTTCAGAAAGGATTCGAAAATATAGTACTTCTGGTTCAAAAGCTGCGAGGAATGTTTTAGACTTTTAGGTTGACTAAAAATTATGTAAGCATCAGTTGTAACTTGTTTTGAAGTTTTATTGTTATGTCTTGATAAAGATGGTCCACTTCGAAACTTTGGCATTACAGTTCTAAAGTTTCTGTGTGTTGTTGTTGTTGTTGAATTCACTAAATATTTGTTTGAAGCAGAAATAAAGCAACTGCATGTTGTTTAAAACTGGTAGGTTGGTAACCAAAAGAAGTAGTAGACAATTGACCATGTCAATATGATAATTTCATTGTTTCCAGGTATATGCCCCTCCAAGATGTTTGGGTATCAATGTAGATACGACTGTAAATGTTCAGACATGTGTGAGCCGTGGAGTGGACACTGTTTACCAGGACTGAGCTCGTGTGAACGTCATTACTATGGACGCCGTTGCCAAGCGTGTAAGTTTATGAGTATTGTATAAACTTCGATATGTAATTCTTGATATGCATTTATCATAACACTGGAACGATTATTCTTATAATCATGCGACCGACCATCCTAGGTGGATTGTGTAGCTCGGGTGACCTAGCACCTTTGTCTCTTTTACTAACACCCAAGCATGGCCAAGCTAATCAGTAAATGATTGCTTACCATAACTTTAGAAGGACTGACAAACTTCTATCAAATAATAGAAATATACTGTATATAATATTTAGGACTTTGATAATTTATGCTGAATCTTCACAGATAAGAAGTTGATATCATGTTTTATGTTTTACATATATTGTATTGCTTGACTTTAAATTGTATGTATACAATTTAATGTTTATAAAATATATGTTATGTTATTATCTTATGACGAGTGTCACTCAGTCAATACTTGCCACAGCCTGATACTATATGGATCATTTGCAGGAGTTAAATATGCAATTAAACACCATTACTGAACAATGTCTTGAATTATATTATTAAGACTGACTACGTATACTATCATTCCAGTTAATGTCATAGCGGATACAAGGTTCACTCTTCAAGGCTTTAGTTCGAATTTCGCCGAAGCTCGAGCCACTGTGGATGGTCGTGTGAACTCTTGTTCCGAACCACTGACCGGAGATTCACCCTCTTGGTTTGTTACTGTCGGTGGTGAAAGAAGAATTGATCAAGTGTTGGTACATGTTAATGGTACGTAATTTCACAACATTTTGGTATAAAGGTATAATGCTAGCTTTGTGTAACATGTCATTTACTCGTGATAATGCTTGTAAGAGATACCATGTTCCATGTTTAGGCTATTTACTCTTCGAAACTGAAAATTATGTTAGTAATACTCATTATAATACTCTTTTATTTTAAATTCCTATGCTTGATGGCATCCTTGTCATCTGTTGATTTAAATATACACTTCTCGCAAGGCAGTTGTAATTATAGAAACATTTATGATGGTCATTGTGCTCATCAAATAAATAACATTACCTAAAACAAAATCAGGATACACTGGTGATTCGATTTGTTTTGATTGTGTTTTTTGTTTTTGTTTTAGAATATGACATTTATCAATGTCGATATTTTGAAGGCAGCACCATACGCTTGAGTTTGTTTCGTTTTCTTTTTATATTTTTCTACTTACAAACATACATGATGTATTAATTTTGGTATTATAGAAAGCAGTACAGAATATGGTATAGATGTTTACACAGAATACGATGAAAGTGCACAATACTGTACGGTAAACAAACTTGGACCTGGTCAGTACCTGGCCAGGTGTGATAACGAACTGGCCAACTTGGTTCGAGTCTCATCAGCAGATAGCATGCAAATATGTGAAGTCGCCATATTAGGTATTTTATTAACTAATCTATTAACTAATTGTATACCGTCAAAATGATTTTTTATCTGTGCAACATTTTACACATCGTATAAGTCATATGAAAAATCAATCTGTAATAAAATGAAAGTAAGTGCAGCACATTCATTCAGCCACTTCCAAAAGCTTCATTGTGAAGTGCATCAATATGTGGAACAAAATTGTCGTAATGTAATAAGTTAAAGATAATGACACTTTCTTTCTCTAAAGGTTCTTTTCCGAATTTCTTGTTTTAAGATAGCAATTGTTATGGGTTTAATTAGATCATGATTAAATGGAAGTCCTGTCTTGTACTATTGTTCTATTTCTTTCAAGAATGCGCGGACGGGACATATGGACCTTTATGTTCAAGAATGTGTATTTGTGCTGACAGAAAACCCTGTGATAAAATTACCGGACTTTGTCCTGAAGGTGGTTGTTCGTCTGGATACAGAGGAGACACATGCAGCCAAGGTGTGTATATATACACGTCCTCATTCAACAAAGCTTGTGTTGTTTATGAATGCATATATATAACTTAATTTACTGGGCGATTAACTAAAAAGTTCAAAGCCAGTCACAGATTTTACTTTGGCTTAACGTTGGGTAATCATGGCTGCTTAGGGTGGAAAGTAAAATAATTATTCCAGGGAGATGCCGACAGTGAAATAATTCAGTCTTGATCATTGACAAGCAGCAATACACGTGTAAATAAAATATAAATGCAGAATTTAAAGAATGTTATTGAAACAATAAGACTCGGAAGTGAAAGAGAAATCTTGTGAGGCTCCGGGCACCAGCTAGTAAATTGTGTTTGCATTTTTTTGTTGTTCGTTTCAGAATGTTTCGCTGGAAGATACGGTGATAATTGTGAAGTAGAATGTGGCTATTGTAACGCTGGTTCCGCTTGTAATGTTTTGAATGGAAATTGTCCCCGACCTTGTCAGCCTGGTTGGGAAGGGAACCGATGTGACGTAGGTTAGTGTCAATTGTGTGTTTAACGAGTTTCTGATCAACAGCAGTGTGACACGAAACAAATTTAACCTGACCAAAGAGCAAAAATACCAAAATTACCATTCCTTAACTTCACTCCATAATAGTTCCAAGATAGTTCAGAACGGTTGGTCATACGGACAAAGAGTGGTTAGAAGTTTTTACACCAAAATGATGAATAAAGAAAGCTATTTCCCATCGGAATAACGTTTGACAAGAACAAACCAGTTATACAAAGGTTGTATGTCGAAAACATTCAGTAAGCATAATATTAAGTATTGTTACGTATGCTTCATTTATTAACCACTGCGATTGGCATCTTATAAATACTTTTATTTATACTTCAGAATGTCGGAATGGAACTTACGGTGCTGACTGCTCACTGACTTGCGGAAAGTGTAGGGACCGTGACCCATGTGACAAGGTGACAGGGGTGTGTCCTAACGGCTGTGATGCCGGATTTAAATCAGATAATTGTACTGTCGGTAAGTTCTACGTACTGGTATATTCATTTGACTTATCTATGCTGTTGTAGTTCTGATTTGACTAATCATTTAGTTTTGTAATATTTGGGCGTTCTTGTCACATGCAAGTTGTTCTATGGAACTAATTGAGCTTTTTGTATTACTGTTCATCACCAGAATGTGAGGATGGAAGATTTGGCTTCAACTGTAATGAGACATGTGGTTATTGTAAAAATAACGAAGTGTGTGCTAAGGAGGACGGTAAATGTGTAAATGGCTGCATCATGACAAAGAATCCACCCACTTGTAAAGAAGGTAAATAAAATAAAATATGACTTCATCTTAAAACCTTCCATTTGGATAATTATTGTTTTGCATTCATAGTTATCTAACACCTGTTCATTGAATGTATACATTGTCGCACACTAATGGGAACACTTACGGTGCGATCTATCAAACTATCCAAAAAAGAATGCAAGTTGAAATATGTAAAGATACTGACCAACATTTTTATACTGTTATTATTCATTCATGGTGGGATTTAAAACGTGTGCTCTGTTTTTTTTTGAACTCCTTTTTCAATATGTACATGTTACACAAACGTGGCCGATTGGTTACAGTGTCTGCCTTCTGAGCGGGGGATCGAAGGTTCAAACCCCAGTCAATGCTGGTTTTAACTGATGCAGTCAGTTGGTGACTATGATCGCCATGCGTCCGAAAAAAGAGAAGGAATTCTAGAGGTACTGTAGGCACAAACGCTATATGTGTCATAAGTCAACTTAGCTGGCCCTTTCATTAGGGGTGACACTAAACCTTTACATTTTATTATAACAGATTGTCCGCACGGAACGTATGGTCTGAACTGTTTGAGGAACTGTGGGAAATGTGTGAACAATAACACGTGTGATCTTATTTCCGGTGTATGTAAGAATGGGTGCGATGCTGGTGTTTATGTGACGACAGACGTATCTATGTGTAAAGCTGGTAAGTGTGACATGTCCAATGCTATACTCGGGACAAAATCTTACCTATTTGGTTCACCTATGTTTTGGTAAGCAAGAATGATGTGTGAACCAGTTTGAAATATATATTTAAATTCAAATGAAACGTATAGCATGTTGGGACACGTGCAAGCCGAGCTACCTCACGTTAATCACGCCTGCAATAAATCAGATATACTGTTAGGAGGGACTTTACGTATAGATACGGTATAAGTGAACGTTTGGCTTTGGTATTTACTGGACAAGTCTAATATGTTCCGATTCAATGACTTACGTACTTTAATCACATATTTTGTTGCTTTAATAAGATGAACTATTTGTTTTCTTGTCTTCCAGTTTGTCCAGATGGCAAGTACGGTTATAACTGTTCGCGGCAGTGTACAGAAGGGATCTGTAAAGGTGGGGACATATGTGATAAAACTACCGGTGCGTGTTTGTACGGTTGTCTGGTTACCGGATATCAGGAGCCATTTTGTACTGCAGGTATGGACTAAAATCCACATTTAAGCCGTTACAGGCCGGTTTTGTTAAATTGTTTATACTAATTGACCATATTCTTTAAAATAAATACGTAATTAAGTCAATATTTCCGGTGATACAAATCTTACTATTGATAATGAATACATATAAGTATGAGTGTTATTTTCCGGTAAATATTGATCAGTTCAGATAAAATCTTAATGTGTTTGAGTTTCCGCATGTGTTTTGCTAACAATGTTTATTTTAACGTTTTAACATCTAAACGTCTCTTTGTATAGTGTCTCAGGTAATATGCTCTGTGTTTTTTTTTAAATCAATCAAGTAACATGTATACGATCGTATACGTTTATGTGCGAATTCCTAGCAAGCAATTGACTCGGTTTGCGCGGAGAGGCATAGTGCGATTGTATTAAACTGTCAAAGTTGAATAATTCCATGGTCGCTGAATGCGCTCATATTTTACTTCTTATCACAGTCGATAGCTGTCGCTTATTTTATCCTAAGGTAATGTTCCATTCCACATGTTAATGTGATATTATGTAGCGCATCGTTCCATAAACGTATTTTCGTCGCCCGGTATAATGAAGAGATATAGAGTAATTTACGAAAGTAATCGAAGCGAATATTAAATGCAAGAATTGACCGATTGGCAGTTTAATAAAATCACACAATACAAAGAGACAAATATTCTGTTGATTAACTAATTTAATGAAGTTGTGCATGAATGTTTTACTAACCATCTAATCAAACATATTGTCGCCTTAAAACTGCTTGTCTAGGGGTACAAATCTTCTAGTGATACATTATATTAATGTAAGAGTTACGTCCCATTTTCGACGCTACCCAATTGGGTCTCTGTTCGATGCTTGTAGAAAATATATTTCCAAGAAAATAGGGTTTATATCAACATTATCAAGACATACACACGTTATAGCAATAAAGCAATATCTCCCCGAAAAGCAGTTTAAGGTAACAGTAAATACACATTTCAGCCCCCGATATAATCAACTTGAGTTTATTTATGGTCGAATAAAATTGTAATTTATTCGTAAATTGCCGTCATTAATGCTAGTTTTTAAGATAAAATACTAAATAACAGAATATAACCATGAACATGTAAGTGTCAAGTTATCATTCAAATTATTAGTTTATAAAAATTGAACAGCTTTGAAAACTAAATTTTGCTATCATAATTTTGAGAATTCCAGTTGGTTCATACACGTGCTTTTTGCTATTTCCTAGCACGCACAACTGTTTACAGAATATTGAAAAACTACGGACTGTGTGGATTACGGATACATTTTTTAATGAGTGTTTAATATCCGGCTTAAGTCAAGTGCATGCAACACGTGTAAAAACCTGTTATTTAAAAAATGTAAACAAATTAAACATAAAAAACAAACTCAAGTTGAATCAGATCACCAGGGCTTTATTGTTTACATCTGCATGTGCTGTTATTTCTTCGTTCACTCTGTAGAGTGTTGCGAGGGGACATTTGGTCTGGAATGTCGTCATAAATGTGGTTTGTGCATGGATCGAGCCCCTTGTAATAGAAGCACCGGGCATTGCCCAGCAGGGTGTGAATCCGGATTTACGGGGCTCAAGTGTTTGGATGAAGGTATTTATGTTACTGACGCGACTCGTAAAATAAAAAAGTTGAAGCCTTTTTGGGGCTACTTAATTTACTTTGTAACCATATTTCTATTTTCAAGTGCTTAAAGCAACCATTGTAAATGAACTTTAAAAGCGCGGTTTACAATTCTTCTCAGTGTAGATTATCTAATTTCTTCACTTAAAGTCGACTCAAATTTTGTACTAATGCATGATTTTTCCCAGTAGGTCTATTTTATCGATTAAGATATTAACGGAACAGTTTTATCCGACTTTCATAGTAAATATCCAGTATTTTCTTAAACTACGTTTTCTTCTTACAGTATTCACATTGATTCATTGTGCTTCATTAACTGTTTCATGACGATTGTTATAATGTAATGTCATTAATATAAACTTGTTTTATTTTAATATATAAAACCCAATTGGGCTTTTGACATAATGATACTTAAAGGACCCACTGCTATTTCCACACAATTGATCAGGCTGCATAAAGTTTAAACGTAGTCCGCAATTACCCATTTAAATCGCGAACTGCACTCTATAATGCAACTCACAATTCAAAAAGTGTTCCCGATGAAAATCACGATTCGATTTGCGAACTGCGCTCTGCTCGTACACTGCAGTCCGCAATTAAACAAAAAGTTTAGATGGCCCATCACGGACTGCGAGCTGCGTTCTAACTTTATGCAACAGATTGAATCATATAGTTATAACTGAATGTCGGTCTGAATGAATACATATTCAGTTTTTGTTTATTTCCTGTTTTAGATGCCGCCCTGTCCACGGTAAGCATCGTTGTATTGATAATTGGATTCATCCTGGCGTTAGTTGGTCTCACTGGGGCGTTTATTGGATGGTGGGTGTATAAAAAGTATGTATAAAACAGTAAGACATTCATGTTAGTGTTTTGCAAACGTTATTTTCGGTTAGAAGTACATGTGTAAGAAGTAAGTGTGATGTTAAATATCCATAACACACTCTGTTTTAGATAGGTATTTACAACTTTATGGTTTATTGTGTAATTCTTTAGAATGGACTTCGCTATTCTGTACCCTGACCCCATTGTGGCAAGTATAAGAGTAAAATCAGGTAGTCTGTCTTGATTAATTGATGAGCTGGTTCTCGTACCATGTTGCAGTGCACCAAAGGCTTTGTACAGAGTCAACGGGAACCAATTTATGTAAAATGATGTTACGGCATATCTTTGATTACATGCATGCTTAAATTTACTTCAGAGGGTCGCTACCTTGGTCAGGTTTAACAGTTAGAAAACGTAAACGCAAGTATGGCGCTGATGCTCCTAGAAACTCGGTTATCTCCCGTGTTTATGAAAACGACCTCAAAGGGGACTCAGGTGAGTTTGTATTACATATGTATAACTTACGTTACCTTATTGAACATTTTTAAATCAGTTATCATTTATGTACCATTGGTGCGGTACGTAGATACACCATTACTGCTTTGGTGTAATGCATATGGACACATTCATAGTATCATAAACGTTCAAGATAATTACTGCAGTCTTTTAATATTCATACGTATATATATAACTTGTATTTTTCACAGAGCCAGCAAAGTTGAAACGTAATGGATCCGACTCAAGTTCGTATATCATTCCCGAATCTAAACCTAGAGGAACCCTAGCTGTGGAGGATTTCTGGGACTTCGTTCACGATCGGAAGTCTTCAAGACCGGAAATGGCTCAACAATTTAAGGTAAATTTTGTTTTTATATAAACGCCGGATTAATTAGTTGCTTTGGGAATTTTTAAATTGTTTGATATGAAAAATCACAAAACGTACTCAAGGATACGGAAATTACATTGACATGCACTTCTACATGGAACGGGAACTAGTTTAACAAGTGCATGGCGGATGTAGAAAAATGTACTACTTGGGTACTAATCAAAATTCATGCGCGCTGCGTGAATGATAGCTATAGAAAGTCGAACTATCGCTCAGTTTCAAAAAAAGAAACATTGAATCTATTTAACTGTTGACAATATGATGTTGCTTTTTTTTTCAGGATTTAGCTGTAGGACTGACACACCCCTGTGAAACTGCGAAGAAAGCTCAAAACCTTCGCAAGAACAGATATAAAGAAATATTTGCTTGTAAGTAGCTCAACGAGTAGGTAACCTTTGTCATTAGAAAAATGTACTTTATTTCGGTCGTAAACATTGCTTATTCTATTATTATGTAACGAAATCGAATTCAGCGGGGAGTTGTTAAGTAATTGAAAAGAAAACACGTAGTTGTTTTTTCTCGTAAGTGCACTTAGCAAACTTTACCAGAAGTTTGCCGACAATGCACGTGCCTTTTATTGACACTATTTTTTACGTGTTGCACGACAAAATGAAATTCGTCCTTTGACGAATGATATCATGTGTCTGTTAATAAGCCTGACAAAATTAGATGAATTAGTTACTAGATGGTGTGATGAGCTCTGATTATGATGTGTCCCTGTATTAATGGTTTCAGTGGGGTTAATGTCGTTTTTGATATTTCAGTTACATATACTGCGGTCGTTTTTCCTAACCATTTTTCCTGGGCTGTATTCTGACCGGAACTAATTTACGCTTCAACAAGGGGCCGGTAACTTCTCCACGTGGGGAGGAAAGTGGGCAATGTTATATCAATCTATTTATGATTTAGATAATGGTACAATGTAATAATGATGTTATACAGTATAGAGACTAAGATGTATACATCTATACATTGGGACCACAAAAGAAACATGAGATTTCTCTCTTTTTTTTGTGCTATCCCAGGCGTGAATGTGATTGTCATGACCAGTATTATGTTTTAACATTATGATTTTATCTTCATTACATGATTATTTATCTATTTTTAATACATGTTAATATTTTGCATATTGTACTTTCACGGTGCCATGTCACATGGTACATTCATTTCTGAAATGAATCATATATTTTTCAGACGACCATTCGAGGGTAAAGTTAGATATTGTTCCAGGAGATAATGGCAATGATTACATCAATGCTTGTTATATCAGTGTAAGTTTTGAAATTATCAAAATGGTGGAAGTAAAAAAAAACTTACTAAATCCTATTCACCATTTCGCAGTCCGTACGAATTAGAAAAAAACTAACGTAAAATGATTCAATATCTTTTTGCTGTCCTTATTGATCGTATTCAGTAGTTACCTGTTTGTATGAATTATTGTATTAAAAACTAACTAAATCTTATTCATTATTTCGCAGTCCGCACTAATTATTTATCATTCTCTTCTTAAGTTACACAATTATATTGAAATTGAAATAATATCAAGTTGTAACACTATAATTATGTACATTTAGTATCTAAGTACGAGCATGTGTTTGATATAGCACCACCTGTTTATGATTTTCTTTTTACTTTTTCCAGGGTTACAATAAGCCTCACATGTATATCGCAGCTCAAGGTAAGATAAGTTTATAAATTATTTTTTAACACTATGTATACGTAATTTAATATATATAAACAGTCACGAAACAATACAATTTTTAATACAAAAACCCTACGTTCGTTTCTATTTATACAGGATAGGTATACTGCCGTTTATATTATTTCTGTAAAACTTGAATATCATATCTCACTGTGTTGTGCTATGTTTATAACTACCCAAGTAGATTAACTTCCATAATCAAATGTTATTGGATATTTTGTAATATAACTATTTGAGAAAATATACAATTCATGCAATGATACATATTTGACAACGGGAACCAATTTAACACATGTGTTGATAAAGATCTGTATCACTCATGGCAACAATCGTTCCCACACATGTTCTGTATATATCTCTACATCAGACAACTCGCCGATACCCAGGAGGGGTTTAATAGGGCAATAAAGACACCATTTAACTTGTATCGGAGTACACATCATACCGGACCCCTATATGGCCCTCGAGCGGTTATAATATAACTGAAAGTTATATGTTCGTTGTAACAAAATATTTGACCATCTGGTAACAGAATCCCAAATATGTTGAATCCTTAAATAAAATCTCTCTCCTACTAGCTGTACGTACGTACTACATGCATATACAAGTTGTATTTGATTCTTTTATAGCACAGTATCCATTTCGAATGATTACTATCAGAAATATTTTAAATGACAAAAACAGTTGACCGAGCCGATCACCAGTGTCCATCCTCTGGTAAACTGGTTCCCGTTCCATGTAGCAGTGCACAAAAAGTACACACAAATTTAAGTCAACGGGAACCAGTTTAGTCATCTGGGTGAGGATCGTGACCCCCCCCCCCACCCGGGTAGTTATGATCGATGTTATGATGCACGCTTTATTTTTAGGACCCACTGAAGAACTGGTTAATGATTTCTGGAGAATGGTCTGGCAGAACAGAGTCCGTAAACTGGTGATTTTAACCCGACTAGTTGAACATAATAAGGTAGCGTGGAATGTAACTCTTACATAACCTTCGTGTTTTTTATTAACTTATTATCTCCCCTTTTCTGAAAGAGCAAGTATGTTAAATGCACCAAAGACAGAGTGGACGGGAACCAGTTTTGCATGTGGCAATAATAATGATCATAATTATTATATATAACAAAAAAATAAGATTAATAAATGCCGTGCCGCTAATATCTCCGAAAAACTAAACAAATTTTGAATGAATTTTTTATTATCAATTTTGTGGACATTGTTCATATTAGAATCAAAATATTGGCAAAAAGTTGTACGTTAATTTGTAACTAACGTATTCAACTTGGTAACGTTTGATTGTAATAAA
Source organism: Lutraria lutraria (assembly GCA_964023205.1). Taxonomy (NCBI): domain Eukaryota; kingdom Metazoa; phylum Mollusca; class Bivalvia; order Venerida; family Mactridae; genus Lutraria; species Lutraria lutraria. Next base: position 3,225,874 of record OZ026833.1, read on the forward strand.
AAATGCAGTTGAATGTGATTTCTAATCATTTTAGTTTTCTTTTATAAATTCTAACAGAATTGGTGAACAAAACGTAAAGATATCCTGGGATGGAAGTCTCTGTCGTAAAATTATGATAAATAAAACAATTTTTTTGTAATCCACTGATCACAAATTATTTCCTACATTTTATGTAATTGTTCCACGTGAATTCTACTATCAGGTAAAATGCTGTCAGTACTGGCCAGATGAAGGATCGTGTCAATATGGTATGGTGAAAGTGGAGTTTAAAAGTTCGGATGCATATGCAGACTTTACAATCCGAAATTTCACAATTTCTGTGGTAAGAATGTTTAAAAAAAAAAATTTATATTTTAGAAAAAAAAGAGGAAAAAATTTGGCAGCGGTGGGATTCGAACCCACGCCTCCGAAGAGACTGGTGCCTTAAACCAGCGCCTTAGACCGCTCGGCCACGCTACCGTATGTCGTCTGAGGAAATAAATATCATATAGTATCTAAATATCACATTTGTGTCTATAAATAGATTCACGGAAAAATACGAAAATACACGAAATAAGAAATCTATTTTTAAATTTGGACGACTGAAGTACGTTTTATTAACAAATAAGCTTCGACAAGGTTCGGGTAAGTTTAAATACCAAAAATTATATACTTCAAATCGTTACAGACCATCAAACTGGTTGATTTATATTTTTATAACAAAAGATGACTTGAACAATAATCAAGAATATGATCTATTTTAAATTTACGATAAAACAAGTGGCCGATTAGCTCAGTTGGTTAGAGCGTCGTGCTAATAACGCGAATGTCGTGGGTTCGACCCCCACATTGGCCAGATTTTTTTCAATTTTTTTTTCATCTTAGGACGAATCCGAGCAGCGAGAAGTACGTCAGTACCACTTCGAGAGTTGGCCAGACAGAAATGTTCCTGAATATGCGTCTTCAGTAATCCACTTCAGGTCACTGGTGAAAACACATGATATGAAAGAAAACGTCCCAATTTTAGTTCATTGCAGGCAAGTATCAGACGAATCAGTCATTCAAAAAAGTAGTAACAACTTGTGATTATCTCAGAATGAATATATATGTATAAACTTATAAGATTCTTTTATACTTCTTAACTTTGATAATTGCACCTCTAAGCTGAATCATAATTCAGTGTCGATTTTTTTCTGATTAAGCACGTTCACATCTTACATAGTTTCATGAAAAAAAGAAAAAAAATGACTGAGACCATGCTTATATGTGTACATTGGTACCAGCTACATGTACAAAATGAATTGGCCAGGAAAAGATTAACTGTTCAAAGCGGAAAGAACAGTGTCGGTCGCGTAAATGGAAACATGGGACTCATGATGACGCATAATACCTTGATGGATCTGTAATTTGTATAAGTATGTATTTCAGTGCTGGTATAGGGAGAACGGGTACCTTCCTGGCGCTAGATTATCTTGTAGAACAGGCGAGTGTTGAAGATTATGTGAATATTTTCCAGTGTGCCCAGAATCTGAGACACCAGAGAGTAAACATGATACAAAATCAGGTAAAATTATACAAAATCAGATAAAAATGTATAAAATCAGGTAAAATTATACAAAATCAGATAAAAAATGTACAAAGTCAGGTAAAATTATACAAAAATCGGGTAAAAATATACACAATATTGGGTAGAACCTCACACAGACCTGCCTTAATCAAGCTAACTGGACAGTTACATGCGAAACCTTGTCACGGGTAGCCTCGGATTTGAATTTACAGTGGTGAGGGACTAGTGATTATACTGAGAGACTGTAACCACGGGGCCCATTGTTTGGAATCAAATATCATTAAAATGACGAATTAACGAAAGTATACATAAGCCAGTACATGTCGATCGATGTTAATAATATTACCAAGCCCAGAGTAGACAATTCTTAATAAATAGGTTATCACGTTGTCAAGTTGATATCAACAGAAACAAAGAAAACGGCCCCGAAGATGATAAGTATACAGTCAAATCTGTGTTAGCGACCACCTTCGTATCAAGTCCATCCTGTGAATGAAGATAATTCTTTGAAAAAAAACATCATTGATTGTTTAGAACACACTGACCTCCAAATAAAAATTACCTTTCAATAAAGGCCACATTTTGTCTTTCCCAAGGATGACCTTTGTTCACAGGTTTGTCTGTTTGTCCCTATCATTTGAAATGGTCCTAATGTTGAAGTGGTTATCTGAATGTAGTGTCATTGTCTGATCTAATATCTGTCTATAAGCGCTACACAATAGGTTAATGATGCTTTATGAAAATTACTAACGTAGAGAATGTTGATATCTAAAACTTGATATTTTATATTTATAACACGTGATAGTTTCGGTGTCACTGTCTGCTCATCAAATACTGAGTTCAACCGGTAATCTGAGTAATTCATGCTTTCCGCCATTCGTTTACCATGTACGTTAATTTAAAATATTAGATCAATTTTGAAAAACTAAATTCCCGAGCGTCACCAAATTACTGCACATAAAACAATTGTTGATATTTCTGGCACGCAATTCTCCTATAATTACTTTACATTAATTAGACGAGTGCAATTTGATATCAATTAAGGGCTGTACTTGCTGAAAGTTAGCAAAATGGTACCTAGGGAGAATCATTCTTTGTTATATAATTATATTTTCCGAGAAATGTGTTAGTGGGTTATTGTGTCAAACGTTGGTATATACATCAGCACATGTATGGAACACGCACACCGAGCAAAGAATTAACGATTTGTGCCTTATTTCATAATTCTGGTGTAAAACCTGAAAAACCGGACTCCTTCCGATCTGGGCCAATAGTCCGGTTTCCATAGTATTTTTGATAGACTCCGAAAATAATGGGACTTGCAAAATCGTCCGATTTTCCGTGGATTCCGATTTTCCGAGCGTTCGATTTTCCGAGAATTCAGGTTTTCTGAGCGTCCGGTTTTCAGAGAATTTCGGTTTTCTCAGCGTCCAGTTTTCAGAGAATTCTGGTTTTCTCAGCGTCCGATTTTCCGAGAATTTCGGTTTTCTCAGCGTCCGGTTTTCAGAGAATTTCGTTTTTTTGAGCGTCCTGTTTTCAGAGAATTTCGGTTTTCTGAGCGTCCGATTTTCAGAGAATTTCGGTTTTCTGAGCGTCCAGTTTTCAGGGGTTTAAATCAACACGATAAAATTAGAAGTTTACCATGTGCGGCGAACAATGACCGAATATACTGTTTTATCCATCTTATGTGTTGTTTCCAGTACTTTCTTAAAATGTATTACCAATATTATGCAATATACCAATCATATATATTAGTTTTAACCCTATAATTGTTTAAACTTCATAGTCTAATGTTTGAAAATATATTTCTATTCATGAATTGTCCTTTTGTTATCAAGGCGCAGTACGAATTCTTGCATGACGCTCTACTGGAAGCATTATTCTGTCCCAGTGAAACCACGCCATGTGAGCGGTTCTCTACTGTCTATCAGAAACAGCTGGAAATCGACCCAAAAACTAAGAAATCAAAGCTTGCCATAGAGTTTGAGGTACAGATTCGTTTTATTTTAATTCTTAAGATTTGTATTAATAACCAACCACTTTTCTAAAATGTTGTTTTATTTTGCTAGGGAAATGATGGTGCATGTAAATTTAGTATCAAATCTAGTCAATAGCTAATTTTTTGTTGTTTTTCTTGTTTTATTTTTTATTTTGTATATCGACGAGTATATCTATTACGTTTTAATATTAGAAGTGTTATAAGATGTCACTAAGGGCTAAGATGACATCTTTCATATCATATGTAAGATTAATGTACAAACCACCTAAATGTAATTGTAAATAACGTCCACTCATGTTTCTACCACCATTAATCTACATCGATATGACTGTCAAGTCATTTAGTAAAATGTTTTCAAATATATTTCATTTTGAAAAAAGAAATTATCGACAAATTAGCTGTACTGATTAAAGTAGTACAGTCACATGTTCTTGAATTGTTTAACGCTAAATATGAACTGTGAATAATCTGCAAAATGAATAACTTGGGACTGTACATTATACTATATGTTTTTGATAAATTGTAATCTGTTTTAATGTTAATATGTACATTTGTGTCTAGCGCCTTGGAACGTTATTTCGGCGAAAAAAGGGGCTACATAAGTATGGTGTAATATGTCCATATCTGAGTATATCAACCTTTTTTATTACAGCGTTTACAATATGTGACAAAATATCAGGAGAGTCTAAGCCCCAGTTTCTATAGTAACGGGAATTATAAGGCAGCGAAATGCAACGTAAATTTGGAGAAAAACCGTGTTCCTCATATTATACCAAGTAAGTAGGCAAAACCAGATTATCTTTAAAACTTTAAACATATACTTAATATGTGATATTATAGTGGGGTTTTGTTACATAAGCTAAGCGTATGATTTATGATTAATATACACTAAACCGCGCGCGAAAAAAATAAATAAATGTATCGCAAATTTCACTCGAGAAAGATTGTCACCTCAGCAAAATTATATATAAACTATCTTAGATACATAAGACTTCTGAAAGTTACCGATAATAATGTGGTTTATTTATCAAATACTAGTAGATGACGCATACTACTTACTCTGTGGAACATTATATGAATCATGGTTGTTCCTACTTGCCTAGAGGTGAACGGTGCATGGTAGAATGGGAACGCGCTGGACTACTAAACGAAAGGTCGTGGGTTCAAGTCTCGTCTCCGATTTTCGAATTTCTCAGGGACGCTGTTCCGTGTTCCGAACCCAAATACCGAGCCAAGTACTGTGTCTAGAATATCACTGGAAAAGGGACGAGGCGTGTATCAGTGCATTATATCGGCATGATAAAATAAAAGGAAAAAACATTCTAAAAGTGTAGAGATATAAATACTCGGTTCTCCTGTGTATTGTCTCCCCTTCTCCCTTGCTCTCTCTCTCTCTCTAGGCCGGTTTGTTTGATCAAACGGAAGAGCTGCCGGAAGAGTCAGAGCTCTTCCGAACAGTTTGATTAGTCATCTTCTAATTTTAGAAGCTCTTCTATCTATTCCGCCCGTTGGTTAGAAGAGGTGGAAGAGAATTGATATTAGTTACGTGACCAAACAGCATGACAATATCGTTTGAAAACATATCTTTTATAAACGATGTTCATTTTCTTCAAATAGCATGCCATTTGCTATCAACGATGAAATACGAAAGTTCATAAAACCACGGATTGCGTTCGATTGGGTTTCTCTTCTAAGCTCTTCTAGCCGGCGTATTCTCTTCTTACGAGAGTCCAATCGAATCGACCTTCTCTCTCTCTCTCTCTCTCTCTCTCTGTGTGTGTGTGTGTGTGTGTGGGGGGGGGGGGGCAGGCTTTGAAATAACCATAACCGGTTAAACAATAGAATACATCCTACATCCCGTCATTTAGAGAAACTTTTAAAGCATTAAACTAGTTACAGAAGAACTTCGGATTATGCGAAATCCGATGAACTTTGCATGCAACTTCCATCTAACGCAGCTTCCTAATTACTTTGAAAACTCACGTAATCTATTGTAGTCATGTGGTTTCTGTCACGTTTTTTCCCTGTCAGACATATGTGGAACATTGTTAAAATATCTATTAGAATTATGCCATTTGGATTTGCCAGCGGCATATCGTCTACGTGAGAATAGTTCAATACTGCTCCATTACGAATTATTCCATTGCTCTGTCAAAGTTGAAGAGATATCTTACGTGCTCCATTTGTGATTGCGGTCGACGTGAATAAATGACGGCATGTTCTTGTTCTATGTTTTCTTGTGTGCGTGTTAAGCACATACTTGTTATATTTTTTTAATATATGTGTCGCAAAATGCGTCTACTTGCGCTTTAATATGTTTACATTTTTTGTTAAGGTGCGACCTAGTTTTCTAGAAAGATCTCGTGCAAAATGATATTTTAGCTACAATTGAATCTAAACGCAAAGTATCTTACAGAAAATGTCACGCATTATTCCATTCTAATATTTCCATTTTAATAACATTTGAATACTTCATGGCATCCGTAATTTCTCATGACCTAGTGTTGCTTGCTCTAGATAACATAAAAGTAGATTAATCGATTTGTGGAACGTCTTTTTCAAACTCCCAGAATGATGGTTGTCATCTTATCAGGAAAAGTCACATAATCCGTGAATTTTTTTTTCGGGGGGGGGGGGGGGGGCAATTTCCTTCTAAGGCCTGTGTATCTCTAATACCAGCGACATCCTATAATATACAATAATATTTATTATCAAGTCATATTTGAACATTTTTGTCGGTTTTTATTATGTTCTGTCCACGTAATGAAGGATTTGTTTGACAGGAAATTTTAAGTAATAATGTCAAATTGTACTCATAGGGGACAATATTGAATAAAGACATTCTATATCGTGCCTGGAAATCCAGTTGTTCCGGGACTCATTTTAAATGTTACCATTTTTTAAAAAAGTAAACGCCATATAGCAGAGAGAGAAGTGTACGGTAGAGTTACATAACTATATAATCGAAAAAAAAATACAATTATTGTGCATGGATGCTCGTTTAGTACACACAACTTCATGGTAACATTAATTGGAGATTTCTGAAGTCAACTAACAATGTTCAGTGAATATTTACCAATTGAAAAAAATCGTTAGAGATTTCAATGCCGTAGAATAAGAGAATGTACGAAAAGCTAGATTAAATTACTGCATACAAATGATAAACGAGTCACTTGTATACGGAACAATGAACAAAATCATTCGTCAGCTGACGTAGAGTTTCTTTTCTGATAATTTTAATCTTGAGTACTTCAAAATAAACCTTCAGTTCCAATAATGACGTATAATTGTACACATTTTTGGATACGATTTTTTTGTGTACAAATCATAACGTAGGCGCTTAGAACTATGAAATCAAAATGGCGTGTATAGACTTAAATAGACACCATTCATGCCGTCGTAGAATGTTATCAGCAGTAATTCGAAAAAAATATCTATAGAATAGAACACTAAATGTTTGTAAATAAGCAGAAAATAATAACCATCGCCTCAAATTGATTTTCATTTTTTATCAATTATTATAAAAAACACATACGAAAGTTTTAAGTCCTAAAAAGATAAACAATGGCTCCTAGTTTTACAAGAGCCTTTCAACTTATGACATATTTATGATATATACGGATATATGTGTGTAGATATAATAAATTCATGTCACGTTTGTTTATATAGCATGCCTATCAATATTTCTTTTACTGTTTTGTCACTAATATGTACATGTACGCGATTTTTCAAATGTTCCAATCTCATTGTCCCGTGTATATGTTTGATGTATATTATAGTTGTATGCTCCCGTGGGTCTTTTTGTCTAATGAACTTGAAAGAAATAATCGCACATATATGTATGGTATATAGATAATACTTTTTATATGAGTTTATTTGAAATCAGTGGGCGTGGTAAAAACAATGGTTACGATGGGATACATATATGTATATATTCGCACAATTACTGGTTGGGATTTAAAAGCTGAACCTTCCGTATTCTTTTTATCAATTTCAATAATAATAGATGACATATAAGCTCAGTATGTAAAAAAGTACTTTTTAGTCGAGCTATTGTGATCATCTGCGTCTGTGCTAAAACTTGAATTCAGCTCATAACTCTGAAACTAGAAGAGGTAGCAACACGAAAACTGTACAGGTGGCTAGATCTCACCGAGGCAGTGTACAGACTAGCGCTGGCCCCAGCTCGCGGCGCTCTTGTTGCGGCGGTCTTTTCATAAAAAATATAATGTTTTTTTTAAATTGTATTGCAGGTGATGAACATCGTCCTTGGTTGATGACGAGGGTTCTTGACAAGAACGATTACATCAATGCTGTTTATTTACCTGTAAGTAAATCTATAAGCGTTTGATGATTTATTATTCTATACTATCGTACTGCTTACTGCCGTAATAAATAATTACCAATTCGATATATGAAGTATTTCGTGCTTAGGCCTAAGATATTGTTTGTTTCTAGTTACATGCTCATTAACAATAGGGTAGGTATGTCGGGTTTTTGGTCCTTATGCTGCCACAGTGAAAACTTAGGGTTCGTCGGGCAACCAGAAACAAATAGTTCTTTTACGCGTAGGTATAGATATCCAAAATTGAATATTTCAGTACCCCAATATTAAGGATCTCACACGAAATTAAAGTTTGTCTTACACGTTTTTTAAACAAAAAATACAACATACTTGAAATGACTGAATGTCACAGCAGTAGAGTTTGAAAGGTGGCGTAACATCATCGTGTAATCTGTGGTCACGTGACCGTTTGTTTCCAACAAAACAAACGTGTGATTCTGATTCAGATTCAAATTACATTTTAGCGAACGCCAGTTTTCTTAATTCTAAGCAAAAACAATTTTCGAAAAAAAAGTTAATTGAAATGAGAGTCGGTCAAGCCTGTGATCAAATGCCACCCATGGGAAAGACATAATGTGGCCTGTATTGACAGGTAATCTTTATTCGGTGGTCATTTTGATCTAAACAATCAATAATGTTTTTTAAAAGAATGGGCTTCATCCACATGATGGCCTTTATTCGTTCGGAGGTGGCCGCTAAAAACGGTTTGACTGTGTGAACTTTAATATATTCTTTCATTCCAGTCGTACAGAGACGATAAGATGTTTTTATTGACCCAGAATCCATTTCCTGACACCATAGTAGATTTCTGGAGAATGGTGTACGAAAATAAAGTGTCTACCATTGTCAACCTGGATCAAATTACAATCTCGGTAAGTAAAATCTACCAAATCATGTTCGATAACTTGGTGTTTTTCTTGGGTTTGATAAATTTAAACAGTTTAAAATAAATTACCCCCACTTGAAAGATACTGAATTTATATACAATTTCACATGTTGTTGATCTTAATTGGAAGTTACCAATTAGAGATATAACAGAAAGTTCTAATTAATTGCCCTGTTTTAATCTATAAAGTGATACAGTTTGTAACTGTTATCTGATTTCTGTTTATCGAGTCATTTCAAGGAAGATATCAACATCGATTAGGTCAGTATCGATTCAAAATTGTCCCATATGTTTCTCATAAATGATAAATTTACGCAGAATCAGAGAATAAGGAAGAAATAACCAAGGACAGCTGTTTACTGTGGAATTGTTAAATTTCGTTGGGGATTTAATTTCGTCGATTGGCTCATCCACGAAATCAAATCCACACGAATTTAAATGCAGAGATATGGCATTCTTTTTCAAAAATCTAAATCCACGAATTTATGTCCCCACGAAATAGCCATTTTAGTAAAAACCACGAAAATTGAGCCCAACGAAAATAAATGAAAATACAGCATGTAGCTAGTCATGTGATCTGAAAGGTAATACATCGAGATCGTGTGACTGGATATCTAGTTAAGTTATGCTTTTTATAAAAGATAAGAAGTACAAAATGTGTTTTAAAACACAATGCCCCCTCCGGGTAACCTTGACATTTGACCTAACTGACCTTGAAATGCACAGGCATGTAGAAGTTGTCACGAGGAACCAACATAATACAGTTTGAGGACGTTCTGATTTTATTGGCAATATTAAAGTTTGGTATAAACAGACAGACAAACAGACGGACAGACTGACAGACCAAACACAATATGCCTCCGATCTATTGATACGAGGGCAAGAACATAACATTATATATCAACTTTATATCAAAGTAATCGAAACTTGATTAAAGCTAGAACGTATCAACGGGACTTGACTATATATGACTATATATTGAAATAAAATTTACGTGTTTCCTTGGTTACATACATGAATATGGTTAATCGAATGGATAAGATCTACTTCCGCTATTCCTAGTAACATTTAAGTGGCTGTAAGTTTGTGGTTTAAGTTTTTCAGTATACAAGAAGTCACAGATACGACACATCGTATCTTATTTCAAATCTTATACATAAATTTCCCGACTCGATAAATCACTCTAAGAAGATGTATACAAACTTGAATTATACAACATTGTCGTAAAGTAGTATTTAAAAGCTTCTTCATCAATGAAGCAGTCTTACTAGTATAAGCCATGATATAATCGTTTTGATTTGTTTATTTGTTCACTTTGAACTGAAATTGATAACTCGAATTTAATTCCGATGAAATAAATGACTAGATTTCCTGAATATTGTCGTACAGTACACAAGCAAACAGATGAACTGACGTTAATTTCTTGAACACTCGTACGTCTTTTAATATTGGAAGGAGTGTTCGATGGTGGACTACTGAACGAAAGGTCATGGGTTCGACTTTCGGCTCCGCCTTTCTAGTAGTTCACAGGGACACATTTTCAGTATGCGCGTCCATACTACCGGGCCAAGTATACTATGATTACTGTCAGGAAAACCACAGGAAAAGAGGATAGACGTGTATCGGTTCTTTAAATCGGGCACGATAAAGAACCAGGAACAATATTAGACAAGAGTTGAGATTTAATTACCCGGTACTCCTGTATCTTACTTCCACATCTCTGGGTTTGCTCTGAAATGGCCTTAGCTGACGGACGGGCCGTTAAACAAGAGACAAATAAATAAATAAATGATGTTGAAAATACGCCTCTTAGGATACGTTTGCACCGAAAGTAGATCACTTAGATTGGTGAGATATTTTTGTTAATTCTGTTTTTTTTCTTGCATTATTTCAGTCGGAGATATATTGGGCGAAGGAAAACGAAATCGTGACCTTCATACCGTTCACTCTCCATCACGTGAACGAAACTGATCATGTGACTTACCTAGAGAGAAATCTCCGACTTCAAAATGCCGAAGAAGTAAGTATAATTCTATCAGACACTAGATAGTGTCATCTCAAACATCCCGATATTTAACTGACTTTAATGTTTGAAATCTCTTTATCACCAACTTGTGTGTGGAGAGAGGGGTTTTCTGAAACATTTTTTTTAAGTTTGAGCTGATATAAATCCTGTTCAACATAAAATAAAAAATGCTAGAAAATAACTAACTTCTATTGTACAGACGATGATATCGTACATCTATTGAAGTAGCCTCCTCGCATTTGAATGTCAACAAAATCAACAGCTGTAACGTCTTTTTATGACTTCCGATCTTTACTAAGTTGTAAAGTTTGAAAGTCCAGTGCAACCTTTCCAAAGCGACACCCTTTCGGAGTAGCAAAATCATGTTGTTGATGTTGAGAGGTTGTTGCTATGGAGAGGGCCGCTTTGTTAAGGTTGTACTGTACATGAAAACTCTCTTGACCTTTGATTTTGAAAATTGATTAATTAATTAATTAATTAATTATGCCATGCCTTACAGTAACTGATGAATCAAATTTTTAAACTTTTATTCCAATAAAGGACTCCATATAATTTATAGTTTTTATTACATTTTTTATCTTAATTGTTTCTATAACATTATAGAGCGAGGTGCTATTGCATCGATTGATTAATCAAGGAAGGTTAATTGGTTTGTGTAGATACTTCAAGTAATTCTGATTTTGACATCGTCTTCATCAAAATCTTTAACCAGACCGCTTCCATCATGATCTTCATTATCAATGTCACCAACATTATCTCTGGCAGCATTGTCAATATCATCAGCAGCATTTCCGCCACATGCGATAATCCTTTCATTCAACTACATTAACATCTACACTAGCATCCTCGCCGCCATCATGAATATCACTATCATTATCATCAGTATTATCATCATCACCATTATCACAATTATCACAATTACCACACTCTCTAGTAACTCTTTTCTTTCCGAAGTGTATTTAGATATTCGATGTCTAATGCCCAAAATTATTTTCTGAAATTTTGAAACCCTTTAATGTTTTATAGGTTTCCATGATAGTAAATGATTTACCATGAGATTAAAAAAACCAATGACATTCCATAAAGTTATAATTCCTTTAGGTTCACATTGAAGTATATGGGAGTAGGCTATTTTTCAAAGATTATTTTTGTAATATTAACATCCATGCATAGCATTGAGCAGATATGTTAGAGATGTAAAACATTCGGGATGTTATACATTAACGGATTGATCACATTTTTATTGAACTGTTTTTTTTCTCCATTGACACCTTACCTGACACAGATACTATAAATATATTCCTACCTCGTAACATATCCATCTTCCATTACACCAGGAAGTCGACTATGACAATTTCCTCTCTGACCGGAAATACATTCTAATCACGTGTCATTGGTTTCCTTGTTCGTTCCGTCATCCACCCGATCCCCGGTCGACCAATCTTGAATAGTAATAATTTAGTCAATACATAATTAGACGTTACTTATTATGCGTTGACCTTGTTATTCATGTTGAGATTGTGTATTCTTTTCCTTATTTTACCTCTTCAGTTAAGTAGCTAACTGTGGACGTTCTAGCCGCATGTTGGCCTGAACAAGTTTCTTTGAGCACTATACTGAAGTCGCATTTTCTCTGAACATACATTTGTTCAAGTAATTTGCAAATACAAATGTAGTTTAACTATCAATTTGAATAGAAGTGTTGCATTTATAAATTGAATGCTATTTTCGAGTGACGTATTTCAAGGATATCGGTACAGACAATGTCTAACCGCTGCTTTTCATAAATTTTAGCCTCGAGAAAAGGCAAGATGTGTGAAGGTATTTGAGTGTAAGTTTTGGATGAATGAAGATCGGGTACCAGTAGGCGGGGAATCAAGTCTTCTGGCGGTGTATGAGCAAATTGTAAAATGGCAACAAAGTAACGGAAATCCACCAATTGTTGTCCATTGTCGGTAAGTAACACCATTATATTATATTTTCTGAATTATTCATATTGGTCAACGTTGAAATATTTCCTAGTACACTGTACACTGAGATGAAACACATTTAAGGACGCATAGAGAATTGTGTTAAAAAATGACTTTAATGAAAAAAGTCATGGTTTGTACATGACATTTTGCTTAATAATATGACATAATTTTGATTTCTACTCCCGACTATATCGTGGGAAACGTTGCTCTCTCTCTCGTAATGTAGAATCTCAACGTAGAACAACCAATCGTCACGAGGACGCAAAACTAAACAACTACACCTTTTATGAATCTTGTCTCAACATTTAGTTTAATCAATTTAAGTTTGATGTGTGTTGTATTTACTGTATTTAGTAGAAGCTTGTAATGGTATTTCTATTTTGTTTAATTGCAGTAACGGTGCCACAAAGAGCGGTTTATTCTGTGCTGTGACGTCAACATTGCAACGTATACGTCAGGAACGTGACGTTGCTTTACAGCAGACGATAAAACAAATGAGAATCCGCAGACACCAGATCGTGCCAACATATGTAAGTTATTGTATAACGCTATTCACTTTTCTTCTGATGCTCTGAGGCCGGGTTCAAGACGTCAGTGCGCTGGTCTTGTAGCCAAGCGATCCAGGTTCGAATCTCTGTCGTGGAAGGTCAAACTATTCTATGAAAGTTTGACAAAAAATGTCGGTTTTCCTCCACATTTTGAGTAACCGGTTTAATATGAAAGTGTAAGTTGGTACTGGTTAGAATGCAGTCCAGGAAAACTTGTTAAGTCAAACAGCCGCCATATAAAACTTAGATATCGTTGAAAAACGTATCATTTTAAAACGAAAAAAAAAGAGCACGAATACATGACACCAAAAGTAAAAAAACATTTTTGCCAATCTTTTTCAGTTTTATATCTCCCATATCTTATAACCAGAGAATGTTACTTGTTATGCCAATCATTGCTTTTGGCTTTTCCAACTTTTATTATGACTCTTTACTCTTTTATCTATCTTTTCAGGAACAATACAAGTTCTGTCACGATATCATTGCTGAATTTATCAGCGGCCTGGACTCCTTCTCGAATTTCTACATATAGAAGAAGGTCATTGACACACCATGTTCAAAGGAGCAACTCATGTTTTGTAGCTAAAGACCTTTCTCTCATAAATACATCACGGAAGTGAAACAAATAAATCAAACTTTTGGAGAAGATTAACAAGCTGTACATTGATACTCATATGACAAAGACTTGATATAATCATAGTTGTACACATTGCATTTAGGTAGTATAACTTCAAACATCAAACACATTTACTAGCAAGACAAATTATTCTCATAACGCTTAAGTTACAAATCAATTCTAGTCCAGCGAGCTCATGCTCTTTGGTAAATCGTTTGTTGTCCAAACTTTCATAGACTTTTTTCGGCTCGTGGAGCTACAACGAATTTGTATGATGTTTTTAAATAGAGTGGGTGTATGTAAATAAGTGATTATCCTCTTTTATGTCTGTGTGCAAAATGTTTTCTTGACCAATTTGTCATAAAAATACGCATCATGCTTGACTTCATGTATGAATGCATGTAGTTTCAATAGTTTGTATACATTGTAGTTTTATATTCTATGTTGATGTTGTAATTGCATCATGTGGTGTGTTTTTCACTAGCCCTCTTCATCACAATTATTTGTCATTTGTTAACTTACATGTATAGTTTATTCACTATCTCTTTTTTCATTGACTCGACAATTTGTTATGTAAATTGTTAGCTTATACTATGTGTTATTATAGATTATTTCAATAAATATAGAAGATAATTGAGAAGTTTGACTACATACACTGTGACGCCTGCACTATTTTGTTTCATATTTCCTTTTCGAATAGTCCGTCCGATTCCAATCTAGTTACATATTAAACACAAGTAACACAAATCTCCATACATACAGCTGTATCATACGGTTCGTACGTTTATATGTCAGCAAAAAGTATCAATAAAATCCGAGCATGCTGTGTTTTCTGCAAGAGAGCCATATGTCCCCAACACCTACGTAGCGACCGTAATCTGTATCTGGTTGTACGTGAACAATGTTTTTGCAGTCAGTATCATGCTTTGCGTACACACAGGAAGATTCATGTTAGACATATAAAATATTCCATAAATAGGTAGTGACTTCATGCATTAATTTATGATGTTGAATTTTGAACATTCTGAGTCCAGGCCCTTCTAATGTCACGGTTTCATCGACTAAAAACACTGGAATTGTTTTAAAACAAGTGTGAA
Source organism: Lutraria lutraria (assembly GCA_964023205.1). Taxonomy (NCBI): domain Eukaryota; kingdom Metazoa; phylum Mollusca; class Bivalvia; order Venerida; family Mactridae; genus Lutraria; species Lutraria lutraria. The sequence goes on from OZ026833.1 coordinate 3,240,910, forward strand.
TTACAACCAAGCTAATTTGGTTAAAGCTCATCTTTATGGAAAGGCAACTCACTGATCACGATTGCGTTTTGTATGTTACCCACACACAGACATCATTCTTGACGAAATTTTCTGCGGAACGGTGATTAATTTTATTTTTTCCTTTGCGTATAATATGGCCTTGTATTTTTTGTGAAATATGACAAATATGTATTGATATTTTATGGCATACCATTAATGTTAGATGGAGGATTTTAATGCATAAATATCTCATAAGTAAACTCATGTACGGGTTGTACACCTGGGTATTTTGGTACATGGAGTACGGTATCATTAGTACACAGATTCAATACTAAGTATTATTCCACATTCATGTCACCGCGAGCTCTGAACGATTAACCGATTTACCGCAAAACCGAAATGTTACCAAAGACTTTTATTATTCATGAACATATTTCACGACACTCGCTTACACTGGGGTGATATTTATTGCCTGTCAGACAATAAAATAAATACACATACTTACAGTATCAATAAAACAACCAGATATCATTAAAGTGCCTGTTTCTATGTTTGCGAAATGTAGATCAATTCTTCTTGTAGTCCATATTTTATGTGACTCAAAGCCTTATATTCTTATCAGTGTTGTAAAAATTCTTATTCATGTACAAAGAGCCCAACTATCAATATCAATGACACTACGTCGGGTTATTTCCACAACCCCGTAACTCAATTTTTGGCGATATTGAGATATTGGTATCATTTTTTTCGTCTCGATGAGCTCTTTACAATGAGCATACTTACATGCTTCTATGTCTCCCCTAAGTAGGGTTAATCCGAATTCCACAAACCCGTAACTCGCTTATTTACGCTAAACTTTAATTCTAGAGTCCCGTAACTTTTATATCCAATCAAATCGTTCTATTCTGTACCACGTGATACAGAATAAAACTGTAATGGCCGCTCATGATGTTGTTAAACCTACTTCAGAAACATACTTACGGTGTTTATTTTTACTACAATTATGTACATTTACGTGAATTCAGTGAAAGTTTTTATTGCGTGAATGTCATTTTGTATTTTATGAAGCAGAAACTGTTTCTGGACCAGATATACATATGTGGCAATATTACCTCTGTTCGGAGGAACATTATTTCGGATAAGTTTGGAATATTGATGCACGATCATTGTGAAGAAGACTCAATGTGCACCTCCGTGCATTATTTCAGGCACGAGTGGATAAGCTAGCTGGATATCATGACATAATTCGCTCCTCTCGGGATTCGAACCGTTAGGGGATATAGTCTTATAGGGGAAGAATAATTTGGTGTTCGTACAACTGCTGTTGCCATTTATGGCGTTCAAGACTTCAGTGCCAGTGATTTTCACACAGGCAAGGTTTCACATATGCTTTCTCTTCACCGCTGCAAATATTATGATTGTGGACCTTTCCGAAAGTGAACTTTTTTGTAAATGAAGATTTCCATGTTCTTTTTAATATTGAACAGTTATACTTATACTTAAGTTTTACAATCATTACACAATCTACTCTTGAAAACATATGTTTTAACAAGACTTTTAGTCGCTGACCACTGTTGAAGCATGCAATGTTCTCCGGACATTGTAAAAAATGAAAATGTATATTGACATTAATATGTATATTTCCATAAAACACTGGACATCACTGTTGGTGAAAGTTTGAACTGATCATATCTCAAACTGTTTTCTTTGAATACCTCCATCACACCAACAACAATGAAATATATACAGTCCATGTGTGCAATACGGATATGATGTCTTCATTGTTCGTTGAAGAAATGGAAACCATAGCCCGCATTCTTGAAATATACAGAACCAGCTATAAACAATAATGATGAATGTAGCTCTAGTACAGAAGTCTCGGGTGTGATTACAACTGCTTGTTATAAAGAGACAGCAAATGAGATTGACATATTTGAGGATGATAAATACAATGATATTGAGCATGACACCGATGTTTTGAATAGCCTGGAATGTAAAGATGATAATGTAAACTTTTTTGTTGATGCAATGCAAGCTACAATGAATTGGTTATACCACCCACTTGTATGCAAATACATTCCTCTCATTATTTGTTGAAGAAATGGAATAAAACTGTTCATATTCTCAAAGTAAATACAAATGTAGCAGCGTAGATGCAGAAGTTAATACAAGCAATGGTGATAAGAAAGGATCTGAAATGGAAGATGTAGAACTAACAACAGATACTGATTCAATTGAGGTTATTGACAATAGTACAAATGCAAATAATTTAGAAGTTCGTATAGAAGATACTCTTGATAGAAGTAGGAAAAGATTAAAAGACCCAAGTAATTAGCAAACAAGATAAGAAAACGTAGTGGCCAGACATGAAAAAAATACTTAAGTTCGAGAGGAAACCAGGTACAGAAGAAGGATATCAAAATACATAAAGACTGTACATACATGTAGAGGGCATTGTAGATATACATGTAAGCGTTACCTGGATGACGATCAAATATTTGTATACTATACAGAAACAACATAATAACCAAGCTTAGTCATAAAGCGAATTTTAAATGAACATGGGGGAAATTGTGTTTACTTTGGAGTGCTGGCATACTTGAAGATAGATTCCTTTAAGATTATTAATATACGATGCATAGTCGAAGAAACATAAATAGACGGTTACGGAATGTCATCTACAAAAGTGACTAGGTGACATTACAGTATATCCCGACAAACCATATAATTTGTGAAATATTTTTATCATAAATACTTGTATCTAGTCAGTTAACTGAGTTTTGCATTATATTCACGGAGTTTACAGTGTTAATGATGGTTTAACTTTAACTATATTGCTAGTTATTGATATGTCAGGATGGCGTCTTTGTAGTTCAATGTTTTATAAGACGTGTGTTAACTCGTTGTGCTAGAGGTAAATAATAGTTTCATTTTAGTTTATTCGTGTTTATCTTCTTAACCATCCGAACATTACTCCACTTCTCATTTTTTGTTGTAATTGTGTCTCTAAGAACCCCGTATCTCAATTTTGGGTTTTAGAAGTGCCATGAATATTTTGCTAAAAACCCCGTATCTCAATATGGTGTTTTAGAATTCAATTTTGACTAGCATTTTCTGATTTACAGCAGAATTTTGAAAAATATAATTTGAAATTAAAGCAAACTGGTTCTATACATATTTATAAAATTTGGAATATAAGTAGATGACATAATTTTAGATATGCACATAAAATTTCATTCATGTGCCATCAACCATAAAAAAGTTATTGCAGTTCAAAACTTCAAATGCGATTTTCTCAAAATGTGAAAAAATGACATACGGGTTTGTGGAAATAAGCCGACGACTAGTTAAAGATATGTGTTATCAGCTGAACGACGCTTACATAACACCAAGCATAAAGAAAAAACGTAGCCTATAATTATCTTTGTTAAACGTGATCACAATATAAATGTGAAATATACTTTAATATAAAAATACTTTACATGCTACATTGTATGTCATTTGTCGTCCAAGGTCAATTGTGGGTCAAGGTCGTTCGACTACTAAGGTCATTATTCATCCACCGAAAAATCTGTTTGTTTGCTTGTGGAAAGCCCTATTTATAACCAGTAGTGTACATGTACTCACACATTATTATATGTATACATGTAGTAAAATACCACAATACATACATAGAATCTTATCGACATTCGACATAAAGCCAACATTAATTCAGCCACGATTAAAACTATACCATTGCCATGAAAGTTTACTAACAGTACACTGAACATTCAATCATTCTAATATTCTGGAGCAGATAAAAGTGTCCTACATGTATCATGCTAACAGGAAACAACAACAACAACAACAACAATAACAACATATAAACACGAGAAGTGTCTTACAATCAACAATGCTTTGGCTTATTTTTACAAACCCGTATGTATTTGTTTCCCATTTTGAGAAAATCGCATTTTGAAGTTTTGAAGTTTGGCGTAAATAAGCGAGTTACGTGTTTGTGGAATTTGGATTAACCCTGTTTAGGGGAGATCTAGCAGCGGGCAAGTATGTTCATTGTAAAGAGCTCAACGAAACGAAAAAATGAGACCGAAATCAGAATATCGCTAAAACTAGACTTACGGTGTTGTAGAAATAAGCCGACGATTGTACAAATAATCCATTTTGGTTATGCATACTTGATTCTGTAAAAGCGTTACATTTGACAAATCAGTCATGAACCTGGTCGCGTGTTGTATGTTTCTTATAAAAGCAACAGTACAATGTACGTTAAAATGCGTGATCACATGTTAACAAACATCAACTGCACGTAAGAACGGTAATATATAAGTATATTATTGTTGACCTGTAAGCGTTTTTAGCACTCATTTCGAGCATATCCGAGTACATGATATATGTGAAACCCTTAGTAAGTTACTGTACGATTTTTAAATAATAGTTCAACCTCTGTATAGAAGCAATTGTAATCAATATAGACAAGAAAAGGCAAGTACAGACAACACATGCAAAAAATCTCTGCAAAAAATGCTATCTAGTCCTGCCCCCCCCCCCCCACACACACCCAAAACACATCCCTTTTGTTAAGTACACAAAACTGTTAACTTATTGGATAAATATTGGGTAGACATGTACGACAAAGAAGCTTCTAACAAGACGCATTTGGACATGTTGAGCATTGGGGAATTTCTTGTCATAAAACAATCAGGAAGTATTCATTATCTAGAGCACATACGATTATATTACACTATCAAATAATAAATGACATCAGCAAAACATTTTTTTTACAATAGATGTACACATACACAATCAAACAAAATGATATCACACATAACGTTGGGTAATACATGATGTATATACTGCAGGACGTTTATAAAATAAAAAAATCTGGTTTATGAATAATAACCAAACATGTATGTTTTATGAAATAACCAAAAATAGTTCATAAATAATAACCAGACATGGTTTATAATACTAACCAAACAGGTCTTATAACAATAACGAAACATGGTTAATAATACTAACCCAACATGTTTTATAATACTAACCTAACATGTTTTATAATAATAACCAAACATGTTTTATACTAATAACCAAACATGTTTTATACTAATAACCAAACATGTTTTATGCTAATAACCAAACATGTTTTATGCTAATAACCAAACATGGTTTATGCTAATAACCAAACATGGTTTATAATAATAACCAAACATGGTTTATAATAATAACCAAACATGGTTTATAATAATAACCAAACATGGTTTATAATAATAACCAAACATGGTTTATAATAATAACCAAACATGTTTTATGATAATAACCAAACATGTTTTATAATAATAACCAAACATGGTTTATAATAATAACCAAACATGTTTTATAACAATAACCAAACATGGTTTATAATAATAACCAAACATGTTTTATGATAATAACCAAACATGGTTAATAATAATAACCAAACTTGTTTTATATTAATAACTAAACATGTTTAAGAATTCGACGCATTATAATGAAACAAGGCATTCATTTGTACAGCTTGAGCGTATCGACTGGAGAAGCACATTGCATGTATTAATCTCTATAGGTAGCCACTTGATTCAATATTTCCCTGTTTCATTGAGTCTTTTCATACGAATACAACGTTGTTAAAAGAAACATCAGGAGTATACATGTATGTACGAGAAATTATTCGTACATTCATCAGTATATCATAATATATTTACAAATATACATGTACAAACTAGTCCTCAAATTATCAGCGGAGACAAATTGCCATTAATACAAGGTGTCTCGCTATGTTAGCAAACATTTAAAGCAATGTAATCAATACTAGGTTTGAATTTTGATAAATTTGGATGAGATAAGATCCCGGAAGTGTTGAATGTATTGAATGTTGATAAGTGCAGCTTTGAATACCAGTCAGATATGTTTAGTTAACTACGTACATCTATATTCTTGACTATTGATTACAAATCACATACGGTACTTTAGATTGAGTGCACACAGGAATAACGGAAAAATGGAAACAACAAAGATTTATCTTTATCCTTGTGCATACATTACAACCTCTCCAGAACGGCCCTCACTTGAGTAACAACCTCCCTTTAAAAACAGAATTATTATTTCCCACTGCACGATTTAACTCTCTCGAGAAATAACCTCTCAACAAAAACATTGTGTGGCTACATGTTCTCACAATGGTGTTGCTTTGGAGAGGTTGCACTGTATATATATATATTTTACTTATGTGCCATGTTTCAATGAAGACTATCGTTAGCAAACGTATACATGTACTATCAGATTATAATGACTCTAATATTGTACAATACACAAGCTAAGCTATCAGTAGATGTTGACATGAAGCCGTCTCTTCGATACACTAACATTCTTCAAGTACAGTTGTAGATAAACATGTTGCGATCACTACATTATACTCGTACAATAAAACGGATTCTTTCCGGACTGGGCCAAAAGTCCGGTTTTCTGAGAAGTCCGGGTTTCAAAGAACTTATTATAAATTACGAAAAATAAAGGACTTGAAAAATCGTCCGATTTTCTAGGAATTCCGGTTTTAAAGGAGTCCGGTTTTCTAGGAATTCCGATTTTAAAGGAGTCCGGTTTTCTAGGAATTCCGGTTTTAAAGGAGTCCGGTTTTCTAGGAATTCCGGTTTTAAGGGAGTCCAGTTTTCATATGTTTTACTATCCAATCATAATTCAACGGCAACACTTGTTATTTAAGGACATACGTTACTGTACCAGATCAACATTTTGACAGCTAATCAGAAATTTAGTAAATGAATAAAGTTTGTTCGAGAAAATATAATTTTTATGTACACAAGTGACAAAGATATACGATGATGTCAAAAGTCGACCAAACCGAAATCCAGCGTCAACATATCATTGTGTTGTTGAAGTGACAACGACTTTAGGAATAGTTATTTCTGAGATTTTCCTCCCGTTAGTTTCATTTTTAGATAGTTCCTTGTCAATCTTCTGTCCTGGACGCTCGAATTTCGCTGTATAAGCTATGACACCAATGATAACGAGGCTAACAAGAGCCATAGAAACACCGGCAACAGTCTCGATGCCAGCATACCCGTGTGTCATGTCCTGCTGCTGTGGCTGCGGTGCTGGACTTTGATTTGTCTCCTCTGTATGACCGGTTGATTCATATTCAGCAGTCGATGTCATTTCAGAGTTTTCTTTCGAGGTTGTCGATGTTGTTGTTGAAGTCAATGTTGTTGTTGTTTTTGAAGTCAATGTTGTTGTTGTTGGAGGTTTAGTTGAAACATTAGAAGACGCTGTGTTCGTTGTGCTTTCTGCTGTTGTTGATGATGATGGGGCCGTTGTCGTTGTTGTCATTGCAATTGTTGACTTTTCAGTAGCAAAACTTGTAGTTGTGTTGTTCGATGCATTTTGCTCACTCCCTATGGTTGTAACTGTAGAACTGTTAGTCGATGCCGCAACAGTTGTAGATGATACAGCGGTCGAATTTGTGGTACCTTCTACATAATATGTATCCCATTTTAGAGACATCAGCAGGATAAGAAAGGTTAAACGCCACCAGTCACTCATCTTAATATGAAATAAACACTCTAGATGAATAGAATGACCGTGTAAAAATAAGACCTGCTCACTGTGTATCCCTCTTGTTTTTTATGATGATATCAAATTAGTGAACTACCGCGGATAAGTAACTTCAATCATATCCATAACACATGCATGAAAAATCAAGTCACAATTAGCATAAACACATATATCTACAGGTTTTACGAAGCTTATAATCCCAAATAAAATCAAGCAATATAAATACCGCACCTCCTTTAACTAACTGATTAGAGATTTGTTAAGCTATGCTCAATTGTCATTTTCAAACTTTTTAAATCTGCGAGATAACATATGAATTGTTCACAAAAACGTTTACTAAAGTTCGATAACACAAGCTACAAAGATAACATATCACAGGTCGGACAAGCGCATGCAAAACCTTAAGTTCACAATTTAAATACAGAACAATAGATAAAATGATAGTAAAATAAAAGAAATACATTTTATTTGCTCTAAAACAATATTTACATAATATTTTTCTTTAGCCACATCTAGTAAAAAATGTTGTCAGATGCTTTTACTGATTTTTGTGCAATATCATTGCAAAAGTACTGTGCCACTTCGTGCAATTAAAAAAGAATATTTCGGAATGTTTTTATTGCGATAAAAGTCAGTTTCAATGACAAGACATCTTTCGTGGTAAAATAAGACCTATATATTGATGGTAACATCCAAAAAGTTAATGGGGCTTTAAAAAAGTTTAGGTCTTCAATATTTTTCTTACATCAGTAATTCCTTTTACTATTGGGGTAAGTCTTCATTCTGTATTCGATCTTTGTTAAATTAAGCATACTTATATAGATCTTCTATCTGAAGTATTTTGCAGCATGGAAAATCAGGACACAAAACAAAAGACAAACAAAGTGGTAACAAAAAGATAACAATACGAAAAAATATCAATTACATAAAACGGAGACAAGAGCCGATTTGATTAAACTTGAACATTGATACATAAATGACGAAATTATTACTAATACAAACTACGACGAGTTAATGCGTGAGTTTACCAAGTCTGGTAATAAGTGACGGTAACAATTTAAGTACATTCTATGAATACGCAATGAAGTCGGACCGGCTGACACTCGATCCTAGATATAAGGAACTATATAGGAATCTATCAATACAATAGAACCTTTCCTATCCGAACTTGTTCTGATCTGCAGAATTGTTCGGTTTAGAGAGGTTTTCGGTTTAGGGAGGTTTTCGGTTAAGAGAGGTTTTCGGTTTAGAGAGGTTTTCGGACTAGAGAAGTTTTCGGTTTAGAGAGGTTTTCGGTTTAGAGAGGTTTTCGGTTTAGAGAGGTTTTCGTTTTAGCGAGGTTTCCGGTTTAGAGAGGTTTTCGGTTTATAGAGGTTTTCGGTTTAGAGAGGTTCCCGGTTTAGGGAGGTTTCCGGTTTAGGGAGGTTTTCGGTTTAGAGAGGTTTTCGGATTAGAGAGGTTTCCGGTTTAGAGAGGTTTTCGGATTAGAGATGTTTTCGGATTAGAGAGGTTTCCGGTTTAGAGAGGTTTTCGGTTTAGAGAGGTTTTCGGTTTAGAGAGGTTTTCGGAATATAGAGGTAGCGGATAACAAAGTATTTTGTATTAAATACTTGATAGAAACTATCGGGACCAGCTGACCTGTTCGGTTTATAGAGGTTTTCGAATAAGAAAAGTTCGGATAAGGAAGGTCAGACTGTAGTCTCGTATAAATGACTGTGATACTTGCCTGGTACATTTACAGGCTAAATACATGTATTATAACATTATCGGTCGAGATTACTACGGTATATTCAATTTGTGTGATATCTGACATATCTAGAAAGGTACGTTAATGTTGTAAGGTTGCTATCCTACATACTATTATGTATAATTCTAACTACATGTACATATCTGTATATACAGTCAAACCTGTGAACAAAGGCCGTCCTAGGGATAGACAAAATGTGGTCTTTATTGACCGGTGACCCTTATTCGGAGGTAATTTTTGTTATAAATAATCAATTACAGAATTTAAAAAATGGCTTATATTCACATGGTGGCCTTTATTCGGAGATGGCCGCTAACACAGTTGTAACTATATGTTAAGCTGAGTGGGTAGCGACAAACGAAACGCAAACCAATTAATAGTACGGTCATCAAACACGCTGTCCATGGATAATATACAGGCCCTGTATAATTAAATACGTTATGTTTAGCTGCTTATCAACTTAAACAATTTTATCATAGTCAGTCTATGGCTATTATTCGAACGTACACTCGCCTTTTCTTGGGTTCTTTTAATGGATACTAATGTCATTTCCCCGTCAGTCCTCGATCTGTGCTAATGAGTGTCGTCCGTGATCCGTCTGTAATTTGATTGGTCGGCAGAATCAGAAATTAAGGTTCGAACGTTAGTTTCATGGGGATATACACGAAGTAACACCAGTATCTAAGCTATTGAAGCATACTTAAGTAGACTGGTCAGGTGACATGATTGCTGTTATTTGCGCTTGGGGTTTGACTTAACAGGATATCATATATATCTTAATAAGTCGGTATGTTATATAAGATAAGTGTGGAGAATCGTCAGTATTTTGATGTGCTTGTGTCCAGTGACGGGTGCTTCGTGAGTACAAATATGCAACTGCACAGTTTGCACAGTCGGTATGTAAACGAGATAAAATGTTTAAAGATGCGGGCCTTGTTAGAGCGTTGGTCTATTGAGCTGTGAGTTCAAACCCTGGGCAAGGCACACTGTAGCAACGTTAAATGTCGCATCGACGCTAAATGTCGCATTTGACGTTATATGTCGCAAGGCTGACGCTAAATGTCGCAACCAACGCTAAATGTCGCAAAATCACCTGACGCTATATGTCGCATCTGTAACGCTAAATGTCGCAACAAAAAGCACTGACGCTATATGTCGCAACATCAACGCTAAATGTCGCACTCATTCTTCAACCTCTATAATGCAGAGTTATCGTTTCCGCTACACCCCACAAACTCGTATATGTTTAATAAATAATGGTTTCTCCGTTCATGATAATGTTTAGTTAATCCCCTCCAAGTTTGTTTTTTAATTTGCTCGTTTGAATTGGGGATTTTATTTTTTATCTTGGTATTTATTATATATCGCCGTCGCCGGTGTGTACATGTGTGTATTGTTAGAACGGGGAGTGATGGCCAAGGGGTAGAGTAATGAATCCTACCAGTTTGTCAACGAACATCATTTGTTCAAAGTTTGAAGGAAATCCTATCGTTCTATATACAGAAGGTCTTATTGCTCGAACTCTTACCTGTAATTCAACTTGGTTAAGCTATTAATATGTATACTCTTATTCCAAGCTGAAAGGACTTACGTCCAACACATACATCGACTTACTTTTCACTCAGTTAAAAGGATTACCACATTAAAGGACATTTTCATGCTCAAATTCCCATTTTATTTCTAAATACGAAATAGAAGAAAAGGGAACATGAAGCAGCCTAGATTATGTTGTGTTAGTGCATGGCTATCAGCAGAAAGACCACTTCTGTTCGGCCATCATGACCAGTTAAAATAAATGGGCACATTTTACAGTATACATAGGAGCTAGTGAATGCAATGAGGACGTTATTGGGACCTATGGAGAGCGCATTTCAGTCAGCATGGACGTAGTGCGCACGTAATTGGGACGTAGTATAAACGCAATAGACCTGGTGACAACGGGAAGCTGCACGTGTAATGAACTTACTGTGAACATAATAGACACAGTGAGAACCTGACAAAGATGTTGTAAGGACGTAGTGAGAACCTGGGTGCATCATTATTTTCGAGTTTGACCCCTTCCCCGCCACGTTCATCAAAATGTTCAGGACGTGATGGGAACTTTGTGAGCGTGGTGCGGACGTGCTCTGGTGTGATGGGGGCATTAGTGTGAAAGTTCATATCGTTAGTGCCCGCCCGGATAGCTCAGTGGTTAGAGCGTTTGTCTGATGACCGAAGTTGTGAGTTCGAGCCCCGGACGAGGCCCACGCTTCCGTGACACATTTGACTGAAACTATTACATGTTAAATTGTCCTCCACTTCTAAATTGTGTGTGATAGCTTTGCAGAAGCTTACGGATAGAATGTGGTTAGTGCTGGTTAAGGCCTAACTGAAGTCCAGGAAAGCTATTTAGGATAATTGCCCGCCACGATATGACTGAACTAGTGTTGAAAATGGCGTAAACCCCGATGTAACAAACAAGCAAACATCATATCGTTAGTGTGAAAGTCCATCACGCCTCGTTCTATATAAACACACACACGTGCACACACCAACGACGGCGATATACAATAAATGCCAAGATAAAAAATAAAATCCCCAATTCAAACGAGCAAAATTAATGTAAAAAAAATCTTGGAGGGGATTAACTAAACATTATCATGAACGGAGAAACCATTATTTATTAAACACATACGAGTTTGTGGGGGTGTAGCGGGAACGATAACTCTGCATTATAGAGGTTGAAGAATGAGTGCGACATTTAGCGTTGATGTTGCGACATATAGCGTTAGTGGTATTTGTTGCGACATTTAGCGTTACAGATGCGACATATAGCGTCAGGAGGTTTTGCGACATTTAGCGTTGGTTGCGACATTTAGCGTCAGCCTTGCGACATATAACGTCAAATGCGACATTTAGCGTCGATGCGACATTTAACGTTGCTACACACACACTGTCCGTGATAAATTTTACTGAAGTTTTACATCCTACGTTAAATTGTCCTCCACCTCTGAATCATGTGGAGTAGCGTAGCAATAGCTTGCGGATAGAATGTGTGCATAGCACTGGTTAAGGTCTAAACAAAGCTGTTTATATGGGATAACTGTTCGCCACAATATATCTGAAATACTATTGAAAATGGCCTTAAATCAATTAATTAAAAATGCAGACGAATCATTCAAAAATCATTATAATAGTTATTTTCTTGTATCAGTGCACGGTATTGCTAGCTTTGCTTTATAAGATCGTTTACCATCAACATATGATCGCGATGATTTTGATGTGAAAAGTGTTGACATTCATTCCAAAAATCCGACACAGTTGACCCACAGCAGTTTCAATTTTAAAAGAAAACTTGCTTCACAGCCATGGTCTAATCCTGATCGCATTTGTCTGAAGTTTGTATTACACAAGCTCATTGCATCAGAAGATTCCAATTTACTTTTACTCGGATTTATTGCGAGGCATCAGAAGATTCCAATTTACTTTTACTCGGATTTATTGCGAGGCATCAGAAGATTCCAATTTACTTTTACTCGGATTTATTGCGAGGCATCAGAAGATTCCAATTTACTTTTACTCGGATTTATTGCGAGGCATCAGAAGATTCCAATTTACTTTTACTCGGATTTATTGCGAGGCATCAGAAGATTCCAATTTACTTTTACTCGGATTTATTGCGAGGCATCAGAAGATTCCAATTTACTTTTACTCGGATTTATTGCGGGGTATGTGGCGTTCCCCTGAAATCCGATTTGTCTTACTGCTGACTAGAAGTCGTGTCTAGACACTGTAATCACATTGTCTTGTATTCTGTTTGTGAAATAGTTTTAAGATTGTACATCTCAGTTTAATTTGACTGACCAAAATGTGTAACTGCACTCCTGGCAAAGGAAATAACATCATGAAATGATCGCAGTAAGTGATTTAATCAAAAGTCTTCCAACAGAATGCATGTACATCAAATCTATGAAAATGACTTTTTTTCATTGATTTACCGTCTCACCAACAGTCAGGGATATTTTGCTACGTTCCAGAAAGACGCCAGGATGGAACCACCGGCCTTCCATAAGCCAGGTGGACATCTTCCTCACATAAGATATTTGCTAGTTTCGGGTAAGATCCAAACTCACAGCGACAAGGGGATATACCTACTCGAAAACGGGACCATACTTAGTTTCCTTACGTTTTACCTACATTCCTTACGTTTTACCTACATCTTCGACCAGGCATAGATTCCTTAAGTTTTACCTTCATCTAGGACCATACATAGATTCCTCAAGTTTTACCTTCATCTAGGAACATACATAGATTCCTCAGGTTTTACCTTCATCTAGGGCCACACATAGATTCCTCAAGTTTTACCTTCATCTAGGGCCACACATAGTTTCCTCAAGTTTTACCTTCATCTAGGGCCACACATAGTTTCCTCAAGTTTTACCTTCATCTAGGGCCACACATAGTTTCCTTCAGTTTTACCTTCATCTAGGACCACACTTAGTTTCCTCAAGTTTTACCTTCATTTAGGGTCACACATAGTTTCCTTAAGTTTTACCTTTATCTAGGGCCACACATAGTTTCCTCAAGTTTTACCTTCATCTAGGGCCACACATAGTTTCCTTCAGTTTTAACTTCATCTAGGGCTATACAATATTAATATAAAATAGAAAATAAAACATCAATCATATCTCGATAAACAAATAATTTAAGATATTTCCATTTCATTCAATTGGGACAAAGAGTCGAATCAAGACGGTTGCGAAAATTTCTAGTGCAAGAATTTATTGAGACAATGTTTCCATCTTGTTCAAATCTTTCGCTAATGCAATTTGAACATAATGTCTTGGGAAGGACACAATGTGTGTTCTAATGGATAAACACATTAAGTTAACAAATAATCTCACGCGTCAACAACATTTAGTTTCAGAAAAGAAGAAATAAAACAGAAAGGCTAATGAGTCTTTTAATGCCATAACACGTTAATGGAATGCTATACTATTACCATCCTATAATGAACATTCAATCCATTGACGTTGCATTGTCATTTCTGATTATTTTAGCAAACATTTAAGAACATTCCAAATGTTCGGTATACTAGTATTGTCCTAACAAGCGTCGTATGGCGAATAATAGAACAGTAAAACAGCAAATTTCTTTTAAACGCCAGCAAGTGTTGATAGCAATTTAATTTGTAGAATTATATATCGGGCTTTAAAGCCCAATTAGCTCTTTGCTATACAAAAAATATAGCCAAAAAACAAACATTTGCTGATATTATCCCAAGATCATTATTACCGACGAAACGAGCACTTTTTCTTCTAAAACACTAATTTCACTGTGTTTTTGCTTTTGTCAACTCGGAATATGTAGAGCGCGTGACGTCACTTTCCGACGTGTGCATAACTTGACTGCGGTAAAACACAGCTGTTCTATAAATAGTATGTATTTCAATGATATTGAAAGAAATACGATATTGGTTTTGGAAACATTTAAACATTTTTTCTTGCTGTAAAGTATGCGCGGAGGAAAATACACAGGATTCCTCTGTAATAGAACAAACAAAAACCATTACGACTAATAAATTTATATGCTTATGGGACTTTAATTGTATTCACGTGGGACTGGCATAGAATGTTTTTTGGACACTCACTTAGTCATTATATATTATTATACCTCACGTGACTTATTTACTATGTAGTCTTATGTGACGTCTTGTGTGACAATCCGTATTATTATACCTCACGTGACCTATTTACTATAAAGTCTTATGTGACGTCAGAGGGTGACAATCAGTAATGTTACCCTGTGACATTACATTTCGGACCGCTTGCCATAACAAAACTGCCCTCACCCGCTGATGCGATATTACCGGGTGCTAGGCTTTAGTCAATCTGTTCCGTATCCTAGACGCTTTAGGCGATTATCAAAATCCACTCGTAAGTTGACATCCGGTTAAGCAGAAGACTATTCGACAGCGAAAGTAACTACACTTCGTTTCAATTTCTGGTGATGGCTTAGCGTCTTCACTCAACCAGTACGAAAAGAACCGTACCATTGTTAGCATGTTTGTTGCATTCTTATCTATCTAAATTATTGTTTTGTTCGGTATAATAAAATAAATATCATATCCCACAGAGGGTGATAAAACGTAATGTTCACCCTTGACAAAGTAATGTCAACCTCACCTAATGCCCGGTCGACATTACTTGTCTCGGGTGAACATTCCATTCGATCACCCTCTATGGGATGTGATAGTATATAATGTTACCCTATGACGAAACATTTCTGGCCTGCTTGCCATAAACTGTCCTCATGCAATGACGCGATATTATCAGGTACCCGATTTTAGTCAACCTGTCCCGTATCTTTAGGCGATTATCAAAATCCACTCGTAATTTGACATCCGGTTTACCAGAAGACAATTTGACAGCGAAAGTAACTACGCTTCGTTTCAATCTCTGAAAATGACTTAGTGTCTTGACACAACCAATATAAGAACAAAGAACCGTACAATTGTTGCATTCTTGTCTTTCTTAATTATTGTTTTGTTCGGTATAATAAAATCAAATCCACATAGGGTGACAGTACGTAATGTTCAGCCGAGACAAGTTATGCCGACCGAGGCTATTGCCTGATACACACGTTTGTTAAATTCGATTTAATATACAATTTGGCACGCGTTTGTCGGAATGTTTCATTCTTGTTTTCTCCAAATTTCATATTTACCGAGCTAAAGATGTTACAAAAAAAAAACTAATTGGTGGTTACAAAGTGTGCATCAGTATAGCTTACTGACCGTCCATTCATTGATCAGACACACATAAACAAAGCTTGGTGGTACTCTCTTGTCAATCAGTTATTTGTCAGCAGTAGAGAAATTCTGTATCACTGACAAATCGAACGATTTACTGGATGAGACTTAGGTGTGGCTAGCAAATGGTTAAGCTATCTGAAAGAGACAAGACTGCTAGTGAAGCAGCATTTCCCATAACAATAGTTGATGCTATTATGCTATTAAATGGATAAATTCCACTTTACTTTATTAAGAAAATTATGTAAGGCGCAATTAAAGTTTTAAAACATGCCTTAGCTGATACAAGTTATTGACAGCGTAATAATAAGATACGAATGTCAAGTGCAGTTTTCTCTTTCTGCCTTGCCTGACAAGGAATGTGATCAGCCAGCAAACCGAGTTTATTTTATAAAAAAATTATTCTAAACACATGATATTATTTCTGAAATGTTGTGGGAGAAGTATCACTTCAAAAAAAAAAATGTTTTACATGATCATCGATAAGGATCCAGTGCATGATGACGTAGCTATACTTGTATATGCTTAACAATTTTAATTGTATTTGTAGGTTTCTACTTATTACAAGTCAAGAGACAGAAAAAATATCAAAATATGAAAATGGAATGTCATAGGAGGATAGTCAATATTCTCTTATTATTGATAAACATATATAACATTATGTACATTTATGTTGATTGTAATGGTTCAACAATAGCAGCAGTAATAATACAAGTATGTATTTGATTAAAATATGAAAATGCAAATTCAGTTATATGTACATGTATTTGAGCATATATTAGAAAAACAACAACAAACATATAATTGAACAAGATGCAGAGGATAATTATAATGCACAACAAACAAAAGTGAAAATGATACATTCAATTCATAATGGTGTTATATATCAAATATAGAGTTCGTAATTCTTACGTTCTTCTGGAAAAATAATGCTGAATTGTGTAAGTCTTACAGATAAAGAGAAAGTTAAATTGTTTTCATATTTGTATTGTCTATTCAAATTTAGTGAATTTAAAAAGTGATGATTTCTTTAATGAACATGTATCCGAAGACCTGTTTGCACTATACGTGCATTATTTCTGCGCATGTGTTATTACCATGTACGTGTATTGTTAAAATTAACGCCTGCTCAGATATATGCAAGTTTACATTGGAAATGGGAGTGAGGTATAATAATATGAGTTATTGTTGTAATTAGTTAAATGCTCATATATGAAAAAAGTTATAAAGAATCATTGTGTTCTTCTCGGTCAACCGCATTTGTTATTCTTCGAACCCGGATGGACACAATTCGGACAAGAACTTGGGCTTACTCAGCCGCACAATAATGGAGTTATTTTTATTGGCTCTGCCAGGCAATGTTGGGCTACAATTGAACGATACTTTTTTGTTTTACGGCAATTTAATATTTATATGCACAATCATATGTACACTTCTCCGGTTCGTTTTGTTACGTATTCGCAAGTGGAGTGTATAGGTAATAGATATAATATCATCGTAAGTTACAATACATGTAAACGATATTTCCGTGCTTCGTGTATACCACCAAGTATCACGGAGTATACCAGATCGTAATGATTGGGTTTTTGTGAATGAGGAAAATAAATCTACGGATTTACCCCTTGGAGCGAAACAATATATGTGGTAGATACTAATAAATACCAGACGTATTTCTGTACAGTGACAAAATAATTCAACGCAAAACAGATACATTCTTGTTCACTTTAATATTCCTCAATGTGAAGAAATATCGTTATTATTGTTCTCGAAACAGATGACATTTATTTAACAATCTTCCAGTTTTACTTCCGTGATTATCGTCAATTATATCATATAAGTATGAGCTAGACACAAGTATGAATATATAATAATTATATATGATAAGTTTGATAAGTTTATTTATATACAATCCTGTAAGCCATATGGCCCATGAGGATACATGGTATAATACATTGGTAATGCAGAATAAATGAAACATATATACATATAATGAAGTCATAAGGAGAAGGCTTTTCAAAGAAACAGATCATGTGCATTAAATCATTAATAAAGCAATATTAAATATAAACACAGTATTTTCCCTCAAAATAATAGAACCTGCAAAAATCGAAAAGAGAAAAACATCTACTGAAAGAAAAAATATCCATCTTTTTATAAATAAAAATGTACACAAGAACTGCGACGAAAGTCGGGTGTCAGCAAAAAGAAACAAATTTTTTAGAAGAGGTTAGAAGTAAACTATCATTTAATTTAATTTTTAATTTATAAAATGTACCTTGGTCCTTAAATCAAACCTCAAGAGCAAAGCACAAAGCTTACGCTAACATATCGAGAATCTTATTCATAAACGAAACGAAAACTCATTCATTTCTAAAAATTATCCTTGACGAAAACGAAAAGCGAAAACGAAAGTTCAAGGACAAAATAATGAAGAGTTTCGATGATGACACCATCTACAAGAAAAAGAAAACAAGTTTACAATCGGAAAAAAATAAATATAGTATTACACTCTTGCATATATTGACATAGTATTACATATAATTAATTAATGTTAATGTTAACTTTTGTGTAAAACATAACAAAGTTTTACACCTTTAAGTTCTGTCATATAACATTTGATTTCTTAATTCAAAAGCATGAAATATATACTGAGCTAGATTCTTAAGTGTATTCTCATTTGTTGTAGTAAAAAGATTTATTAACTTGAGCATATTATGATTTCTTCTATAGTATAAAGTGGTATATTTACGTCTAAGTTCATTATAAAGATGGCATTCTAAAACAAAATGATATTCATCTTCCAATAAATTACATGAAAAGCAGTTCCTTTGATCAAGAGGTAAACTAGGTTTAGTCCAACGACCTGTCTCGATACAAAGTCTATGAGAAGAGACTCTTAATTTAGTCAATACTTTACGGTATTTTGTAACATTTACAATATTAAGATATGGTTGATATGTATATTTACATGTATTGTATACAAATATATATGTAACCGCTTAATAACTTTCTATATAATAAACCATCCCTCTGCTGCCGGTGTCATGTGACATACACTTTTCAGGCATGTTTGCTTTATTTTACAATGAAGAAAAAATTCAGATTCCTTTCAAATTAATGATTAAGAATAGTACATACTGGTCTCGATATGATTGCTCCTCGTGTCTTTAAGTATTAAATTCGTAAATGAACAATGCCTTCTTAAAATATATTTATACTTCATCTGTAGGATAGACGCAACCATCTGCTCAAACTTGAGCTTTACTTTTATATTATCGGACCCTTTTATTCACTGGCAACGAGCCATCGACCAACATTGAGCGAGGATTGAGAACGAAGGTAATTATAATTATTTTACTTTACAGACACAATACAAAGAATTTATTTACATCGATATGGCAATGAAATACTTCATCAACTTTTAATATATCCGTTGATAAATCATACACATCCTTTAAGCTGTTAAGTATATATAAGAATTCAATGCTACAAGTATTATCCATTGATAGTGATCCCTAAAGAATCTTTCAGCCTTGTTACAAACAGTTCATGGCCCGCAATGTCTTCTGTCCATTCTATATAGGTGGTCGATTCCAGGAGAACTCTCAATGAATTGTTTATATTTCTGCCCAACAAGTCTTCGAACATGATCGCAATAACATCTACATTTTCTTCAATGTGCATCGAATGTGCCACTTTCAGTTCAAACATACACCAGTCGCTATTGGCAAAACTATTCGACAGCACCAAAATTATTCTTTTACTTTCCTTCATCCGTTCAACTATATTATCATTGATGAATGTACCGGCGTGAAAATCTCTGTCATGAACACATAATCTAAGATCAAATTCACCTTCTAACATCGGTACCAAAACATGTTTTATCCATCGTGATTCGGTATAACTGTAAGCCACAAACGCATCGTATTCATATACATTGCCTTCTAGTGGTGTGTATTCTCTTCTTCTCCTCATCAGGTATATGTTATGTTTTATATTCCATCTGTTTCGATAGAGAACAACAGATGTTATAATGATACTGATGACAAAAGGTCCACCTATCATACCCATCCATTCAATTTTGCTGAAAGGATGACATTCTAAATATGAGAAATGAACGTTTTGAAGTAGTTTGTTTGTCCATTGCGGTGGAAATGCACAGTTGTATTGCTCTGGGTAGAATTTCAAACTAGACTTATTTGTAGTTTTTAGCCAGTTGATAAACCAGGCGAGATTGCAATCGCAAATGAATGGATTTTGTGATAATCGCAACTCTACAAGATTGTTTAAGAAACTTATAGGCATGGCATCTGGACCAATAGTACCAATTTCATTATTGTCAAGAAGTACACATCTGATGCTTGAATTTGCCTTAAAGGTCCCAGGAGCAATATATCGAATACGGCAGCCTTTCAAATCAACTACAATGAGATATGGTTTATTCTTCAATATAGAGCGAAGATCGCAATTTAATTTGCAATCAAAACATGTTATGACACGGAGGTTGGGTAGTGGAAAGAAAAGATCAGTAACATCAGTGTTCGTTAACTGATTCATATCTATGAACTCGATTCGCAGATAGGTGAGGTGAGGTATTCCTTTGAATGTATCTGATATTGATACGAAAATGTCTGTAGCCGATCCGTCGAGACCAATGCTCAGTTCATGCAAGGCATTGGAGCTAAATGCAAACGGATGTATCTTATTATTATTACCTATGTTTCCTGTTAATTCCAATACCCTGATCTTCGGGTTATTTGAAAGAAGCATACTTGGATAATTACCTATGAAATTATTTCTAAGTTTCAGCTCCTTTAAGTTTGGTAGACATCGCAACGCCTCATTAGTTAAAGTCATAATATGGTTGTGATTCAAATACAAACGTTCCAGTTTCGTAGTGAGGGAAACCATGGCTGAAATCTCGGAACAAAAGTTTGGTATGGCAGACAGTTTGTTAAAACTTATTCTTAATGTTATCAACGATTTCATTTCAGGCAACTTGAATTCTAATATATTGTTATGATCCAAAACTAGTTCAGTAAGATTTTGTAATCGCTTTAAAGTATCGACGGTAAACTGTTCAATGGTGTTGTACTTCAGGTCAAGATATGAAGCTGGTGACACATTTAACAAAGAAAACGTTTCATCTCGAATAGTTTCATTTCCCATGTATTTCAAGTATAAAGCGTCCAACCGATTTCCACGAGATAGTTGTACCAGTAAATGTTTCATATCGTCTATATTGATTATGTTTCCTGAAAGATCTAGGGACCATAGATTTTCAAACATCCTGAATGCATGTTCGGTGATGTTTTCGATTCCATTACACTCAAGAAGAATTCTTTTCATGTCACCTGGTCTTTCAATATTTCGGAATGATTCACTCGTTACATCACCTAATCTGTTATCCATAAACTCCAGTATTTTTATATATCCGGGTATTTCCGGAATGTATGTAAGATTAGCATGGTTACATTTTGCCTTATCTCCGTAAAAACGACATCCTGTCCCATACACTTGATTCGCCATGGAAACTACCAGAACTATCCACAATATAAAACTAGACACGCTCATTTTCTTAGTGTTAATATCTTGATTTGTGAACAACGGGATAACTCCGGTGCTTATAGTTTTTCATTATATGAACGGTATCATTTCCATTCGTTCATAGCACATTCTCAATGTACAAAAATATTAGTATTATCTTTCTCGAAACAGATGACATTTATCTAGCAATTTTCTATGTTTACTATCGTGATTATTATCACGTATGAGCCGGCATCAATCATGATCATTTACACACAATTGTTATACATATATTTATAATGTACACAACTTTGCATTGTGATACACCGGATATCATGTGACGTACACTTTATGACAAGTTCCTTTCAAATTAATGATTTAAAATAAGTTTTTATGTTATAACTAAGCTCCCTGCTTAACTCACTTTCTGAGCTATGTTTGATGACAATACATTAAAACAAGACTGCTATTGAGTGAGTGAAAATTGTCATTTAATTTATAAATGACTAACATAATATTACATACAATTTGTACACACTAACAAAAAAATCTTAAAACATTACATCATATTACAAAACATCAAATAACATTAACATATAATCACATATAAAAGTGACTAGTATCATGCCAACATATAAATCTCTATCATCAAAGATGGGGTTCTACTTATTGACAAACAAATAAATAACTGGAAAAAACAACAAATGCACTGATAGTATTAACCATCAAATTATATAACATATTTATAACATGATGACATGAAGATGAGATTTAGCTAATCCCCGTCCGTACCAGTCAGACCGTTTCAGTCAGGAACGGACAAAAGCATAGTTCCTGGGACTGACATAAAACGATTAATCATGTCTCTGGGACTAACATAAAATGATTTATTTCTAATCAACATTAGTATGTTTACAGTATATTATTGTCATGATATACTCTTTCTCATATCTATAATAATCTCATATCATAAAATGAACAATGCCTTCTTTAAGTATTTTTATCAGAATGACAAAAGCAACCATCTGCACATACTCGAGTTATCAGAGTATCTGATAGTATCAGTTGATATCTATCTGAACGGACTATGGATTGATAAAAGAAGTTACTTTGTCTGAATATGACCTTGGTAAATACATAAATATAATTCACTTTATTTGATATCATCAGATCCCTTTATTTACTAACAAACAGCAACAGAGAGAGAGAGGGTGGGCGGGGTGAGAGATAATTGCACATAACTCTACATAAAAATTAATTAATCGCCCGCCATGTACTTAAAAGGGAAAAAAACGAATTAACAAAAATACTTCCATCGATATGGCAAATTTAATGAAAACTTCAATTAAGGCCGCATACAGAGTCAATAGACATTCTATGGATCTCTCTGCCAAGTTCGTTCACACAAACTACATTTTTAATCAATTACAATAAATTATGTAAATTTACAATAACATATAAAAATTAATTAATCGCCCGCCATGTACTTAAAAGGGAAAAAAACGAATTAACAAAAATACTTCCATCGATATGGCAAATTTAATGAAAACTTCAATTAAGGCCGCATACAGAGTCAATAGACATTCTATGGATCTCTCTGCCAAGTTCGTTCACACAAACTACATTTTTAATCAATTACAATAAATTATGTAAATTTACAATAACATGTTTAAAACGTTCAATGGCAGTATAAATGTGCACGACAATCAGTTTATTAAAAGGTTAAGAAATAAATGTTTAGACTGTTTACATCCAGTGACCACCAGTTTCATTTCTAAATAAGACAAACACTACACTAATGAACCTTAATTCCAGCCGCTAACTGGTTCATCATGTTTTTTAAATGGCAATCACGAAAGTAGTATAGTTTCACTCACAAAAAAGAAATACATTTTGATTGGATAATTACGTTAACACATGGTCCAAGCTTGAAAAAAACATTTGTCAACAATTTTCTTGCTTCTATGCATTTCCTTTTTATATCATAGCTTTTCAATAATAATTTCACCAAAAAACATGTGAGACAAAAAAGTGAAATAAGGAAAATGTTAAGATTAAAAATGTAACATAATATATACTCAACGGCTTTAAACACAAGTTTAATATCACATGAGAATTCTAGTTTGTTTAAGTTGATAGCATTCAAGAAGGACAGAAGCAAATTACTATTTTATCATATTCTAATAAACTAATTGACAAATCAATCATATTTAGGTAAAATTTAGTTCCATTTTTATACAGGGATGTGCAGAATATCTGATAGATGTTTTCGAGTCAACCACAACAGTATAACACATTAAATGCCTTGCGTTTCTTAAAGCTGTTAAGTATCGTAAAATAACTACATTTACCAAGAATTAACCATTGACAGTGACCCCTAAAGAATCCTTCAGTCTTGTTACAAACAGTTCATGTCCCGCAATGTCTTCTGTCCATTCTACATAGGTAGTCGATTCCAGGAGAACTCTTAATGAATTGTTTATATTTCTGCCCAACAACTCTTCGAACATGATCGCTATAACATCTACATTTTCTTTAATATGCATCGGATGTGCTACTTTCAGTTCAAACATACACCAGTCGCTATTGGCAAAACTATTTGACAGCACCAACATTATTAATTTACTTTCATTCAGCCGTTCAACTATATAGTCATTGATGAATGTACCGGCGTGAAAATCTCTGTCAGGAACACACAATCAAAGATTAAATTCATCTTCTAACATCGGTACTAAAACATTCTTTATCCATCGTGATTCGGTATAACTGTAAGCCACAAACGCACCGTATTCATATACATTGCCTTCTAGTGGTGTGTATTCCCTTCTTCTCCTCATCAGGTATATGTAATGTTTTATGTTCCATCTGTTTCGGTAGAGAACAACAAATGTTGTGACCATAAATATGACTATAGGTCCACCCATCATACCCATCCATTCAATTTTGCTGAAAGGATGACATTCTAAATATGAGAAATGAACTTCTTGAAGTTGTTTCTTTTCCCATTCTACTGGAGATGCACACTTACATTCTTATGGGTAGTGTTTCAATCGAGACTTACTTGTACTTACAGGCAACGCATCTGTGCTAATACTGTCAATTTTATTCCTACGAGGTAGCAGTTCCTTGGTGCTTGTATTTGCGTTAAAGGTCCCTGGAGCAATATTTTGGATACTATTGGCTTCCAAATCAATGGTTTATTTTTCAAAATAGAGCGAAGGTCGCAATTTAGTTGGCAAAAATAACAGGCTGCATCACGGAGGTTTTGTAATGGAGAGAAAAGGTCTGAAACATTTGTGTTCGTTAAATAAATCATGTTTATGTATTGGGAATGCAGACTGATGAGTTGATGTATTCATTTAAATGTATCTGGTATTGATTCGAAAATGTCTGTAGCAAATGCTTCAAAACCAATTTTCAATACCTGCAAGGTATTGGAACTAAATGCAAACGGATGTATCTTTTCACTATGACCTGAATTACCTTGTAAATCTAATACCACGATCTTTGGGTTATATGAAAGAAGCATTCTTGGATAAATAGCTATGAAATTGTCTCTAAGTTTCAGCTCCTTTAAGTTTGGTAGACAACTAAATGTCTCATCGGTTATAGTCACAATATGATTGTAATTTAAAAATAAACGTTCCAGATTCATGGTGAGGGAATCCATGTCTGAAATCTCGGAACAAAAGTTTGGCAGACAGTTTGTTAAAACTTATTCTTAATGTGTTCAACGATTTCCTCTCGGGTAACTTGAATTCTAATATATGGTTATGATCCAAAACCAGTTCCTTAATGTTATTGAAACGTTTTAATGTAACGACAGTAAACTTTTCAGTCGAGTTGTATTTCAGGTCTAGATAAGGAGCTGGTGACATATGCAGCAAAGAGAACGTTTCATCTCGAATAGTTTCACTTCCATGGATTTTAAAAACAAAGCTTTCAAACGATTTTCACGAGACAGTTTTACAAGTACATGTTTCATATCTTCTATATTGACACTGTTTCCGGAAGGATCCATGGACCAAAGATGTTCAAACATCCTGAATGCGTGTTCTGAGATGTTTACGATTCCATTATACCTTAGATCAATTCTTTTCATATCACCTGGGCTTTCAACATTTCGGAATGTTTCACTCGTTACATCACCTAGTTTGTTATACCTAAACTCCAGTAATTTTACATAACCGGGTATTTCAGGAATACATGAAAGATAAGCATCGTCACATTTTGCTATATCTTCATAGAAACGACATCCTGGCCCGCACCCCTGTTTCATCGTGAAAACTATTAGAACAATGCATAATATAAAACTGTTCATTTTCTAAGGGTTAAATCCGGATATGTAACAACAGCGCTATGTACTGTGAAAAATCGTTTGTATTTACAAATATTTGCAAACGTAACAGAAGTATTTTAACTATTGTCTGCTCGTTCAACAATGGTGATAATCCGTTTCCGGTATTTTTTGTGTACATCCACATGAATTAAATATCCAATATAAGTACAATTTAAAGTAGTCCGGTGGCATTTTGGGAATTTTCCACTGAACTTGGCTTTGGGGTAGATAGTAAATTTATTTAGTGATTTTGAATGGCCAGGGCATACAAAATGAATACACTCTGTCATCATTGGGCGTTTTGAGAAATTCAAGATGGCGTCCAAATATGGCCACCAAGACAGTGGACAATTAAATGAGACATGGATAACAGCTGTTTTTTTATTAGTATCTTATATATTGGAACAAAAATCATCAGAACTGTTTAAATATATACATGTGCTTTGGACAACTATAAAAATTCAAATTTATGCAATTTACGTAACCATAAATAGAAACGTTACCTTTAAAATACAATTGTATATGATAATAACAATCAAAAAAGGAAAAAAAGTAATAATGTTCATTTATTATTTTGAAGAATACGACCAAAACGTCAAACAATTTCAGACCAAAGAAGTTTATACATGTATGCAGTTTATGTAATTTACGTTACTATAAAAAACGTTACCTTTAAAAAGCAATTTTATATAATCCAAAAAGGAATGAAGTCGTTATGTTTATTTATCATTTGGAAGAATACGACCTAAACATCAAACAATTTCGAATAAAAAAAGTTCATACATGTATGTAGTGTATGTAACCAATCATTGTATGTTACCATATTTGGTATCATCAGTTCAATTAGACTTTCAAAGCATCACACAACGGTAAAGAAATTTTATCGTCATAAAATCATTTGTTTTGTTTCATTGATTGTTTTGTACTTCACTATTGTTGATTAATATTACAAAACACATACGTAATGAATGAATGTTAAATGACCAAAGTCGACCGGAAAAAAATGTTATACATTAAATGCGACTAGTCAAAAGTAAGTTAACATAATTGCATATCAGTATTGATTATATAAGAAACATTATCTGACTGATTCTCGGTTTTCATATAGATAGTACTGGACATTTTGTCAAACGTTCGCGTTCAACCAAACACAGCAAGGTCCATCTACTCTCGAATTGTTTGTTCATTGCTACACACCATGCTGTCTTCACAGGTGCAAAATTCCGTGCACGACAGCCGAGAAATGTTACAGCGACATCTTAGCGAAGTACACTGTGCCTGACTTTCGCCAGAACATTTGCTCATTTTCCAAACATTCGGTGGTGAAAGTTTTACCTCCTTTGGGAACATGACTGGGACCAATGACCTTGTTTCTTCTACCCTTTCCCATCCGAACAAGGTTGGATCTACATCTAGAGGAACTGCAGCCAATGCATTTTTCCAAATGTATATTTGAAGATGTGCTCTTCACATTTTCTTGGAATGAATTTGGTGTTGGTGGTAACGTACACAACCAACGTACAGCCGATGGTGACTTCCTTACCTTTGAGGCCCAAACAAGTTGCATAGTATATGATATACTGCCGGGTTCTACATAACCACTGTAACAGACATGAATAAACCTTTTACATTGTCGAAGTACCGTATTGAAGCCAGTAGAAATGCCTCCTATTGATGGCAGGGGAGCACTTCTTGATCTCAGCACTTTTAGAACCGTCCCTTTACCTATTCCAAAGTAGCCGGCGGTTGCATCACAACCCGATAATGCATGAACAGCTAGAATTACAGGTAAAATGTTCTCAATGGCCTTGATCGTTCAGTGATCTCGATAACATCTGTATTTCATAAGTATGTGTTTACCTTGACCTTGTTACACCAATGGTACAACAGCAACAGGAAAACATTGGTGTAGTCCGATATTACCGAAATGTCTTTTCCGGGTTATTTAGCAACATAAACCATCTGTTGAGCAAGGATGTTGTCTGCCTCTTCATGCGATGTCTCAAAGCACGTCGATGGATTTTATCACATTCGATTCTCGCCAGTCACAACAAGTTTTCTTTGAGGACTTGCATTCTCATGAAAGGCCAGGTTTGTTGCTAAGTCATCCACAATTGGAGATATCAGCTGTCTTTTTTACTGAAAAGATATTCTTCTGTGGTGCAATACTGGCCTCAGCAGTTCCTCAGCAACTAGTCTAAGTAAGCGCGCATACATTCTGGTGGAACTTTTTTCTGAACGCCTCCAAATGTTGATTCTAAGACCTCAGATAATCCACTGCCACCCTCGAGTGTACCAACTGGTTCAAACAAAGCTGCTCATTAGGGTGTGCGTACACCCTAAGCAAGGAATGAAACCTTCCGAACTCCTAAAGCCGTGACGATAACACATTCACGGCCACACGGTACAATTGCAAATATCAAGCTATTACAGTGAATTCTTATCAACAGAGCTTTTTTCGTTACTGTTTTTATAGTATCTGGGTCCGCTGGTGTCAAGTTAATCAAGGGCAAGTATACGACCTTCGTTTTGCTCTTCGATGAATGTCCCTGTTGACCCCTGAATGTTGTGTTGTAACCGTTGAATTTAGGGCACTCGTCACATCCAGCTACAGTGCACATGAATGTTGTGTCTGAGTGCCAATTTGCCCAAGCTATTGCTAAAGCTGTGTGATGTGTGGATTTTTAGGCCCACTGTAGTATTCATCATTGACATCTTATTCAACGAAATTTGGGGATTTGACGGTTCCCATTTTCCAATACGCTCGTTTGTTCCATCATCAGCGGCTGCTTCTTGATCCTTTGGCTAAGTGACTAACATAAATATAGGAGGGAGTCATGTTTTTGCAATAATCACTTGTAAAAGTAGCCTCCCTTTTTATGTTAAATAAGCCCAGATATGTGTAGACCAAACGTCATTACCTTTTCAAAACGTTCATATCACATATTTCACTTAATTGACCTCAATTGCAGTCCTTATAAGTCATTATTTCAAAATAAATCTCATCAATAGATAAGTATATGTATTTTTTTTGTAAAATCCGCAACTTACGTAATATTATTTACTAACAAACATACAAAACTATTGAAGAGAAGAAAAGTTCCTTTTATTTTGAAGCATAGTATACTCACTTATAGTTAAAAGTTGTCATATTGGTTATAATTGGCGACAGTTACCGTTTTTTTTCAATCCCATGTCCACTAATTATGAAACAATAGTTTATTACTGATTTTCAACTAAGGGAAGTAACTGAAATTTATCTCTGTTATAATAAGCTGGCTGAAAAGGCCTTTGAGTTTCATTAAAATATATTGAAACAAGTCGTTTATGAACCCATTCGGGTCAGAATGTGTAAACAAATATTGTTTTAGGGCACTCTTATTAACCATCCGCCATCTTGGACGCCATTTTGAATGTTACATTCCGCCCACCGATGACTAAGTGTCATCAAGCGGATTTGTGTATCATACGATATAATCTACAAGAAAAAATCAAATAACCTACTATCTACCCAACCCATGTTCCGCCAGACTAAAGTGAAGTATTGTCATTTTACTTTGATCAGATTACATTCACGCTGTATCTCAAGGTATCTCGAGGTCATATTGCTGTAATATTTGAAGCAAAGATATCCAAGCTACCACCTGTAAGAATCAACGCTCTGAAGGTTCTGCTGTTGTTCGGAACTACAAATCAGTCAAAAGTTGATTTCTTTGTAGGGTGAGTTTTGGAAAACGAACGATAGTTCGCGCACGAATTTTGATGCAGGCATAAGAACTACGAACGCTTTTTTACACCTGCTATGCAGTTGTTACAGTTGTTCCCGTTCCATGTGCTTTCAGTACTTTGATTTATGCTTCCCATCTGATCACCAAAAGTAGTTCATCAATTATCATAATATTATATAGTCTACATTACCTGCCTCTTTGAATACTCAACTTATGCAGAATTATTATATCATACATGAAGACATGCTCGAAGAAAAAGTTAAACGTTATAAGCATTAAATTAATCGATTAAAACTTTCCGATGAATCACTTTTTAAATATCTGGTTGACTCACAGTTATCATCGCACCGTCCATGAATTCAATGTACAATAGAAGCTAGGAACCAGACTAAATTAGCACATACAGCACGAAAATTATGACGTCATCCTTCCTTGAAATGTGTGTACTGATAGTACTTACTGTAGTAATCCGAGGGAGAGGATTGTTTAGATTTTTTACGACTGATTTGTATTGCTGGTTTACGATATTGCATAGCCATATGATTTTTTCTTAAATGCACGTAAAATTTGAATTTGTATTTAGCCATTGAATTGAAAAACTGGTAGTATTAACATTCAGTCCTTTAATATAGATTAAACGGTGAACACTTACACACGTGAACAGAAAAACATGCTCCATCACGGACTAAGACTATAGTTTTGAGAACCGGATGTGAGTGGTATACGAATAATCTACATGATGACAGACACTACCGACAAAACTTCATATACTAGTAGATCATCAGATATGCAGGGAACAATATGCTTTAGTCAATTAGCTACTGAAAGAAGCCAAAATAGCATACTTATCAGACATATAGCATCCACAGGACGTGATCAGTAAAAAACCTCTTAAGACAACCATCTACCTTCTAGGAGCGACGAGTGGAGTCATTTTACCACTCATTGCATCGTCTCAAGAATTGGCTCATTAGTGACTTTCAAAAACAAAATCGGACGCATTAGAAGAGATATAAGGACATATTCCCTAACAATTAGCATTTGCGAGATCCAAAAACCATCTCTTAATTCTGTGGCAACCAACATGATTGATTTCTCTCTAGTATCAGAACATGATATCAAACGCATCATCCAGATCTGATATCGCCCAAAATGTCACGCGAATTCGACCCACTACTTACATGGCTACTGAAATCCTGAATCGACGAACTATTACCAGTACTGACTCAAATCATCAATGCATCTTTTAATTCACTGTGGTACTATGCTAAAAAGAATCACAATCAGCGACAGTGTAATTATACAGCTTTGACAGTTTAATAAAATCGCAATATACCAGTCAGTATGTATTGATGGAAAACTGTCAGAAGCGGTTCGGATGAACTACAGTGTACCCTGTTGGCGCTAGCTGTAGAAAGCACGACCTGCTCCCTGGTGAATAATTTAGTTACATTTCGTTTGGACTATTGCAATTCCCTCTGATATGGTCTACAAAAGGCAAATCTCCACGAGCTGCAGATTGTTCAAAACACAGTGGCTCGAATCGTGACAAGAACTCCCGTTTCTTTTCCGTATAACCCCTATCTTGAAAAGAACTTCATTGGTTGCCTATAGAAAGCAGAATTCATCACAAAATACCGATTCTAACATTTGAGGCATTACACAAGCAATCACCGACGTACATTAAGTCAGTGGTGGACATTTACAGACCAAGCCGTAAACTACGATCACAAAACGATTCACAGACACTGGTCGTGCCTAGGCGAAAAACAGCCATCTTTGGTGACAGATGCCTTGCTGTTAGTGCCCCAAAACAATGGAACTCATTGCCAGTATCACTACGACTGTCCAGTAGTTTTGTGTCCTTTAAGAAACAGCTAAAAAACACCTTTCTATTCAACACTATGGTAGGCAGTGAAACAACATTATCTACTGCTATTGATGTGTGCGCATGTTTTGAACTGTCTGTTTTTGTTTGTTTGTATTTATCCACAGTCATTGTGATATACCATGTTTATTATTGTTGCACACACTGTCACTTTTTAACGGAATTTTATAGCAATATTTTACGCTGCATTTTCTTATCTTAGCTTGCGCTGTTGTTTTAAGTACATGCATGTTTTTTCCTCTATTTTATTGTATTTATAAAGCTATACTTTATGTTTTAGTTTGTAAAGCACTTTTGAACATATTTAGATATGAAAAGAGTGCTATATGAATGTGATGTAATAATGATGATCATATTAAAGGAATATCAAAGTAAAATCATTTGCAAAAGACCCGAACTTACAAAACATTAAAATGAATATAATTGCGGAGATATATGAACCAACTGATTATTCAATACCAATGATAGAACTGATAATTACACATACGAAAGGAGATATATTATCATTATATATTATCATTTGTAGAGTAACGTTGAGAACATCAAATACTGTATAAAGCTATTAAACTAATCAATTAAATGCATATCGTTTTGTAGATTGCAATCTGTAGGTAGGTGCTTAGGTGTTGGTTGAATAGACAGTCAGGTGAAATGTGTGTTTGTGAGCATATATTGAATTAACAACAGACTACATGTTGCCGAATGACAATATATGTTTTAGCTACGATTTTAGACTCTTAAGAATGGATAATAAACTTAACTGGTTTCAGGGACTGACATAACATAATTATCTCTACATGTAATTAGATAGCTTCTTAGTTTTCCAACCATGAATGTCATTTACTTGGAGCCTTTAATGGTTTAACGCAACACATCTTAAATGGGATAAAAGTAGTACTTTGAATAACGTCGACAATGATAAGCTGGAACTGCATGCATGAAATACATATTACATTTAGGCTTTCAAACTAGTTCCTACAATTTAACAACGGTTACATCATTAACGAGTGAAGAGCCTGACATGGGTGTCGTTGTATATACTGCCGATATATTTGTTCGATGGAATACAAAATGTATGCATTACCGCATAGTCAATACAAAACTGCAACGACACACGGCAACCACATGTTCACAGACACCATACATTCACGTAACGTCAAAAGTGTTGGGTAACATTTGTTTTAATTGGCAACAATCCCATTAAGTCAGTTTAAAGAGGTGCACTTACATAGTGAATGTAGTGTGCTTTTCTAATTTTGTTCATCGATTCATCTTGTCTGAGTTAAAGCATTATTGGTTGAGTATGTCCCAATAAACGTATCAAATCGTTAGTTTGATATATCATCCGTAAGTGCATTCGTAGATGTCACGCAGTCAATCGGTCATTGATTTTATAGTTATCAGTACATTTGTACTTTGTTCCATGGTTTTCTCCTCTGTAATCCTTAGAGGATTATGAACTTAATGAACTATTCTCTTGAGATTCTAACAATATACTCATATATAATCGGGAATTAGCATTCTAGAAAAGAAGTATGCTTGTAAACAGTAGATAAGGAATGAGATGACACGTCTCCTAGTTTCTATTTTCGTAAAATTGCCGTACTACGAACTGAACGGTTCAAGTTGTACATTCTACTCTATATTTATCAGCAACATCCTCGCGACATTATAAACGGTTTCACTCACAGGCCAACGATGATTTAATGCAATAATACTAGATATGACAGTGGTTTGTACATAATTGTGCTTAGATATTAGAACTAAACGTACCCAAGCATTTTGTTTAATATATTTGAGTTGTTATGCTGTTAGGACTAACTTTGCAGGATATCAGTTATATAAACATGTAATAACAATAACGTCCATGATACCCCAAATCGAACGAAAACATGCCATAAATTTGATAACGTATAAATTCAAACCAAATTAATTATTAATCGACATTTCCCAAGGTTCACAATCTGTATCATTCGAGCGCATTCAATAAATTACCCCATGCATGTATGTGATAAGATACAAATATTTATAATATTAAAATGAGTTTACCAAACAAATGAAGCAAACACTTGGCCTGACAGATTTACACGCTAATGCTTTATAAGTTTGTCTACGGGTCAGCTACATATGTCATTCATGTTTACATTGAATATTACAAACGTATGATAGAGTTACTTTATCATGCACCCTATATTCATCTTGTCTATATAAAAAAATGAATTTAGATAAATAATGGAATGCTTTATAAGTTAACAAGCGTAACGTTCCTCTTTGTGTATAGTCCTTCCTTTTATGGAGTGGTATTGTGTTAGGGATTTGTTCTAGGAATTCATTTCTTACCTGTATACTAGAAGTATTTGGTCGATGCAGTCTCAGCCATGTATATTTTATTTGTGACTTTGATTTTAACATTAATTTATGCGTCACCCACTTAACCAGGAAGCATCAAGTATGAACACATCGTGCCTGTCGACAAACCCGTGATATGTATAAGTACCGGTACATGTCGCTTACTTTAATCAAGATAACCGATTTCAGGAAATTGATAAAGATATTAGATTTTATTGCTAATTGCAATCCAACTAATCTAGACGCACATCAAATGTTTCTATTGTGGCGGATTCTACATGTTTAATATCCTTGAGATACATGTAATGTTTCAGTGTTAAAGCCTTAAAGGAAAATAATTATGTTGCATTAATCGAAAAAAAAACTGAAATTACTGAAACCTTTCAACTAAGAGTAATTTAATTCCACTTTGAATTTATCAATGAACACTCTACATAATATACAAAATTAGTGTAATCTATATCGATAAAGTTTTGAGTGATTGCCTACATTACTAGATAATTATACTGTGTTTCATGTACAGATATTTGTCAAGCACAATTCTACCAGAAAAATAATTCCACCTGTAGGAAAAACTGAACTATTAAGACATTGGTCTAGGGCGTGCTTCATAAAAAACATATCTTTGAGTGCATATCCGAATTTTTGAAAAAAATATACATTAACGAACCAGTTTTAAACGCATACAAAATCATTCTATGTAACATTTGCAATAGGTTAAATATACAATAAATGGGACAAAGAAGTTGTGTCCCAAACGTAAATTATCAGCAAAGAAGTCAACCTTTGAAAAGAACATCGTGCTGTGACTAGAAAAGTGGAAATAATTGAAAGCAATTTTCTATGTTTTGCTCGAATACCATAAATATTCCGAAAACCTACGTTTTTGCATTTTGTTCCTGTTTATCCTTGCTTGATGAAATATTTACGCACGTGATCAAAACACTGTATGATAGGTAAACAGACGTTATGGAACATAATGTAAATGCATTTTACCATGGTTTATGTTTATCGAAAATAAATTCCAAGCATAAAAGTGACATTTTGGAATATCATTTGTGATCTTTGAGATGAACAACACATTAATTCCATGGAACTAGATGAACAATAAAACAGAATAAGATCGTAATGGTGATGCCTTGTGAACAATTCGACTGTGCCAAACATTTTCGACTTGAAAATTATTGTTATATTTCACCAGACGAGATACTGTCAAATTCATACGCTATAGTGTACTCATTTGTATATCATCTTGGGCATTTGAGGAACAATCAAGCTATTGCCCTCAGTGTCGATGTGACAAATTGAAGTGTTGCCCTCGGGCTACGGCCTCGGGACAACCATTCGAAAATTACCCCCCCCCAACTCGGGCCCACTTTTGACTGTTTCTTAGATGCCCATGAAATAACTGTATGGTATTTGGATCCGAAAATGTTGCCATAGAAACACAATATGTTGTTGTCCATTGGATGTTTTGCTCAATGGAATTAAACGTTAATGGATTTGATTGATTCGCGGAAATTGTATTAAACAGAAATGTCGGATGCACTTTTCATGCTTCATTTGCGTTTAGGCATTTTCTCCAGAAGACCACCACGTGTGTGATGTACGTTTTTTAAAGCATAGTATTATTTGTTATAGCAAGCACACTGATGTATATTTTTTTAAGGATATGTGTTATTTACTCAACCAAAAAGCTGACCATACTACACGTAGTTTTAATTTTTGAAATGTGTGTGAAGTTGGCCCCTAAAAAGCAGTTTATTCCCCCTCTAGCATGCTACAGACGGAGAGACTGTGCTGTTTATGTGCAGGGTGGATTTTGTGTTGGGAGATTTTAGCTGAAGGTAGTATTTTAGGGTGGGCTGTTTTTTTCTATGAATCATTTCTCTATCTTTATTTGGTAGGTAAACTCTGTGAGGAATCTTATGTGGTATACGCCGTTCTGTGTCAGGATGAATTGCTTTCGAATGATTATATTACTGTGTTGAAAAAAATATATTACTAAGATTACTTTGTTGAACTGATCATGTTACTTTGTTGAAATGCTTAGTTTACTGTGTTGAAAGTATTGATTTCTTTGATGAAACTTTTGTATAATTGTGTTGAAATGCTTATATTACTGTGTTGAAATGCTTATATTACTGTGTTGAAATGATTATTTTACTGTTTTGAAATGCTTATATTACTGTGTTGAAATGATTATTTTACTGTTTTGAAATGCTTATATTACTGTGTTGAAATGATTATTTTACTGTTTTGAAATGCTTATATTACTGTGTTGAAATGATTATTTTACTGTTTTGAAATGCTTATATTACTGTGTTGAAATGATTATTTTACTGTTTTGAAATGCTTATATTACTGTGTTGAAATGATTATTTTACTGTTTTGAAATGCTTATATTACTGTGTTGAAATGATTATTTTACTGTTTTGAAATGATTATTTTACTGTTTTGAAATGCTTATATTACTGTGTTGAAATGATTATTTTACTGTTTTGAAATGCTTATATTACTGTGTTGAAATGATTATTTTACTGTTTTGAAATGCTTATATTACTGTGTTGAAATGATTATTTTACTGTTTTGAAATGCTTATATTACTGTGTTGAAATGCTTATATTACTGTGTTGAAATGATTATTTTACTGTTTTGAAATGCTTATATTACTGTGTTGAAATGATTATTTTACTGTTTTGAAATGCTTATATTACTGTGTTGAAATGATTATTTTACTGTTTTGAAATGCTTATATTACTGTGTTGAAATGATTATTTTACTGTTTTGAAATGCTTATATTACTGTGTTGAAATGATTATTTTACTGTTTTGAAATGCTTATATTACTGTGTTGAAATGATTATTTTACTGTTTTGAAATGCTTATATTACTGTGTTGAAATGCTTATATTACTGTGTTGAAATGATTATTTTACTGTTTTGAAATGCTTATATTACTGTGTTGAAATGATTATTTTACTGTTTTGAAATGCTTATATTACTGTGTTGAAATGATTATTTTACTGTTTTGAAATGCTTATATTACTGTGTTGAAATGATTATTTTACTGTTTTGAAATGCTTATATTACTGTGTTGAAATGATTATTTTACTGTGTTGAAATGCTTATATTACTGTGTTGAAATGATTATTTTACTGTTTTGAAATGCTTATATTACTGTGTTGAAATGATTATTTTACTGTGTTGAAATGCTTATATTACTGTGTTGAAATGATTATTTTACTGTATTGAAATGATTATTTTACTGTGTTGAAATGATTATATTACTTTGTTGAAACTATTATTTTAGTGAGTTAAAAATGTTGAACATATTACATTACCTTGTTGAAACTATTATATTGTTTGTGTTGAAATATTTGTGTTAATGCGTGTTAAGTGTTGAAATGATTATATTACTATGTTGAAATACGTCGTATTTAATCAAATGATAGAAACACGAATGTTGTGGATTTATTTATTTTACCATCTAGTGAACACAGTCGTTCATTAGAAAACAGTTGTCCTTATAACTGTCGCATGTAGATATGATCATGCATTTAATAATGGAGTCAACTGGGAGCCAATGATAGCGTGTACACATCACTCACAATACAATATTTACAGAAATAGTCGCGATTTTGTTTCCATTAGCAACGTTCATTTCAGATTTATCAATTTCTTGATAGTTTGGTGTTTGGTATAACAAAAAAGAAAAAACGTTCATCAAGCGAATGTTTCACAGAAATGCCGACAGTCAAATTGTGGTAACTAAAGTATCTAGTTGATTTGATCACTTATTCGTTTTCTCAATCGAAATGGGTAATTCCGAATCTTAACCCCTTGATTGTATGGATCAAATATACATTGTGATCTAGGGCGCCTATCTATATCTTGCTACGGAAACTTAAATGTTATAGTCGTTCAGTGGAATGGTATCATTTCATTACAGATCAATTGGGAAGTATATCTGACATGCAGAATTATTGGGATATACTTTTTGTATGAAGGGGTTGTCATGTT
Organism: Lutraria lutraria; assembly: GCA_964023205.1. NCBI lineage: Eukaryota > Metazoa > Mollusca > Bivalvia > Venerida > Mactridae > Lutraria > Lutraria lutraria. The sequence goes on from OZ026833.1 coordinate 3,278,885, forward strand.
TTCAAATATATATATATATATATGATTCTTCCCCGAGAGTTGTGTAAGCTTGCCGTCACTCACTCGGCGCGCATGAATTTTGATGCGAACCGAATTACTTCGCTTTTCTACATCCACCATGCAACTGTTAAAAAAGTTTCCGTTCCATGTTGCGGTTAAAGTGTATGTAAGTTCAGTGTCAGAACTTTGATTTTTAATATATCTTTATGAATGTGCGTGTTTTTTTTTTTTGTTTTTTTTGTTAAATATTATTGCCAAAGTGAGTCTGTAGTCATGTGAAGTAGGATACGATATATTTCATTTTAAGACTTAACTTTGAGATAAAAAAACGTTCATTTCTGTATCAGTATTGTACAAGTGGTTTGCTGAGTTCGATCATAAGTGGTAACGTTGTATATGACATCATTATGGTCAAGTTACATTTCCTTAAATTCGGGACCATAATGGCCAACTATGCCATAAGAATAATGCTTCTCATTTTCGTATAAGCCAGCAAATCTGAATCCCTTATTATTACATGACGTTGACAGTAGATAATTAATGATAGTATGTTGTGTGTGATAAATCATTTCTGGTACAATGGGATAAGTTCTCTTGGGGTCTAAAATGGCCCTGTATCAGAATTTCTAGATATTTTGACAATAACAAAGCAGATGGTGTGTCGTTTCGTCGCCAAAAAAGACGAGCTTAAAATATGTTTTCTTCAAATACTGTGTATAGAAAACATATAATGAGATTTTTTACAGAATTTGACACTCACTAAGTGAACCTACAGCTTTGTGTATAGACCTGTAAATCATGAACAGGGGAAATTCGCTCCTAAATCTTCCTTTCGTTTTTTACAAGTATTTTTTCACAGTTATCTACTTTAATTTGTAAAGAATGTTAAGAAGGACTTAATTTGGTTATTTCACTTCAGTTCTGCTGTATGCTGAATAAGTAATGGTTTCAAAATATGTCAAACTTATTAAATAAGATAAGTTCATACTCACAGTCTCGTAAAAAGGGGATCTACGTATACTTTTCTTCGATCAGTTTGTAAGACAATGCCTCTTTTTCTACACATACAACGTACAACTATAAAGCGAAATGTTAATGGACGTACCTCGTTTGTTCCAATAAAATTATCTATAATATCCGGACCTAACGTTACTTAACACTAACGGGGGTGCACTTTGAATATAGGTCAGACATTTTACATCCAGTACAGACTTATTAATAGCATTACAGTGTACGTAACGGATGCATTTTATTATGTTATTTAAAGGAATGTAAACGAATTTGTCTCAAAAGTAATAAGGTATCTTAATGGACTCGCATTTGATGACGGGGGCGTATAGTGATTGTCTTGTCCGTCCGTCCGCCCGTCCGTACGAAGATACATATATATTACCGTAATGTTCTGTCCGAATAAAATCAATCTTATTCCATTTCCCAAGATTTCTTAAAAGTCTGCAGACTATTGACAATGTACAAAATGTATTCTTGTAAATAAAAACAATTATTCCAAGTCATTTTCTTCTTTTGTTATCTTAAGTATTACATTCGGCAATATTATTTAGACAATGACCGGCAGAACAACATTAAATATATCTAAATGGCTTCAGTCATTACCGGAACAAATTCTCAGGCGCGTCAACAAAGTCCGTTTAGCTTAAGAAAACGTGGCAACCACTAATCATGGCGATGTAATACACTAAAATAATGTGACAATAGATGTTACAATAATGAACCAATGGCTTTTTCGAAACAACGAGCCCATATCGTGTCTGAGATTCACGTATGTGTATATAGATTATATATGTCTTTCCAAAAGGAAACCAAACACTTTCATTATATGCATCCATTAGAACTAACGTTAAAAAAGAAATAGATGTGTTGTATCATTCACTAGTATGCGTAAATCAACCACGCTGTCATGTAAAATGTGTTCCGGGAAGTTAGGCGTTTTTATGAGGAGGGTGTTTAGGGGCGGGAGTTTTTTGGGGGGAGGGTGGTTTTTGCGGATGGCAGGTGGTTTTGGGCGTGAACTGTTTAGAAGAGGGTGGCGTTTTTGGCGGGAGATGTTTTGGGGCGCGTGGTGTTTTTTGGAAGGAGATGGTTTGGTGAGAATAGAGATTTGTGGGTGAGCGGTGTTTTGGGGACTGACATGGTTTGGTGCGGGAAATGTTTTCGAGAGATGGGTATTCGGGCTTTTTGGGGAGGACGATGCTTTAGGGAGGGTTGGATTGTTTGTATCTGGTTGTCCTTTTTATGTCTACTTGTGAGGCAGCTTCATGAAAGAAAGTACGTAATAGAGTGCCAGGTCAAATGTCAGTCAATATATTCGATAAAGTGATGTTACCTAAATAAAACTGTATACGCCCTATGCATGACATAGTTATGTAGTGGAATTCTGACAATTACGGAACCCACCAGGGACCATTGAAATAACCTGTATTGGAAACGATCAAACAGGCAACAGTTAAATTGTATATTACGGTGCAAGCGTCAAACATAACAAAATAAAAATGTAATCAGAATTTCACAACTGTTGCAGAATTATTAAAGAATGTTATCTCTACTTTGAGATCAATAATGCATTTACAAACTGTAGAAAAGTTATTGCAACTTCAAATACTGGATGATTATTTTTCGTATAAACAATTAAAACACGAATAAAGTTAAGTATTTCTGGTCGGTACACTGTCCATAGAGAATGGAAGTAAACAAAATATGCTAAAAAACATTTACTAGCTATATCCAACTGATAAAAATCGATTTCAGTCAACATGAGTTAAAAATTACATACTAAATTGGTAAGTTCAATCCTGTGAGATGGATTTTCGTTTATGATTGTTTGTTCATGATATCTTATGAATAGAGATTTTGACATTGTATTTATTTAAATACATTACTTGCATAATGTGTATACTATTCAACTCGGTTTCGTACCGCAAGGAGCATCAATGGTTGTAATAATCGTCAGTCCTCCTTCACAGCCGAGTTCGAATCATCGACCGGCACACAATTTCACAAGTCAGGATGCTGTCCAACCAACTTACGGAAGATCGGTGTTTCTACTCATGTATATGCTGCAATCTTCATCGATCAACCAATGTCCCGTGTTGTTTGTATGACGTTAAAGTCAAGTGGAAGAATGATTTACGGCATTACTATAACGCTGCATCAGTATTCAAATATTAATCAAAGTGCTAAAAGTACGCATGGAAACTGAACGTACATAGTTTGCACTGTGACATGAAACGGGAATTAGTTTAACAAATACTAGGACATGGCGGATGTAGATGATAGATACTTTATTTTCAGATCCATTAGACCAACTGGCCCATGAGGACAACATATGTACAAACAGATGAACTTAGTACTAAGTCCGCATCAAAATTTATACTGATAAATGTAACTGTATAACATATTAGTATATTATAGTAACAGTGTCTTCGTGTCGTGGATAAATTGTATGCGTACTTTTAATAGAAAAATCCACGTAATAACAAATATCCTGCTAAAGAATAACAAATCAGTCAGTATTTTATCTTACATATCACTATATGGCATTAAAGGAGACCTTTAAATGCTTGCTGAGAATGAGTTCAACTGCACTGTAAGTGAATAATATTTCACTCTAATAATTATGACCTGTATTAAACACCAATTCTTTTAGCATTGTTTTTACAATTCTGTCACACGTGACAGATGTTTCCGAAACTGTCGATGAAGGATCCGATTGAATGTGATTCGTAAAAATGTTGACGCTGTAATATTATGGAATTATAGAGAAATTTTATATTCCGAAAGCAATAAAACTGCATTAATTACATTAAATACCAGTAACTAACTACTTCATGCTGTAAATAAAAATATTTGTCGTTAAACGTCAACATGTGTTATCATTAATCGTGCACATGCATATTGATTGTGAAAAATAATTGTTTTAATCAAAATGTGGTGAAACTTAATACAAAACTTTATTGTACATTGTTCTGGATGTAATTGTAATTATGTCGCCTTTTATATCTGGAGTATCATGATAAATTGTACTTGTTTATTTCCCGAGAGAGGTATTAAGGGATTAGAGATCGAAATACGGAGAAATAAAAACGAAGATTTAGACAGTAATCTTAATGCTGTAATTCTAGAATCTCTGAAATTAATGAGAAACAATATTCCTGTAATAGTTTACATAATTATGTCCTCCAGCAGTAACCAATCTTGCTGTTGATATATGTATTAACAGCGTTAAAAGACAAAAGTCACGAGCTGCCTTGAGTTGTGTATATTATACCGTAGCCTGTGTTCGCATTTCGAATAAGGCCGTCATGTTTTATTATTTGTTAAGCGTCCGCGCCCGCCTTATTTTTAGGCTCCGTCTGCTAAAAAAAGAAGAAAAACATTTTGTTAAAGATAAAAAAAGGGGAAAGCTGTTACTCACGTTTTCATTAAGACGATAACGACATTTGAATAATTTCATTCCAGGATAGGATACAGAAACTCACATGAACCAGAGGTATAGGATTTCTATGTTCTGAGTTTAAACTAGTCGGTTGACTGTTATTCGTTATAATATGTTTGATACTATGTGTCTGTTATTGCCTGGATGAATAGACGCGAGCACGATCAATTAATTCAGGTTTAAGATATTCAGCGACTTATCAAACACGATTAATCAAATTAACAAATAAAAAAACAATCAAACATGCATTTGATCACAAATACTGACACTGGACAGCGTCAACAATACATAAACATAACAAAGACAGGCGGTTAACAGACAGATAGTGCGCTAAATGAAGTACAAAGATTGCAGCACATTTTACTTAACCGTTTTACAGATTCCTATCCATTATTTAAACATTGTCGCAAACTTTACGCATCATACAATGACCATTTATATAAGTTTGCGAACAGTGAATCGCATCATGTCTATGACCACGTGTCTAATTAACAGAAGTCTTGAAGACTTATTATAAAATATTATAGATGCCTTGTTCTCTGCATTTATTCAGATTTGTTTTTGGACTTGATTTTTATCAAAATCAAGTCCTTTGTAATCATAGACTTATATTTGGCGCTGGACTCCATAACAGCTTGGTTAAAAGAATGCCACATAAAGGAAATAGTGCGCAACTAAATGGTGTGTTTAAATAGAAGTATCTGGAATCTTTCCCCAATCAAGTGTGTCAGATCTAAATACATTTCAAATCATTCTATTGTAACTACATGGAGAGAGTCAAGTATCTAAATAAGTGCTTGTCGGTAGATACATGAGATTTTCAAATGCGTAGAATTAAAACCGCGTATTCATTGTCCAATAAAATATCTTGCCGTAAAAGTAGTTCTACTTTCGGTCTTCGTTCGATAGTTCAGAAAAATCTCCACGGACGTATTCATGCATTTGCAACAATCTACCATCGATGTGTGTGTTTTGTGCCTTTCTAACATTTCTTAATATTGCAAAGCGAATTCTCATTTAATCGTATTCCGTGGTATTCACACCAACTAGTGTTATTTTGATGACGGAATCGCTATTTATAGACTCACTCCCGGCAGTGGTTAGTAGCAAAGCGTAACCGATGTGGGGAGTTTGATTTATCGAAGGTTGAATGTTAAAACTGCGGCTTAAAAATAATAATTCGAGTCGCTAAATACGAACGTAAATTACTGGATACGTGCTTTTAGAATTTACTGTTTAAGAGTTCCTTTTACGCAAGATTATTTAGAATTACATAATCACGTCTGAATTTCATGCAACATCGGGTTAACTATAGGTCATATAGGTCTTACTCTACTGTGTCAGCACCTTTTTGATTTGAGTGACCCTGAATGTGTTCAATGCGACGATGTTCTGTTGTGTTAAAACCAGAAGAATCAATGTTTGTATTTACTGTTACTGAAGTGTTGTTTACTAGTTTTGTACAGTAAAGAGTTTTTAATGCAATTAAATTGTCCTCAATTATTGTGCTAATCATTAAACTTTCCAATATCAGGCTTTTTCATTTTAAAATTTTAGCAAAGGGACTATAGTAAAGCCCTAGCTTATGTCATTTACCTATATGCATATGACCTGCATTACAATATGAATGAAAAATCGGTTCGAAATCTTAAATGTTAAAATATTTGTATGGGCTCGAACGATGTGGGTACACATTTCTCTCTTTTGTCTCGTATGGTAAAAATCAAGTCCGACAGTACTTTCAGTACTTTGATTATTTATGTAGATGTACAAACCATAAGAATGTATTGGAATTACAATGAACATATGATAACATTAGAACATAGTAGTCTATCCCCAGGAATATTGTTAAATAAAATAAATATCTATATGGATCACTGTATGGTTAATCTATCATACATGTAGTGTAAGAAATGAGGACAATCTCTGACGGAGTAGGGATGATTTGGCATACCTTCAATCTAAACATACTTTTTTCTACAATAACATTCCCGAAATATAACAAGGAAGTCCTCGGATTTATAGACCAGGCGAATATTGACAAACAAGCTTCAAGCTGTCTTGTTTATTAGGTCAATGTAAGTCATTACATGTCTGTCTGGATAATTGTGTGTACAAATGGAATTCATGAGGCATTTCCCCCTAATTCCATTCATACGATTTTAATTCATTATCTGGTCTATGAGTCTTATAAAATTGTATTCGGCATAGACGAAAAAAAGTTCTAAACTTGAGAATTTTTTTTATCTAGAGGCAAATTCATAAACCAAATATAAAGAAAAAATACAGACACCAACCGGATACATTACACGGGTCGTTGGTACATATGAACCATGTACGTGTTTTCTTTCATTGAGAAGTTCTGTTCGTTGTTTATATAGGAACGTATCAGAATTGAGTTAAATCTTTCCTGGCTTATTGAAATCCGGCTGGTTGTACCATTAATACATTGTGAGAATAATTATTCCCAAGAGAAATATGAAAAATCAGAACATGCAATATCAATGAATGAAATATAGATTAAGAGGTAAAATGAATCTAAAAATAAATAGTCTCAAAGGTTAAAAGTTCGCGATGGACGATGAAGGCTGTATTAACATTTAATGAGTATCAGATCAGCTGCCGTGAGTATATACTTTTCAACTGTCATATTCTGTCGGCATGGTTTCTTCTGTATAGTTTGTATATACGACTAACACTTACAGTTGATACTTTTTTTACAAATGATACATATGTATAATACTACCTTATTCTGTCCCAAGCTTCAATTATACCAATATATCATGATATTCTACGTTTTATCTTTAATTCGTTCATTTAAATAAAAAAAAAATGTCCTTATGAAGTCTTGCATTAAAAGTTTATGAAATGTGTACGTATTGGTGACCGATTATAAAATGACATTGCACTGTTGCCTTTGGTAGTCGATTTATAATTATCATTCAGTATTATTAATATAATTATGATCATATTTAATAAACTATACTCTAAGATTCTAAAACGTTAATTGTTCGAAATGCGGAGTAATGAACGAAATGACCGGCGAGGCCAAATTTAAATATTGCCTAGTAACAAACACAAGTGTTATATTTACGTTCGAATATGTTATTTGTAAAGCCATGGGTATCGATAATAACTAGATATAAGATTAAGTTGCGTTTGTGTGTTTTAATTCTAACTTAAAGGATGAGTATCTCAAGAAAATGTCTCAAGTATCACCAATAATTACATTTACATTTACGTTTATGCTAGATATACAGTAAATACTTGATTATCCGAAATCGTCGGGACCGAAATATTATTTCGGATAATCCATGGTTTCGGATATCACGATTCGGATAATCGACTTTATTGTATATTGAAATATATATAGAGAGAAATCGGGAATGAAAAAAATCATTTAAGATAACATAAAAATTTCGGATACACCGAGTTCGGATAATTTAGGTTTTACTGTACATAGATAAAAACTGTACAAATTGAATAACTTTTGTTTGGTTTTCATTTCTATTCGACATTGTTTTACTTTTTTATGAAGCGAGTCATTAATTTAAAGATCCCCTGTGCATGGCACTTCCAGAACTCACCCACGTTCTGTCAGGATATATTATCATATAGCAATGATACGTCAACATTTCAGATATGTAATATATTAAACTGTCAGAAATATGATAGAAAATACTGTGAACTGCATGTTTAATTTCCTGTGTTGATTTCAGACAAGCGTTCGCATGACAACCTGATACACAACACATGCGTACATATACATGTAGGCAAAAACTGAACTGTCTGGATATTGTCATAAAAACCGTAATTGTAATTTATTTAAGGTTTTTAATTCAATTAAATGAGATCAGTTACAAGGAATGAGCGATTAGAACTGAAAGTACAAGTTGATATTAAATTTGATAGCTTTGCTACATTCTATATAGTAAGGAGGAAGCCCTGGGAGCCTGCGTTTCGTTCTTTATTTTCAGTATGGGCCCATGTATTGGATGTGATTTGGTACAGGTTTGTGCGTTGGGTGAGTTTTGGTGCGGGCCCATGTTTTGTACTTGTTTTGTGTTGAGCAATTTGGTATGTTCAGGGAAAATAGAATGTTTTGTATGCGTTTTTATGATTTTTATCATTTATTTACAATTGTCATGACAGTCCTCAATGCAATATGCAGCAATTAATGAAGCAAAGACATACTCTGGATGCTATTATAACTATAACATACCTGGAATGGCAGCAAATGCTTATATATGTATATATCCTGACTTAGGCCCATCATATACTCATGGTATATATACAGCATTTAGGGTTTGTTCTTTTAATGTATCAAAATGAAACGAAGTGTATTATGCTTTAGGATACATGCTAATTTAATAATGCATAATAATTCATGAGTGTGTTTGTGTAAAATAAAACCAGCATATCATACATGTCAATATCTTTTCTGTAGGGAGCTGATTGATAGCCGTTAATTTACATCAGAGCCATAGAGAACTCTAAGCATTACTGATGTAGTCCGGCCACAACCTGTGAGTGATAGAATATCAACTTAGTTGAGTGACATTTCGGAACTTTTCGGTGCTTTCTGATGTATATTAATAACGATAGGCATCTTGCAAGAGTGGCCTACATATTTAAGTTCGTGTTAAGAAATGAGCTTGGTAATTGTATTAATTATTCCCTATTTAAAGAGTAGAGATATCCTTGACCCTCCGTCATGCCCAGATTTCTATCAATACTGTGTTTAAGTTATTTGATTTTAATGTGTGTGTCACTTTTCATTCTTCGTTTGAATTTGTTCAAGATGAAAATGACATCATTAGATGCTTATATTAAGTGGATTTAAGTATATCTTCGGACTAACAGTAAAATACAAGCTTGGCCGTTTTACAAAATGCCAGTATATAAAAAATGGGGATACGAGTTCTATTGGTCGGATGCAATTAGAAACGTGAATCGTTGTGGCATAGATAACATACGAACTTAATATGATTGTACTTCTTCGTTATCGGCGAATGGCTAAATGTCGTACATAATCGGAAAGCAGGCCACACTTATATAAGAAACAACTTGACTGATTGTGACTAATTTGTCTGGGATAGTTTACTATATATCAGGAAATCTAATGAATTACATACAATGTTGAAGATGAAGGCTGGTCTGCTAGCGTAAGAAACCGGAGTGTGTTAAACGTAAATCTCTTTGCTTAGCATCGAAGTATGTATAATTATATAAGGGTTCGTATAGTCTATGGGATTACATAACTGATTTGTTCGACTTGATATTGTGAAAGTTCATATGTAGAATTAAACGCATGTACATGTATGCATTTACAATGTGCCAGAATGTACGTTTATTTCGCAACTTATCATACTTTGAAATATGTATGAAGTGACGCTACATTAATACGTATTTAGCAAAATTTGTTGCAAATTACATTGCTTATTGCGGTAAACTGAAGTGATCCTTTTCAAAAGTTGTACTTCTCTAATTTTGTACAAAATAAATATTACGATAATTTCATGCAGTGAGCTTAGGTCAACAATTAGTTTGCTTTGTTATGTTTGTGAAATTGGCGGCCTAGCGGCGTGAAGTTGGCGGCCTAGCGGCCTGAAGTTGGCGGCCTGGCGGCCTAGCGGCCTAGGATATAAACACCCAGTCACCCAGAAATGTATCAGAATCACGTTCTACATGCATTAGAAACTATTTTTGAAGGAAAAGGTCGCACAATTTCACTTCATTATAATTACGCCGCCAGGGCGCCAACATCACGCCGCCATGCCGCTAGGCCGCCAACTTCACACACATTGCTTTGTGGTATATTTACAAATTTCGTCTATAAGTTTTTATAAAGACCTTATATCACTACATGTTTTACACAGTGACTTAGCATTTTATTTTGTTAAAACATGTTGGTACTGCTGTGAAGCCGTGATACAGGGATGTCTGCACCTTTAAACAGAAACATATATACTGCAACGCTGCCTTATAAATAAACATCTTCACTTCCACTACTTCGAAAAATCTACAAGGTTAGAACTATTTTTAGTTAAAAAAGCAGGAATCATATCAATTGACTTCCTATAGCTGTGAACAGGAAATATATTGTTTTTTTCCACTTGATCATCGATGTGACCATAAGAGATATATGTATATGTTAAAGAGTATACGTTAATCATATATCACATGCGTTTCCACTATAAACTATGGAACAGGTTTAGGACAAAATAACATTGTGCCTTCTGACATGCCGTCTTGCTTCGTTACGTGCATATTTTTACATCCAACATTGCATATCAAATTGTTACATTTTCACTCACGCATTAGTACAGAAATTACATCATGTGTGGTCTTGCTTTGTTTAATATTTATATTTACATCCAACGTAGTTACATTTCACATTCATGCGTTAGTTATTCTATCTTTTGTTATTACGTTCATATTTTAACATCCCTCTTCTGAAATTGTTAATTGTGTGCTTTGTTGTCGAAAGTTTTGCTATTGTTTTGGGGGGTTTCATTGTGTTATGTTGGTAAGTATCGCCTTAACATATTTTCGTCAGAAAAAAATTCTGTCATTTCGTTTCAAGTGGAACAACTCTGAAGAACCCCGGGTACGGAAATTAACGAAGTAACATCGTTTATGAGTACTCGCCATGTCATTCTGAAAAATGGGCGTACTATGGAAGTCAAAATATAGTATGAAATGTCAAGTGTACGAATGGACAACGTAACAGCGCAAGGCGGCATGTCAGAAGGCACAATGTAATTTTTGTACTAATACGGTTCCATAATAAACTTTCCCATATCATGACGGGCAATACTTTTTGAATAAAATTTAAAAAATAAGATCCTGCCATATCACATGGTCTGAGTGTATGCGCGTGCATTCCAAAACAAATATACGACCCAGTCGCAGTCAACATTATTTTCTAGGGCTAGCATTTTTATTTTCATTACACCCTCTCAGAAATGTGATATCTATGCACAATACAAACAAACATCCTTAGTATGGGATGGTGATTATTGAAGTAATTGTTGTATATGATAAAAGTATACACAGGATGCCAAATGGGTAACTATTATTGATTCAATTTAGAGCTTAGATAACTTACCGTGTCCGGATAAGATGTAATGAAGCGCAGAAAATGTATATTTGTAACGTAACGTATATATTTTGGTGAAGTTAAAAAACTAATAATAATTGATAAAAACGTATTTTTATATTGATGAGTTTTTATTGCCGAGACTTGAAATTGGACCATTAGTCAATGTTATTGTCTGCGTGTAGGGTATATCGTGATAGTTTGAAATCTGATATTAGAGCGGTATTCTGATATATTGCCTCGAAGTTAACTCGTTATTGCATACATAGTTAATATATCGGAGGTATTAATAGTGACATAGTTGATATTATAGTTAATAGTTCTATCATTTAGAACTCTTTAGAGATTTTGTCTAGGATAGACGATACATATAGCCACAATCATGTCTCATTGTGTTTCTAATACAGGTCGAAATGTTCCCTGTTGCTTTACATCAGACTAGTTATTTGGGATAATGCGATTCGTCCTCAAAATGTGTGTAATTCTCCTATGTTTTTGGTGGGTTAAAACTTTGGAAATTTTAAGGAATGTAGTGTTTTGGGTGCCCCCCCCCCCCCCCCCCCCCCAAAGAATCGCTTTCTTATCTTTATTTTTCCCCCAGTATCATATGTTTGCTATGAGTAATCGCAAGCAAATTTGCTACTCTTTCATCTCTGTTGGACTTTTTTTTATCACAAACAACTCTTGTAAAGTAGTTTATGGACGATATAATTTAAGCAACCTAATAAATACATTCGACCTTTGGAAACATTGCTTTGATAAATCAAGAAGCTAAGAAGTGGATAAACAAGCACCAGTTAGCAGTCTTCGAAAATAAATGCCAGCGTATTTCGATACATTTAGAAATTGCTAAGGTTACAGCTTCGTAAGTATATTAAATCCATGGATAGATAATGTTCTATTGAATCTGTGGCATACATAAATTGTGCAGCACATGATGTACAATAAAAATCCGCATTAAATGCTTGAACCTTGCTATGGAATATGCTTAAGATGTCGTATTTAATGCTACATTACAATCTAGTCTATCGATTTCACATTAAATCATGTACAACGTATGGGGGTTACATTTCATGGAAGATATTCGGAAGACATAACCAGCACATTGATCATGGTGATATTATTTTTAGCTTTGACTGGGTCAAGTGGGATTGTTGTTTTATAGGTGTGTCACCCGCTATTATATGTAACATTGATAACACCAATGAATATCTATATACATGTATTTATGAATCACAAAATCTGGTGGTATCTTCCAAATATTATTCAAATTCTAAAATCAGTGAGTCATCTTCAGAAACCGTATTAATAAAGGATCTTGTTGATAATATTGACTGTCTGTCACAGAAAATGTATAATTAATATCAGTTATTCAGTAACGTTATAATCATGTGTTAATATCAGTGATGCGCCGTTGTACAGACGTTTTTTGTTGTTCGGTACGAACAATAATATTATTACCGTAGTTCAACAATCGCTCAGTTTTCACTTTTTCTGCATACCTAACAGCTTCCATTAACCTAGCTTCCGCCTGAGAATATAGTTCCGAAATTTCAATTCAATGGCTAAATACAAATTCAAATAATACGTGCATATATTAAGTCAAAATTATAATTTTTTATGGCTATGCAATATAGTAAACGAACAATTCAAATCAGTCGTAAAAATCTAAACAATCCTCTCCCTCGGATTACTCCAATAATTACTATCAGTTCACAATTTTTCATGAAGCATGACGTAATAATTCTCGTGCTGTATAAATTATGCTAATTTAGTCTGATACCTAGCTTTTTATTGGAAACGTACAGAAGTCAGTCATCACTGAATTCATGGACGATGCGGGGACAACAGTGAGTCAACCAGATATCTAAAAGCGATTCATGTGAAGTTTTAATCAGTCAATTTAATGCTTATAACGTGTAACTTTTTCTTCGAGCATGTCTTCGTGTATAATACTAGTATATAACATTCTGCATAAGTTAAGTATTTAAAGAGGCAAGTAATGTAGACTATATGATATTATGCTAATTGCTGAACTACTTTTGGTAGTCAGATGGGAACCATAAATCAAAGTACTGAAAGCACATGGAATGGGAACAACTGTAACAACTGCATAGCAGGTGTATAAAAGCGTTCGTAGTACTTATGCCTGCGTCAAAATTCATGCGCGAAATATCGTTCGTTTTCCAAAACTCACCCTACAATGAAATTCAACCTTTGACTGCAGAGCCTTCAGAGCTGTGATTTTTCATAACAGTGTAGCCGTTAATTATTCATACAAAAACGCCTTAAAAGTTTTAGATATCTTGTACTATTATGGTGCGTTATTGATTTGACATGGTCTGGTCGGAAAATAATTCCCGCAGATGGAATTTTGTTTCATTATGATACTGTTTGGTAAATTGTGTCACTGTTCTGCAACTCTTGTGCAACCTGGTAGATTTAACTCAAGAGTGAGTACATGCATGACTCTTAAATTCGCTAACATCAATTGATACTGTCATTTCCCATTACGTATCAAGTTATCAAACTAATATATTGTCGCATGCAAGAATTGGGTTAAATATGTGTTTGACTTTGTTCATTTTTTCCTTCGATCAATTTTAAACCATAGCATGAATAACAATACGATGTATGTGTATACAAAATACAGTATGGTATAATTCATTAATCAGTGAGCTGTTAAACAATGTCATCTTCTTGTAATATCATGCAAATCACACCGAATAAAACGACAGAAAATTGGAAAGGCTAGAACTCTTTATGGGCGAATCAATCTCCTATTTCCTCTTTTTGTCCTTGTGTAATATGTATTCATTTAGGTATGTTCGTTACCTAAACAATGAATTACATCAACATATTCATTCATGTGTATGGAAACAGCTACGTGACATCCTCTTAAATCGTAAAACTGATTCGATAGTTGAATCGTGTCGAACTCTGAAAGATGGTTTAAATTTTGATTTAATTCATGATATGTTTTCCTTATGCATTCAGTAGACTTTAATGCAATGGAACATCCTGTTCACTTACATTGTGGTAATATTCAATCAGCCCTATACCCTTGTGCCTAATACGCGTGTCTGCCAAAAGAAAGGTCATGGATAGATGCATGCTCCTTTGCGGCAATCAAAATGGATACACTCTATAATTCGCCTCTTCAGTTCTTACATCAAGTTTGGATTTAAAAGGTACTTTAGTTATTGATATGCACTGGTCGGTAGCCCTGTTTCATTGAGATCTACTATGGCCATTGGACATGACTGTAAAACATTGTTGATACATGGCGCTAGACTAATTTAAACATAAATCAATGATAATTATTATGATGTATCTGCAAGTCAGAATAGATTAGTCTGTCGCTAGCTTCATATATCAGAAGATTAGGAAGCGTTGTCTGAAAAATGTTGAATAAACGATGATTTATTCACTATGGTGACATTAAAATAATTACAATCGCATACATGATAAGCCAATGAATTGGACATGGTCGATAGCAAACAATAAACCAATAGACAATCTAGGAACGTGATCAGAACCATTGATATTGTAATTTGTATGTAACGTTGAGAGAAGAAATATCATTGTCCCGCTTCAAATCAGTGAAATTTCGAAGGTCCACCGAATAGCATGTTGAAAGCATTGTTCGGTAATATAAGACAATAATGGAATCATATTCATTACTCAAAGAAAATCTGAAATATCGTTGCGGAATAATGAACGATATAATACAGGAAGACAATAACATAAACAAAACATGCTAGTATGCTATTTCCATACAAAGGCTGTCAAGAGTTCGTTTGTTTTAACCCTGGCAACATCTTGACATTCAAGTAAAATGATATGACAGAGCATCACAATTCTGCCGAAGGAAGTACATATCGAAGACCGTGAAACCATTTACTTTTTTCCTTTGAACGTCACGTTTTATTAAACACTACTTCCTTGCGGTAAACAACGTCAGTTTTTCTGACAAGAATAAATGGTTTTTTTAGTGTAAATGCTTAGATTTATCATTTTTTCTGTCATCCAAAACAAACTATCGCGTTGAGAAGTGTTTGTTTACTGCGTTTTATGACATTGAATACTTGTAGGGTTGCATGCCGAATTTAGACAGATGTGCACATTATGCTACTAGAATTCAGAACGATATTAAATCACAATTACGGATACCAAAGTCGCTTTTCCGTTTCATCAGAATCACAGACTTATTTCTGAGACAGTTATTAATTGTTACTTCTCTGTACAAACCATAACTGATAACACTAGCTTGGTGATAAATTATCGTACATATGTACACAATATTTAGCAAGGCATGTCTTCATTACAGTCTGAATGCATATATCACTAAATAAACTGTGGATATGGTTTAATTAACTTCAAGATTAAACGATTTGTTTTTAAAACGTGTGACAGGTAAAATTATTGGTGGAAATAATATCGTCTATTATGGTTAATTGACATTCATGCGTACGTTATTGACAATTACAATAAGATGTATTTGGAATAATTAAGATATTAACGAAATGTTTCCTCCAATTTAATAGTTTATCCAGGATTTGTCGTTATCTGAGCACACTGGAACGTATAGTTGATATTTGATTCTATTTCCACAAAGTTAATGTAATTGGATTTGAACTTATAGTGCATTCTCTCCAGAGCAACATCCTTTGGGAGTACCAAATTTAGGTTGTTCTTGACAGGTTGTTGCTCGAGAAAGATTAAATCAACAGTTACATCGTGCAGTGGGAAAAAGCATGCTTTTGTTTAAGGGATGTCGTTGCATAAGAGAGGGCCGCTTTGGAGAGGTTGCACTTTATTTAATCACTTACAAAGATCGCAAAGTTATCTCGGTCGGTAAAATGCTGCAAGCATGCTCCTCAATGATTTGAATGAAAATAATGTACACATGTTTGTCCTATATATAACTTACGAAACTAGAATTAACAAACAGGTACCAGCAGGGTAAAACAAGGATACTGGTTCCATTATTAGGTCATTATCTCCTTTATTGTAGACTATTATCATTATTATCATGTTATCTCATTATCATCTTATAAGTGGCCGATAAAATGACTTGCTGCATGTGATATACGTTTTAGACACGTAATATATGACCAGCTCCCCGAGATATATCATTTTGTTCAGTACCGATAACGACAATTATTCTTTCAATGTATAATTTATTATGATAATTATATTATTACGCAAGCCTTGCGATACGCAACTGACGTCATACGTTATGTAATTTTGAAAATTGGCCATCATTAAAATATGGTTGTTAGCGGTAATATAATTTCAACTTTTAACAGTGGATAGTTGAAGCATTTTGTTGACATTTAAAACTATTAAAATAATGGCTAATTGATAAAGCATGTATCTTGTTTGTAGGCATGCTGACGCTTGCCTATTCCATTGTACAAATTGCATGTCATTTTACACATCGGTGTTTTATACAAAAGACCAGTTCGAATATGGAATCATCGGGTTGGATTAGCAGATCATTTCTTCAGAAACCTAATAGAGCAAATATTTTAATCTCAGTTGACATTTACTTAATGTCTAGTAGAAAGAACAATACAAGCAGAATATGCTTGTAGTAAAATTACGTCCCATAAGTTTGTTTTCTTACGCAGACTTTTTAAGCAAGGCTGGTGGGTTCCCCGGTCGGTTTGTTGATGTGAAAACTCTATGTACAACTTAATCCTCATTGATCCTATTCGTGCGAGTCGTCAGAATTATGGTGAAGTCACTAAATTACCTTGACTGTTGGTGCGACATTAAACCACAGAATAAAGACAAAAGTACACACATACAACATTACCCTGCACTATAGTAAACAAACATCGTAGCATGTCACATGAGGCTGCTTACATGGTACAAAATAGGTTCACTGATGATACACCAAACGTTAAGCTTTATCCGATGGACTGACAATCGTTTGGCAATATTCTTCATTTATTTACAAACGTTTAACAATTCCCTGATGGACGCATTACTTGTTAAGGTATTTTTCTCGCAGCATTATCTATTGGACCTTTCACTAATTTTGGACTGGACTGAATATGCACAGGGACTATAATGATACATAGTGGGTTACTCACGGGTGTTTTTTTTTATTGTTTTGTTTTCGTTAGTTAAAGCATTATCATGTTTATATTTTATGAAGACTTTCTAAATAAATACATGCGATAAAAAACAATGTCACATTACAGCGTCTGTTTGGAAAGGAAATTTGGTTCAGCTAATTCAGGAGAATGCAAATAAAACGTTAATATATGATTAAGTATGGCGTTATTTTTACCACATTTTCCATAAAATCGAAAAAAGAATTTTAACAAAAATTCGATCAATCAATAATGTACTCAGTAAGTGTAAGGTATATCATTTATCAATTACCATTCAAATATCAATAACCAGGGACGATTCGCTCTAAAATTCTATTTATCTTGCGACAACAATTGTTTATTTGTTTTTGTTAAAGCAAAAACTGTTATATGTGGAGTAATACATTTAGAGTTCAGCCTCTCCAATGCAACACCATTTTGGAATAGCAAAATAATGTTGTTTTGGGCTTGTTGTTACTCTAGAAGGGTTGACTTAATAGTTTAATCTTGCAGTGGGAAAATGCTGTTGTTGATGGGAGGTAGTTGCTAAAGAGAGGGCCGCTCCACAGAGGTTGTATTGTATTTTGGAGGAACTTAACTTAATTATGCTTATACATAAGTTCTCCGTCATATAAGTCGCTGTCTCCTGTACATGGCGCTTATTTGTCTGTACAAAAATCCTACGTATAAAAACGCATATGCATGAACGTATGGAACACACATATATCGGCGCAATATCCAATGCGCATGCGCACTTATGACTGACAAGTGTTGCATACTTAGTACATTTTTCATTGCATAGGGAATGGGAAGCCGCTTGCATATTTGACACTGAACTATACCACTAGGGTGTAGTAAAAACTGTATGTCAGATTTTACATATTTCCGTATCATTCTGTATCAATTATGTAGATATAGCAATGTGCAAAGAATACTAAAAGATCCTAAAAGCTCTGCCATTACGGTATGCTGTTTAAACTGTTTTATGACTTGCTCAATAACAATTCCCTTAAGTAGATGCGAAATGTAATGCCTGCATTTTATAAAGCGCACATTTTATACAGCTCGCTCTGATAGTTCTGCCATTGTGGTACATCGGTTGAACGAGTAGCAAAGAAATGTTGACTCGGGTGACTGTCTGGTTTTTGGACTTGATTTTTATCAAAATCAAGTCCTTTGTAATCATTGACTTATATTTGTCGCTGGACTCCGTAACAGCTTGGTTAAAAGAATGCCACATAAAGGAAATAGTACGCAAGTGAATGGTATGTTTATATAGAAGTATCTGGAATCTTTCCCCAATTAAGTGTGTCAGATCTAAATACATTTCAAATCATTCTATTGTAACTACATGGAAAGAGTCATGTATCTAAATAAGTGCTTGTCGGTAGATACATGAGATTTTCAAATGCGTAGAATTAAAACCGCGTATTCACTGTCCAATAAAATATCTTGCCGTAAAAGTAGTTCTACTTTCGGTTTTCGTTCGATAGTTCAGAAAAATCTCCACGGACGTATTCATGCATTTGCAACAATCTACCATCGATGTGTGTGTTTTGTGCCTTTCTAACATTTCTTAATATTACAAAGCGAATTCTCATGTAATCGTATTCTGTGATATTCACACCAACTAGTGTTATTTTGATGACGGAATCGCTATTTATAGACTCAATCCCCGCAGTGGCTAGTAGCAAAGCGTAACCGATGTGGGGAGTTTGATTTATCGAAGGTTGAATGTTAAAACTGCGGCTTAAGAATAATAATTTGAGTCGCTAAATACGAACGTAAATTACTGGATACGTGCTTTTAAAATTTACTGTTTATGAGTTCCTTTTACGCCAGATTATTTAGAATTACATAATCACGTCTGAATTTCATGCAGCATCGGGTTAACTATAGGTCATATAGGTCTTACTCTACTGTGTCAGGACCTTTTTGATTTGAGTGACCCTGAATGTGTTCAATGCGACGATGTTCTGTTGTGTTAAAACCAGAAGAATCAATGCTTATATTTACTGTTACTGAAGTGTTTTTTACTAGTTTTGTACAATAAAGAGTTTTTAATGCAATTAAATTGTCCTCAATTAATTTGCTAATCATTAAACTTTCCAATATCAGGCTTTTTTCATTTTAGAGAAGGGACTATAGTAATTAAAGCCCTAGCTTATGTCATTTACCTATATGCATATGACCTGCATTACAATATGAATGAAAAATCGGTCCGTAATTTTAAATGTTAAAATATTTGTATGGGCTCGAACGATGTGGGTACACATTTCTCTCTTTTGTCTCGTATGGTAAAAATCAAGTCCGACAGTACTTTCAGTACTTTGATTTTTATTGGAAGTCATTTTCTTAGATCCCATTGTACGCGCACCATATAAATATTGGAAAGAGCCTTAATAGTCAATACCGTAATATTTTAAATTGTATACTAAGGGCGACGCACATTACGGACAACAATGACGTGATAACTGATTGTTACTAATTAAAGACTTTCACATCATGACAATGCTATCAGGAGTACATCGGTAGGCTTCTACTTAATCCACCTCATCTTCACTCAATGTGTCATTTATAAATTAGATGTGAAAGATCGAGAAGGCGTAAAAGGTCAATTATCGACACCGGAAATAAACGATTACACAAAAAGCTACTTCATTCATGAAATGATATTCCTCTCCTAAGTTTCGGCAAAACAAATCTCGCTCTCATCTCACGTGAGACCAGTCACGGAATGTCACGTCTTTTACCCTAATATAATAACTCATTATCACGCCCTGCGGAAGCTTCTCTTCGTGTCATACTGAAAAACTTGCCTGAACTCAAATGCACATCGCTTGTAAAAGTTAATGGTGCACAAACAAACACCGCCAAAAAACACAATAATTGCGATCTGTAGAATCCTTTTAGCAAGTTAACCTTTATTTGAAATCCCGGAAGAAGCAATTGTGAATCAAATATTGACTTTGTAAACAATACTTGATTAAGCTTGCGTGTACTATTAGTCTTAGTTCAACACCAAACGATTAAAAACATCTTGATAATATATTTTTTTCTCATTTGACATTCAGCCCTCGTATGTCTGGCATGCCTTATCTTATTGATATCTTGATTTGTAATAAAAACAATTAAAACAATTTCATTCTAGACTAATGTCAGCTTACTTGTACCATGTGTTCTGATGTTCAAATCTGCATTGGAAGGTATGCAACTTGAAAATGACCCGGTGGTTATGTTCAATGTCTACGTTTTGTTCTCACGAAAACAAAGCACACACACATAGACTAACCTTTATATGGCCATCATTTGTCATGGGTTCTTGACGGCAGAATACGTTCCCAAAGGGCGATTAAATTTATTGTCCATTTCGTCTGGTAAAGCCTGTATTTGATAGACGGAATACAGAATACAAAGTCGAAACTCGATTTCACGTGTATTCGTCTACAATCTACTGTTTCTCTAGATTTCCTTATGAAAAACAACAAGTCTTTGCTGATGAAATGATATTTGTGATGCAAATATAATATGAAGAAAAAGTGGTGCCGGTAATTTGTTCAAGTGATCCATAAGGTTTGGAACACATTTTGCATGACCATATCGAAACGGTGCCTTCGATACTTTACTATACTCGGTTTAAGCCTTATATGACATTCCAATGCGATTCAGTTGACTTGTTCTATTCATGTACCATATCGATGTTCACTAACGATGCATACGTTCTTTTATAGAAAAAAAAATTAACATAAATCTGGCAACTCGACGATGCTGACAGACGGTTGTCAAGCAGAAAATTAGTGGTATACTGTATCATAAATCATACATTTCAAATGATAATTGACAATTTACCCCCGAGGTGTAATAAGTCATTTCACATAGTCACGATTTTTAATTAATGATTCTTTACTCATAGAACTTTCTTTGTAACCCATACCTACTTTTATCAACGACATAATTGTTTTGATTGTAGAAATACTCCGTGTATGGTTCACTGTCACGTGTCCTTGTGTGCAACGTTTGGCTATTTACTTGTTTCTCGAACGAACACTTTGTTGTCATTAAACACATACGCTTATTATACGTGAAAACTCTCAGTGTTGACTTCAACTTTAAAACTAATCTCCGTGGCCGTCTAGTAAACAATAGTCCTTCACGAAAGTGAGTTAGAATCCCACCAAAGGATATTTAACGTGAGGAAGCTGTCCAGCTGGTTTACGAAAGACCAACGATTCTATGGGGTCCATATCTACATCGGTTTAAGCTGGAAAAATCACCAAGTGACCATGGCTTTTAGTGCAACAGTTAACTACCGTGAAAAAACATTAAAACCATCTCATCAAACGTATGGGACACGTATCTTTAGCTCAGTTTTCACCCTCGATATAGTCCAAAAGAAGGTCCCAATGATATGGAGTCTACAATAGTTAGTATTTACACGTACATATTAACGGACATCTGTAATTTGTTGTTATAACTATTACTAGTATTTGGGCGGCAATCAGACCGCTTGATGCGATGTTGTTCGGAGTCTCAGATTTAAACTCGGCATCAAAATCCTTTGATTATGTACAAGGACTGGCCCCGAGATTATAAAACTCGTTTGCAGTCTCTGACCTCAAGTCTCAATTCCATTCTTAGAGTATTATAGTTGACACGATAGGGCTGATTAATGTTTAGATACACATTCATGACAATTAGGCTGTCAGACTTACGTGTCAGTTATTACACTATTATTGTCTGATCAGAATTTACTTAGAAACATTGAAAGACAAGATATGAGACCTAAGCTCCGAGACCAATCTCGCGTTTTATAGCCTCAGACTATGTTTGTTGACCTAGAAAAAAACTACCGAAAGTGACTGATAAAAATGTATTCTTGTTGCAATCGTCAATATGAAATATAAAATATATACCATCATAAAATCTTTCAGAATTTGTGTGATAAACCACAGCACATACATTAATTTCGTTTAAACGAACATATTTGATACCGAATACTGTAAAAACCAGGGTCAAGATTTTCAAGAAAACAATCGCAGCTCCTGCTGGATAAATTTACTAACGAAATTTATGTAATAAGAATTTATTGAAACGTAAATGTATTAATAAAAAGCGTGTAAGGGCAAATAGGTATAGCAGTCACATTTTGACAACGGCATGAGCAGCAATCAAATAAGATCTTGAAGTGATCTTAAACTACGCCATTGGTTTGTTTTAATAATGAATGTAATTACGTATTACGTCGTTTGGAAATAGAAAATTGCGTTTAATAAAATAAATGGAATTTTCATTTGCTATTGTCAGTTCTATCACAATGGTTTATTGATAATACTGCTGACAGACATTATAAGGGCAACCACACGTTGTTTACAGTCTACAATTTTGTAATGGAGATAATGAGTATGTGAATGCTATTTTGTGTAAAGTATTATAAGTGTAACTAAGCATTGTCATTTCATGACTCTCAGTTCATTCATAGAAATCCCATGGCACTGGGCCCTTATAGGGAGCTCTATATACAAACGACTTCTACTCTGAGCATTATTGGAGGCATTCAGTCGTTTGCTTCGCCGACAAACATATTGTTTAAAGTATATATATACTATAAGATACAAAATACCTCTTGTATAATATACACACTCTGATATTTCATACAAGAGGCTTATATGGAGAGTACTTTCTCTTGCACCACTTTTTGTCAATGTAGCAATCTCAAATGGCGTATGACATAGCACGAATACTAACACAATAAAAAATATAAACCGCATTATATAATAGTAAGTTTCAAATCTCTGTTTGATAGTACCATGCTGTTTCCTTAAAATCGCACAAAATTCAGCTCCTAGAATTAAACACGGAATTACGTACAAAACAATAAAATCCAGGGAAAGAAACGCACACTTCATTGATCTGAATCTATTGGAAAAGAAACATGTTTTGCCGTAAAGTATTGTTGACGAATCCATGAAATATTCAATGTGGGCTACTTTTTCGCTGTCGTATATGGTGTAGAAAACTACAGTCCAAATGTTGTAAGCTGTTGAGAAGAACCATACAAGCGTAATGAAGAACATACAACGACCAGCTGTAATGAACCTTGATGGATGTAGAATATTCAGGATCTTCTCTGTGGTTAAGAGTATTACTGTATATGACACAGCTGTCCGTGAAATACATAAGGCGTAAAAATACGATTTGCATAAATAGACTGACATTGATTTTTCTAAGGCAATAACAATATTGTAAGGTATTGCCCCTGCGCAACAAACAACATCAGCCATGGCTAATGAAAACACAAATACGTTCGTAGTCCTCCCTAATAGCCTTCTCTGACATATAAGAACTAGTATCCCAATGTTGCCAATAAGATTAAGACTGCAAATGACGGCATTGGCAAAATGTAATGAATATTGATAAGTTTTTAATCCTTCGGCATTATCAACCGTTGAGTTGGTAAAGTTGTCAAGTAAACTCATAGGTGAGTTATTCATATTTGGAGTGCAAACACCATTTGCACTAAGCCTCTGTTGATAGCTGGCAAGTTCATAACACAATAACTTAACTATGATTCAGTTTGTTTCTCAGTTTTTTTTGTGTGTGTAAATCTTCGTTCATATTACTCGGAGAGCCATAAGTATTTAATTATCCTGTTTCAAATATAACTTGTAAATCATTAACCACATATTCCTGTTTCGTTCCAATATTCGATGCAATTAACGTATGGCGAATTTAGAGACAGGTAGTGTATCTCATTAATCAGCGACAATCACATCCACACGAGATGTTGCGAAAATAGCATTTATTGAAACTATCGTAGTAGCACAGCGTAAAGCCTATTTGTTTCATCAGTGTAACACGTTTGGTTATATGTTTGGCATCTTCATTTGCTTACTGCAACACTTGCGAACATAAATGCCTCCAATCCAGTCTAAAATAAAACTAGCAAACTTGGGCTTGGAATGGTTGCTAATCCTTTAAAAGAAATTGGTCAGGTAAAAACGTATACTTTTTGTACCAAACGACCATAAAAGCTCATCTTTATCTTATAGGTGATAACACAAGCTGTCATTGTTTTGTACCAAGCATGCGTTTATTGTTTACACATTAGGCATCAGTGTTATACTTTATGTCACTGCTTCGTGATAAATCCCAGTTCTAACACAAAACGAACTGTATCAACATTATAAAAATCGCATCATGTTCCATAAAGTATACTTAACACGCAAAATTATCCACGTTTTGTTGGAGCTTAGTAGTCGTCTTCACAAGCGATTCCTTAATGCTATCCTCGTGTGATGAGAGGGTCAGTGTTGACTATTAGAATGTCCTGTGATCTTGAAAAGCTTCCTCGATGAACAAAAAAGCCAAATGGACAGACTTGCGAATAAGAATTGTTCGTAATGCGTTCAACAGCTACTCTAAATGGAAAGAAAATTAGTTTCAATGTAAAAACACCGAATAACCATAATGAGGCTAATTTAACTGGACACAGCTATACTATTTGTTTCCGTACATGTTATTAACTCTTGAATCAATGAGACAACACGGTGTCACGTGGTTTGTTTCAGCATTATTACCTTTTCTTTCATTCACAGCTAGAAAGGGAATAAGTACGAAAGTGAATGATTGTTGCGTTAACTGACATTTATGACTACTTGTGTCCAAATATACCAAATATGGAACGAAGTTAATGTAATATATATTTGTATCATGAAGTGGAAAAAGGTTGCCCGTGAATTCTGTATCTGTAGAATATGTTATTTGAATATAAGTACGTTTTTTTTTTAATATGTTATAAGAAGGATAAAAATCGGGACTTTATCTTTACTTCGATATAAGCGGGATTTCGATATAAGCGATTTCGATATAATGAGTTTCGACTGTATGTTGTTATATTCGATCAAAATTGAATAGATAGAAATGCTTATTATTGCTACAACATGTTTTCGTGACTGTTCCATCACTAGACCTAATAAACCATGTGATCAATAAAGTATAAAATTGCTTTTCGTGCTGAAATACAGCTAATATATATTGTGTGGCAATTAAAGACCTTTTCGGTATTCCGCTTCATTTTACACACAGACATATAGGAAAAATTAAAACTAATCAATGATTTTTTTTAAAACTTTGCATGATCGTAGCATATGATAACAGAAACATTTTAAGCGAAAAAAAATTGGGGGTCACTGATCTCGTTTTTGAGTTAGCTGCCCTCGAACTTGAAGTTTTGCTTATTTTATGTCATTTCAAGGGCAGATAACTCATATATAAATCTTAAATGCCATGGTTTTACTTTTGGTTAATGTTTTTTCATTTTATTCTTGGTCTAAAAACAAAATTTCATGCAATTCCAATAATATTTATATTGTCTTTTCTCAGTTGAAGTTAAGACACTGAACATTCTTCAAAATTAAGGCATTTTTAAAGCCCCATTAGCTTTTTGCTGTAGAAAAAAATATGCAAAAACATTTAATTGATGATATTATCCCAAGATAATTATTACCGACAAAACAAGCCCTTTTTCGTCTAAAAACACTCATTTTACTGTGATTTTTGCTTTTATAAACTTGAAAAATGTAGAGCGCGTGACGTCACTTTACTACGTGTGCATAGCATGACTGCGGAAAAACACAGGTGTTCTATAAATAGTATTTATTTCAATGATATTGAAAAAAAAAACGATAGTGGTTTCGGAAACAGTTTTTCTTGCTTCAAGGTATGCACGGGAGGAAAACACACCGGATTCTTCTGCTATAGAACAAACAGGAACTATTAAGACCAAAACATGTATAAGCTTATGGGACTTTAAGAAAATTGGCATTGGTTTAGGTAAAGAAAGAAAGGTAAAAACACACTCTTAATAATTCATGAAATATTTCAGGATGACCTGAAAAGAAGTCGGCTACATAAAAATGAAAATAGATTAAGCCTTGCTTTCCATTATGGTGAATTATCTGCCCCTGAAATGACCTAAAATAAGCAAAAAAATCAAGGGCAGATAACTCAAAAACGAGATCAGTGACCCCCATTTTTTCGTTTCTGTTGTTTCTAAAAATTCATTGATCAGTTTTAATTTTTCCTATATGTCTATGTGAAAATGTAGCGAACTACCGAAAACGTCTTTAAAGAAAAGACCATCATGTTAATATATCTAGCTTTGGTAATTATGTGTAGAACAATATTTGATAATTATGTTGTTTCATTTAAAAATGTACATTTTCTGATTGGTGATATCGTAACGTCAGTCTTTGTTTGGTTTGCTCCACGTGGTGACGATATAATATTGCTCATGGTCACCAAATCCGTTAGTTATTGTCTGTTTTCGAAATTTACAGATTAATCACAGTGTACTTTTAAGAGACAATCGACACTTAGTGTTGCTGTGGCGTTCAGTTTTGTCTTGTAATTGACAATACTAGTTATGTAGCTGTCAGCCCTTGGTAAGGTTATGTCACAAAAAAGTGACTCCGTCCTTTTTATTTCGTGAACAAGACTAAATGACATTATCAATCAAATGTAAACGAATTCATGCTATATTCATATTTCCTAAAGTATACTATCGTTCAGAATACGTTGTGTTGACAACTGCGGAAAAGTCATCCAAAAGTTGCACGACCTTGTTTATTATTTTCACGATAATAACGAACGTATTTCTGTGCTTGAATTGTAGGTTTTCTTACATAACATGGTAACTTGTGATAATTTGAACATTGTGTAATTTATGTTTAATTATAATTGCCAATCAAAAATGTATTAATTCGCGAATAAGTACAAACTGTAATGAATGTGCAGCACAATTACTTGCAGGTGGACTTGAACGGAAGCATTAAAACGTTAGAAGTGATTTAAATATGTATCAATAATTTTACTGGAGGCAATTCCAACCACCTTAGCATGATAAGTCTAAAACGTTCACTAAACAAAGCCATCATGTTGATATTCTATTATGAACATTCTGTTGTCTAAATTTGTCATTTGTGTGCGATATTTATGAAAGGAATGAAAAAGTTAGTTAATCTTGATTATGTAAAGAGTATGTCAGAAATAAATATTTAAAAACAACGCAGTTTTTTTTATAAACACTGATAGTGTTACAATGAGACCGTGAAATCTGGTTTGACTCATTGTTTTCATATAAATTTAACTTTTACCCTTGTCACTGTGTGTACATGTATATATATAAGAATGTAAAAATGTATGTTTCAATACGTAAATAAACTCATACCTTTCACGTTAGTTTTTGCCCGTGGTACGTCATTTTTTCCCTGGCCAATCACTAAATTCACCCATTTATTATTTCGCTTAATTCAAATTAGGTACCACAAAACTGACAAATAATATTAGTAACTGGTATGACAAAATAAATGATACTCCATCAAATGTAGTCCATTATTGTCCATTGTCATTCCATTAATATAACAACGAATTTACCTTAATCCAATACACGCTTGTCCTGTTTCAGCGGCCAGAGTAACTATCTCACAGAAATAACTGTTTACAAATATCCAGTATCGAAATTTTCCCACCAAGCCAAGTCTGTTACATTGTCAGACTATGATGGCATCTCACAATTCAAAATGAAATCAGTTACATACCATATCAGCCAATATTTACAGCCCGTTTATGCTTAAACTGCGCAAGTTCTCTCACCCAAGTCGAATGACTAGATGTAGCGTATAGCGAAGTGTCAGACATACGCCAAGGGTTTAATTAAATTGGAAAATATTCTATTGCACCATCAAACAACACTCGAACGGATGAATCAAAATGAACATTTTTTTTTTTTTTCCTTCATAAAATAGATATATTTCCGTCGAAAAAGAAATTAGAAATACCGTTACGTTGCTTTGTGTAGTAATCGTGTTTTTCCTCTACCCTTAATATTTGGAAGTCGCCAAACAACCCTGGCCGCCGGTGCCACGTTAAACCCCAATGCAAAATAATCCAATATTTTTTTGCTTCCTATACTTTTATTTTTTTATTATTTTTATATTCATTTTTCATAATCATTTTATAATTATTATGTTTGTTTTATTCTATATACGAGCTCAAGTATCATGTTTATATGTACATGTTCATTTGTACTCATTTTTGTTGTGCTTATAAATGTGTATTTCCTCATGGGCCATAAGTCTTAACGGATTGACTGAAATAAACTCTTGTTAAGACATTCTTATAATTGATAATATAAAAACGTAACATGCAAATTCAAGAGAATCGTCGTATTGTTAAATTGCTTCTTTCAAGTAAATGGTCAGAACTTACGCCGTCCATGAGAACACTCATAGCATCATTTTCTGATTTAATAACCAATCAATGACGCACGCCTTATACGTAATCAAGTAAGGATATGTTTATCATAACGGGAAGTTTCGCGATCCATCAGTTAAATACGACTCTGTCTTATAGAAACAAGAAATCAATACAATCATTCATTTTTTCTGCAACTTTCGTTAATGTGTCGAATGGTTGGCTTGAATGATTATTCTTTCAGCATATAGTCCAATTTGATTGTCATGAAATTCCATTTTTATCGTTTATCATTTTATATAGATATGATGTAAACCGTGTCAGCTTCGTCCAATGAAAAAGGCCACAATTATGAACATGATTTTTACGAAGCGCTCATTTTAAGAATGGATCAATCTTCCAGAGACAGAAATACTAGTCTTATGGTTTCCATACGCCTGTGTTGATCTGAATTCGGCAACCGAACAGGAGATGGTCATGTCCGTTTTTAAGGGTTAGTTTTATATTAAATACCAAGCTCACTTGGTCAAGGTTGTTCTATTTTCTGTTCACCTTTGGGCATCATTTTTAAGCAGCCAATGGATCTTGAAACATCAATTCTCGGCGTATGATAAAACTATTACAAGGCATCTCCCGACATGTTTACATCCAGCCATGTTTAAGCATACATAGAGGGCGATTATCATTCTTCAGTATATAAACTAGAGCCAGTGGAGGTTACAACTCGGTGTAATTCTGACCTTTTATGATACCATTGGCTCGTTCTAGATTTTATAAGCTCTAAATCAATAGCATGTCAGATATGTACGGTGTAGAACAGGACCTTCCAGATTGACTAAGACTGTCTTACCTAAAACAAACTTAAATGAGGAAAATATTTCAGATACTAAATAGTATATATTTTATAGTTCTGCGACATCTCAGAATATTCAAAATGAGAAACAGAAAATGGTTTTTAGTAAAACTGTAATTACATTAACAGTTCCATGATAAGAAAATGATAATTATATCACATGTATGTAAACATTCGGGAAAATGTCAATGTCTCTGACAATGGTATGTTTCATCAGTTTTTAGACGTCTGGTTAATATGGTGTTGCATAATTATTATGTTACAGTATGTGATTATTTTCATTAACGCTAGCTTGTGTTGCTCCATACACGGTATTCTTGTCAAAAGCCCAGTGTCTTTTGCTTAGGTTGTCGAGATACTTTCAACAACATGTTGACAAAATCATTAGTTTGCTTAAAAAAGAAAACTCAGTTTGTTGAAGAGCAGACATAACTTTGTAAGTCCTGGAATACTGTTGGGCGATTGTTTACATGTGGATCATTACGGCTGAAATCGCGTGTGAAATGAAGCAAATATTTTGAGATTGTAACTTATGGTAATGTATTGCAGTATAAGAAATGTATTTTCGTTTTTGTCTATAGTCCATCCGATTTTTTCCTTAGTGCGTGTCTGAACTACTAAATTCAGATATTGAATAAAGCAATCGATTTCCCCTGTAAGATCAACGTCTTCAGTCAAACATCGGGACGTAAATGAAAATGAATATCGGGTAAGTCCCTAAACCGCACGTTTATGTCTCAAGTGATCTATTCGTACAAGTCTTAAAGAGAATTTATAAATAGATGCGATGACAAAGTCGTACAGAACATAAATTTAGGAATTCATAGGCTGTAATAAACGATTGACAAAATAAACATTAACAGCCAACTCCGAATAAAGACTACACATTTTAGATATAATGACCTCGGAATAAAGGTCAACTGTCAATAAAAGCCATATTTTATCTGTCCACAGAGTATCATTTGTTCCCAGGTCTGACTATTATAATATGGATACAACTTATCGGAAGGTCAAGGATTCGAATCTCGGCTACGCCTTCTGTCATTTCAGGGTCCGAACCGTTAAACAGCAGACAAAAGTAAATTAATACGGGTATGAGATACTGAGTAAAACTGAGTGAACACATTGAGAACACGAATGTTTAAAGGTATAAGATACTGAATGTCGCAGTAACTATACCTTCTCATTCCTAGACCCACACACGTGAGCTAGTAACTAGTAATTCCTTTCTGACTAGCATCACGTTCAAATAAGCAGGTTTACGGAAAGCAATCTGTAGATGAATGATTTTTGATCGAATATTTTCAATCGCAAACAATCTCTATCAATTAAGAAAAATGCGAATGGTAGAATGTCTGTCATTTTTTATAGTCTCTGTGTCTACATCAATGGTTACACTCGGGACTAATTGAAAAATCCAAAACTAAATTATTCATTCGGGACCATTCTATAGTATTACTCATGGTGCTTACTGACGCGCTGAATAGATGATGCCACGTAAGACATATTTGCTATCAGTTATTAGTTCCATTCCACACAATGTCTGGGGAACATTTGTATAAAATTCTGTCATAAAAATATTCTTCATCAAAACAGATTATCTTTCTAAGTCAAAGATCATGCACGTTACGTTCGGAATTCATGGTTATGCTATGCAAGATGTAAAGGTTCTGTTTAATATATTGTATTCCTTTTGAACGGACCAGTCAAGTTGGCTTATGAGACATCCTTTGTGCGTACAATACCTACCAAATCCTTTCTCTTTTTGTCTGGCGCCTGGCTGAGATGGGCTTACGGTTACCGTCATATAACTGGCTCACCATCCGGCTGCATCAGGTCTAATCCAGTCGCCACTGGGGTTCGAACCTTCCATCTCTCGCTCAGAAGCCGGACAGCCTTACCACTCCGCCACAGTTGTGGTAGTACATGTTTCAAGCAGAAATCTTTCTGACTAATCTTTCTATCGATTCTGTTCGTAAGGTTTAATAAACTGTGAGGAGTTTTTTTATCCAAGATAAATGCAATCACACAGCCATTAAATGGACGTATTAGGAAGTATTTAAGCATGAGAAGTTCTTGAACAAATAATCAAAAACATTTTACAGATAATTACACTGGAATGTATCGGTAGTTTGAGAACTACGTCACTATTGTCAGACTTTCTAATCAAAGCGTTACAATCAGACGTCAGCTTGGTATTTCTTAAGTACTGTACAACATCTCTAGAGCGACACGCTGTCTTGATCACCTCCCTTCAAGTACGGCATGATTTTTTTCCACTCCACGATTTAACTATTAATTTAACCTCTTTAGAGTTAAAGCAACAACCTCTGAACAACACCATAAATTTGTTACTCTATAAAGTTGTTGCTTTAGAGAGGTTGCAATGTACATGCTTTTGTTGATATGATAGTATGTTGTATTAAATGTGTATGTGCCGGTGGCCTAAATACTAGTAAATATATGAACGAACGAACGAAATGAAATCATACTATAGCGTTGATGTCATGGTGTTTCTAGCAATGAGTGTTTGCATATATAAACAGTTGTTACCATACTGTGCATGATAATAATTTGTCAAAACCAGTTCTTAATCATGTGTGTACCGGTACAACCATTTCCATCATTCAGAAGCCTGTATGACCCAATCTAAATGTGCATGTGGACGTAACGAACTTTAATCGCAAGCAGCCATGCGGTGATGCTGATTTAAAATATGGCTTCGGGAGTATTAGCTATTAGAACCGTGCATTGTGGAACGAATGTTCTTTCATGAACTTTGAAAATCTTTTATTTTTTCTTCATGAAAACTGAATCACGTGCAATATGTTACCGCTCGTTTGCCATTCTATTTTGATTAGTTGGTTAAACGTGATCATGGAGAAGAATAAAAATTATTCATTTTTTTATAGAAAAAAGAAGCTATTTTTCCAAATGATAAAAAACACACTTCTTAAAGAAAATAACTTCGAAATTAATTAACTTTGGTTCATGCATACACATTGCTGATGAATGCGTTTTTGAATTAACTTCTAAAAACAACAATATGTTTGATTTTAACTTTGAAATGAGGAAACCTTTATTTATTCCAATGCAAATTTAAGAAAAAAAAACAAAGTATATTAAGTTATATTATTATATTATAAGTGCCAGTTTTAGATATTTGACAGAATAATTGTTTATATGTGATAAGAATCATACCTACGAGATTTTATTATTTGTAAGTAGCCTATACGGCCAAAATATGGTAAAAATATAAAAAATGTGTCAAGTACTTGTGATCTGTGTTAGACAATGTATACATTATTATCTGTGGTATATGGTGAACAATGGACACGTCTCATAATTACCTAATTTTGAATACTTAATAATGAATTTTGGAGCGATCTGTTAAGTTGATAAGCCATTATAAATAGAAATGGAAGGGACGTAACTCGGAAGTTAAAAATCATCAGAATCAAACATTTTCAATGTTTAATCAGGCATAGTTTTCAATTGTTAAGGTAAAATGAATACATTTTGTGAAGGCGAGTGGGGTATATTTGAATTCAACAATCGTTGCTGGAATCATTAAACCGTGGAATAAAATGTTATCAGACATAGCTTTTACATTTTAATACGCCCTGGCACTTGACGATCACCGAAAGTACTGGATGTCCATATAACCAACACATACATTCAATGTGCACGAAATAAGTTCGATATTTGCAATGAAATATATCTTTTATGCTTAACTATAACGAGCTGATAACAAAGCTGTGTCGCTTTTGATATTGAGTCAAATTGAAACATCATCTCTCGGCTTAGATGCATATCTTTATTAAGCTTAAAGTGCATATTTCATTCCTTCTGGTTGGTAGTTTAATGACGAGGCGTTGAACATTTCAAATCACATTAACAGGCCACAAGCCCTCCAAGATCGAATGCAATCTGTCGATATTTGAACATGTCAGATTTTAACAGGATGAGGTTAGTGCAAGCTCGAATGAATGTCTTTGAAAACAACCGGAAATAATAAAAATCAGCATTTTTCACTTCGTTTCCTAAAAAGCATTTTAATTCATGTTTCCCAAATGCAATCCGGGATTAACCTTTTTTGCAATCTGACACATTATCCAACCTGGCAAACACGTAAATTACCACGACAGACAACAGCTCTGTCAACACAGTAGCACGGCAGGATTATCACAAATTTCCCTTATGAATTCTACAGTAATTTCTGATATGTGGGACACACATCTCTGTCGAAATTTAAGAAAATACGATGCCATCTTGTGAAATGAAAATTCTCTTTGATTTATCCCTTTAGAGGACGCGTTTCCACAATTGGAAGCAAGAAGTAACTAACGCTGTGTTCTACGTCAGCGTCATTATCCTATTTTTGCCTTATGATCAAATACATTTACTAAACAAGACGTGAGGTGAAACTCGGTTAAAGAATTACTCTCATTTTGGAGATAAAATAGCATTAAAATACACTTCATCAGTTTCATTTTATATGTGTTAATCATTTGATTTTTTTTTTATAAATATATTGGATATCAAAATTGTATGACTATATGACTAAACATGTATAAACATTATTGTGTTTTGTGTACTGCGCAAAAAATGAACGCGTATGTCGAAAACAATAAATCAATCACGGTACAAATTTAAGACAGTTTATTTAGATATACATGTGACCTATTCTATCCTCTCATTTGTGACATCGAGTGCTGGAGAATTCTGAACTTGACATAACAGTGCGATGTATCCCTGGCATACACTGTAATAGTGTAACTGTATACATACTTTCATTTGTTTTTGTATCTGATTGGTAGAGTTGTTGACAATGCGATCATGACTCAAATCAAGTATTCCGTGACAGAATGGTCATCGACAGCTTCTCGCCAAGGTCGATATAATGTAAATATATCTTCACAATAGATACGTAATCTGTTTACAAGCACTTCTCTATTGACGAAAACTGTATAATCTGGTTGGTGTCGTAATGTGTTAATTTCTTACTACATGTATATTCAATATGTTTACTATTTTAATGAGTTGCTGCTAGTCTGTTACATTCTTTTTTCTAGGAATAAGATTTGATATTACCCTCTCTGAAGCCACATACAACGTAAATAAGTTTCACAGCTTTTATAAAGCCTATACAAGCATAATATACTCACATGTTAAAGTAAACTACTGATA
This sequence comes from Lutraria lutraria, assembly GCA_964023205.1. Classification (NCBI taxonomy): domain Eukaryota; kingdom Metazoa; phylum Mollusca; class Bivalvia; order Venerida; family Mactridae; genus Lutraria; species Lutraria lutraria. The sequence goes on from OZ026833.1 coordinate 3,313,843, forward strand.
CATTCTTGGTCTAATGTTCGTTTTATTAGTCTATGACTAACTCTTTGTTATTAACAACCAGAGATAATATAAAATATGTAAAATGATATTGTATTCAAATTCTGTTTGTCAAGTATATGCTTGGTTTATTTATCGGATTGTATTATATGAATTTCTTACTATTTCATTCTCATGTAGGTAAAATACTTATAGATTTATTATTTTAATTACTACTGACCTTAATGTTTATAATGTATTATATATATATATTGTATGACTATGTACTATGTACTCGTCTTGAATAAAGTTCTGTTCTGTTATTATTCACGCTTCTGCCTTCAAACATATAGCTTACGTTTTACGTAAGACATGTCTTAAATTTGTTATGTTGCGCAATTAGCTTTCACGCTGTTGGTGCGTTGTCTACATACAAATAATCTAACATGACTGTTTATTTTATCTTTCACAATATCCCAATGAATATTCGTTGTAACAAGTATATTACTAATAATTAAACAGATCCTGAATTTTCAACTTACATGTATCGTCTAAAGCCAAAAACAATGAAATGCTGATTTCCACTTGCAGGTGATTTTAGTCCTTTCAATTTTAAATGCGTTACCATGGGGACCAGTTCCGGTTTTTTAAAGAAGCATCAGCATTAAGGCAAGAGAAAAATTTGCCATGTAAAAACATAACAACAGTATCGTTTTTTTAGCTTAACAAATTCTGAAGTAGGAAGAAGCTTTAGGGATTGTTTGTTATAACATAATATCGGCGTTGTCAAATGATATCAGTTAGAACGCGATAAGAAACAAACGCATGTCCTGCATTGAAATATATAATGTTTTGTTGTCACGTGACTCACTAAACTAAGGGTTTGATGTATGAAATCTTTGTAACAGAATAAATTCCCACATCATGAATTGTATTGACTGGTTATTGTCAACATCAACATTCCTTATCGTTTCAGTTTCTCGTGGTTTAAGAAATTATCGTCAACATTGATAATTGTGGAATATCGTTAGTTCGTAGTTGAGAAATTAATTTGGTTTTCAGACCTGACAGGATGTTTTATGAAGTGACAATATTTTGAAAACTCATGATGTATATCTATTGATATGATTATACCATAATATCAACACAATATTGTGCAATTTTATTAATAAACTTTAGAACAAATTTCATATTTAAAGTACAAATCGTTTTATTGCAATGTGAAAATGAGTTTTTTGTACGAGTAATGCCTTTTTTATTTTTGTTTGTGTCTATTATTTATCTAATATACAACTTCGTCCCCTGGGAGGTATGTATAAGTTTGGGCCGTCACCCCCCCCCCCCCCCCCCCCCTAGGAATTTTTCAACAAACCGTTCCCTGGCGATACCCTCCGGGATCAAAGTTGTGGGATTCGGAGAAGGGTAACATTTTTGGGAAGGTGTTTTTTATCTATGTTCAGGAATATATTCATTGACTATACTATACTTATATGGTTTGCGAATATCGCCTACATTGTATGTAAACAGTATCTTTGTTATTTCCGACTTGCAAACATTTGGAGACATGTTATGACTGCAAAAGAACATCCGACTGCGAAGAGTTGTCATAGATTTTATGATATATGATACATATGTGACATTGAAATTACAATGCTGACTGGGTAAATCCTTATTGTTTCCAAGTTTTAATACACTCCAGAGACAGAGAAACCTCTGTTTATTTCGTTTATAAGACAGTTGTGAGAAATGATTTCAAAGAACTGGCTTGTGTACACAAGTTCGCTTTATCATACAGACTATCGTAATTTTGACTAGCAATGATATGCACACATCTCCATACGAAAATAAAATCAATAGGGCCTAGATAGCCCTATATCGTTCACATGACAATCACTGTTCACTCATTAAAACTTTGTTTTGAACCGGTGACCTAGTTTTTGACCCAAGATGACCCATGTTAGAGCTTGTTCTACATATAAACAAGACAGCATAGACAAGGTCGTCCTAAGATTTGACCTCATGACCTAGTTTTGACCTCAGATGGCCCATGTTCGAATATGTCTTACATATCATAATAATAAACATTTTGACAAGGTTTGGTGAAGATACAATCAAAATATAGCATCTACAGTTCTAATAAGGTTTTCCTAAATGTTGACCTCGTGATCTAGTTTTTCACCCTAGATGACCCATATTTGAACTTATCCATAATATCATTGAGATGAACAATAAGACAAGGTTTAGCCAAGATCCAATTAAAACCACGTAATTTAGAGCCTTTACAAGAGTTTTACAATTATCAAACTTGACCTACATATTATTGAAATAAACATTCTGACAAAGTTTCATGAAGATCCAATCGAAACAGTGATTTCTAAAGTGTTCACAATGTTTTCCCTTATTTTGCCGTGGTGACTTAGTTTTTCACACAAAATGGCCCAATATCGAACTCGTCCGAGATTTTGTCAATATTATCATTCTGAGCCAGTTTTGCTAAAAGTGAGCTAAAAATGTAGCCCCTAGTGTGTTCACAAGGTAAAGTTTGACGACGCACGACGCCGGACGCCGGACGGAGACTGATCCTAAAAGCACACCCTGTCACTTTGTGACATGTGAGCTAACAATTAATTTCGTATAATCAAAACATTTATTTTAATTAAATATGTTCTATATTGTATTTAAGAAATACACATACATATGTGTGTTTAACATTAAATAATATCTTTATTTCTCATTGTTCATATTGTTGAAGTGTACATTTCTCATAACACATGTCTTGCAAACGTGAGAGTACACTGTTCATCAATTAGAATGTGATATTTTTACCTTGAGAATGGTTGCCTTTATTCTCAGAGTTAGCACACTTTATAGACGTAAAACGATCAAGAAATGATTGACCCATTTTTAAACTAAGCCTAAGTGATCATCGTACTTTTTTAAGGATTCTTTTAATGTTTGCCTTAGTTATCTTAATAAACAATCCAAACGACGTTCACAGTTTCGAAGAACCAATAATAAACACTGCGCATGCTCAGAGGTGGAACATTAAGTTAGAATGCATACACTTTGTATTTAGAGGTTCTTCTTAATAAGAAAGTTGCAGTCGCTACAGTTCCTTTTAGCTTTCTTATTTACGAGAACACCCAAACATGCACCATGTAACATATACTCATCATTTATTTCTTTCTGGTCAGTTTTAGATCATATAATAAAATTAAATTGCATATTGCAGCTTAAGGTTCGACGATGTCCAGTACAGGGTGACTTGAAAGACGATCCTTATAAACAGTTGTTTCTTGTTATTTAATTCAAATGTACATAGGGTATGGTTATCAAATTCAAATTTGTTAAAAAAAAGATCATTGTTCAAACGGTGGTCTTCTTGGTGATTTCTTTTGTTGTAGATGCGTGCTACACGACCATTAGTTGTTGATACACCATAAAATTACAATGCATCAAATGAAATGGTGAGCTTTCCGACAATCATAGTGAGCCCAGGTTTGTTTACATTACACAAAAGTGAGATTTCTGTTTAACTTCAAAAACTGAGGAATCTGGCAAAACACTTGCTGTTCAAAGCTTTCCTTTCAATTTAATAACAAATATAATTAATTTAGACAAACGATTTCCAGAAGGAAACAAAACAAGCATGATGTTTCAGTAACCTGATTAAACTGTAGTTTATAATCCAATACACTTACCATAATTATAGAAGTAAGACGGTAAATCCATTTTAATGTATTCTATAGCTAGCAACAAAATCAAGAGTCAGAATCATCATATGATAAAAGTACATAATTATAAAAGGACGCTTCAGGTTATTCAGAAAAAAATGCTTAAATACACAGTACAACTTCACTGCACCAGTCACCAATGGGAAAGACTAAAAATGACTTTTGTAAGGAGGTTAATACTGCTGAGAGTGTGAAATTAGAGTAAATCGTCCATTTGGGTTGCTTGTATCCTGGTTGTAACAGGAGGGCGTCTGTTCTCCGGACGTCACCATACATTAAAGTTACATTGATCTTCTTTATACTATATTCCACATCGGAATGTGTTGATCAAACATCTTGCATAAGGACGTTGAATACGGTCAGTGCTAATTGTTAATGGAGGCAATGATCTCTGGAATTGGAATATAAAGAGCAAAGTTGAACCTAGGATTCTTAATGGATATTTATATAAGCCTTATTTCCTAATAGTATAGATTGAATCAAGGTTAGTTTTAGTAATTATCTGTAACTATCCATCTTCATTATTGAAGATTGTGCTTTAATCAGAGATGGTAGAAGACAATCAGGGCTTTTAGTTTTAAATTACAATTTTCTGTACGTTTATAAATAAGACAAATATATTCATTTACGGTATCCAGTTCTATCATCATCTCAGAGAAATAGCAAACATTGCTCCGCAATATCTAAAGTACTAGTTACACAGGAAATAAGTGTGTTGCAAACTAATTCCAGAAAACAAGACAAAACTGATATAAAGCACAATTTAAACCTTATAAGCATCGATTTTCGGAGATAAGATTAATGAATTTGAAAGCTGTAGCGGTTTAAAGCCATGAGTACATTTAACGATCTTTATTAAAAAGAAAATGTATATTCCTTTTCTTAAAGCTTGAACAAAATGATGTTTTCTATCTCTTGAAAATAAGAATCGTACGATCAAAATATTAACCAGTCTTTTGATGGTAAACATTTCTGATTAAGACAGCAATAGTATGAACACCATGAGCTCTTGTTGTGAAATATTCACAGCGGCAACTATATGATGGCAATGAATCACAATAACGCCGTTGAATACAATATATCTTAATACCTTATATATTCTCTTCCTGAGATGAGAAACCTCAAGAGGACGATGTTCCTACAGTTTCAGATGAAGCTGAACCGGAGTTTACGGCTCGGTTTTCGGAGCGGTCATCAAAATAGCATTAACCACACTACAGCACACATTACTGACGCATTAGATCGAATCGCATTACGTCAGCTGTTCCAGCCTCCATATATAGTGTTTTCCGCTAATTAACTTGAATTTTAGAGGTAATGAAGGAAAAGGTCAACTGGTTTTCAGGTTGTTGTGCAATGAATACAACTATCTCGTCTGGATCACCTGCCCCTGACAGAACGTGATGATCGAAGGATTATTAGACCGGGAACTTGACCAACAAATGTCCTGGTATAAGAACAACTATACTCATCACTTCACTTGAACTATAATTGTCCGATGAATAAACAAACGTTTCTTTTGCTTCACATGAACTATAGGCAAACAAATGGCATTTTACATCACTCACTGTATACTATATTGTCCTTTAAATCAGAAACATTTGTATCAATATCCTGGTTATTTTATTATTAGTTTGCTCTTGTCTTGATGCTTACCCTACTCAAGATGTTTCTGCATTTATCTCAATTGCATTGACATCAATATAAGCCTCCGTGTCTGATACAATGGCCGACCGTTTTATCTGGTATCAGTTGGCTTTATTGAGTTTTGCTTTAGGCAACGTATCTTCACAGTCATTTAATCGCATCATTAGAAAATATTTACGATTGAACTGTGAAGCACCGCATCATTTTCTTCTAAATAGAAAAAAAACTGAATATATGAGTTGCCATAAGCACGAGGCATTAATTATCTGTGCTAATGCAGAATGTGTAATCTGAAACAAATGGAATCAGAATACCATTTCCTTTTACTACGTCCGTATTGTTATTAACTTAGATGGGAATGCATACCTAAATATCATTGTACCATTGTACGTGGCCTACATTAGATAGGTTTAATAACATTACGAACAAAATATGTCATTTCATTAGAATTTGACAAAATTCATCCATGTAGCAACGAATGCAAATACTATTAACAATTATATTCATGTCTTTCAATTACTTTAATGTATTTTATATGTATTTATGATATATTCTGGCAAATGTTTGATTATATTGTTACCATATTCATTTGCTTTTATATCATTGCAGTGTCTTTATTTTAAGTAAATATTAAATATACATGTATAATATTTGTTACCGCCAATTTGTTAAATGTGGTTATATATTTTAACGACAAACAGGTTTTATGTTTATGTAAATAAATAGTTTGACTTGACTAATAAATAATTGAAAATGCAATAAATATTTCCATGCAATGTTAATATTACCTTGACTAACCACAAACTTCATTCAGATCTTTGAGTGAGAGTCCTATGCAACATAATTATGATATATTGTATGTTTCATCATAGTCTGTTTATCGATAATCGTGAATAATTATTGTTTTGATTATGAATACATTTGACAAGTCTAGTAGTTTGTTTTTGTAAGTGAATGTTGATAGAGACTGGTGAAAGACGATTCTGCTCTCCGCCTTACTCTTCAACTAAATCCGTACAAAATGTCATCGCTTGATTTATATTTTATCTCAAAACAAGTCCATTGCCAATTCATAATATTTTGATACTATAAGATAATAAAGTAGAATATTTGCACGACTCTTCCCAAGTGGTACGGCTGTACACGCGCTATCGTATAATTCTGAGACATTACTTAAGCCTTCTTCGAATCCAATTGATCAAATTTATCAAATGTCTCATAATTAGTAAAATATTATTGATGCTGTGGCTACAATGATAAAGAGCCTTAAACCCTCAGGAGATTGCCATAACACGTGGTATTGCGATGAAATATGGCAATCTGGTTTATTTCAATTGTAATAATATATTTCATAAAAGTTCGTGACACAATTTGTAGGAACGTTATATACAAATATAAATCAAAACGAAATACGCACCCTCCTTAGCGATGGATTATCTACGCTTGTTGATTTGGCTTATGTACCTAGTTTTAAAGTCGCTCATTTGAGACCTGTAAATCTTTATCTTTGACCTTGGTAGTGTCACATGTTATCATTGGTTCGTAAACGGCGGGTAAAAATTAAATCTGTAATTAAAAATTTTGATGTTAGGTTTCAAACAAACTAACCTCAGAACGCGAGATACAACTATCGTGTCAACTCTGTGTCGTTTAACTTGAAAGGTACAGTGCGTGTTGATTGTGAAATAAACCTTAAAAGACATGAAAGATCAGACACTAAATTCATTTGAACGTTGACGTAAAACGCATTAAGAAGCTGTCTTCATGATTATTTGTACACGCGGATTCTTAATGTAGAAAACGAGGTAATTAGGTACCATTGAACGAAATACGAGTCGTACAATACTATTACTGAACAAACACTCATTTAGAGAAATTTGCTATATTGTACATCATGCGACAACGGATGTTATAAGTTTGTCCTTCAATGTATAGTTACTGTATGCCAGTCCCTTTTCTCAGCTAAAATGATGCCGTTTATTTCAAATCACTTATTCCCTTGGATATAATTACTTCAATTTGTTAGAAGGTATAAATTAATACTCAATCTAATTGAGAGTCTCCAAAAAGTAGGCAACAAAATAAATAAGTACAGGTTCGTAATAATAAATATTTCAGTAAAAGTCTGATCGGGCTGAAATTACGAAACGTAATCAAGATTGAAGTACCAACAACATGTACTCTTCTGTAAGAATTTGGCTCAGTTAAGTCGATTTCGAGAAAGGATTCAACACCTATTCAAAATAATTACCAAAGAAATACTGAATACCAAAACAATAAGATGAAATTTTAAGTTGAAAAAGATATTCCTCTAGTGAACGTTTATGTAATTATGGAAGAATTAGCTGATTGGTATATTGCTCTTGCAAACGGGTATGATGAATTATTGTATGTTTTTGTTAGATATTAAAGGAAGGAATATATTTGAAATCAGCTTCCCTACTTTTCAAACATCGATATAATATCAGAAATGATACGGGAAAAGTGCCTGGCACTATTCACACTTCGTGACAAAATCGTTAACGTTGCGAATGTTATATAAGTCTTTATTTCATTGCGGCAGTGAAAGTGTTCAGTTTATTATTTAATTCAGCAAAAATCTTTCTTTCATACAAGAGGAACTCTGTTGTAATCGATCAGCATTGTGGTATTTTTGTTAATTCCATTAACTAAAGTATTTGTAAAGGTGACAATAACCTATTTTAAGTATTTTTACGAAGCATGAATATATCTAGTAACACATGCACGAACACTCACATTGTACGCTGAATTCTATTCAGGAAAACTAAATAGAAATATGAGTTTTCCAATCAGCTTAAATTCTAGCTAGTAGAGCTGCGTACTGATAGATGAAGTAAAATGTTGGAGATGAAAGCATTTTATTCTATTTCCTTGTTCACTTTTAAATTAATGGAAAGTGCCAAATGCAATTCTAGTATACAGATGCAGCCAGGATATTCAAATTGTATTTTTTTCACATTCCCAAAAGGAATCTGGAAGTAGTAATATACCTACCGATTTATTGAGAGAACTGTTTATGATTCAGCTGTTTTTCTGCGAATGTAACAACACAATACATCTAGGGTTCGAGGTTCTTAGGTTTCTGTAAGATTGGTGCTAGCCACGTGTTTACCTTTAAATATAACAGTATATATACAAGCATTGACAGTGAGATGAGTTATGTACAAAAGTCAGAAACATATGTAACACAAATAAATATACATGCATGTATAATATAATCACATACATACACACAAAATTATTGTTACATGGTTTAGTTCTTCAAAAGTCAACATTTATCAAAGTGAAAAAATACTGAGATAAAGAAGCCTATTATAAAGAGGATAATAATAATAAAAAAATAAAAAAAATTCAAAACTTCCCAGAGTGTTACTCATTTCTTTGAATGCGTAAAAAATAAACATAGCCACATTACATATGACATGAGTATCAGTACTTGATAATAATCAGTAGAACGTTTGTAAATAAGGATTAGTTAGATATAAGGGTGGTATGTATTTTATTCGTAAAGTGACCCTAACCATAAAACATGAAATTCATTCTCAATGTAGCTTTCACAGAGGTTGGAGAGGTTATGTGTGATTCGTGTTGATATTTTTGCGATGTTCACATTAATTGTTTCTGCTTAGTTTAGTGTTGTTTGGTATGGGGAGGTGTAAAGAGATGGTTGGTTTATGGCCATATGTGTCCTTGTAAAAAGTTGCGTTCTCTGAGTATGGAAATACTTCTATCGCTTGTGACAGCATAAGCGGACAATGCATATTTCGAACAAACATAGCAGATTCCATTTTCCAGACCATAGGATACAGTAATTAAAGGTTATTTGTACTCTTGAGATGGGAGAAATTTGCATTCTGTTTACAAAATGGATTAACGTTTACCAAAATAGAACAATTATAATGGTAAATACGTATTTATTTGTGCACGAAGATTGTTACAAGAAAATTGTATAAGCAAGACAGTTTTCAAATAAGTAAAGACTGCTTGCGTGAATACTGACGTTACAACTATTTGTGAGTTTTTCACATTAATTTCACTGAATTATATTACAGCAAATGGATAAGACAATGTAAGCATATTCATTGGTACTTAGTCGGGATAATAAAATATAAAACCGTACGAAGAATCAAGAATATGAAACTTGATCAAACATAAACCTATTAAGAAAATACCATGGGATGGTTTAAATTGCTTTTAAATGGTATCCATACATTATAATTTATAAAAGCATTGGAAGGTTCTTCTACAATATACTTCAAAGAGAAATACCATGTTGGCTTTTAGCCCACACATATTGCATACAATTTCTCATAAATTCTATAAATCATATGAATGCTGTTTTTATTCATCATTTATGTTTGGTTTATGCACATACATTCTACGGACTAACATTTCAGCAGATCTTATGAATAATAATACAAAAGAAAACGTTTTTACAATAGGAATCAGCATGGGTTATTCATTTAATCAATGACGTTGTCCTTAGGGACATAACCAACTGACAGCAATTCAACTTATAAAGTGGCACCTAAATAAAATAGTTGACGGCGGAGGCGATGGTGATAGTGAGAGCGTTGCTAAATGATGATAGTGTTTAGCTAATACAGTAATCTGTATCTCCCCGAAGCAAACTGTTCTTCATACGTGACTCCATACATGGAATGAACTCGATACATCGCAATAGTTCATGCTGTATCGCGATACGTATCGCGAAATATATATAAATGGTAGATTTACAGAAAAACATTACAAATTAACATTTATATAACGCCTTGGGTAATGATACAGACAATAGCTCACAGTGTAGTTTCACATTTCAAATAATTTGTTCTGTTTAGCAGTGTTGAAACTATTAATGCATGTATACATATGTATGTGTTCATAGTTAATAGACCAGCATTTAGACATAAATAACACTTTACCACAATGTATGCTTTTTACAATAATAAACATAAAGTTCAGTTAATTGAGCTTAACCCGATATATCGGTATGCTGAAAATATAGTGTGATAATTATATTGTCTGGCTGATATCACGATTTACCGATATACCTATAAACCGATAAAACCTCCCAGCTCTAACTCCAAGCATACAAATAAGAAAGCAGTTCTGTAAAGAGATATCAATGATCCAGACGTTGCTGCATAGCAATCTTATCTATACTAAGTCAAGATTTATAGTGATGACCTTTATAAAATTATTTTAATGTATTAGTATAAGGTCAGTATAATTATACATCATCTTGCTCTGTTATATTGTAATATTTATGTTTGTATCCAAGAAAGTTCAAAATTAAATATTTATCACATTAATGATGAACTTAAGAAGAAGTGGTCCCAGAGAATATACATAACTATACAAAGATAAAATAGCACCCATCAAAAAGTTGTTTGATAGATTTATTATACTAGTTCAGTTATTGACTAGTGAGTCATTAAATATGATGTTATATTCACCGGCGGAATGTCATATTGACCGAGGCATAGCCAGTTCAATATTGTAATCTGCTGGTCAACAACTGTTTTATCATATGAAAAGTCTTTGATTTAAAACCATTGAGGATAATACCCTGATTCATGTCAAATTCATTGCATTATTTGATTAACAGAAATGTGTATCATATCAATCATAAAGAAAGATGAATATATCACAAATAACGACTTATATAATACTCAAAACTACTCAAGGATCACTTTTTGTTCTGTATGGCATAATCATCGAGTTTGTATTAAATACATTAGAAATTAATATTGGTTATTTTCAAAGATACCTGCGTATTATGAGTGCAACATGTAGTCCATACATTTCATTCGAGCGTAACGAGCGTCGAAATGAGGACAGGGTCAAAAATCGACATTTAATGGGTATGAGTGGGGATAGAAACTTTGAGGAAAATTAGCAAAAGTGCTAACTTTTGTGTTAAGTTTCGAAACAGATGTCCTCGTGCATTAATAACTACCTGGCATCAACTCCTCATGCAAAATTCATTTCTAATGTAATTAATCCAAAATCGATGATAATGCCATATAGAACAAACTAGAAGCCCAAGGGCAAAATGTCGAAGCCCTGTTCAGCCAGCTTGTGACCTTGACCTTTTAACTACAAGTATGGGTGATATTCATGACATCATTTCATTGAAGTAAACTTTTATACCAATTTATTTCAAAATCCTTGAATGCAATACAGCCCAGACAAGGAAAATATATTTGACCGAATCTTGACCTTTGACCGATGAAAATCTGGGTGTTGCCCAAGACACATGGTCTCAATGTATTTTGGCAAGTCATTTTCAAATAATTCAATGCATAAGGGAGATACAGCCCTGACAAGGTGTATAATGCTCATTTTTGACGTTTGACCTCTAAGTGTGACCTTGACCTAAGAGCTAGAGACCTGGATTTTACCCACTGCACACCGTCTTATTGTGTTAAAAAATTATGCCAAGTTATCTTAAAAAGTTACAATGCATAAAGGAGATACAGCCCGGACAAGGTTCGGGACGGACTCACTCACTCACTCACTCACTCACCCACCCGGGGGTCTGGACAAAATTTGTCCGTATGGATCAGGAGAAAAATCGCCCGGGGATCGGGGAGAAATGCCTGGGGTCAGGAAAACTTACACGGGGTCGGTTCAAAAGCAGCCCCCTTGGTGGGGGACAAAAACTGCCCGGGTTGTTCCCATCCCTCGACACGAAGGGACGATAGGACAAAATACGCAATGCGTCTATCTTTTGGGTGTTGAATATTGACCCGGTTCTATTTTTAGAATTGAAATGTCCATGAACTATCAAGTTTCGCCGTTGAATATGGCATTTATGTTATATGATGGATCAGGCTTTAAGCCAATGAAGATGTGTTTATTTATAGATCATATAATAACATACATTACTACACGTTATATGGTGTACATTCCAAGCATAAATCTCAAAAGACATATCATAATTAGGAACAAAATAAATGGTTTTATGATTCTCAAATCATATATTTGGTAAGGACATTGTCAATAATGTTTCATATCCATTTATAGCAATATATACAATATTTTATCAAGGTTCTGTGTACTTACAGCTTTCAGGCACGTAATAGGAATTATTTTCTTAGGATCGCATACAATAGCGTCATGATACAGGTTTACAATAATGTACTATACATCGCCTTTGGCAAAACGATGAGAAACGTATCGTTGTTATAAGAGTTGTGTGTAGGCATTTGAGGCAATTGTACATTGAAAATATTGCTTCGTTTGAATACATACTAGGGAGTCCATAGAATATTTTAATAAAACTTTTTTACAATTTTGATTTGTGTAATTACATGTAATCTTATTGAAACATTATTCGAATAAACTTCAGAACTTTGAAATGCATATACATGTAGAAATAATACATTCATACGATGACATTAACGTTGTGATCATTATAACAGATTATGGTTCTTACATCATGAAAATGGGAAAAACGTGTATAATACAATTTCATGGCATGAAATAGCAATGTTGGATGTATTCACTTTGTAACGATGTCGTTAACGGCACAATCTCTAAATATTAAGACAATCGTGACCGTAGTTTGTTGCCTAAATGTGTTATGTCTTAAACAATATAATTCATTTTAATGAATCATTATGTTTGATTAAGTATATTGGCAGTTCATTTAATCTTTATAGGATATAAAGCCCATAAGATCCGTTACAAGCACTTTACTTCATGACAAATGAATTTTTGGTTCATTTGCCCACCTAATGAGGTTTAAAACGAAAAGTTAAATTGCATTTAATTCTGAAAAAAAAGGAAAAAGATCAATCTTGTCCATTTTACAAACAAGACTTATCAGTGGTTCATATGCATTGTCTTTGTATGAATTACCTTATAAGTAGAGCCAGAACGTATCAATTCCAAGAAAGAATTAAAATCATATCAATGCCACAAAACACATTTTCAAATGACACCAAATTGCGCTTTCTTAAACTATACAAAAATCTCCATAATGCCTTATAATGTTCTTATCTAATTATTTAGCAAATCTTACTTAAAATTTTCTTTCCTTTCACATCCATCGGGATAAATGTTCAGGAGTGACGGACAGGCTTCCGTTCAGTCAAGAATAAGACAGTGAAAAGTTTGATGAATATCGGAAGAAGAACATTTCTACAATCACAAACACGGTTTTTATTTAGTGTAGAGAATTAAGAATGGGTTTCTCTGTTGAAATGTCGTAAATAGTGTCGCGTGGAGTGACATTTATCGATTACATCCACGAATGAACGATTATAATGAGAAAAGTTTAACACTGTGAACAACATTGGTGTTACTGTAATACTAAGTCACAACCTGGTACTAAAATCATTTTCTTATACAACAAATCGTTCAAACAAAACATGTTGTTAAGCTAACATGCTTCTGCTTCTTAAAATTGTAAATAAAAAATGCATTTTGTTGTGATTTAGGACTTCAATTTAGCGGATTAGGAGCACTATAGAATGTTTTGTTATTATGATACAGTTTGTCATAACCTGACAATTACACTATTTAAATCAACACATATTGTACTTTATGGACATCATAAAACACTTTGAGCAGTGTTCTTGAATATTATTGACTCTGAAACGTTCATATCTAATGAATGGTTGTCCATGGGAATTTAGGAAATTGAAGTTCGAAATATATGTATGATATATAATTGGCTTGTATTTACAATCCTTTCGTTGGTGTAATGCCATACATAGAAATATATCAATGGTATAAAATAAATATATTTGACATTGTATTATAGCTTTTAAGACGGTATGAACGCTTTTATAAAGCCTTAATCGAATTTGCGGATTTTTAGCATGAATGTCGTTTCAATGCTTGTTGGATAAGAATATAGATAACAATACAATGATAATGATGGCATAATGTCAAGATGTTAGTGGTGATAAACCCATAAAAATGACGCCAGTGAACTCTCCCTTGATGAGGAAGACAAGAAATCCGCATGGAAACAACATTTTGAGCTACTTCTTAATGTGGAATTCCCCTGGAACCCCAATGATCTCTCAGATGAACCCCCCATTGAGGGTCCTAGTGTACCAATCACCGATGAGATGATCGAAAAAGCTGTCAGTAAGATGAGCATTGGAAAAGCGCATTGACCATCAGGAATAACAGCAGAGATGCTGAAGCCCACAGGCATGGCTGGAGTATTTCTTATACGAGACCTTGGGGAAGCTATTGTTCGCGAAGGCCTATACCAGCTGACTGGGAAGAAAGCTACATCATCAGCATATACAAAGGAAAAGGGGACGCTCTTGAGAGGGACAATTACCGAGGTCTAAAGCTGCTTGATCAGATTATGAAAATCATTGAGAGAGTGATAGAGCAACTGATTAGGCTACATGTGTACATCGACGAGATGTAGTTCTGCTTCATACCATGACGAGGTACAACCGAAACCATCTTCATCATCCATAAGCTCCAAGAAAAGCACTTAGCTGCAAACAAACCCCTCTATATGGCTTTTGTAGACCTCGAGTGCCAAGAAGAGTGATCTGGTGGGCCATGCGAAAGCTTGATGTCGGGGAATGACTGGTACGGACGGTACAATCGATGTACTCGGATGGTAGGAGCCGTGTGCGTGTTGGAGACGAATACAACGATGCTTTGAAAGTGGACGAAGATGTACATCAGGGTTCTGTACTGAGTCCCCTGCTCTTCATCATTGTCCTAGAAGCCCTATCACTCGAGCTGCGCACTGGCTGCTCTTTAATGCTGACGACCTTGCCATTGCCGATACATCACTAGAGTTACTGGTTGATAAAATCACCACCTGGAAAAATGGCATGGTAGCAAAGGGACTGAGGGTGAACATGGGAAAGACCGAAGTAATGATTGCCATTCCAAACCTGAACTCCCTGGGAGGATCAGGAAAACATCCTTGTTATGTATGCCTATGTGGAACAGGAAGAATCTTATGTACAAACTGCGCTACCTGGGTACACAAGAAGTGTAGTGGAACTAAAGGCCCACTCAAACCAGACCCACAATACACATGCCCACGATATATGGGCAGAGCAAGACCAATAGGCGGTAGGCCAGTAAGCGAGGTTTAGGTCGGAAGCGACACACTTGACGTGGTCACCGACTTCTGCCACCTTGGAGATACCATGTCTTCCGATGGGGGTGTGAGCTTGCAGCCATAACTCGGTGCAAGTCAGCCTGGTAAAAGTTCAGGGAACTCCTGCCTATCCTCACAAACAGCTAACTCCCAACTCCAACCAGAGGTCAAGTCTGCTCCAGCTGTGTGAGGAGTGTTATGGCTCTGAAACATGGGCAGCATCAGCGAGCGCCGTCAAGCGCCTTCAACGTAACCACAGAACCATGATAAGATGGACCTGTCTAGTCAAGCCTGAATATGACATACACTTTGAGACCCTTCTACACAGGCTCAAAATAAGAGACATTGCTGAAGTTCTCCAATTGGGCAAGCTGAGATGGCTAGGACACGTTGAGCGCAGTACAATCTGGAACTCGCAGATCAGATACATGAATATTGCAGCACAGCGGGGTCTAGAAAGACCAAAGCTTCCTAGGGACGAAGTCGTGAAGCGTTATCGTGCAATTCTGAACATGGACTCTACCAACCCACTGAATCGCCAGGCATGGAGAGGAAGACTTCGCTCTCAACGGACAGACCACACCCTCGCCATAAGGATTAACCCATGGCCTGTAGAAACAAAACTGGTTGATGTTGATGATGGTGATGATTTCAGGAATCTAGGAATCCTTTACTAAGATATTCCTAAATCTTTACTCTTTTGTATTTGTTCGCTTTTGTTTGTTTCAATTTGTTTAATATATACTTAGGTCTCACATGATTAATATTATTGTACAGACATTTATTTGACAGTGGTGCATAATATATATATCTCACTAACTGAATCGGCCGTAAGATATAGCTTCTACACTGAATTTTTTTTCGTTATCATGGCATTGAAGTTGACAAATATAATAATAAAGCAGTAAGTTACTTATATTGCAAACATTTTGGTAATTTATGAGCTCAAGCATTGGTGTTAATGTATAATCAAGCTCGTAATATCACATGGGTGTAATTCCCATGTCAACCGTCTGTTTGTGTTTTGAAAGTATTTTTGTTTAGTCGTAAATTCAGTCTCTGTGAATATGAGTGTACAAAACTATAATCATTCGTGTTTAAAGACATTGAACCAGGAATGCAAGGCATGTGACTTATGGAACAGAAAGTCCCCTAATTCCACAGTAGGGGGTAATAGAACAGACGGGGTCATTGATAGACTAGCACCTGTTTATTTAATCCGTTACTCTATGCTAATAAAAACAAAAGCAACTTAGTCATAAACTTATTATCATTGTAAATCAATAAAATGCATAACCCCATTTTTTGACAAGGTGTCAAGTCTACAGACCGTGACCAGACTGGTTTTATCTGATTAGGGGCAATAAAACAATTAAGAGATTAGACCACATGTGGTATTGTTTGGGGGGGGGGGGGTCACTTATATAGTAGCTGTTCAATGTCTTTAAATATCGTTAACTCTGAGTACTAGTAGAGAGAAATGAATAAAATAATACTTGTGAGAAATTCATGTTTAAGTGTCTACTACATCTGTTTATTTTAAGGCAATGCACAAGAAAGTTATGAAGTTTCGAAAATGTGTATATACATGTTGTATAATCATACGCACGTATTGGAGAACAAACGCGTAAAACGAATGGAGCCGAATAGTTACATCATGATACATTTTAGATATTACGTTGGCAAATGAAAATCTTTATGGGCTGCACACTTCAAAAGACAGTATTGTAATGAATGCCCGTGAAATCCGCATTTACAATTCTACCTTAAAAAGTTTCTAAAACAGATGGTCCTGGTAAAGAACGTACCATCAAATCCTCAAGCAACGCATACAACGTAACCCACAATAAACACACGCATTAATTTACTCCCAAGTGTATGTATCTGTCTTCAGTGTCCGTAGCAGCAGACGTTAAATGCATCAAAAGTGTCCCAGTACACAAGACAGGTTGACGTTTTTCGGCATCTGCAAGTGAGCAGTAATTAACGTTTGCTTCTAATTAACTCCCCATATCAACTGTTCGCTGCTGAATGTATTTGTCTGGAGAATACGATTTATTCGATGCAAAATAAATTTGCAAAAATGCACCAAAAAAATAAGTCAGCAGCACATGTTTACGTAACATGCATCAATACAAAATAGTTTTATCTCAGACTTTTTGTCCCTTGTCGCACTAAAAACATAAAGTCCCTCGCATGTCTGTAATATTTTTTATTATATAGAACGATTAATAGTCCGTCCCATGAATGCCCCGTTTTGCACAGTTCAATTCAGTTAAAAAAATCCAGTTTTAACTTTTTTGATTGACACATGGGTACAAATTCCACACAACATACCAGTTATATGATCTTTTAGTGCTACATGTATATACTTAAAATCTAAATTATTCAAACCTCTTGGTATAGTATGAGGTTATAGATCGCTTCAATACTTTGACCGCAGGATATTTCCATATTTTCGTTTTTTTGTTCTTCATTTTACGTGGCATTGTTGCTTCCAAGACTACTAATTGGGACCGTGTAAATTAATTCATGGTTGTTCGTGTTCTTAGTGATTTTGGAGTTATTTATGTTGGCTTTTCATATGGATTTGTATTTCTTTGAATTTATGTGTGGGTGTGCGTTGGTATCTTCATATGTGTCGCGGGGTCGGACAGATCCAATTGTCCGTTCATATTAGGACATAAAGACTCACTAAAATACATTTGCGAAGTACTCCTTATATTATCGTTAGTATGCTAAAAGCTAATGGTTGTTTTAGATCACTTCATCCTTCTGCCGATTGTGTCCAGAATTTTATGAGTGTGTGTAGCACCCTGGGGACAGGCTGTACATTATTCCTTTCTAGTTTTCTTGATGTGCATTTAACATTGTCTGCATGTAGTAGTCTTTGCTCTACGAATCTGACAGTAAAATTATGGTCCTCTGTGTGACATGTTGCATGTAACATGTTTTGTGCCATCATTGGACGACTGGATAATAGTATTCTTATATGCCAGACGTACATTATCATCATTAAATATCTATTTATGACTTGGTTCAAATATTCTTAATCACTTGTTTTTTCCTCGGTTACAGCAATGCAAGTATGTGTAAATCTTTACGTAATGCTGCAAAGAATTTGAGCAACCTGACATGCCAAAGAAATTGTTAAATTTATGTTGTAAATTATAAACCCAGCTTACTATGATGGTGTCTGATAGATGACACTATTTTCATTATTTTATATTACGCCAAGAATATGAATTAGATTAGTCTTTCACAGTTATTAAATTGTAAAATGATTTCAAGACAATATAATTGTAAAATGTTATAATGTAGTAATCTCTGATTACCAAATGGTAATCGAAATCGCTTCAGGCTTTGAAATGATTGCAATGTAAAGTTGAATATAATATTTGTATTCCCTTGAGGTTCAAGATTGCTTTCGTAATTATTATGTTATGCAACAACTTTTATCAATATTTTTAATTGTGTTTGTATACTTTTTCTTCGGTGTATTATAATATCTTCAAACAATGTACTCCATAACTTCATTTAATAAAAGCAGTCTGTAAGGGCACTTGTAATGTCTTCAAGATTAGTAACGCATTTTGCATTTGAGTTAGGTTTTAAGTACCATGCAAATATAGCATTGCGTTGCCGGCCGAGAGCTACATAATTAACATGCTTTAATGTCTTGCGTATAGAGATGAATAAACAAATTCCACTAACAACATGTCTGACAGCCGTGGGACTACCCACATGCACCACTAACATATAAATTTATGTCCATGTTTAACTTGACGCAAACAAGATAATAAATATTGACACTTTGTTTTACACTACTCTAAGGTTGATAAGGATCCGTAGCGATTTTCTTGTTGTCATTGCTTCATGATAGTTACGCTGCCGTTGATCAGAATTAAAGAATCATTATTAGTCCAGTGCACAGATGAAACATCGGATATCCATTGAAGCATATTTGTACATATCTATATGACAGTACGAACTGTTCAAACATTTAGTGATCTTCATCCAATTTTGAGAAGTATATAATAAAAGAAGAGGGATTATCTATCTGGATTTTCATTTTCTCTATTTGGAGAGCGTGTTTCTAATGATTGACATGTAATTATGCCATGGTAGAAAGCATTACCCTTTATTTGATTGATTTGATTTTTGTTTAAACAAAATAACTGTGTATCCAAATGTGCTTTTTTCATTATTGACATTGAATCATATTGTGAGAATAGTTTGTTTGGTGATTGCTTTTATATGCGTTATCCGCTTCTTTATCGGGTGGTTGAACTATTTGAAGCAGGAATAGAATTCAGACAGTTACGTGTGTCAAAGCTATAGACAGTTATATGAATGTCATTACTATATTGACTTGATTCAAGTCGTGCTTTAAGCTATTTATGAAGACAGAACATTTACATAATACCGGTTTGTTTGTCCACTGACGGCATGTAATGTATTGAAGGCTTTGACCTCAACTTACTTTCATCATGACAGTGTGTCTAGACTGTTTTATTCAAAAGTTTGCTTTGACCAACATCTCTTGCGACGTTCAATCCCTTTTCATTAATGAATGAAACATATTTGACAGACATTGCGTTGTTACAAGATATATTAACACGCCTGTACATAGGATAGACATTTCATTCATTACTATACCGAGTTCTACTATGAACTTGGCAAATAGAAACACAGACCTAATCAATGTGAAACGTGGAACTGTCACCGTGCATCATCGACATGAACTACGTACAAATGACAAACATTACTTCATGCAAATCAGTTACTGTGTTGATTAAGAATTTGTGTTAAGTTTTCGAACGCTTGTAAAAGCATTGCATTGAACTGGATGAACAATTTTCAACAGTAGCCTTGCCATCAGTTATCGGCCTAGCTACACCTTTCTAACATCAACACAAATCATATCTTTCTACTGTTAATTTTCTAAGTATGGAAAGATAATTTTTCTGAAGGCGAGCAATTGTGTTACCAATTAATCATTTAACATTGGATATAGACGTTTTATCTAATTAAAACTATCATCTTTTAAAAGACTTATCAACTAATTGAATTGCCTTTTATCAATTTACCAATACATTTACCAGCTGCGGGAGATTGCTTAAGATATTGATCGAGTAAATGATAGCAGACATATACATGGTATTCTGAACTTAATTAAATTTAACTCCTATGTGTACACGGAATGAGTTCAGCTTTAAGCAACATAGATAGTCTAATTTCCAGTGCATTTCAATGTATGTTTTTGTCTAAAGTGCATTGTTTTGCGGAAACTTTGACTTACGTTGGTACTAAAAGAATGGTAAGTAGCCATCTCTTTCTACGTGATACCCTGTCGAACCAAGCAGACCTTGCCTACTTTTCAGAACTATTCAGAATTCGCGCGGTGTGTACACACATGGCGTTGTTGTGGTTCAGTGGCTAGTGGCTCAGACTTGTAACCCGGTCTTTCAGGTTCGATTCTCGGTCGCGGCAGGTCAAAATCTTTCTTAGAAAATTTGACCAAAATGTCAATTTAGAGATTTTGTCTGTTCATTGTGGCAGGATTAGTTAGAACTGCCTTCTATGAACCAGTCACCGGATATAACTGAAATATTGTTTACAAATAATGTTAACCCCACTGAATCTAAACATAGCTTTATACAAGAAAGGTCGTTATATTATGAATCAGGATGCAACACAATTTTGTATTGCATTTTTACCCAATGTGATGATAAATACCATCACTATGGTTTATTAATACTGATATCATCTGACTTTTGTTCGGTAAATTCTATTAGTTCACACGACTACTATTTATCGAACTTCAGACAACACCTTAAATGAATTATGCCTCGTTTTTTACGCCCAATTAATTTGTTGCCTATACTCTTAGAGTGGTAACTGATATGTGTTTGTCTTAAAAATAAACTCACCAGTACCCAGTTGATATGCGATATGGCTCAATTTCAAACGTTCAGAAGGTAAACAGACCCGGACATTTTGCTGGGAGTTTGGAGTTCAATGCGAACATGGAGCAATGACAAAAGGATATTACCGATAATTATAACGGACGACTCGCTAAAGCTACAAAACTCATTATATTCCTCTTTCTTGTTGCTTGTTTGTTGTCCAAACTTCACTAAATTAATTCAAGTTTCGGAAAATCACATCCGTTGTGAATGTTCCCTGGAAACTGGAAGTGGCAAACAGGATTTTTTTTTTAATATTGCGCAGAAAACTTTTTGAAGACATTTTCAAATGGATATCTATAATCGAAAGAAGGCGGTTGCAAAATACTAGTAGTTTCGATGTGCCTGGCTTCTGGCAAGATTTTATAAGTTTCTATGTAATATGGTTTTGAAAAGAAACAAAAGCATCTACTGCTTTCATAACACAATAAGTTAAAAAGTCTCATTTTACGTCGATCAAGGCAAATATTTACGTCTTGAAATGAACAAACATTTCAATATTATATTAAATTAATTACATTTTATTTTAAGGAATAACACATTTTCACATGACATATTATATAAAATTGTTAGGATTTACTACCACGTCAACAAAGGAGCGTGAAGACGATGACATGATGACATTACACATACATTATAATGACATTGTACATACATTATGATAACATTACAATGTCATTACACGGACATTATGATAACATTACAATTACATTACACGGACATTATAGTAACATTACACGGACATTATGATGACATTACGATGACGTTACACGGACATTATGATAACATTACAATGCAATTACGATTACATTGCACGGACATTATGATGACGTTTCAATTACATTACGATACCATTACAATGACATAACACTAAAACATGATAAATAGACTCAGGAAACCAGTCTGAAAAGTCGGCGTTCAGAGGAATTCAACCATGTAATGAACGTGCAAAAATGTCAAATTGTTGACAAACATGTCTAGACAATGAACGGAAGAAGTGCATTATCTTACTTTAAAGAAAGGAAGTACCGAAGATGCCATGTGATGTTTTAATACCAATCTCTGAACAGACAGACTGTAAGCCAATTGCTTTAAGTTGAATTATTTGTTAATACATGGTGTACGTTAAATCTAGACATACTCCACTGGTTGACATATTATATAATTATTCAAAGATGTTCGATATTTGCAGTATTCAGTCATAATTATGTTATGTATATGAAAACTTGGAAATGATTGAAATTCCGTATATCTTTTAAATGCGAGTATCTAATGTCGCGAAAAAATAACGTTCATAAAAGTAATCATATCCTATGGTAAATTAAGTCGCGAAAATTAGATTTTGATACAAATCGCTAAATTTGTCGTACGCGAAAACTATCCGATATACGGTGTATGCATGTATTCTTAATGATACAGACGAAATAAGATTTATTTAGAAATCTAAAATGAGTAGTGTAATGTAGCTCCGTTTTACATACATTCGACATTACATTTGTAACATGATTATTCACGAAACGTCGAATTCTGACAGTACCATTGTAGACAAATACGTCAGTACAAATCCATAGAAGATATTATATAAATATCACATCCCACATAGAGTGATAGAACGTAATGTTCACCCGAGGCAAGTAATGTCGACCGAGGCGTTAGCATTATATCGAACAAAACAATAATTAAGAAAGACAAGAATGCAACAAACATGCTAACAATTATACAGTTCTTTTCGTACTGATTGAGTCAAAACACGAAGTCTTCTTCAGAGATTGAAACGAAGCATAGTTATTTTCGCCGTCAAATTATATTCTGCTAAACGGGGTGTAAAGTTATGAGTGTATTCTGATAATCGCCCATAAAAGCGTCTAGGATATAAAACAAATTGATTAAACACGGCACCCGGTAATATCGCGTCAGCGCGTGAGGGCAGTTTCGTTATGGCTGTAATGACACAGGGTAACATTACGGATTGTCACCCTCTGACGTCACATAATACTATATAGTAAATAAGTCACGTGAGGTATAATAATATAATGTATCAAGTGCCATCAAACTTCTTCATGCTTCGTACTTACTCTGATAATATACATTGGTATGTTGTAACAGGCAGGCCCGTAAGAAGCATTTCCAGATCGGGAGCAGGGGTGGTCTTGTCTGACAACAAGGGTGTTGTCAATCGGAACTCCTCAGCGTTTGTCTACAAGTGCCTCGGACATAATAGGCAGTCATCCATTTTGTTGTTGTATTTCACGGACTACTTCCATCATAGGAATCCAACGATGTAAACAATCTCTTTTTATTTCAGTGTGAAGGTCGATGTTCAATTTAATCAATCGCGAACGATAAACACGTTCGACAGGCTGTATATCCGAGTATGATTCTTGAAAACGAGTACCTTGTTGTGATAAGTAGTAACCGGAAACCTCATAACCAAAATTTGTAACCCTACACTTATGTACGAGGCGTATTAGGGAAATGCCGAGTAGGTAAGATTGCAAGGATTTGGTCTAAGAATGGGGAGATATTATCAGTTATAAACGCCTTATGAAAAAAGTTCGGCGAAAATTATTAGGGGTGGCTAATCCCCATAGCACCCGCCCCGCGATACCTACAGCCCTTCCGGACATTGTCTTTCTTGCTAAATTTTCTGTTTTACTGTATTTTCATTTATCATCGGTATGAACAATTTTCGTGTTTTTTACTAAAATGGCTATTTCGTGGGGACATAATTATATTCGTGGATTTTGATTTTTTTTAAAAATGCATTATCTTTGCATTTAAATTCGTAGGGATTTGATTTCGTGGATGAGACGACCCACGAGAACCTCGAAATTAAATCCTCAACGAAAATTAATGAGTCCATAGTAATTAGACAACCAAAAGTACTTTTCGAACACAACTGTTTTGCACTACAAACTGAAGAGACATTTCTTAGAAAATATAATTTTATTGTTATTTCGTTTTACACAAATAGTCTAGTACTAAAACAAAGATAACTTTCATTTGAATAAGCCGTGGGAGATTCTTGAGAAATCATGTTTTAAACGCGGGATATGAAATCATCGGTGTTACACTTTTAATAATTTCACGGCACGATATTAGATTGAAATAACCATAAATGAATTATAACAGACAAAACCATTACCGTATCGGACGGAATTGACAACATATTAAATGGATAGTACCATTCATATAATAAAATTATGTTAAATTCGTTGATAGCCATAAGATTACAAACTTAACAATCCCTGAAAGTAAAGACAATACTTAAATTAAACACGTGACAGACGACCTTTCCAGCAAAAACTATTCTTATTTGGTTGAAAATGATTGCAACCTTTACAATCCGTTTATATTGATTCAACACAACTTAAGTATTTTCTAATGTTTGATTAAAATGACAGTTCTCTTATCATTGGTGTAAATAGGAGGCACAAAACAAAATTGTCTTTTTTATCAATAATTTTCTTTTCAACATAATATCAGACACGTAATTACCAAACAATGATAGTTGTAAAATGTATTGATAGCGTGAATTACTAGTTAAAATTCATTGCATTCCTATAAAAACGTCAATATCAGGGTTTTTTTATTTGAAACGTTCAGGATTCTCTCATTAAAATAAAATTTTCAGTGGAAATAAGAATTTGTACAGATTGCGAACACGAAACTGAACTTAATAGTCATATAGGATATATATTAGCTTTATATATCGTTAGAAATTTGACGCTTGCTCCGTGCCTCATAGCACAGGAGCCTGTTATTCAATCAAAAACAAAATTATACTCAATAAAAAATTACCCTCTACGTATAGAAAAAAACAACAGGAGTGCAATGCCTCCCACTCCCCACCCACATCGCCGATACAAGAATCTCTATTAAACAGCGGTCAACACGTGAAATTATGGTCTACATAGTTAAAGGCTATAAAAAGGTAACAAATGCAGGTCCTACCCTTGACGTTTTCTCAGTTTTGCTTATCCTATTTCAATAAATCCAAGAGTTTCTCCAGCGGAGGAAAGCCATTGCGTGACGTCATCAGCCAGCCAAAGATACTGCTGCGGAGCGAAAGGTTTAAATATTAATTTTACTCCACTAAAATGTATTTCAACATGCATTGCTTTCAAAATATTTTCTGATATTGGAAAATGAAAGATTCATTTTATTTGTTAATTTATTTCCATAAAAGAATTGTTATTAGAGATTTGGAAAAACCCAAGGGGAATTAACTCTAACATCCTGTTGATAAAATACAAGCGTTCTGTACGGAACGGTACGGTTACCCGGAGTTTATACATATAACACTTTACTCCGGAGCAGCATCTTTGACCCGCCTTATGACGTCACGTAATGGCTTGCCTCCGCTGGAGAAACTCTTGGATTTATTGAAATAGGATAAGCAAAACTGAGAAAACGTCAAGGGTAGGACCTGCATTTGTTACCTTTTTATAGCCTTTAACTATGTAGACAATAATTTCACGTGTTGACCGCTGTTTAATAGAGATTCTTGTATCGGCGATGTGGGTGGGGAGTGGGAGGCATTGCACTCCTGTTGTTGTTTTCTAAAAATGTGTATTAGTCTAAGGGAAACCAATATTTAGACAATCCAAAAAGTTTGACCATCAGGTTTTGAAAAGATGCGTGTCAAAAATCAGTGTTTACTTCATTTTCGTTAATTAACGATGTATGAATACCTGTAATCTAACCAAAACATTTTGGAGTAAATATTTTTCTTCATATCACTGTGTAAATTCATTAATTTGTTAATTCATGTTGAAAATACAAATCATTACCTAAAAGCTTAAAGAGAAACAATATGGTCCCAGTGGGGTTTGAACCCATGACCCTCAAGGAATGTGTCAATTGTTCATAAAATTCATGAACTTGAGTACTCTACAGAATGGAGGTAATGCATTATACATCTAATACCTTAAAGTCCCATTAGCATATAAATTTATCGGTCGTAATAGTTTCTGTTAGTCCTATAACTGAGGAATCCAGTGTGTTTTCCTCACGCGCATACTTAATGGCAAGAAAAAATGTTTCCAAAACCAATATTGTATTTTTTTCAATATCATTGAAATAAATACTGTTTATAGAACAGCTGTGTTTCCCGCTTCAAGTTATGCACACGTCGTATCTAGTGACGTCACGTGCTCTACATATTTCAAGTTTACAAAAGCAGAAATCACAGTGAAATGAGTGTTTCAAGAAGAAATAGGACTCGTTTCGTCGGTAATAATTATCTTGGGATAATATCAGCAATTGTTTGTTTTTTGCATATATTTTTCTATAGCAAAAAGCTTAATATGGGGCTTTAAAATCTTGCTGACTCGCCTTCAATTTATATAATTATATCGGGTTTAAAATGTTACTGCAAGCGTGAATGGTGTCAATTGGAGTGTTTGATTGGTTGACAGGCTGAGTATCCTTCATAACTCCTTTTATAATTCTCAACATGTACGACCACAACCCACTAATGGACACACTATCTGAAATAACGTCACTGAAGCCAAATTAATGTGGGGTCTAAGAGTCCAGAAACTAATTGGTTCTAAATTCGACCTCCCGCTCCGACAGAATCTCTCGAGTACAATCACATTTTAATTAACGTATATGTATAATAAATCACAGAGCATGACACAGAAATGCCACACACAGTCGACAATTATTCGGAGTCGGAGGAAGAGAGACAATAACAACATACGACAATTTTCGTTCTGATGCATCATATACAGTATTATCACATGACTTACATATATGGCATCGTCAGTGCAATTATACAGCGCTATAAGATTATTAGATGTCTTGCTTGTGAATTATTATTACATTTGCAGCAGAAATCTTCGTTTCTCTTCTCCGTTTAAATTGGTTACAAATAATAAAATTATGATGTTACGTGACGGGTGTACCTATAGTATCAATCTGAATATTAAATAAGAAAGACTGAACAATTTGATGTTATATCAGTCACAGTTATATGATAATAATTGATCTAGTCAAATCTTTATTACATTAAATTTGTGACTGAATAACAAGAGTAGTTGTACACGCAGGCAACTGGTGATGCTTACATGCAACATATATTTTGTACAATTGTATTTCAAGCAACAGAACGAAAGTACGATGCAACAGGAGCTATACGCCACTTTTTCTGCTTACAATTAAGTGACGCCTCATCCATCCGCTTTGAAAAATAGTACCACTTGTTACATACGTATAATTTACAGTTTTGATAAAGGATGGGGATATATTGTAGGATTCTGTTCATTTTGAAAGAATACGAAATATTACAGTGTTTTTTGGCAAAGTATTCATCCGCACATTTCATTCATAAACATTTACTACATATTGTAAATAGTTTTATACTCTAAAGTAGTGCTGAAATGTTATATTGTCTCTGAGCAGTGCCTGGGTCAAATATACACTAGTGATGGGCAAATCGGCTGAAATTGCCATCCGATTAATCGGCATAATCGGATGAAACAACCGATGCGATTAATCGGACATAATCGGATAATCGGTCAAGATAACAGTTATTCCTTTAACTTCTTATTTAAGTTTTCTTCTTTGCTATATGCTCAAATAATCAAATATTTACAACAGTAAGTATGTTATTTCTTTATTAAATAATAACAGTTGTATTGCAAAACATCTATGTACATGAAAAACAATATTACATCATAGTTATTATCTTAAACACAGCAATATTTTTCATCTATAGATAGTTAGATACAACTTTTAAATGTCATGTAATTAGGCATTCTTTCCTCCAACTGTATGGTTTGGTTTTTGTTTCATCATGTGTACAGCAGGATATGCTCCATGGACATGTGTAGAGTCAACACACCCTCAGAATTCTAGATGTATTTGCTAGAAAAGAAAAACAATATTCCATTAAGTGTGTTTCCAAAAAAGCTATTGACAAATAAAAAATAAACAAATTAAGTGCAAGAGAAGAATTAACTTAATTTAAGATTCTTGACAGTAAAAACAACACAATAGAATTAAGATAAATGATTTGATATGAACAATTATGTTTGAAAGTAACTGCATTTCGGGTATAACGGTATTCGGATATTACAAAATTTAATTAATGTTGGTTGGTTTAGCATTACTAGGGATGCTATATTACATAGCATCCCTGGGATAACTAAATACTGAAACATTCTACGATCATTTTCATAAATACATGCAAACCTCACTATCGTACCTTTGTTTAACCAAGTAAGTCTTTTGTCGGTTCCCCCAAATTCAAATTCACGAATACATGGACTGTATGTAAAAAAGAGTCATTGTATGAACCCAGACACTCTTTGTAGCGCCTTTGCTATAAACGATTCAAAGCTCTTCGTCTGCATCTGACTTTGCAGCCATGCTGAATGCCTGGTACCCCGTAACCAGACGAGAAACTTAACATAAATCCAGTAAGCAGGGTACAAAACGAGTTAGAGTAGTTTCCCTTGCTAAGAATTGGAGAAATTAATCCAAATATCAGCAAAAAGAGAAAAGTATACTAAAACACGAAAAGACCGATTATTAATCGACTGGCCGAAGTGACGTCGGCGATGTCGCTCTGAAATTTTACACCGACGATTGTTCGATTGTCGGCGATTGTCGGCCCATCACTAATATACACATAGTGAGATTACATGACACAGGGTCAGAAGTTCAGTATACAGTTCTACATAAGGTTAATATAGTAAACTTACATTTTATCTGTATAAAGATCAAAGCGCTGAAGGCGCTGAATTTGTTTGTGTTTTCAAAATGTGCAGTAGCTTGTAATTCCTCACTGTATGTCATGACTTTTAGCATTAGGATAGAAGTTATTTATTTCAGCAAACTGTTTGTAAATGTAGCTCTGCCTTGGTAATTGTGGTTAATTGGCCTTAAGATTCATTGTGTCAATACTACATAATACATGACCTTTAAATTCTAATTCATAATGATGATAACATATGCCTTTAATTGTTCATGGATGGCTGAAACATATTCAAACTTCACTCATGGCAGTACTCTTAATGATTTGATTAAACCTCTTCGGTCAATGACATACAAAGGCATAAGATGAGATAGTTTACTCCACTTAAAGCTGTTTTGGGCGTGAAATCAATGTTTCTTTCTGGTTAACTTTTTATAAGCGCGAGGAACGTTACATTCACTTTCACATGTTTTACCTTGTTTGTAACATCTGCATCTAGAAGCCGAAAAGCAGCCTTTCTTACTCTATTTCTAATGAGCATACAATCAGGTCTAGCAATTGCATAGCCATACTATTTTTGGTGTATAATTTAAACATTTACAAAATGTAATTAAAAAGTCTGAGCATTCAACTTCACAAAATTAATGTTTTTTACTACAACGTCGGTACTCGAATTATATAGCACCGATCCCTTTGTGACAATAGATATGGGATATATCTGTTGATATGGCGTGTGATAAGTTACGATTAAATTCTGCAGCATGCAGCAGATAATTGTAACACACTTATACCATTCCTAATTGTGTTTTATAATGCAGGATATTACACAGCGACCTTATGATTGCTGCTTTGCCGAAACTAATTTCATTATTTAAATAATTTCTCGAATATCAAATGCAAATAAGATTGGTATGTAGTCAAAAATATAATACAATAACCAATGTCTAGCAATATTAGATGGCTGATATTACGCCAGAATATCTGAAGATCTGTAATAGTTCTTCAGGGAATCCTTCTAGTCATTCCAGACCGCCATTAACAGACGAATATGGTCAACTTGTAGACGACATATTGGCGTAAGCTGCAGCGCTTTGTCTATTTAATACATGATTCAATGGTTTGGTGCACGAAATCAGTTAAGACACCCTGTTACTTAACTTTGTTACTTAACGCAAACTGTTTCAAGGTGATACAGTCTAAGTTAGTCAATCATGTTTTGCATGTTACTTTCTGTTTGGGTGGGTTTTTTGCAATAGATAAAAAATCTCCATAGGAGAAGAACTCAAACAGAACAATTCACCTTCCCTCAAATATTTCCTTTCGAAATCCCCCTGCTTGAAACCCATAGAAAGAATGGAAGACAAAACATTGCACCGTAGAAAAAATGGACACAAAGCATTGGACCATCGAGAACACGGAAGACAAATAATTGGACCATATAAAAATGGAAGACAGGACATTGGACTATAGAAAAAAGGACACAAAACATTGGACTGTAGAAAACATGGAAGACAAAAAATTGGACCATAATAAAGATGGAAGAGAAAACATTGGACTATATAGAAGTGGTAGACAAAACGTTGTCTACATTCTGTCTTTTTTAACAAACATTTGGGACACTTGTATTTTGTAATACTATTCTTTTCTTATCTATATTCAGTAATTGTTAACAATATCTATTCTACATCTTTCAGTCTCTGAAAGAATACTGTGAATAGAGAACATTCTGGAAGGAAGGCTGTTTTTATTTGATCAACAAATTCTGCCTCAACAGTAAAGGTAATATTAATATTCCTATATCACACGCCAAGCAAAACTATCTCTAAGATTTATTGGTTTGTTCGAATCATCAGTTATTAAATTGTTTTGCTTTGACAAAGTAATATTTGTTTTAATTCCCGCGATGTCAAACGTTTCATAAACTTCTCACAAAATGAATGTATCTATAAGTTCGTTTTTGCTCAGTTAGAAAATCACGCAATGCAAAATCTCCTTCAGGAATGGATATTCATAAAACATATCACAGCATCTATTAGAGAGATAGCTTTTTAAATAAGGCTCTTGTGATAGGAAAGTTGTGTTCTTCACTACTGAACAAAGCACCAGGTGACTCATTACTGGCGGACATTGCGCCACGTGAAATGTTACATTGGAATTTAGAGTCCCAGTATATTGAATGAACTGGGTACGTTATATAAAATAATTTGAATACATTTAATAATATTTCATATAAACACTTAACAAATGCAAACATAGATACATTACAGCTATTTACCATTAGGACACACAGGCGCACACGAATAACATCTGAAAATGCCTTACCACAAATTCGTGCAGAGTATATGTTTTCTGTGTTTTTTCAGAGCCGCCCATGAGAGAGGGGGATATTAGACACAGGAGAATCGGGCGTTGTTGTTCTTAATCTTTTCGAAAAGTTTTTCCTGTTTCTTTATAGTGATTGGTGTATAGCACCGATACACGCCTAGCCCTTTTTTCCTTTGATTTTCTAGACACAGCCCTAGGCCAAGTAGTTGAAATGGGGCCACTGATAAAGCGTTCCTTAGACATTCGAAAGGTTGAGCCGAGAATCAAAACCAAGACCTTGCGTTTAATAGCTCAGCGTGTTACCACTAGACCATCGACCACCTATTGTCAGTGTTTTACCACATTGGACTTATTATTCACTGTATAGTATCGGCCCAGACGCGTTCATATATGAATCCAGATAACGCATGTAATTATTTCTTATTATCTCATATGTTCTGAGACGGGAGACAATACCTTGCAATGGAATTAAGCGACAAAATAATGCACCAGGAATTTATTATCAATTTATCGCCGTCAGATATACACCAGATACAACTGATGCATTAACACAAGCAAAATAATTGATAATCCGAGATTACCATAATAACAGACGACTCTGGAGCCCTCTTGGTCGAGTGGTTAAAGTAACTGACTAGTAATCACTAGACCCTTATATCTGTTAGTTCCAATCCCATCCGGGACCTGAGAGATTCCACATCTGAAGAAGCTGCTGTCCAACTGGCTTACGGATGATCGGAGCTTCTTCTCAGATGTACTCATGTGACCATCATCCAACAAGTTGCCAAATGTTCGACGTACATAAAAATCTGTTCGATTGCTTAAGAAACATTTCGTCCTGTTGAATGATTACATAATTCAATCATTTGATGTTCGCCTACTTTGAATCATACGTTATTCGTTTAGTTCCTAGAAAAATGCTGAAACACGTTTTAAACGATATTCTGCCATTAAACTGCCGGTTGTATTGCCCTTATGTCAAAGGGCAGAGGTTACCATGACATCTTATACTATTATAGCGTCGAATAGCATTTCTGAATGGAGTTCATATGGACCATGGAGTTCAATGGAATTTGATGCATTATTAAGTTAATCAATTTGTCTTGACTACTGATCATTTAACTGTATCTTGTTGAGATGATATCATTTCGTTTCCAACAATTCGTCATTCTCCGTTACGAATTATGTCGCTACTAGAAGAATTATCTTTTTCCTTTCATCCTCGAATATTTCTTGAGTTGCAGACGTTGTCCTTGTCATAATATTTGTTTATGTCACTGTATGAAGTCAAACTTCGTATCGAATTAAATAGAATTGTGTAAAAAGAATAAGTCGTGAATGTATAACCTAAGTTATAACCAAATAAGTTATGGATCTATTAAAGACATGCGATGTTTGGACAACAATGATTTGAAAGAAACTGCTTCATTGCCTTCCTGTGGAACAGCTGATTCTAGATATTTATATGTAAAATATGAAATATGCATAATGTAGGATTTCAAAGATATGTGTACTGTACGTGTTTCTGTGTTTTAAGTGGCTAATTCGTTTTAGTGTGCATGGTGATTTTCCTAATCCACCAAAGACAATTCAATCGATTTTCATATCTATATAAAGTGTGAATTAAGGTAATTTCAGCTGCCATTGCTTATTTAGAAGAAATGCCATCCAAATGAAAACAACCTGTCGAGGAAGACGACCATTGTTTTATCCAAAGGGTGACATTTGTTAACAGGTCTTACTGTATTTGACAACGTATCATACATTTTTGAGTGGGTTATTTTTTTAGTTCAGCAAGATATAATATCAAACAAATGCCTTAGCGTTATTCTTGAAATGCGTATCCCGGCCACATATATTGATATACCCCCGTAACAACCTTAAAATAGTAACAATAGTCTGCTATCATCCTGCTCCTGCTGAAAGAAAAAAATAATCTGCTGTTAATATTTATGATGATAAAAGTTACCGCTTCACGGGCCTGAAATCTCACGGAACGTCTAAAAGTTAATTTCCGCACTAATTTCTTAATTACATTTAAATACAATACGAGCATTGTTTTGAATTCTTCTTTGTTATGCCCATTTGAAGATATAGCCTTCCAAAACAATATATGTACGGTGTTAAATGTTTGTTTAATTCAAAACTAATCTAGATTAAAGTCCCATAATCATATAATTTATCGGTCGTAATAGTTTCTGTTTGTTCTATAACAGAGAAATCCGGTGTGCTTTCCTCCCGTGCGTACTTTTCCTCCCGTGCATACTTCATAGCAAGAAAAAATGTTTCCAAAATCACTATCGTATTTTTTTCAATATCATTGAAAAAAAAAACTATTTATTGAATAGCTGTGTTTTCCCGAAGTCATATTATGCAAACGAAATGAAGTGACGTCACGCGCTCTATATATTTCAAGTTTACAAAAGCAAAGTTCACACGGAAATTAGTGTTTTTTAGAAGAAAAGGGGCTCGCTTCGTCAGTAATTATTATATTAGGATAATATCAGCAATTGTTTGGGGTTTTTTTGCATATATTTTTATAGCAAAAAGCTAATGGGATTTTAAATATATACAAATATGATATGTTTTCTAATATTACAAAATTAGATAAAATATGTTGTCATTTATGACATTGAAGAATATTGTCTATTTGTTATTTACACTGTCATTATAGTGTTAATGCAAACTGTGATAAGAGAAATGGAATCATTGCATTGATATTTATACAATAAACAAATTAAAGAAAGTCAGGCTGCAGGCAGTTGATGCGCAATGCTGTGTATTCAAACATCCAGGTAAGGTAAAGTAACGTAAATAATTATGTTCGCGTTATCGGAGACAATGCTTTTCTCTTCGTCTATGGATAAGGAAAGTATTCCTATATATAACTCAAAGTACTTGAGAGCTGAATTTAAATTAGACTTGCTCTGCTACATGGAACGGGAACCAGTTTCTCATTTGCATAGTGGATGTAGAAAACATCAAAATCATGCGCATCGGGCGAGTGATGGCTATAGAAAACTAAAACTATCATTCAACTTCCATAAAAAAACATCCAGCATCCTCCAACAATGCTCCTTTCCACAAATCTCCATTTTAAAAATATTCATGCATTTGCACATTTTTTACTTTATGGTAACCCTGAGCAATGGGAAGAAAAAGCGAAAGATGGATTCACTGTGAGTGTTGTACAACTGATTAGTGCTCAATCAACAACCTAAAAGCAAAGAAAAGTGTATTTCCTGGACAATTTCATAAGAACACTCGGCAATTGTGTATCTTCAACCAAACAAACGTGTGACAAAATTGATATCATTAGAGCATTTTAAATTGGAATGTGATGGAGATAATACAATTACAGGTGCTCTTAAAACTGTTTAAAATTCATTAAAAATCACAAAAGTCGTATGATATACATGAATATTGAGTAGATACCCTCGTAGACTTTATCTCATAAAGTACTCATAAATAATCGTCAACTGGAAACGGCATTTGTACATGTGTTAACTGTTGCACAAAATATACATACATTCCTCGTCCTGCAGATAATAAACATAGTGAAACAGTGTCTCCGTGAGTGTTGTTAGATCCAACCACACAAGAAGAATATTCATCTATGCTTACATTTGCAAAATGTATCTTGATTACCATTGACGTCTTACCGCATTATCAAACATTTCATTATGATTTACTTAATTCGAGTGCCATTCATCAAGAAGATAGACATTTACAATACTATAAAAGTTGTCCATTTCGCTAAATGCAAATACTGCATGATTAAACAGAATGTATTAATGGCAGAAACGCCTCTTCTGGGACTCTTTTGTTACATTCCGGCGCGCTATTAATAGATAAATTATATTTTATTGCAGACAAACTGTTGAAATACCCTTAAATACTTTGTCAGGTATTTCCATTGGGAAATATTCCGGTATGAACAAATTCTAGTTTGTTTGTAGATTTCAAATAAAAGAACAACTGCTCTTCAATGCGTCCTGTATCAAATTAATTTAAGGACGACAATAAATACATAATCATACAGTTACAAGCATTGAATAGTGAAGTTGCAATTGTTTCTAACTTAAGACCAACACGTTGTCTTCTGCTAAAAGTTCTGTGTATTACATATAATAATTATTTCCTGAGACAAACTACGCATTTTGTTATGATAAACTGCACATAATAAAAACATTAAATGTCGAGACAACAAAAAAAATTGAATTCAATTATTTTTAAATAAACTAAAACATGAAATAAAGTCTAGCAAATAAAGGGATTGTCTTGGGAGACCAGGTTAATTTGATGTAGGCATTCATGTGGTGATTGCTTCTATTGCGTTGATTAACAAAAAGCTACTGTTGATAAGTCAGTAGACACCGATGGCCACAGCGTCACAACGGGAATTAAATGTATCGTTGCAATTCCAAAGCATGTAATGTAATTAATTCTCAAACGCATTAAAGAACAGACATTCGTCTGAACACGTACATGAAACAGACTCTTATCCTGCTGATTTTAAATGCCTCAATAAAGTTACTGCAGAGACAAATGTACAGAATGTTGACATTGGTATTAGATACGCATGTGTAGAAAACTTAGAACAGCCTTCGTAGAAAAAAGGGAAAACAAAAAACAACATTTCATTATGTCGATTTGTTAATGGATCGTTTGCTGCTTCAGATGGCAACAAAACTATACGTTGTGCGAACGTTGCCTTTTGTCCAGACTGAAGTAATGGTAGAAAAACGAAAATTTCCATTACTGAAAACCATAAATCTTTTATTCAAACGAAACAATGTATTTCAGACGGACATATATTTCAGGAAAAGAACAATGATCATCGCTGCTTTCATACAATTCTGTTTTTATTACATTACCGTTTGCAGCATGTGCGTGACCGTTTTTGTCATTGTGAGTATCAGCATTTGTGTGAAATACAGTGGTTCGGTCAAAGCATGTTATTCAAATCTAGTGGTCGAGTGATTTGAGGGCAAAGAAAATAGGGACGTCCATTTAAAAGGATCACCACTGATATGTTGTTCTTAAAATTAAAATTTATACATGATAAGGATTTAAATGCCTTCTTTAGTATCAATTAATATCATATCTATTTACTGCTTTAACACATCGCTAGTTAGATACATCTTTAATAATGCATTCCTCCTTTTGAGTAATATATACTCGTATGATTTTAGTGATTTAGTCAAATAACATGTCATCTATTGATATATGAAAGCATATACATATGTACATCTTTAAATTAAATGGGTGATCCCAGATATGATAGTATTTTATTCAAGCGTTTCCAATTTAATTCAACAATGGTTATAAATCGCACCACAGACATTAATGAAAATAAATGTTTCGAAAATCTGGAATTATTTTCCCAAACCATATGTCACTTTTAACATACTTATAATAGTACAATACTGTAGTGAATAATTACGGCTAATATTTCATATCAAAATATGATCGTAATATGGCGTCTGTCATTATTATATCATCTTTACAATTATGCCTTGCCAACAAAGTTTACGATACGTTTGTCCAAACCAGACGCCAATGTATAACTAAAAGAGAATCGACCAAGCAATGGGCATTATCTTTGGAGTAATTGCATATTCGCGTTCACGAAAACACTAAAACTAAAAACGTTCAGTATTTACATCATGTCCGATGTTTCAGAACAATTTATAGTTTTGAAGTATAGTATTCTCCGAATGTGTTATATTGTACTCTCAAGAAAGATCTTACTTCGCTTCCAGTTTAGAAACCGAGATGTACACGTACAATTCATGATTTGCGAGAGCTGCTTGCGGTGACAGTTTAATGTATGATAGTACAACCAAAGTTCATATCAAATACCCCGAAAGTGTGGATGAGAAAAAAAAGTATAAAGATCGAAATGTGGCTTTATCATGGTATATACTAAATTAAACTGAAGCTATATGGAATAACACGACTGACACAGCTGAATACCGGTCAAGCAATCCATGAGGTAGATGTCTAAAATTATATTGAAGGCACATTTATTCTCTTCAACAGGTAAAGTAAAAAAAATACTATTGAGCATTTTTAAAACGTGATGTGTCAAGACGGGAGCATGGCTTTATGATTATTTTTACTGTGATAAGAACAATGGATTTTCAGCTAAATTGTTCTGCGCAACTGAATGTATTCCCAGTATAATCTAGGCAGATGACACAAGCTAGCTGATATTCTGTAATATTGATATTTCCCATGTATGTTTTGTATGCAGAGAGTTGATTAAATTTTCTTCAGAAATTTCTATTAATCAAGAGCGCGAATTGAAATGAAATTATCTGAAAACACATCAACTATCTTGTATCTTACATAATTACTGTGCCATTATATGTTTGCTTTACGTGAACTTTTACATCTTTAACAAATATATTGCAAACATACGTTTTTTTTTCACAAAGTTTACATAGTCTCGAGCAAACTTTATAGGTAACCTCCAAATGGCGACAGCCAAGTTACTTGCATTATGATTAGTTTTACTTGATAACACTCGAATTAAAACTATACTATACCCAATATAATTTTAACAAATGAATGTAAAAGATAATAGCATTGTCTGATAATGATTACTCTCAGACGTATGGCCATAACTAGTATCTATATTATCTATATTTTCTGACAAAGGAGTGTAACACCTCTTTGTCTGCACAATAACGATTAATAACATTAGCTATAAACTTTTCAGTCAATTTTGCAACTTTCTACAAATGGATGTAATCTTTTGTTAATATTACATTTTTGATAATGTTCATAGAAAATGCATTATTGGGCAATTTTTAGAATATTAAGTATCATTAACACGATAAAATAACTCTCTTTCCTAGACTAGTGGTAAAAATGCCCGATTTTTAAAACATTTTCTCCGTGGATTTATATTATAATTCTACTGCTGAATCGTGCTGAAGAAAATAAAAGCAAAAATAGCCGTCATATTGTAGTAAACCTACGCAGAACGTTTTGTCGCAAAGCAATGGCTCCTTTTTGTACACAACGCCATTTAACATTATATTGAAAACGAATAAATGTTTGTAATAAAACAAAAACGTACAGTTAACTATTTACATACCTTTCTGATATCAAAATGTCTTTGCAAATAATAGTCCAGGCATCTAATACTAGTATGCATATGAGGAGAAAAATCGTCTTTACCTTTTCTGTCTAATTCAGGCGTATCGTTAGTTGGGTACGCTTGAAAATATCCGTATATATATCTGAAGGCACTGATTTTCATAAAATATACAATGATTGAAGTGCTTTATGTTTACAGTAAAAATTTCCAGTTGATGGTAGAAAATGTATAATATGTAATAAGATAGAAGATGAATATCATTTTGTGTTAGAATGTAGTATTTGTGTGTCCATTTTCATTTTGAAACAGTCCAATATCATTTTAAGGGATATCACAATTAAATTTAAAAGTTAAGTCACCCATCAGTTCAGAGCCTTGTCAGACTACATGGGTGTACAGACTGGCCTGGACTTATCCTGGTGGGCTAAAGCTTTGCAGCTGTGGTTCAAGCATGGTAAGGTTTAGAATTCGAAGTATTTTGAAATGCTTTTATACGATGGACAACACTATTAACTATGTGTTTGACGGCAAAACAATGATAAAATAAATGTGTTTGCGTCACATCTTGTATAAATCGGACATAGAAAATAATATAAACATCACATTGTTGACGCAAGGTAGATTATGTCGTTGCCATTAACACCGTTTTATGAGCTTCTGTCCTGTATCCAGGGCTTCGCCTTCTATATCGTAACTACATCAAGCAAACATCACATAAAACAGCCTTGTAAGCTGATGTAATTCTACGAGTTTGTATCGAACAAACCGTGTTGCTTTTAGTTCAACTACACTAATTAATTTATCACTGCGCAGTCATTTGTTTTCTTGGAGACCATGCTGTTACTTTCTTTGCATAATTGTTGTGAAGAAGGTTTCAAATTTGTTTTTTATCCAAATATTCAATCTTATCACGGTAGCACAATAAAACAATCTAAAAGCGTGACATTGTTTACAATATTATTATTTTGATATAATTAAAGAATAATTATATATTAATATCTCTGTTCATTTTTCACCTCTTTGTTTTCTAGACCCTGGAGTGTAAATATATGAAATTTTATGAATTCATAAAAAAGTAATCAGCATTTTAAAATGTATCCTAAAATTGTTCCGACAAAAATGTAGTTCTGTATAATCTGGACTTTGAACATGACAGACATTTATGGAATAAACATAGATATTGGTAATTCCGCTATAGAACTGATCAGAAGCTCTAGAAACATTACAACAGGATGTTAATATATACAATTTAGAAAGTAGAAATGAATGTATTTTTGTTGTTGTTTTTAACTGTATTTTCAGCTATATTTAAGACATATCTTGGTGACCAGTTTACCGATCCAGACTGTCTGACTTCTGTACCAGTACAATCCTTTTCTCTCCAAAGAACTGTCAACTTCTTCACAAGAAATAATGATAACTGGTGAGGAGCAAATGCTTAGACACAAACTAATCGGCTAAAGTACAACTTTAACAACAATGTCTACGGTGTTTTTACCGAAGACTATAATGAACAACAATGTCTATGGTGTTTTTACCGAAGACTATAATGAACAACAATGTCTATGGTGTTTTTACCGAAGACTATAATGAACAACAATGTCTATGGTGTTTTTACCGAAGACTATAATGAACAACAATGTCTATGGTGTTTTTACCGAAGACTATAATGAACAACAATGTCTATGGTGTTTTTACCGAAGACTATAATGAACAACAATGTGCTAAAGAGCCAACATTCCGCAAATCACACAAAGAAGCATAAACGCAGCGCAGAACTGTACAATGTCCAATAATATCTAATCATTCAAAACTTCAGTTATTTAAATCACAGGTCAGTCGGAAGCAATTTTGTTATTGGTTTACTAATCTTACATTTTGTCTGACAAAGGGGTAGGTGAAAATATAATAACCTTTTCTGATTATCATTACATTCCCCTATCCTCCCTATCCTCCGTTCGTACCGCCCTGAATCACAGATTGAAAGTCAAACCATGCAAGTTGTCGCAGTTTGCATTTGTGTGTCATATTTTTGTCAGATTGCACCATCGTGTTTATTTTATGCATATTAACAGTTAACATCTCATAACAACAACATTTACCTACGGGAATAGTTAGCTGGGTGCCTCTTTTTTACAACATATTTTGAATGCGTACTCCTCGACAAAACAAAATTGCGTATGAACGCGAAGTCAAGATTAAATAAATCTAATACATTAATAATGAAATTGCCGGGATAGGTTCGCCAATAACATATTATTCAAGTTTGTTAATCGTGTAAGCGCACACAAGCTGTTTAATTATATATAAAAAACATCCAAATTTGTTCAACGAATCTAAAGGTTTTGTCCAAGATAATATTGAAGATTGTGTGCGAAAATTAGTTTTCGTGAGAATACGGGTCTGAATGAATGGTGTGCTAGAATAATTATAAAATGCACCTAACTAATTGGTTTTGACATGAGTTTTCACCGCTAAAGCTAAATATTGGAAGTTCTCATCGATGGAGATGGGTGGTGATTTTATGGGTACATTTAGTTTAAAGATTTTGGTGTGACCTCACATGAAGAGTAAAAGCAATTGATGCAGAGCGATGCGTGTTTTGACACCACTTCGTCTCTACTGTCTTCAGCGTCATTCTAGCAATATACTTGGTGTACTCTTTGGTATGTGTTAGATATGATTAAAGATTTAATAGGAATACAAACTGATGACTACGAGGAGCTTGTCTGATGACTG
This sequence comes from Lutraria lutraria, assembly GCA_964023205.1. Lineage (NCBI taxonomy): Eukaryota > Metazoa > Mollusca > Bivalvia > Venerida > Mactridae > Lutraria > Lutraria lutraria. Next base: position 3,355,166 of record OZ026833.1, read on the forward strand.
ATGCTTTTGGCCTATCGATATTTTGTAACCACAACTGTTTTTAATACTTCTAAGGTTTGATATATCCCCAAAATAGATACGTGGAGGAAGAAACAAGGCGAACATCTGATAGAACTACTGACCTTCTGTAAGTCAGCTGGACTGTTCGAAATTTCATCCTAGAGTGGTGCGAACTCATACGTGAGGGGCCAGTGAATACTTGTCAAAGACTATAACCTTTCAACCAAAGAACCCCTCAACACCAACAGATATGCTACAGTCCGTTGTGTGTGCAAGCAATGTACCAGTAAGTAATTTACATCATTAAGCATGCTTACACGCCGTACAGGCAATATAATCTTATTTGCTGCATACTTTATATACCCTCTTTTTCCTATATAGATTTGAATAGAATTGTTGCAACCAAAAATCAATTGTCTCATACCAGATATAGGGAGAGTTTGATACAAGACGGTTAGCGCCGTACAAAACCACTATGCCTCCAGCTAGCAGCGTCAAACCTAATATAACAACATTAACATTGCACTGTGGTAATTCTACAAATAAAAACTTGCAGGCAATTGGTTAGAAATAATTACACTAGATACTTACGAGAGAAAATAAACATTCCGTACGAAATTCAAATTTATTTCATAACTGGTGCAAGGCAATTACCTGATAATCTAATTACCAAGAACCATTCCCAGTAATTAGGCAGAAACTATATATTAAATAATTAATTAATAGTAAATACTAAATGATTACACCAAACTCTTCAGATTAACGGCATGTATGTGTTGTAAGGACATTTTACGAGTTAACGCACAGTGTTTAGACACAGTTTTGTGATAAGAACCCACAGACAGACATATCGGTGCATATGATTTTAGTTCAAGCAATTTCCTCTTTGTGTTATCAATAACAAAATAGTTTATAATTATACTAACAGCAGGTTCTTCGTTAATTCCATGCACATATAATCCTTCGATTTTAATTTTGGGAATAAATAGGGTAATTATATCAAACTTCTGATTGCATTTACATCAATATCATGGCAGAAAAGAATTTGAATATTTCGAATTAAAAAAAGCGTATTTGGAGACGTTTAAAGAAGCTAAGGCGCCTTTTCCGAGGCTTCATTAAGAATTAAAACCGAGACACTTATAGCTATGAGTTTTGACTTTTTGATTTACATGCTTGCTTGCAACGTACAATACAAAGTAGATTACTTTACTTAAATGTAGACGAACATATGGGACATGGAATATTATGAATGTCTACAAACGTTCGACCCATATTGATATGAAATAGCCGTATGGTATAATTTTAAAGAAAGGAAACCCTCGGGTATTTCAAATGCAAATAAACAATTTTGTCGTTTAAATGGACTTTGCAGAAAAAAATATGTCGAATGAACTGTCGTTCTAAATATTCCGCATCTTACATCCGTTCATTGCCGAAGTATACAAAAAAGTCATGTCATGTGTAGATATGTATTTCATTTACGTTAATTTGAACATCAACGAATTCGAATCAACACAATTAGGACAAAGTAAAATATGTATTTCCATAGGAAGTTCTAATGAACACCTAATGAACAAAAACAACACAAATCATTATTTTCAGTTTATACTTTGTCAAGCCGTATAATTGAATACAAATTTTAAGTTTGACAGATTCGCACAAATTGAACATTCAATTCCTAGAGTTAACCTTGAACATTTCCTTGTTTGTAGTAAATCATTGTTGTTTGTCAGTTAAGGATTTAAATTATGACTATGTAATGATTGCAGAATAATTATGTAATTTCTATCAACACGCATATATTTTGAGTTTCTATCAGTTTTATTCATAACGCACAATTTGAAGAATTCATCTGAAATCCATCCATGCTCATTGAAATAGGGGACAAAGAATGATTATTTGTATGGCATGAATCTTACAAATTAATTATTGTATATATTAACAGTAGGTCCACTTTTAATTATATCTGTTATAGTATAATATTATACTGGTAGTTTACTGAATTGCATACGATATTTTTGTTTATTATTGTATAAGGCCACTACTAAAGCCTGCATGGACACATACCATCAATACTGTGCAACCGAAGAAACATGCGTCGCGATTATAATGAGTATTTTAAAACACTTATAAAACAGATATTAGTACACAATATACTACAAACAAATATTTCTTTGAAATATGTTATTCTTCGATCAGTATGAATATCACAATGGTGATCATAAAAATTACAGGCGATTGAATTAATTCAATTTGCAGAGATCGATGTAAACAACACCAGCGTACGTGATAATTCTTGGGTGACATTTCGCCCTGGTTAGCATGAAAATAAGAATTATTTCACACATTGTGTGTTAAAATCCGAGTTTCCTGTCACATTATCACGACATACAGCAGTATTTCATACAAACTCTTGCATGCTATACAGAAATAATTTATACGTAGCTTTTATAGAGACATCTTACTGAAATTAAAAGCCAAAAGTGTCTCCGGTTTGTCCATATTACATCAAAATATTTGTTGTATCATAAATAACATGTCTGATTTATTCATGATTTTTAGAAATATTTATTGAGAATATATGCTCAAAAGATCATGTATAAACATCAATAGCAACAAAGGATAACATAAGTAACAGAAATTACCCAACTTGGTACTTTCGTTCGTCATTAAACATTGACTGGCCCGTCTAAAAGACATTGAATTTAAGAAAAGTTGTAAGTTTATCTATTCATGTGACTGTCTGCTTTAGATTGGTCAAAATATGTAAACCAAACCTATTGTTGCGTCTTGCGTAGACCTTTAGAAAAAAACATTGTTTTCATCAAACTCAACACTCATGCATGCTAACTGTTTACACCAAATTGTTGCACACAATATGGCACACAGACTAGCGACAACTGCGTCATTATTTTCTAGATTCATTATATCTGCAGGGGCAATTTCATCACTGATCAATTATTACACGTTCCATGTCTAGACTATCACTATTATTAGGTTATTAGTTGGTTCATCATTTCCGTTCATGCGCTTAAAATGGCAATTTTCTACCAATCATCAATATAAGTATCAATATAATGTTCTAACACCTTATAATCCAATACACATTTTATTGTGCATATAATTATATCAGCTGTTGTTGAAGTATAATCATCTAATACATTCCATAGAGTATTCAGTATTTGGCTAGATTGTCCTCTCCATTTATTTGGCATGATCTTACGTATTGGGTGTGTTTTGTATTGTGTTGTTTAGGAGTGGAAGATAGTATTTTGTGAAAGGCGTGATTTCATGTAAGTGGTGTCGTCTAGGAATACAGATTTATATTTACCTCATGAAGAACAAAACAACAGGCAGTCAGAACCATCTGTCAACAAGCAGAGACAGCCTCGCTATAGTTATGACAGATGAGAGAGCAGAAATGGGCTGCTAAAGCAGTCCTTGGCCAAGATTGATAACCTTGGTCGGCGCACCTCTGGAGGATTAGTGGATAGCGATGACAAATCTGAGGAAGGAGTCACCCATCTGATGATAGACCCGATACAGTGATCATCATCCACTGTATTTATATGGTACGCCATATAATGGTGACATCTAATTAATTAGTCATCCAAATTAGTTTTAATTCAGCTTTTGAATTATTTACAATGAATACAACTAAAGTGTACTTTATCATATAACTGGCGGATATTTCTTGTAAGATCTTGCAACCTTTACAGTAATATAATAATGTTACATACATGCTGGTGAGTATGATGTTTGCTGATATTCGTGATCATTTGTTTAATTGAAATTGACATTTTAATTAGAAATGAATCATACAATCGTTTTGATAGCTACATAATAGTGCACTTGCTTACATTTTCACATTATTTGCCAATACACATAATATTGTTTGCAATATCACGACTGTAGACATCATTTCTTGCTGCTTTTCAAATTATCGTACTTTCATCAAGACGACTTTGACATCTTATTTCCACAGAATGTTCATGTTATTCATGTGCATGTAAAATAAATATCATATACTTGCAAATATGGTGCAATTGTTTGTCTGTAGGATTATGATTTAAACCGCAATAATTGATCTTACTTGTTTTATCCAGATATGATGCTTCAATATTGTGAACATATCACATATATAACGGGTACTTACTGTGTTCCAATTATATGTTTGATGTACACCCCTTATGAATATTTCTTCATTTAAAGTGATGTATATGTCTGGGTCACGTACACAACATTGTTCCAGTTCGATTGGAATATTTGAATAAGTGATGGTTAAGACAGCGAAAAATATTAAATTATCAATTTGAAGTATGTTGAACTCTACTTTAAAGACATCGATATAAGTAAATCATATGTATTTCGCTGTAGTCAAACTCTTCATGGTCTATCGTTTCAATGGTAGGATCTCTTCTTGGTAAAACCTGTTTCAGACTTATCATGTAATTAGGTTTTGGAATATTCCATACAAAACATTAATTGAATTAATCGTTTTTGTTTCATGTTTTTCGTGTTTTGAAGATTTTTTATCTTTATTGAATATTTATGGATTATTCCATAGAATACATAGGACCATGTACGACTGTCCGTATAAACGCAATATAATGTTTTGACTTGTACATTATGATGAAACATTGTCTAGAAAAGCGATTTTTTTTCCATGATGATGTAAGACACGAACAGACATTAAGTAAGACAATTGTGTATGAAATACACAGACATTAACCAGAAGATGCACGTATTCGATGAACTCTACAAGAAGTAAATTAACGTGCCAAGCTAGACATCTTGCCTGATACATAATTGCACGACTGGTACACTGAAGAGATATGGTAAGCTAAGAGTTCTTCGACTTGGAATATACATTGTATTGTATTTATGTATAGATGCTTAACTCAGATATTTATGTATCTTACAAGCATCCTCGAATTACATTCATCAGCACTTGCTCACACAGTATAGCAAAATAATGCACAGCGCCCAATCGCATTGTCTGAGCATATAACGTGTTGCCTTTGTTGCTGATTAAATAAATGTCTTGAAGGAATCGTTACAACTCATCGAGTTCTGTTCATATTGTCGTAGGATGCGTGATCATACAATTTGTTGGGTTTATTATATCTAATCATATCCTTTGAATAATTCTACCACTCGATGGTTCCATATCACAGTTTAAGTCGCCCTAGACGATATTAAGAATTGATTGCAGACCTGCATGACATTATTATATTCATTGTAATTGAAGAGGATATCACATCGAAGGCTTAGTGCTCTAATCATTCTCTTTTAACAAGGAACCCAAATGAAATTAAAAACGGACTTCCAGGAAGCACTGCGCGCAATACAAACCATCCATTGAAATAAAGTTGTTTCTAAATTTATTTTGGGACGCCATGCTTTCCAATGCTTTAATGTTTTATTCACATCCTTCTCCAAAATATTCCAGATAATCAAATACAGTACAAGTCTAGTACCATGTTGCTCCTTTTGTTATAATTACCACACAGAGATAATAAAATGATATATGATAAAGTTCTCGTTGAAATATAATTGATCTGTAAAAAAATAACAAAGTATACATTTTAAAGATAAATGTATGTTTGCGATAAGGATGTTATCCTATTTGACGGACACTGCTTTAACTTTTCTGTTAAGGATATATTGTTTCACTCGAGCTTAATATCGCACCACTAACCAGTGTCAGTTTACGCCTTTTCCTGCTTTGACACTGGAGGAAGACCCAAGGCCAGCATCTGGACTAACAACAGACCTTGAGTGAGCTTGCTTTGGAGTTTCAACATATGTGAAATTTAGTCCCAGGTAGGATTCGAACTCACAAGTAAGAAGGTGATTAGATAACACTTTAATTCAGTGTGGCATACTAAAAGTATCGTATATATATCTTCGTGATGTTTTTTACAATTGTTTTATTTTTTCTGTTTTGTCCGTCCATAACATCCGAACAAAAATGCTTTAAGATAATGCGAAACTACAGAACATTCTCAATAAATATGCAAATAGTCTCACGATAAGAAACACAATCAGTTTCATTTGACAGAAACAATGAACGCTGAAGAAGTTTTCAGGTTATTTATGTCGAAACCCATTTGAAGATAGTAATTGCAAACTGTACTTTTTTCATATATAGCTCTGACCTTACAAAGTAAAAAAAAATAAAACGGAAAATACCATTTTAGACGAAAAGTCTTTTTGGTTGTGTCTGTATACAAGTTAGTGAAGGGTTGTCTACAAGATGACAATATTAGCATTTGTATTGGTATGGATATATGTGCACACACATTTTTATAACAAAACAGTGAATGTTTTCACGAATATGCGCTGAGCGCACACCATGTATTATATAGCAATGTAAGAAAATCATTGAACACACTTGGTTGGTTACCACTGGTGAAATTTTAATATCATGATAAATTCGAAAATTGACTTTGAATATTCGAAGTCTTTGTGTAGATTGATTGTAAGTTAAATCATATACTCGGCGTTCTTTCAATGCTAGTGAATTATAAAGAGGTTGTTATAGGAACAAAAATATTATAATAAGTTTAATCTTTAACCTTGAAATATTACTAGAAAACAACTAGAAGAAAATTGTGTATATTAAACATTTATTTGGTAATATGGTACGTGAACATTGACATGCTATTAAACTGTGGATCAGTATTGCGTCTCTTTATTTATGTAACATATGGGAAACTGTCTGGCAAAATAATTGCATCGCTCAGAAGTAATATTTACATGTAATTGTCAAACTATCTTCCGGTTAAACGCGTCTAGACAATTAACGACACTCCTAATCCGAAATACTCAGACAATTGATTGCATTATACATAAGTATATTCTATAAATGATGAAGCGATTTTAACAAGAACATACTTGGGAAATTAAATGCCAAGCGTGTTGTCTTTAACGGATAATATAACGTCGTACTTCGTGAGGAATTTTCTGATCGTTCTGAGTATTTCACACTTCATTTGTCTGTTGTGCTTATTGATATGTAGAGTTAACGTTTTAATGTTGATTTGATTCAATGACTTTAACGCCGTTTTTCATTGATATTTCAGTAAGTAATGCCAACTGATTCACTAACCAGTTGTTCTAGATTGTCTAACAAGTACAAATACAACTTTTCAAAACCGTTCCATTTTTGGAGGAAAATCGACATTTTTTCAAATTTACACCATTCAAGCAAGGATCGCCGGGACACAAATCTAGCGCACTAACCAACAACATTCGTGGCCTTGGTGTTGTAAATGTATGAGGAAACATATATATGGGCAGGATTGTTTCGTTAATTTCCTATTCCCCTAATTGTCCGATTCAATCATCTATAGTTGCTTTGACGATGATTAACAGTGTGGTTCTTTTGCTAGTTCAATCTTTCAAGATGTTTTATTTCTCTCGGCCTCTCATTATTTCATTGGCAAAATGTCTAGTCTGTTTAGGATCAAAGCACACTAATAGCATGTATTAGTTTTATATGTTTTGAGATTATTTTTTTGTATTTCGTTCAATGTAAGAGACTGGCCATGTGTGCTTATTTCTTGAAATGAAATTAACAGTTTTTATACACTTTGTTAAAGGCTATTATGAGTTTATGTGGAGGTTTGAGAAACGTTAAATGATTGTTGGGTTTCAACGTGTATTCAAATTAAGCATTCCAGTCAAATACACGTGGACAGTTAACATTACAAAGTTTCTAAGATTGTGAACCAATACTTACCTCGTTCTTCGCAAGTTGCGGACAAAATCTCCAAGTAAATAATCAACGTTGCAGAACAAATGACATTAAAAGCAGATTCATCCGCCAGATTGTCGGCATGTGTCACGTCCGATCTTGGATTCATAAAACTTATCCTCATCATAATATGGGAAGCAGTTGTTTAAACAAGTTCTTCATTTTTACGTACGTCGATGCTTTTCCATCGGGCTTTACGTCATGAGCTACGCTTGTGTAATAATAAAATTATCTACCGGCGATTTCGAAAAAAATAATTAGGACCTAACATATTTCAAATTCTTACATTATTATTGTGTTGTCTTCTGTCTTGGTCTGTGCTTTGGGCTATAGACATGTCATGTCCTTGGCGAATACACAAATTTAATCACGAACTGTTTTGTCTACTCGTAAATTTAATTAATTTTAAATTAAGACTTTGGTCAATTCAAGTGTCGTATCTATGATTACGATTCTCTGTTTTTTTTAAGTTTCCGGCACTTCTCATATTGATCGTGTCTTAGTAATTGGGATTGAATTTCTTTTGGTGAGCCAAATGCATTATAGTCAGTAGTAAGTACTAGTAAATAATCTTGTGGATAATCAGATATATTTATTTATCTTACCTCGTAAAGAATAATTGCCATTGATTGGTTGTGCTTGGATATTTGCAGACCTAACTTTTTCTTTCAACATTTGGTCAGTAGCAATTCAAATCCAGGCAATAATCATGATTTTAAATAATTATTTAAAAACACTTAAAACTTTGGTAAGTTAGTTATGACTGGTACTCGGTACGATAACTTTACATCTTTACATTTTGTTTCTCACTTGTTAAATACTCTCGAAATTCTTGTTGATGAGCGAACGAGACTTCCCTTTGGTCAGCCTCAGTTTCTGAACATTCCCCCGTTCGCATTTCCCTCATCTGAGTTGAGTGCTTGATAATGCTTCCCCAGTGTTAGTCCTAGTCTGTTTTGATCATTCCTCTCGTATTTTAGAATATTTGTAATGGAACAATATTTATTTCAAAATAATATGTCAGCGTAGCGTTTTTATATCATCATAAACAATTTTAATAAAGTCGACTTTATTTTTAAAACTCTCCCGATGCATACAATCGCGTGTCATGTCATGTTGTAGACTGGGTCCCCTGTCGAATATATATTTGGTTATTGACACACAGAGTCACTAAACTGCTTGCAAATAACTGGGAAAAGTTAGTTGTTTAAAACGTGGTTCAAATTAAAGTTTGACTGTGTGTTTTATATTCACATTAACGTTTCCATCAACAAATGTTCGGAATATATCATTTTTCATCATTGCTTCCACGATATGTAGTTTTAAAGCTAAAATTATTGAACAACCCAAATATATCATGTTATTGTAGACGTGTTACGACTGTCCTTGCAGATGTTCGTGATTTTTAATAATTGTCGATGTATTTGTGAATGGATTTGCGTGTTATGTTAAATAGTGTTTGATTCAATTATATTTATCTCTCGTCTTTCGTCTCAGACAAATACATTGTTGATTACTGAATCCAAGCATGAACGTGATTTTGTTCGCGTATTTACCAGTATGTATACAAAAACAAAACATTAAGAAAACCAAGGTCATATTGAAAAGAGAGATAGGAAATTATCACTCGTATATAATATAAATATTTGTTATGTTGTCTCATAATTACATCCTGATTATTTAAATGTCATGTGACGATTGTGTGACAAATCACGCAATGTCGCTCCATGCATAAATATTGATAATATCTGATAATATAGATATCCCATGGAGGTCAAGGTAAATTTTCATTCAGACATATCTCAATTCAAATTTTAAGCCTTATCAAGATGATAGTCTCGAACGATAGATGTACAATGCAATAAGCTGAACGTGTAAGTGATGTCCAATTGCGGAACCCTTTATCTTAACAGGTATTTGGTAAAATAAACGCAAAACTCTGTCAATGTCAACTCCTTAGACAACACATCTAAACGTTTGGATGATATTGTCTGCATCAAATTGTTCACTAAATTACCGCAATATGTGGTCAGACACATCGTCAATATCTAAATTAACAACAATATATTCTTGATATATTAACTAAAATAAAATAAACCATTTCTTCTCCGGGAAACCGACGGATATTCTCAATGATACCTAGCAAGAACGTCCGCTTTTTAGATGACCTTTGAGTGTATAAGACGTAATGAGTCTATATCCGTGCTCTAAGAGGTTGATCAATATATACACGGTCATTATACGTTCACCGATATGTATATATCCCTACTATGAAGATTCTAGCGAAGGCTTTATTCAGAATATGACCTAACAGAAACAAATAAATAATTTAAGAATTAATGTGCCTCAGATTAATATATATGAATGAAGTTTGTTGTCATTAATTTGTTACAGGATAATGTAGAAAATATAATGATTTACCATTATGTCAACAAAAAATATAGCTCAAAGCAATACGTAGACGTCTACAAATCACAAACTAAATGTCATAGACAGCTTTAAGTATTAAGATCCTAACTCCCAAAAATATTATCTCAAAATGGGTCAGACATATTTAATAAAATTAAAATATAAATATTTTTATAGGTCTATGGTCTAACCTCTATTCAAAGATTAAAGACAAAACAACGTCCATTACAATGAAACCTCATGGTAAAAATGTGCAATAACATAATTATTATTTTTATACCATATTTATATAGCCCTTTTTTCATGTAATTACACGTTCAAAAGTGCTGTACAATCACGATTACGACATGGTTAAAACAATATGTAATGAATACAAATATGTTAGTCAAAAATGATATGGGTAAAATATATACAACTATGGACAAATTTATAAGTCAACAAATCCACCATTAATAATATTAATATAACATAAGGAAAATAGTAGATCATCATGCAATAACTTCAGAATCAGGAGTTTTCATTTTTAAACAAGTACAACAACTATTACATTTTTTCGCGAAGGTGTCTGGGATCACTTTTGACCTATATTTCTTGGCATGACGTATCACTTATTCAGAATAAGTTCCTCATTCTATTGGATGATTCAGAGGAAACCCTTCCTTCCACTGGATGATATCTACAGGCGTAGAAAAATTAAGACCACGTCAACTTATAGCAAGACTGCAATTGTTTAATGTGTACATCTTGTGGTTGTAAAATTTGTAAAGTAATACGTATTCTTATGCGGTCGAACTAAAGTTAGATACCGTTCTTGACAAACATTTTACTTTTATTTGAATTAATATACAGAAGATATGACTAAATGCGTAATTTATTTAGCTGACTTACTATTAATCTTTTAATGCGTTACCTAATTGGACTGCTAGGGTTAAATGGTGTTCACATGGTACTATAGCGGCAATTTTGGAATTAAATTAAATTTCAACTGTGTTAATAACATCAAAGAAACTTCGTTACTGTCTTTCTCAAAGACATTTCTTGTTTAACATTTGGGAGTTCGGATCCTAATACCTAAATAATTTTTGACGTAACGTCATGTTTCGCTATTAGGAACGGCGATTGGTCTGCAGTAAAGCCGCGGCCCGCAAAAAAATACTGGCCTACTCGACTTAGATTTGGTACCCGAAGATCTTAATGTGTTAGGCAATATTCTAATTTGTTTATAAATAGAGACAGACTGAAATACAAATGTAGTTATCATATTTCCATAAATTAATTCTTTGCTTTTTGATATGTGTTGTATTGTTTGTGAAGCATGAAATAAATTTAAGTATGAATTATGTATCAGAAAGCAGGCAACATATTCTAGGTAAAAATGATAATATACATAATATATATGTATACTATACATGTATATGTTGTCATTAATACTTTGCATCATGTTGTGAATATATTTTACAAGAGTAGTTGCAATCACCTTAAACAAAGAAACATATAAATTAAAGAAACAAAGCGGAAGTTGCAGATCAACTTAATTGTATATAATGTTACACTGATAATCAGTCAAGATGGTATTTTCTGAATATTTTGTGAAATGGACTATCATTCACATTAGTTGATACTTAACATAATACCGGCCCTTATAAAAAATCACCTTAGTCTTCCAAAAAATAAGTTTAATTGCCAATTAACAACGTAAACCACGACTCTGTTGTTTGTGGTATTAACCAAGGAAGCTGGTATCGTGTAAGAACCGTAATTAACAGTAACTATCAAACGTCTAAATCAGCAATAGTCTCTGATCGGGGGCGGAGACGATAAAAACTTACTCTACTCGACCAGATGGTTTTTATTTTACAAAACAAATTAATGGTCCAGCGAACGTTTTGTATGTATGTTTAATAACTAATTTACAAATGTAATTAATGTGCGTTCAGGGGCACAGCTACTTACTATAACGATCGTATCATTTTATTTTGCACTCACATTTAATGAGAAAACTATCCTATCTAATATAATACAGTCACAAATTTAACCCCTCTTTTCTGTTATCATTTCATCAGATATTCAAATAAACGCTCATAATGATCAAGATATAAAAAAAAACATGGCCACAAGGGTTAACTCATATTATTTTGTTTGGTATCCCGTACATATACACTCCACGATTCAAGACGAGTCAAACTATACATGTAAATCTAACATCTAACATCGTTAGTTCCAAATATAACATTCCCCTTCGAGATCGTGCATTTTTCTTGTACTATTCTTGCCAACTTCACGAATAGCTCATGAAGAATGAATAACTATTTGACAAGGGTTTCAACTAACAATATATTATGTTAAGTATCAACTAATGTAAATGATAGTCCATTTCACAAAATATTCAGAAAATACCATCTTGACTGATTAGCCAGACGGGTTTGAGCTCATCACCATGGAAAAGGGGCTAAAACCATCAAACCATCAAACCACCGAACCATCAGCTCAATTGAGCAACCTCCGTATTTCTTCCCCCAAAAACGAGGAACCTTTAATTGTAAGACCTAAACATTTATTGTTTCTGGTAAAATTCTCATGAAAAATAGGGTAGGTAAGTCGGTTTATTAGCTCTTGAAAGGGTGTTGAAAAGTAACAAAATGAAGAAGTAAATGTACCGTTCCTGGGACCAAATAAAGTCTAGGGTCATGGAAAAACTTGGTATCGGACAGGTAACCAGAAACAAATATTGTTTTCGCCTAATGAAATTGGACAAACATTATGTTTTAGGGTACATCAAATTGCTATAATTATGTTTATTTAAACATTATGCTTTTTCGCGAAACTTATGTTTCATAAATAAATCAAATCTGCTATATATACTTAATACGAGTAAGATAATTTCCTGAAATGAGTAAAATAAATGTGGATGAGACATAAATAAACAATTAATACAGTGTTGGTCCTTAAAATATGTTTGTAAGTAGGTCCGTACATTGGTTTCAAGGTTAGCAAACAGGGCCGCATATTGGTTTCAATGTTAGCGAGTAGGGTCAAGGTTAGCAAGTAGGACCGCACATTGATTTCAAGCTTGACAAATAGGAACAAATTATGACGTTTCACATTTTGTTTTAATATGCAGGTCGACTTAAATATTTTACTTGTGTCATACACAATATATTGGTGACACATTTTTAAAGTCGAGTTGTGTTCATCTAACCAGTATACATAGGTACATATGTATCTATAGTAAGATCGTTTCAATACAGTTTTTGACGGATTATTAGGCATTGTTCTACAATCAAATCAGTAGATTTTACCACAATATCCCAATCGGATGATCGTTGCTATGTATACCACGTTCATAGACTGACTAACAAGTAAACGACATAGAGCGAGTGTATCCATTCAATTATTATGTATTTTGGTAACTTTTTTTGGAAGTATTTCCGTAGTCAGCAAGAATTGCCACGTTTTCCTAGGTTCAAACAATGAACTGCTTAATATATATTCAGTTATACACAAAAGATGCATTTCCTGTCATTGCAGTGTCTGGCTTTGGCATGATGCAAATTTAAGGATGCGTTGTCTAATGGTATTTACTGTCAGTAAATGTGTTTTGCTAATCAAGACGAATCTGTGTGGAAATTAAGTTTCTGAAAATAAACCTTAACCATTATCTATTTGTTAATAATGGGGAAAAGGAGGCTTGTCGTATTCACAGTACCAGACTGTGCATTATTTACTTAATGTTCATTTAAACGTACATTATGGAAACGCGACAAAAACTTTGGGACAAGCATCACTTCAACGCATCACTTCTAAACTTCATTATACCCGCAGTAGACTATCATGCAATGCTTCCAACATAATTAAATCACTTTACTGATGATGGAATTAAAGACCAATCTTGTCTGAGAATAAATTTGAATTCGAAAATAAAGTATACACTGCCATTTGAATTTGCAAATACATTATTGAAACCTTAAATACGGAAGACCAATAATTAGTTTGCGTCCATCGACGTGTATTCGCAACTGATTAGGTAAGATATTGTTTACAGAAGAAAATGTCTGCGTTGATTAAAGCAAGTTTAAGACAAAGGTGACCTTGGGGATTTTGCATTCCTGGTATATGGTCTGATGTGTTTTGAATTAACAGATCTTGTACACAATTTATGCCAATGTATAATATTCTTATACAGTTTCAGGAATGTTGTCAAGATGTTTCTAGCAGTTTTATCATTTTGTATGTGTTAATATTATAATGAAAAAGTGAATGTTTTTCAGTGATTTCGCCCGAGATTTTCGTTATCATTGCTAAACTACTAGAAATGAATGGCTCTTTGTCAGGAGATATTCATCAGTGTATACATCTATTATTTGTTGATAAAGATGTAAACGTGTTAGAATCACTTCCATAATCATTCTAAATCTTGATTCAATACATTAATTTTATTAATATGGTACGGCAACAGAGTCTCACAGGAGACATTACAGTAATAGGTTTACAGTGTAACGGGTACATAATGTTTTAGTATGGCTGATATAATGACGGGCTACACAACTGATAACTCTTTAATCAAATAGATAAAAGATCATTGGATCATTTGATTGGTTGTTCTGATTCTTATGCAAAAAAAGTTAAAGAAGCTCATTATTGGGTCAAATATTAAAAGCGTGTACAGGGACAAACTGGAATGATAAATGGTTTGTGCTTTTCTGTGTCTACAAATTTTGTTTACTTATATTGTGGTTTTCGTGTTGGATTTTTATATATTGCGAGATTTGAATATTGGTTTCTTGCATTTCCTGGGAACTCGTTCTGCATCAAATTTATTTTGTATTATTGTCATTTGACAATAAATGTATCTAAGTAGCGTTTTGATACTTGAATTTTGTATGGATTACATCTTCATATATTGCTTATACAATGCCCGACAACTTTAACTCAAGTAATTAATTAATATGTATAATTATAACTAGATTATAGAAGCAAATCGTGAAGAAAAGCCACTTGACAAAGTTTCCGATTTTCCAATAAGAGAAAAATCAAGGCGATGCACATACACACAGGTGTGTATTAATTACTATCTGTCCGAGGTTTTCCATTATAAAATGTACCTCACTTTATATACCATTTACATAGAAATCTAACCGAGGTATACCCCGGTATGTACCTCAGGTCCTCTAAAACTTGTTTAGGAGGGAATTGACTGGCAAAGACAACTAAGTTGAGATCTAACCCTAAAACCTTGTAAAACCCTTAAACTGGTCACATAATTTTCACGACCAAAAATCTACCTCATCAAGATAGCTATACAAGATCCCCGTTCCCCTCCCACACACGGAGAGGTTTTATTTACTATCTTTAGAGGTTTTCCTTTTTTTTTCACTTTACACACACACACAAACTTTTTTTACTATCTTTCCGAGGTTTTCCATTATAAAATGTACCTC
This sequence comes from Lutraria lutraria, assembly GCA_964023205.1. Classification (NCBI taxonomy): domain Eukaryota; kingdom Metazoa; phylum Mollusca; class Bivalvia; order Venerida; family Mactridae; genus Lutraria; species Lutraria lutraria. The sequence goes on from OZ026833.1 coordinate 3,370,778, forward strand.
ACTTTGTTTGCCAAAAACATAGAAATTTAACCGAAGTATACCTCGGTATGTACCTCAGGTCCCCTAAAAAACCCTTTTTAGGGGGGAATTGACTGGTAATGACTTATAGACAACTAATTGAGATCTAACCCTAACCCTAAACCCTTGTAAAACCTTGTAAATGGTACCCTTAAAATTGTCACATAATTTCATGACCAAAAATCTACCTCATCCAGATAGTAATACAAACCCACACCCACACACACACATGATTGGAAAGGGAGTGAACTCGTCTTGATATTCCTTCAAATTTACGGGTTGATTGCATATGATCAAAATGCGGTTGCAACTGATATTCACGATGACTCACCGATGTAAACATCTGATAATAAAGGCAATGTTGAGTTCACGGATAATTTAACAACATGAAAATCGAAGTAACGATTTATGATTATTCAACACACCTAGCTTGTCGAGCACGTTTTTAAGTATACCTTAATATGTAAAACTATAATTATAGTAATTTGGTGTTTTACACGCACTGACGAATACGTTTATTCAAACATATGTCGTCCGTAATTTTTTACCTGACGAATTGCAAATAACTGCAACTACACTTCATATCAGTATATTGATGGTTTGATTATACAAATACTGTTTTTGAATTGCATTGAATATTTTAACCGCCGGGGGTTCCTGCACTCTAAGATGCCACCTAGGGATGTTTCATAATAGTTCACACATCATTTACTTAAGGTTACCATGACGAGCTTAGTCCATATCGAGATCAGGCTCAGCTCTATGTATATGTATGTATATCTTGAAGACAACTTTTTGCATAATCTAAATGTAACTTATACCACATTGCCCCACATGTTAAATAAGCGATAGGATACCCTGGGATTGTTTGTATCATATCGCTTATGGGTAATATAAAAATGGTGTACATGAGTGCAATTTGAATTAAGTTGGTTAGCCGTTTATGCGAAAATACTATTATGCATCAACTAAATTAACATACATGTATTAATACGACTATCTAAACAGTTTATTTCATTTATATTCGCAATGAAATCACGAATATGACTTGGAAGACATCTAGAAGAATAGTGACATGATATATGTGTATCTATATTGTATTATTTCATCTCTTCTTGTGCTATACAAAATTGAAATATTAAACATCTTCATCTCAAACCTCGGTAACTTATCTAACTGTGAACTTTTTGAAAATTACTAAATGTATATTTAAATGCGATTTTCTTTCAGTGTTATCTATTAATCTGAAAACATTCATACTCCGAAAATGACAACAACATATTACTTATCTGAGAATATAATTTATACCAGCCAAACAATTATGAATAAGAACCACGTGGTTTTCTTGTTGTTACGCCCGACAAACATTTTTTTCTCGGTTCGCTTACCGAAATTTAATATCATATTTACGCCGTATTTCTTTCCACACGACTGCATTACGAACAAAACGTAACTATCTTAGCAACTATGTTGCGTTTATATTATCATCAGTTCATAAATCTAGTTTTAAAACGATTCGCCTATGTTTTCTAAGCCAGTGATATCATTTCGGGAGGATTGTATTCGAACGTTTCATCGGTTTTGTATATAAACATGGCGCGCTTTAAAATGATCTCAAACTTGATGGCGAGACGAAAATTTGTCGCTAAACGGTTTGTTTCAGCAGCATTTTTCTTGTCTGCTGTCGCAATGTCTTTCAAAGTTTTAGGAATAATTGGACCGTCATGGGTGTACGTTGAAGAAAACGTGGACAAGAACTCCAATGGACAACCACAGTGGTCCTTGCAGGAAGGAATCTGGCTGGCACACTACTGTGATCAATATGGACGGAACTGTCACTTATCGTATCGAGACAAAATTATGGAAGATCTACCGAAATCTGTTTTAGCTAAAGGTTAGACTTCATGCCTGTATTTATAGCTTAAATAAAACTTATTACTAACGCACTTTAAAGTGCTTTAATGCAACTATGAATTTATATTGATAATAAAGGTAAAGTCACGAAATTACTGCCTGTCTGTCAGCTATAAGTTGTCACTTGTTATTTGTATGTAGTACTGACATGGTGGGTGGATGGACCTCCGTGGTCGAGTGGTTAATGTCTTTGAACAATAATCACTGGTCCCTTACTGCTGTGTATTTCACAATTATTATGAAATGATCTGGGGAAATCGCCAAACGACCCTGGCTAGTAGTACGACGTTAGCCCCAGCGAAATAAAATATATGTCAAAGCCTGGCATATGTTTATATTTCAATCAATTGTATCGTTTCAACATAATACATAGTTGATGATATTTTTTCTATTTATGTTTTGCTTTGTGTATATCGTGCAACTTAATTCTTTTTAAGCAGTTCCCTTTAGGAGGTAAATAGTTTGTCGTAGTTGAGAGTTTTTTGCTCTAGGGATGTTATATATATAATTTAATAGTTAAATTGTGCAGTGGGAAAAGTATGCTGCTGATGCTGGAAGGATATTGCTCAAGAGAGGGCCGCTCTGGAGAGGTTGGTACTGTGTCTGGTAATCTAGTGCTAGCTATGTGTTGTGCCGTACACAGCACGTTATTTGCGTTGCATGCGATAAGTAGTACTTGTTGTGCGGTATACAGCAACTGTTACAGTTTATTTTCTTTACTTGATTGCTTGGCTGCATGTGTGATAGTCTACTTGGTAATCAGATACTATCTCTTACAAGAAATGTGCTACCAGCCATATGTGTATGGCTTACTCTTAAATCATATGTTATTTTATTTTAGCAAGTTTGGGTTCTCACTGGTTGGAGTTCCAGATAATGTCTGTTGTTTCACTTCTCTGCAATATGATTATTGTGATATCTCTGCACATTATACAGCGTAGAAAGGACCTAAAGTACGACACCTTGGTGTTGTGTGCCTGCACGTTATGTTCAATATTGTCATGTAAGTAGCTTGTGTTATTAGAAACTATATCGTCGGTTTATTTCTATAACCATGTTACTCCACTTTTGGCGGTATTGTGATTTCGTATCACCTTTTTCGTCTTTACAATGAACATATTTACCTGCTGCTAGATCTCCCCTGAAAACGGTTAATCCAAACTCCACAAACTCATAACTCGCTTATTTATGCCAAACTTCAAACACGATTTTTTTCAAAATGCGAAAAAAGGCTTACACATATGTAGAAATAAGCCGACGATATATGTATAGTAACATACACCATACAGCTCATACATTGATATGATATATCATAGTTTACAAAAGAACTCTGGGATTACAGTCTGTTTAATACACTAAACATCGAAACTCCTTGAAGATAATAAAACTAATGACATTTGCAATATTAGCCGCTTTCCAGACCTTTAACTGCTTTGGACTCCTACAAAGTTACTATTTAATTATTAAATATTGGGTAAACTAAGAACAATTCGATACATTGGAAAACAAGTCCAAGAAACATTTCATGATTCCATACAAGCGTATTACCAACCAAAATCACCTATGGCATGGAATACAATCAATGACTAAGCCCTGTACTTCCACATGGTAATATTATTAAATATACAAAACATACGCTCTAATAAGATATCTTTCATTAAAGGTATAACCTTATTGATACCGGTTATCAGGACGTGGTATGTAGATGGATCTAGCGTAGTTACATCGTGGGCCAGATCTTCAGCTGCAGTTGGAACTATTGTTGAATTTGTTATTGTGCTTGTTCTTGTATATGCCGTCTACCAAGCTCGTCTCATGAAGCTAGAGAGAGACCGAAGACATGAACGGAGACGGCGTGAAATGACAAAGCGAGTTATCGTACTTCAAGGAAATGAAAACCCCAGGATAACAGAAGCAGGATGGCAAAATGAGGCCGAAGACAACAGTGATGCACACGTTGTCCCCATGGCAGCAATGTCAGACACACAAAATGTTGAAACAACGACTTCGCCTAGTAAACAAAGTAACCGTACTTCAACTATTAATGAACATGAAAACGATGCTGAACGCACCGAAACTGAACGTCATGCTAAACTTAAGGACAACACTACTGACAACACAAGAAGTGAAGATAAACAACTTTGGGATCAGAGTTTTCTCGAGGATAACATTGAAGAAAGAAACATTGCAATAGTTACAAATCTAAATGTGGAGGATCATTCAGAAGACAATATGAAAGATGATACCACTGATGGTGGAAATAAGTTTCTGAATGAGTCTAGAATTTGAAAAGGATTCTTAATGGGTGTTTTTGAAATATAACTTCCAAATGTGATTTTCTTTCTCTGTCTTTTGCATCAAGATATTTATACAAAGCCATAGATTTCTACAAAATACAAGTACCATGTGCTTATAACCAGGGTTTGATAAGTTACGCTCGAGAAAATGAGAAAAGGAGAATGTTCTAGAAATCATTGCGAATGGTCTGTTTGTCTAAATTATTGTCTTTGATAGAATTGAGACTACTTGAACACAGTTCTTGACAGTATTTTCCTCGTGTCAAACTTGTTTACTGAAATTTACAAATTAAGACAGCGCACAAATATCTTTGTATTGAAATATTACCATTATTATTATAAATTAAAATAGCAAACATAACTCAAAACACATTAGGTTAGAATTTATGAGAAATTATTTGTGTATGACATTCACATGGTATCAATGCATTCCACAGTTTTCATTTTGTTTGTGTTTGCAAGGCATTGATCTGCCACTGAACCACTATACATTATGGCAGGCGTGAACATTTTCGTTCAAAACAACTTTGAGGTTGCCATCAATAGCGAACAATTTAAGTTAAAAATGTAATTGAAATGTGTGAAATTGAGCAAGTTCTTTCAATGGATAAATCAGGCGATTTAGAAGCTGAACAAATTTCCACGTTAACAATGGTCTCGTGATTCAAGGCCGTGATGGCATGATCTAATATCACACTCAACGTTTCTAGATTTGAACAATTTGATGTAATCGAATTTCATTCAGACGATGGTGTTTTCAATTTTTCTAATTTCATTTTAGCTACAGCGTCTGCAGCGGAAGCATCTCTGTATTCATGGACGTTTAAATAACGTAACGGTTATTCTTAAATATATTTAACGCTTTTAATGTATCCTTTGCAGGCGTCGCACGTATTTATCCTTGGAGTAAATAAAATTTTCGCAATGTTGCAATTTTTAATCGCCAATCCCACTGATTAACGAACCAGACATCCATTATACAAAATGTGCGAAATCACAGGATTGCGTACTATTTGGATATCTGTCAATCAATTCACTTCAAACTTAAGTTTTAGATTCTGAAATACATTTGTATGAAATCAGAGAAAACGGAAATGAGATTGTCTATTTAAGCTGAAAAGAAGTAACTTTTTCAATGCTTTATTCATTGCAATAAGGGAACATGCTAAGTTTTTGAATGATAGCACTCCTATGATGAAATATATTATTACCATAACAACATTCTTGTCTATCCAACACTTTAATCAGAAATTGAAATTACAGCACTCCGAGTGTCGCTTTCGTGCAGATAAGGCAAAGGAGAAAGACAAAAATAAAATAGAATTGTGAAAAAATACGATTTTGTTTATTGTATTTGATTATGATAGTGATAAAATTATTGTATTGGATTTATGTTTGGGGGGTTTTCAAAACAACATTTGACAAACAATAATCATCATTGAATGACTGCGTAGACTAAAGCATCGTCTGAATATTGTTACGTATAACAATAATCATTAACACTGGCAGAAATTACTTTACTGTTTATTTATTAAGCTGGTTTTTTTAGCAAATACAAAATGGAAATAATTAAATTACACACAAAATGAGATTTCATGGGAGGAATGTTTGGCAAACAAAGTAAAATGTATTCATGTCAATGATTAGTCAACTGTGTCAAGTATGTTAGATTTCACACAACCATTGACTCAATGGCAATATCAAGAATGTTTCAAACCATTACAAACCAGTACAACAGATGACATTAAGAGTGATATCTACAGGATGGGTCTGTTTTTGGTTGTTTTTTCTCCCGTTACTGTCGCCTTTTCAGGTGAATAACTGCATAAAAAATTAAATGTTGGTAGTTAAGCTTGTATGAACATGTAAATGTACATATTAAAGGACTTTGACTAAGCACACAAGCAAGTATATGTCATATCCTTTAGCCTCAACCATGAAGCAAATTTAACTGTTATGTATTACTTGCTGGTGTGGAATTTATTTAAGACACAATGAAAAATGCCCAGAACCAATTTGCTTCATTCCTGATTGAGCATGATCACTTTCAAAAGCAGATTACAATTCCGCAGATCGTTCGTCGGCTTTCAAAAAAGGAATAATGCGTACCAATATCATGATCAATTCATTATTCGAATGGCCTTCATATAGTAACTGCTTTGTACATTTTAATTCAAATGTACAGCTTTCCAAAATTACGTCTGATATTTGAACACTCAAGGGTGCAAAACAAATATAGGGCGTTCATTAAGGCACTTCAAATGATTCCTATATGTTACAAAACAGATGTTTTTATGTAAGATATATATAAATCTGTGTTTTAAATAACGACGGTATCAGCATCTCGTCTTTATGCCCCCGCCATTTGAAATGTTAAGTACATGTCAAGTTGGATATTTCTGTTACAATCCAAACATTTTCGCAGGAGTTATGGCCGCCTATTTTATTAAACGCTCAGCGTGGGCATTTGTGTCTTCTGGGTGCATTCTAACGTGTTTTGAATTAGTACCGAGCCATTACGGCCTAAATATGATAGAATGGCTTTATTTAACAATTGAACAAGAACAATGTTCATGTATCAGTTTTCCTCAGGACTATTTTGTCCGCGTGATTGTTTAACTAAACATAACTCAGCACTAATTTTACATGCGCAAAATTCAATTCATGAATAAAAATGGTACACATGTATATTCAATAAATATAATGACGTTTGTAAAATGTTAAATTGTAGTTTGAAGTAAAACATTAATTGGAGTTGCCCACGACCCGGTACTGGAATTAGGGAATAGAAATCCCTATCATGGTACATATGCCGCAATCAAGAGAATCTAACCTTACGTACACTGCCCAAAGTCCCGGACACGCACCAAATACAAGACACAATGAACAACAAGAGATAACTATGACCCAGTACTGGTACTAGGAAGTAGAGACATCTGTCATGGTACATATGCCGCAATCGAGATGCTCTAGCCAATATTCACGCTGACCAAAGTCCCAGGTCTGCACTCGTACAAAGATTAATAATACCGTATAACTATAATAGGACGAAGAAACCTCGTTCATGGTACGTGTGCCGCAAACCAGAGGCTCTAGTCCTTAATCTCTAAGACTAAATTCAGCAATTGTGAGAAAAACCTTTATCATGGTCCAAACGCCGCAATCAAGAGTATTAAACTCCACAAATTACTGACCAGTCCCAGAAATTAATATACCATACTACCACTCCAGATGTTTACCAGCAGACTGACTAATGTTCCAAGAGTGCACACTTTCATAACCAGCCAGCTATTGAGATTGGATCTGATTGGCTAATTAAAAGGCTGGTATAAAAACATACGAATAATTGAAAATAAGATGATATAATACAACGAACACAAACTATAGCATTATTTTATACGACTATGTATTTCTTTACGAAGGCTGCTTTCTTTACAACATATTTAGTCTTATATACATTCTACTGTTTCAAACATGTTTGAGAATGGTTAAACTATTTAACAGTTTTAAATAGCTCAGATAACTTGGAATTGTCAACAACTAACGATAGACTATTTAAAGTGAATGTTATGTTTTTTTCTAAAACGACGATGAAATGCGTGTTTTAAGGCATTTGTAGAAGATTGAAATAAAGGAGACTCTTTTAGCAAACTCATCAGCGGATGATAATTTTGAAATGGGTGGAGAAATTGGAGACTGACTATTTATAGGGATTAGTTGTTCTTGCTTTTTGCAACTCAGGTCTTGCAATTTCGTAGAAAATCAGATCCGGAGCTTTCGTTAAGACAGTAAATGGATAGAAGGCGACCTTCGTGGGTAATGGGTAATAATTATCTCTTGGAATCGTAATGTTTATTCATAGAATGACAATCACAAAACTTAGAAAAAGATGGATGTAATATGATTCCTTTGTTACTCAGAGGATATAAAATTTAAGAATTTTTCAAGTTTCAACAATCCAAAACCATCTGACGTCAAAAAAATCACCGAATGTGCAGAATCAGTGGTTATGTTAATTCCTTGTTTTGTGAGGCGTCAATGACGCTTCAAAAACATTATCAGTGATTCAGTATTCGTGTATTTATATGTGTATGCTTTTACTCAAAATGTCTGAAAACTATCATTATTAATACATGGCAGTTCGATTGAATAATTATGTGACAGCTAAGATAATGTATCATCATATACAGTCTACTGATTGTACATATTAACAATCCTTGGTAACGTGTGATTAATAATGTAACTGCAGTTTAATAAATGCATTTTATAGAAAAAAATCCCTGAATAGCTATGTGGTCATTAACAAGAAATTCTGCACGCTTTCTCAATTCAGGTTTGATTAAAGCCTATCAAAGAAATTAATTCAGAGAAGCAACAAGTCATCACAATGAATCAGAAGTTCTTGGCAAAAACAATAAAGATTACATTCAGCTTCCTGGGGAATAAGCACACACACCAAACCTCCTAAAATATTCAAGTTCTGAATGGAGAAACATTTGACAGACAACCTGCCTGGTATCTGATAGTTCTAAATCAATTGTTTTTCTCCAGAATGAAATATCAGCCAGTTTAACGACCAAAAGACACAAACATAGGGGATTAAAATTATTTCAAGTAAACATTCCCGTGAAACTCTGTAACTGTATTTAATTTAATTACAATGTTACTAGTTAAGTACGCATGTTCTTGGATGACTATGCATGTGCTTTGCTTCCCGAAGCACAATGCCAACTTTCTATGAAGATTGTATCGTTAATTGGCTTATTTTGAATTCTGGTTGTGACGCAGTGTTTCAGATTTTTTTAATGTTCTGCAGCAAGAGTACAATGCCCGCAGCATGGTAATAATAGAAACTGGGAAGTTGTCTGCGATCCATGGTGTTTGTTGGGTTTTATGTCCCCTTGATATTGTTTTTACTTTCAATAAAATTGAAATTATGTGGCCCCTGTATCAGTTGTTTGTTTTTTGGTGTCTATATGATTTTCCTTTGTGCTTTTAAGATTAAGGGGTCTGAAAGACCAAAATATTGCAACTTCCCATGTCAGTATCTTTCTTTATTCATGTCGGAAAGACTACATAACATTATTGCAGGGCACGAAATATCAAAGATCAAAATAATTCTCCTCAAAGTTGTTTCTCATTAGTTAATACGAATCACGAAATAAACAAGAATGCCAAAATGTCATTAAATACGCCCGACAAATGGTTTGGGATACTTTGAGTAGCAAATTATGTATTATTTTAAAAATAAACAGCATTTGTCAGAAATGCCGATTGTCAACGAACATAGTCACCAAGTTTGCAGGTCGGTTGATAATTTGTCGATTTAGAGGGTGGACATTCTATTTTTAGCAATCGTGCATCAAGGGGCATAACTCAGAAGTGCTTATGACGATTTGGCTGGTTATCGGACTTGGCCGAGCTCTTATGCCCATAAACATTTCCAAGTTTAGTGAAGATCCGATTAAAACTATTCGAATTAGAGAACGGATACTGTTGTGGACGAAGCCTGCACGCCCGACCGCCATGGGTGTTCCCATAAAACGTCCCGCTTTTCAAACTGGCGTATAAAAATGATATACTGCATCAAAGTGATTGAAAACATAGGATTCTTTGAGAATGTTCAAAATGACCATATCACGAATTGTTTGAGTTGTTTGTGAAAAAAAGATTGTTATAATAAACACAAAGAATGTATCATAATTATGTATTTTTCGTTTCAAAAAAACATGTGACTCAATAAAAACATAATATAAATCTATGTAATAAGTATTGGCATTCGTTCATACTTTAAATTTCATGCAATTACAGTTTGTCCTAATTTGTCCTAAACAATAAGTGACTTATTTTCTCCATATCGGTTCTCGGCACATTTTATGCGATATATTTTCCAATTTTCAAATGAAATGCGGACATTCATTGGACAAGAAATTAGGATAAACTATAACTTTAATTACAAATATACATGCTAATGTTCAATAATTATAATACATTCGTACAATTTCTTGTTATTCTGTTATATTGATGTATTCCGTATTGTTATTACATCTTTCGGAAACAGTCAGGCTGAATAAAACAGACGATATTCTATTAATATCTTAACTTGGAATCCTGGTGAATCATGAGGTCAGTTACAACTTGTATGAATCAGTTTTTACAAATCAGCATCAAAGGTATGAGTACATGTATTAACAGTGGTTCAGTTAATTCCATAAGTTGTTCCACCTGTCTGATAAACCGCTGACACTTCCAATCAGTGATCCAACCATATCATTGAACCCTCCAGCAAGACTGCCTAATCTGTTCTGAAGTAATTCCCCACCGCACTGGGCACCATTTACAATCATCTGTGTTATGATGCTGAAATAAGCAATGTAACTTAGCAATTACAATAAATACCACGTAACCACAATTTTTTATGCCCCCGCCATTCGAAATTGCGAGACAGCATAAAGTGTTACCTCCGTCCGCCATACCATCCATCCGTTCAAATGTTGGTTTCCGTGCGATAACTCAAGAAATAGTTCTTAAATTGGTTTCTTATTTTATATGAAGTTGTATGATAATAAAGTACAGGCACAAATAGCTAGCTAGGCTATCGACTTGCTGGTTTTTGGGAACCAACACGCTAGATTTTCGATTCAAACATTGCATCGCCTAGTTACCATATTTATACACCAGCGCCTAATAATCGGATAAGAACAGTGGTAAAATCATGCGGATGTACGTGAACTGACGAGGCACTTATTTCAGTAAAAACATAATTTTATTAGGATCTTTTAAATGACTACATCCATATTAAACTGTCTTTGGTGGGGTTCAATCTTAAGTAGCTCTAGTATGATAATCTTATCAATATCTGGGGCTAAAAAACGATAATAAAAGACTGAAACACTAACGGCTAACAACATAAAAGTGAACACAATCGACTAAAACAAAGCAACAACAAAGTTACAAATGTACGAAACCTCTGTGGGATTCAGATACCATATAAACTACTTACGCGGGTTTCCTTAGACTGACTAATCTTGCCACATCATCTAGTGAGGTCATTTCAGCATATTGAGCAGCATTATCGCGAACAAATGAACAGAAATCTACACCGGCTTCGTTGACGTGGTCAATACAATCCAACATGGCTGATGCCCCGGCGTCACGTATGTCCGAACATCTCATTGCATGTACGTCGTAATATGGTATCAAAGCTTGTCTGATACATTGATTTGTTTCGTTTAACCATACACGTCCCTATATATGATAGAAATGATAGACCATTTAAACGTTTATTAAGTAAACTCAATTCATGTTATTTACATGACAATATAAGTGATATTGTATAATAGATATCCCTGAAAACCGGACTCATTGAAAATTTCCTGAAAATTGGATATTTTTTTCTTTTTTTTCAGAATTTATCTAAAGTTCCATGAAAACCGGAATTCTCAGAAAACCGGATGTTTTGCCCAGTCCAGTGTCAGATTTTCAAGGGTCTTACAGTATAATAAAACATTATAATATTAACTGAATAAAACGAGGTAAAATATACCATATTATTAGTTTACTTCATGTTTTAAATATTAGAATAATATATAGTGTAGTTGTGGATGCTATCATCAAAGAAAATTTATCACGAATTATAAGAAAAACGTGGGGAAATATTACTTTGGACACATGATATCATGTCTAAAATGTTGCGGAAGAAGTATCAGAATAAAAATAATGTTTTTCATGATTTTCGAGAGAGATGCGACCGTTACACGATCACGTAATTTTAAGTTCGATCTGTTTCTAACATTTTCAAGAATCAGTACCAATGTATTTGATTCATTCCACTTTGATACACTTATATCGAACAAATACGTTGTACATTTGTATATATCCAGGAAGGCAGTGCATACGAAAATTGACAGAGAAAATCCACACTCTGTGTAAACTTTCTTACCTCAGATGTAAAGTGTTGCATATGCTCACTCTTCTTTCTGCAGAAATGAAGTCCTACTTTAAGCGTGAACTGATCATGGCCGCAAGGGAATCTTCTTTCAAGACATTCATAAAATTTACAAGGATCACTCGCTGGTGGGTTCATACACTCCTCGCTGACTTCTGTGTGAAGAAATATCAGTAATTCTGTACTTAATGAGGAGTATCAGAGAACGTTACAGCTCACATATATAATTTCTTTATAAATCCGGCAAGGACGTGTGTTATATCATTATGATTTAGGTTCGGACATGGGTTACGTCACTACGAATCAGGTTAGGACATGTATTATGTCACTATGGATTAGGTTAGGACGTGTGTTATGTCACTATGAATTAGGTTTAGACGTGGTTTATGTCTTTATGAATTAGGGTTGGACGTGGGCTATGTCACTATGGATTAGGTTAGGACATGTATTATGTCAATAGAACCAGGATATGATATGTGTTATGTCACTATGAATAAGGTTTTGACGTGTGTTATGTCACTACGAATCAGGATAGGACATATGTTATGTCACTAGAATCAGGTTAGGACATGTGTTATTACACTAGAATCAGTTTAGGACATATGTTATGTCACTAGAATCAGGTTAGGACATGTGTTATGACACTAGAATCAGGTTAGGACATGTGTTATGTCACTAGAATCAGGTTAGGACATGTGTTATGACACTAGAATCAGGTTAGGACATGTGTTATGTCACTAGAATCAGGTTAGGACATGTGTTATGTCACTAGAATCAGGTTAGGACATGTGTTATGACACTAGAATCAGGTTAGGACATGTGTTATGTCACTACGAATCAGGATAGGACATATGTTATTTCAGTATGAATCAGGTTCGGACATGTGATATGTCACTAGAATCAGGTAAGGACATGTGTTCTTTACTATGAATCAGGTTAGGACATGTGTTATGTCACTAGAATCAGATTAGGACATGTGTTATGTCACTAGAATCAGGTAAGAACATGTATTATGTCACTATTAATCCGGTTAGAACATGCGTTATGTCACTATGAAATAGGTTAGGACGTGTGTTATGTCACTATGAATTAGGTAAAGACATTGTTACGCCTACACTGCAACAAAGAACGGGAACCCATTTGAACAACTTGTATGTCGGGCTTAGATAAACATAGTTCTTTGGGCCGCATCAAAATCCATGCGCCATGTTTTAAAAAAAAACACAAAAAACAGAGGAATCAAAAATCGCGTGAAACAAAATGTAGCGCAAATGAAACTGGATTCTCTATGACGTTTTGATACAAACAACATTGCAATAACGTGGCATATGGTGCGTGCTATTATATATCTTCTGATTTTCTCAGATATTTCATTCACGACTTAAAATCTTTAATTTCAAACCTCATATTATTGTGCCATTAAGTTCTCGTATTTATTACACTGATTCTTGGAACATTTCTACAAACATACTCGTAATTTTGAAATAAACAACATACTTGAAACATCTTCATGTTTCGCGGATTCGGAATCGTGACTATGTGACCCGCTTATTGTTGTTTAAATGAATATTGGAACAAATAGAAACAAATTACAATCATTTGGTAGTAAATGTTTTGAATAGTTGACTCGCATTCAGCAACACTTTGACGATAATGTTCTTGTAATAGGTTAAAAACAAGAAACCGTAACAAGCGACACAAACAGTAAAAACAGGTTGCAGGGACTTTCAGAAAGGGAAATTGAACTTGATATACAATCTACAGAGAAAGAAGAAATTGTTAGGGAAGAGAAACGGGCCATGGTAATAACAATATATGGCAATAGCAAGATTTACCGTGAAAAGAATCCGTAAAGTGACCGCTGGAATAAGGCAGCCGAAATAGAGACATTTGATTGGTAAAAACAGGTCATTACTATTTTGGGGATAAACATTAAAGGTTTAGAATAAAATAATGGATACAGGATTATCATAATATTATACCTTCATGTGGCAATATCGCCGGTTCACTAAACCACCAGGCTGCTGTCGTTGACAACTGTAAGGTTATCAAAAATATCACAATCCTCATTGTCGTAAAGTTCTCAATGCTTGTCCTTTACAAATATCTAAAATATGAATATAGAATGAATTCTTATATATGTAGGTGACCAACTTTATTGCATCCAAATTTGAAATATGGCTTGTAAGTGTTAACTAAGGTATCATACAAAAATTTCATCTTATCAGAGTTTATCAGAGTTAGTAGATAAACGGTATCAAAGGTTATTTTAAAGCTTTGTTCAACATGTTTATAAGATATCAATTTATCGCACCTATATGTATACACTTATGGACAAAAGTATTGTCCGATCTACAAAAAAAATATCCTTTTGTTTATAACCGTATGGTACCTTTTGAAAGAAGACACTTCTTTGGTACAACTTGCTAAATCGGTTTCAATAACGATATGAAAAAAGCTGAATTACAGAGACATAGCTTTAAAGGTTTTTAAAATGTCACGGGAACCCAAACCGGACAAAACTTTTGTCATTAAGTATATATATGGTGTCAAATAACGTGAATTACCTGAAGGACTGATTAAGTTAGGTTTAAAGATTGGGATGAATTTGGGATAGTGGATGAGTTGACTCTTAGGTGTTTCATGGGTCAGTGCCGTTGTTTTCTTCAAATCTATTGAATCATGGGTACTGAAATCTCATTGAAGCACTGTGTGTAGACAAGCACAATGGTGGGGCGTAGAAAATGTTTGTTTCTAGTTCTACGCCCTTTAAAAATGTGGTTAGTGGGTAGAGAAATATATTCGAATCATTTTTTGTCATTCTAGAAAGAGAAGTGTGGCAGTAGATGTACTATTCGAAAATAGAAAGTATGTGGTGGTAGGGAGAACATAGGTCAGGGCGAGGAACTAGAAACAAATTTACTTAATCTTAGTTCTATTTTAATTTTAATTCGGAATGCAGCTATTAATAGACATACCTGTCATACATGTAAGCAAAAAATACCACCATTGGGAAAATCCTAATGTTACCTTTATAGACAGGTTGCATTTATTCAGATATCATTTTGTTCTACATAATCAATAACCTCTATAGAATGGCAGTATTGCGTAGCAAGATACATCGTGTTTTGTTATGACAGTGTAACTCTGAAAAGGCCAAATTGGGTTATGAGACACCTTACTTCTTTTCGCCCAGCACCTTATCAAATCCCTTCTCTTTTTGCAGTTTGCCTAGCTGAGATCATTATTTAAATAGCTGACCCTTCATCAACCATCGACCTCCCGCTCAGAAGACGGATACCTTAACTAGTTGCGATTATATGAATTCTGAAGGAAAAATCATACTATATTGACATTTCTAAATTTTGATCACAATGTGCTTACGAATGCGTGTTTTAGGGGTGATCCGGAAATGACCTGACATATCCTAATAATAGTGATTAATATTACTTATTTCTGACGTTCTACTTTTTAATAAACTGTATTCAGTGTCAAAACTGGATAACAATGACATATTAATTGTTTAATGATATGACGTCAGTTATCAGGTGATAACACGTGTTGTTATCAGCAGGATGAGCGATTGCTGACCTTGCGATTAATGAATCAATTTGTAAACTAATGCTTTGATTGTATAATCAACGGTCAATTATGATCATGTCATTACATAAGGAGGCTAAACTGCGACCACTAGTTTCTAAAAGCAATATTTGATTAAACTGTAGCATTTTAGAATGCCGGTTAAATCTTTTGGCCGTTTTAAGAATATTTAAAATGTCTCTGATCGATTTCAAGAAAGTTGTGCAATATCATATTAATAGTTTTATCCCCATTTACCTGAATATCAGTATGTACAAGTTCTATGAAATAGAATCATTTTAGAACATCCTATGTTTTAGCATGGTATCCTAGAACGTTATAAATATTTATTCATAAATTGAATTATTGTTTTAAAAGCAAGATTAGATATGTTGCCATTTGCTTAATGCGTTTATTGGTCCCAGTTGAAATATAAATAAAAGGAGAACTGTTGTAATATCGATCCCTCCATAGCAATAAAATAAGTTATAAGAAAACATTTATCGACATTTTAACTATAATTAATTGCATGTAGTGACTTCAGATAAACGCAAGATTAATGTTTTCTTGATATCGAAGTGATCATACAGAGTTACGAAGAAAATGTTAAAACAAGACCGGATTTAAGTTGTCATCATAATAGACGAGTCTTCAGACTGAAGTAAACGGTCAGTGATGGTTTACTGCCATTGCTCGAAAATTTGTCGAACTATTTACTTAGGAAATGATGATATTAATACGGCGGCATAAAGGCGACATAGGAAAAAATTATTTACTGCGTACGCTCGCGATAGCTATTAATAGCCCATGCAATAATTGACCAATGAAACTTGTCGTATTAGCTATTGCGTGCGCACGTAGTAATTAAAATATTTCCTATGAACCTTTTATGCCTCCGTACATTACCCATCAACAAGGGAGATAACAACATCTGGTTAATCATCATTATAAATACACAAAAAGAACGGTTTCCCAAGTAAGGTCATTCACTAACACATCCAGTGCAACATAATCATATACATGTAGATATTTCGACACGACAAAGAATCTCGTTAAGATCATATGTTTTCGAGGCTCACATTGACCGTTTTCTGGTACAATTTACAAACAATAAATAGCTCTTATATATTTACATGCATTGCACATGAACCAATCACAGTGCTGATAAATGTAATCAAATATATTCGTGTATGTCAAGTATATGATATAGTTTCACGTGGTGCTTTTTTGTCAAATTCAAAACCTGATACACCAACTGTCTAGACAATGAGCATGCTGGCCATGCATGACTAGACGACATTTCAGGCAGTTTTCGGATGGCCCACCAAATGTGATACGATTATAACATATAATCCTTGTCGTTGTTTTTGTTGTTGTTGTCGTCGTTGTTGTTGTTGTTTCATTCTGATGGTTCCATAAGTTTAGACTTCTAAACATTACTTCTGGTCCCGAAGTTATAAAACTTGAGAACAGTCTCTGATCTCAAATCTCAATTCCATTCTCAAAGTGTTATAACTGAACCAATAGAGCTGACTCATGTTTAAATACTTGTTCAGAAAATCGGACTAATGAATCAAGAGTCGGATCATAATTTACTTAGGGACATTATTTAAAAGACAATATATGGAATTTGAGCTCACAGACTAGGTCTTAAGTTTTTAATCTCGGAGCCACTGGGTTAGCTACGTAGGAAATGTAGGAGGGCAAACAATTATAACGTTGAGTTGTTTAGTCGTGTCAATAATTAAAGCGTTCGTTTCAGGTTCGAGATCCGAAGCAGACCATAAACAATTAGTTCATACTTATGGCCTTAACTTGGTGAATCTTATCAATGATTACGCATGCGTACTTAACTTAAATAAATGAGATAAATTCATATTTTCCTGTCTTACTGTGTTCTGTTTAGTTTATAATTGAATTATTGAGCAACCATGAAGGTTTCAGTGGCTATACTGTTTTCAGTCTGTCTTTACCAAGTTTCTGCTTACAGAATTTGGAATTTGTTTTCTGATGACGAAGAGCCGCAAGTCGATGCCATGGCGGGTAGGAACTGTTATTTTTATATCAACATTCAAATCTTGCTTAACACGTTTAGTTGCTATTAAAGAGTTGACACTACGGTATTTGTTAGATTCCAATTATAATATTATTTTATATACATGTAATACGATATAATATGCTTATTACGACATGTACATGTAGGTCTCTTGATCAGAATTTGATATTTTGACTGAGCTATCATTTGACATAATTCAAATTTGTCTTACCAATGAGTTTACACCTGCAAAATGTAGTTTCTCCATCCATATTACTTTGTTCATTCGGAATATATCAATGGTACGGATGTTGCTTGCAAAACACATATAGGGACACCATGGTCTAATAGTGATGTTTCTGACTAGCTATAACTTAGCCCCTTACCGCTTCGAGTTTGAATCCCATATGTGGTCATGTTGGTAAGCTGTCCTGCTAACTAGCTCATGGAAGGTCAATGGTGCTATCCAAGTATGCACCTGGTATATCCTCCACCATTAAAGCTGGGAAAGTTGCCAACGGTTGGTGCAACGTGTGATGTATATATATATTTGGCAAGGCAGTCATTTAGAAATAGAGATTAAAACACGTCTGTATGGTGAGAGTAATTTATAGCAAGTAATTGTATTTCGCAGTGTCTTCTTCGCACTCATAACAAATATCCGACATAAGATTATGTGAATGTACGATATTTTATATGGTTTTCATTATTTAACAAGACTCATGTAATTGTATCTCCACCAAAGGTGACCATGTACTTCACGATACGTTTTATGTCCTTGAATTAGACTTTCAATCGAACATGCAAAATAGGCTGTCGTACCCTGTATTTGCGCTTGTCAAGCCTTTACGTTATAGCCAATGAAACAAATGTCTCGTACAATGAATTTAAAATTGTAGCAATGATATAAGCAAGGAGGTGGATAAAACTAAACAATGGATGTTCGAAGTCTGTGTTTTCAACATCGCTGAAATAACTTCGGAACAATTTCGAAAAGCCTAATTTTGTTCAAATTCAACCTATGTTAGTGTACATTAGATATGGCAAATCCCTTTATGATAAGAATATTACATATATTTCATATTTGCAACTTTTTGAAGTTTTTCGTCAGTGTAAGGACTTAAAGCTGTATCAGTTCTGCAGCTCATACGTATCAATGCTATGTACATAGTGAGTTGTTCATAGCCAATTGCTTATATAATGGGCTATGTCTAGTAATTACTAGCTCCTCTACGATGTGAGTTCCAATTCCCCCAGTAGGGGACAAACAAATTAGTAGGGTAACAGAAAATGTACAAACATTAAGTCCAAACTACATGTACATGTATTTATTATTTTCTGTACATATACACTTAGTGTAGTTCTTGATACTCATCACGTCGGCATTTTTTATGTATCTTATAAATATTAAATAGTTGTGTTATGTAACTACGGGCCAGCGCCAATTAAGAGCATGGTCCGCTTAATAGACATTCAAGGCCATACTCAGCATAATATGTAAACAAACATCATGTGATGTTCACGATTACCATATCAGATAACAACTATAAATACTTGTAGTCAAAACTTGCCATGACCAAACCTTATTAAGTAGAACGACCAGTGTAAAAAAAGAAGAAAAACTGAAAGAAAAAGTTAT
Organism: Lutraria lutraria; assembly: GCA_964023205.1. Classification (NCBI taxonomy): domain Eukaryota; kingdom Metazoa; phylum Mollusca; class Bivalvia; order Venerida; family Mactridae; genus Lutraria; species Lutraria lutraria. The sequence continues at coordinate 3,390,208 of OZ026833.1, forward strand.
TGGAAGGTCCAATCATTGGAAACTGCTGACCCTGACGTAATCAATGATCCAAAAACCTCGTTTATAGCATATCAAACTTCTTATTTTGTTGGGGCTTTGTTTGCCAAGGGTTTTGTCAGGTCTGTCTCACACCGCGGGATAGATAGGGAGAGGGGTCATCTTTGCTTCCTAACCCTCGTATATATATCTTTGAATGTTTATATCAATATCAAACGCATCTGATGTTACATATAAACAATAGAACAGGCAGTATAATCTTAACTCATACGTATTAACACTTGTTTCATCCGAACATAAAAGAATTACTTGCCAAATTATGTCGAAGAGGAATTTATTTTACGCTAAATAAGATACAAAATGTATAGTAATAATTAATGTTTGCTTTTCACTTGTGCATCAGTTGTGTATCTCTGACTTTTTGTTTCTATTAATATATTAGACAGCCCTGAACTATCACTGACTAAGTGATACGAATGAGACATTGTTAACTTTGAACTACTTAATAGACACAATGAATGATCGGGCGATTGTCAATAGTCCTATAAGCCTGTACGAGATGCATCATCGAGGATAAAGTAGGTCAGTACATGGATAAAGAGATATAACCTCAATTAAAGGTCACATCCGAACAACAGTCATCTCCAGGTTACAGTCAATATTCTAGCAACCCAGATTGACATTTGGTTGTGTTTTCACTCCTCTCTCAACAACAGTCACCGCCTTACAGTGGCCATGTTTTGTTCTTCCCATTGTTGGCTCTTGTATGAAGGTTTCACTGTAATTTATTAGATGTCTTTTACGTCGAACTGAAGATTTATTGTATTCTTGTGGTTTTGTTTCAAACATCACATGAAGAGCCTTCAGAAATCAGTGTCTTCCATGCCAAATCGTTTGGCATACAAAACGATGTTCCGTTTAGGGCGTACAAGTCTAAATTAAAATAGTGTAATTTAAAAATAAAATTATTCTATAAACATCTCTGACATGGATAAGAAAAAAAACACAGATAGCAAAACAAATGTTCACAAAAGAACGTATAGAGTAGACGGTCATCTGACGTTTATAAAAACGTAAGTAGAATTTCATCCGCTTCAATATCCCACTAGATGCCCGGTATAAAATAGAAACATGTTTCTTCTATTGCTGTTTTCGAGTACGTGTATATGGCATATGTTAGTTTTTATTTAATCATTCTCTAATGAAAATAAATGGCAGGATATAATTCACGGGAAATTCCTCTTTATACTCTGTTTGACCTTCACAAGTAGATGAAGAATATCGACTTATAGAGAGAAAAAAATCTGTTTTGAAAGCAATGGGAGATCATTTATAAATACACAAGGCATTCCCAGGATCGTAAATGATCAATAAAAAAGATTTCTTCAAATTCATTTCAACCGACTTAATATCAGTGATGGATTCATTTTCGGATTTTGTAAAATCCAATTAGAGCTAACAAAAAAAAATAGAATACAATTGGGCTGTTCACAAATCATAATGAATTAGTTTCTAATTCGAAGTTTTATAGATAACTTGGGGATTTTGTTTATCGATGTGAAAACTAGAAAAATCTTAAATCCACGGCTCAGGTCTGATATAAAGAGAATATTTCGTAAGAACGTTTTGAGTTAATGAATCAAAAACATACAAGACCTCGCTTATTGTTACATTTTTTATTTCAGTTTAAAGCAGATTGTTCAACAATTGTTTAGTTATATACGTCGGCCGATTCAATTAACCAGTTTTCATAGACTATTCTCTAACCAGTACTAAACTACGCTTCCATCCGGAACCGGCAACTTCCCTACGCGTGCAGGAAAATCAAAATTGTTGTCAGATTTCCATGGAAGGGTTTTTTTTATACAAAAAGTATATAGAAAATTGTAAAGCTATAATCAACAATAGTGCCTAGTATTTAAAACAAGACATTAACTTAGCAATGGACGTCGCTTGTGATCAATAAACAATTGACAATTGCGAATGCGCTCTTTCATATTGTGTTCTGTGAGTCTGAGGTGAATGTGGCGAATTGCGACGTTGTATGTCAGTGCTTGGGAAACTGGAATTAGTATAAATGAAATATTGGTGATTCAGGGACTTTGTTTTAAGATAAAGTCTTTATTGCTAGGTGTCTATATACTTTTATTATTGGTTGCAACTGTATATTGATAGATTGGATAACTGATAATATCCATACATGGTATTTTTGTTTAGATAACAGGATACGGAGATGTGCAAACCGGTATACATGAATTGCAAACAACCATCGTACGATATGTATACAATGACCTAAATCAAATTCGAAATTTTGTATTGTGACACAAGATTGAACGAGTCTACATAACTATGATATCAACCGTGTTGTGATATCAGATAATTAGTTACAACAGCGCAGACATGAAACACTGAATGAACGAAATTATTCATCTTGATTATGTAGCCTATTGACTTATCAACAATACTCGAGAGTTGTTCCCCTTAGTAGATACACGAGGAATTTACCTGATTCAGACGTATCTCAAACTTGCTCATACATCAGAACACACAAAACACTTTATGACAATGAACTGATCAAACGTTTGCCTATGGCCAAAACTATTGGTCGTTAAGTTATTTGAAACGTATCAGAACAATTATATTAACTTGGTTTAAAACTTCAAAACTCGTCCAGGCATTGTCGGCAATATTTCAGGGCGTACCAAAAGCATGACCACTAACATAATTATATAAGTGGCATATGGATTGACCTTATTAATGTGTATAGTTTAGTGAGATTCATTAAAGAAAAAGACAAAATTACACAACATTCTGCTTACATGTATTTACATTGTTTTACAAGTGGATAGTAGCATACTAAAACAAAAAACAAAGCATAACAATTAATGATGTTATAGGGGCGAGCATCATTGGACTTATTCATAACGTTAATTAGAATGTGAACACATATAGTAACAATATATGGTTATGTATTTTATCTTCAGCCAACACTGAGGAATGTACTCAGCTGGGAGGATGGGGTCAATGCGCTTTCTATGATTGTTTAGAAGATAGATTTCCTTGTGGTGAAGAAGGTTATACATTAAAGATCAGCAAACATTTCTGTAGCAAAATCGACCGAAGTTTCAACAACTTTGATATGTTTGTATGTTAACCCATATTTTGCTCTTTTTGGTTTTATTGATAACTTGTGTCTTCATTTAAACAAACGTATCACACTGCGTTAGCCCTTACTTTGTCATTGTCCACCAGTGTTGTGTCACGACATTTCATTATTTCCTCGCAGGATAATTTGGAAATTAGATACAAATTTTCATGACAGTTCAAATGTCCTTTTTTACTTAACTTTTGTACATCCTTTATGTTCTGACATATGACTTGCGGGTACTGTTGAAAAGTTTATTTCAGTCAAATTAGTATGATGTACCACTAACTGTTCATTTACAGAAATGTAACATGTAAAGCTTCAATGAATCTTCTTAAATTGTATTTTGTTTATTGCCGACACAATTCAATTATCTTTCTATGTTACGTTATTTTTATTTGTTTCGTCAGGTTGAGCCCTCAATTCTAGTTTAACTCCCTGAACATAGCTTTGTTGCGGACCGTTCCAAAACGGTACCATCTCGTGGACTGTGTTTTTCCTTCATTTTTGTATAGTCGTGTGTGTTAGGTGGGTTTGGGGTTTGGAATTCGGGGGAAAATACTATTTTATGGAAGGTGGAATATTTTGCAATTGCTTTTTATTTGCTACGGCATCCTTCCTTTTTTGTCTTTATTCATTATATTATCTTTTACAAGGGACAACGTTGGTTGAACCAGACCAGTATCTGTCTTCTTAGTCACATGTTACCCATCTACCAGCAAGAATCTACAACATGTCAAGCGATCAAAGACGCCGGTATACAGGCTATTCTTAGCTGTAATGAAGGTAAGAGCATTGGCCGACTATGTCTAACCTCGGGTGTACATGATAATCCAACTTTGGAACTGCTTAAATTCCCCGGATGTAAAACTGAAAGATATGGCAGCCTCCTTCAAATTAACGCATGTCAGACATTTTTACTTGTTTAACAAACTCAACTGTTGTGTGATGTGTACTAAGTTCTGTAGAAAGCAACATAGTTCACTGCTTGAAGGACGATTTCGTATGATAAATACAAGATAGTTTTTGACAGACGCCATTCAAGAACTAAGTTTTTTTAATATTTACAGTTCCTTAGCACTAAATCAGTAGCTGCGACACAAATGTAAGGCATATATATAACTACCATTGCGCGTATGTAACTACCAAGTACATCAAAGGCTTAATTGATGTACGGAATCGCACAAAGTGTTCCGAACGAGTGTAGTTTAGATAGTTACATTTGAACAAAATAGATAAATATGGGCGAACTCCGGAAAACTAAGACAGTAGTAGGCCTACACTCCGAGCAAAGACTTATTTCCCATAAATGAAAGTTCGAATCACTGCCACAACAAATGATTATCTAATTCGGAAATTGGCACTGGAAGTAACTTATTTACACAGTGAAATTGTCAACAAAAACACAAGACTCGTTACCAACAACTTATTGAATTTTCATGATCACATGCAACTTATAGAACCGCTACTTATTGTGCATATCCGTAATTGTTGAATGTTTTGTTGATTTTTAACGCTTGTCCATGATATGAATTTTTGTTTGCATTTTAAAAATAACTTAAGCAATATCTTAAATTTGAAAAGCCATTTTGAAAGCACAATGGTCTCATCATATCATCAATATCTATCAATTTGATAAAGTGATTATCAATTCGTCTATTATTTTGTGTTATACTCGGTAAACAAGCTTTTAGATTCATCTACAACATATATCGATATGTCAATTTTATCCTGACTTCTCATTCAAATCGTTGGTAACTTGATTTTCATGACTTTTTAGCGAGGGTTGATGGACGAACATTTTGTGATTTCTTGAATACAAATGGAAATAGTTACAGCAACTTGATGGGCCGTGAAGAGGTCATGTTAATGGCATCTCTTAGAAATCCAAGGTATATACTTGAACTTAGTTTTAAACAAAAGTTTTAAGGGTATACCGTAAATAAATAAAATTCCTTAAAACTTGATGTTTCTTTTGAAAATGGCCTACTCGTGTAATTTGTTTTCTTTGCACCGTTGTAGTCGCATTATGTCTAAATGTCAAATGTAGTCCAGTAAGTAGATTTAACTGAAAAGTTAAAACAAATTGTTTTAAATATTACATTGTTTTACAGAGTGTTCACAAGCATGGTATCGGATGCGGTACAATGTGGAGTCGGTAATCTGGCGGACACGTTAAGGGGCATGGGTCAAAGATTTATGGATCGCTTCTACAGCTGGTTTGATTAGGCCTTAAAAGCCTATAACATGGACATTTATAACTTTAATGTTATGAATTATAACAATACTGAACATTTACTTACCAAACCTGTTCAATGCTCTATGAAATTCTCTCTCATTAAAAATGTGAAAATATATGTTGGAAGTAACTAAATACTTGTACTTCTGTATACGTCCTTAGTTTGCTTGGGCTAACCCTTGGCGGTTTGTTTGTTTGTTTGTTCGTTCGTTCGTTCGTTTGTTTTTGAGAAAAGTTACATGTTGGCGGAGGCAAAAAAATGGCAATAATCCTAAAGACCGCCAAAATCAAACCATTCATTGTCCGTCACCCGCCAAGATTAAACTGATAGATTATTACAATTATTACTATGCTTTTATGATTTTGCTTTGCAAAGATTCTTATCAGGGACATTGTGACAACATTGGAGTGTTTTGATACAGAAGATACAAATATAGTACATTGTGTAAGGATATTATTTATACAGTACTTACTTATCTACCATCACACTATCCACTCTCTCCAACGTGTTGTGTTGTATTGTGTTTATTTAAATGTAAAATAAAAAGTGGATGTTTCACTGTATATCACTGAACTAAAAAATACGCGATGGCGTAGGCATTATATCAAACAGTATGTATAATATTTTTCGAGAGAAATGCACAAATGGCCAACATTCTACATACAATATGCAAACAGTGTTTTATAAATTTCAAAATAGTATACACTTAATAAAATGGCTCTTGGTTGTTCTGAAGTGACACAATTATGTTGGGTAAAATTGGTATCTTATATGTTTGTTCATGGAGTTTTGTGTGTGCAATAATTGCTGGGGAAGTATGTCGAGTGCTTGGGTGGTAAGTGCAGTGCGTGCTATATTGGTGGGTATGTGGATATCCTGTTTTGTGTATGATGTTGTGTGTGTATGATTAGGCTGGTTAAATTGGTCAAACGGAAGAGCTGCCGGAAGAGGTAGAGCTTCCGTACTGTTCGAGTAGTCGTCTTCTAATTTTAGAAGCTCTTCTATCTATTCCGCCAGATAGTTAGAAGAGGATGAACAGATATTAGTCACGTGACCAAACAGCATGACCGTGCTTACAATACCGTTTGAAAACTATTGTTATGACTCACAACAACAAAAAAGATATGTTTTACGAATGAATTGTTTACAATGTCAGAGTGCGCATTAATTTATCCCCACGAAACTAATATTTCGGCTGCGATTGCGGTCGATTAGGTTTCTCTTCAAAGCTCTTCTAGCCGGCGTATTCTTTTCTTGCGAGAGTTCAATCGAATCGGTCTATTGTAAGCGGTGATGATTGGTATATGACTATGGCTGTTGTATAATATATTGGTTTGGGAAATTATTGCCTGTGTTATGATGGTTGTGATTGTTTGATGTGTAATATAGTGTTTGAGAGTGTCAGTCTAAAACATTAATCATATAAAAGTGTAACAACACACAACATGCAAATGCCTTGATTACCATACTGAATAAATTGTGTGTGTGTGTTTCTTTTTTATCTCAGCAATATCCTATAATGATACATTCAATAGTCTCGTTACCGGAATCTCATGTGCTTCCGTTGCCTACAATACCCCAGTAACATGATAAGTGAACATCATAGTATCCGGGACGCTTGTACTTAAAAAGTGCCTCAAATTTCTTTAGAAAGAAATATCAAATCAGATTAGGTCGAAAGAATAATCAGGGGGTATACGATAATAATTATTAATATGTAAGTATTCAATGACTGTTTGATTGCAATGAAAGTCAACATAACCACGTGGAATGTTTTTCTATGTTTGTAGCATAGTCTAATAAAATGTATTTAAACAGTAAAAGCCATTACCCTTTGAATAGTCGGACCGAACCATCCTTTCGGACTCATACATTTTCTTGTTACATAAAGTAAAATATCCTATCACTTAAAACAATAAAGTACTGCAATTTTACAACAACTCGAAATGTCCTGCACAATAATGCTTCCGACCATTAAATACTCGTTGGAAGTTACTGCAAACATACAAGTTTCGTATTGTTTTCGCGAGGGTCCCTTTACTGTCCAGCACTTAGAAACAAAAGATTTACATATATCCATTAGGAGCAAAGATAATTAGCATTCGAAAGGTCAAAGTACAGAAAGTACTCATGGAAACTGAACTTACATATGCTTGCACTACAGCATGGAACGGGAACTAATTCAACAATTGCATGGCGGATGTAGAAAATGTAGTTCTTTGATCCACATCAATATTCACGCGCACCAAGCGAGTGACAACCATTGAAAACTATCGCTCATTTTCCAAAATTGTTTATAACCGTGAAAACACACATATTTTCTTTCTTAACGGATTACTCGTATGACAATACAGCATTGATTGTGCGGATTTTGTCTGCCTATTTGTTTACTTTGCAACGTGGTATATGAGAAATATGTTGGATTCAAATTAGTTTGGCGGCAAATTTCAGTTATTTTAATTTAATCAGTCTAGAAACACCAGCCAAATGTTTATCTAATCCGCATAAGAGTGTCTATTGTCGTGTTATATTAATTTTGTTACTTGACATTTTGTTTGTTCTGTGTTTAAGGCGATGTACTTTTGGCTTAATGTATTGAAATACTTATTCTTGCAGTTGATTAAAGCCGTTGTACGTTTAAGAGATTTCGTCAGCAAACTAAAATCGATTGAATATTTGATTACGAATTGGGCGAAACGAACATTACATTGGAAATCCCATTCATTAGCGTGTTCAAGTTTGAATCTTTAACAAAAAAGTACCGTTCTAGTCCTAGTAAATAACTCATTGTACACATACGCGTGTTGATAAGAAAGGAATTCCAAGAAAGAAAACATGAAAACCAAGCAATCGAAAACTCAACAGAGTGCCAACGTAAGTATTGATCTTGGACATAGTCCTGACAAAGCTACTTTGGACGAACATAATTCACCAAAAGGTGTATTTGACAAAGCAACTTCTATTCACATAAGTTTTTCCAATGTATTACATATTATGAAATTAATGCATACTATAGTTGGGAGTAATATATATATATATATATATATATATATATATCTGAAACCTTCGATGTAATTAACTTTAATGCTTCATGATATGTAATGATGTCATGACGTAAGAAAAGTCATAAATTATTTTTTCGAAATATTTCTTTGCAAGAGGATTGACTCAATAGAATCGAGTTGGATCTTTTTTATGAGTGTCAGCACCATTGATTTCTTGAAACCTCGAATAGCGTACACGATATTATAAGCAAACCAGAAAATATGTTCAAAAGAAGACCAACGTATAAAGTCAATTGTTCGAGAACATAATCTTTATTCACAATACACTAGCATGTTTCAGTGGGTAAGCATGCGTGTATGGTCACAACATTAGTCAATAATACTTTACATACAGGATTGTCCTAATTTCTTGTGCAATGAAATGTCCGCATTTCATTCGAAATTTGATAAATACTCGTATAAATATCGCATAAAATGTGCCGAGAATCTGGTATGGAGCATTATAAGTTATTTATTTATTTATTTCTGTGTGTACAGAAATTAGGACAAACTGTAAATCTGTTATCGCTCATAATTCGACTTTTATGCGACATATCACAACGCCCAGCTTCACGTCGCTTGTGATATACCGCATAAATATAGAAATATGAACTATAACTAATACTTAACTGGACATTCATAAGATAGTTTACATTCAAAAGCAATATTTCACACATATTTTATCAGCGCCTGTCGCTACAAGCTTTGGAGTTAATCTGCAGCACTTCGTCTAGACACAACATTTCCTAGCACCTTAAGTTGGGCGAAAGACAGGTTGTGAATAATTAATCCTTGAATGGAAACAAAAAATTGTTGGTTGCCCTCTTCTTTCTTTGCGTTGCATGAGGGCCATTCTCAAGTGTTCAGAATTATCCAGTCATAATTAGTAATCATGCATGCTACAACAACAACTAAATAAATGATGGTGTTTATTAGAACTGTACATGACGGTAGGGTTACGTACAATTGTACTAACAGTAAATACTGATAACAGTTATCATGTACCGAAATGTTCAATATATTTAATCATCCCAGTCAATTAGTTGTTAATACTTCATGAAATGCTCATGAAGTGTGCAAGAATATAGTTCAAGAAAAAATAATGTTTTCATGAAATCCCTTGGAAGGGACAAAGAGGTTCTGCTGATAAAAGCATGTTGAATACAATTGACTTATTTCCCAATACGAGCTATTGCTTGTTATGAAAATAACATTTTCGAATTTTATATAACAAATTACTAGAATCTTAAAAAGAATTTACATTGATATCATCCTGTGTGAGTTTTGTCTGGTAAACTGCACGAAGACATGGAATATCAATATATATAATACATTAATTTTGTTGTTTATTAACAATAGCTACTGTTCATGTGGATCACAATTGAAGTTTATGTTTCAATTCAACTTGAATTTATACCACCTAGTGTAGAAATATGAGGAAGATCTTAATGAAGACTCTACAGCACTAAATGGCTTTTCTTTACTTTCTTCAGATGCTTTCTGGGCGTTTGGTGGACTTTTAGGGTTAGCTTCATTACGTCCTCCGTGTTCCTCAATCATATCAATGGAGCCTTTTACACCATACAAATCTCTAAAATTCTTGTCTGTCATTGAATGTGGAGGTCCTAAAGTAAAAAGGGACCTTTTATCTTCGATATATACTCAATTTAGATAATACAATATGATCATTTATATAAATAGGTATGATTGTTCATTATATCACCATCCATTACTTGGTACCTTATATAAGGTAATACTTAACTATCAAAGTGAGTGTCATATCAACGTTTATGCTAATTGATTTTATAAGCTTACAATCAGGGATCTGCTACTATGGTTTCTGAAGGTGTTTGATAGTCTTTCTTAATATCTATTCCTTATTCTTGTCATCTGCATTTCTTGAATATTGTTTGTTTGTAAAGGTGGGATTTTCATCATTTTACAACGATATGTCAGTTTTATACGACAGCCATTTCACCTTACCTGCACTGTATCCTAACCAGTACATGTATATTAAAAAAGTTTTGAAGCAAACTGTCGAACAAGTTGTGTATAGCACATCAATAACAATAACCATTTTAACAGTATTTCTAATCATACACAAGACCATGACTTTCTTTAGTATCAGGATCCAGTAATGACATACTAGTAGCTTAATTATGAATTTTAGAGAAAAAATAAGACTGATTGACCCTATATAATTAATTTCCTGATCAAAACTACCTACATTATTAGGCATGATAATGATTGACTCTGGTACTAGTACATAGTCTCCATAAAAATGTTATGGACATTCCCCAGAAACACGTACATATATATTTGTGGGCGAATCAAAAAGTTTTTCAGCATTACCTGGCCAGACAGAAGGGTCATACTCCAATGTTTCTACGTAGTACAAACCATCAGGTTTCATTAGTGACAACAAAACATCCCTGTACCTAATGAACAAATATAAAAGAAAACTTAAAAAATATATGATATTTACAAGTCCACGGCAAATCTTTATACCAATTTCGGCTTCATCATTTCATGAAAAACAAGAATAAAGAACTCGAGTGTTGCCTCCCTTTGTCCAATAGGGATTGAATTTAATCATTCACGGAAAATCAAGTAATTTACAGACCGTTTTGTTGCATGCATGTATTCATATTGTCTGCGTCAGTTCGCGACTTTTGCATCTTAACAGTGGATGAATACCACAGGCATGCACTTGGGTAGAGCCATCGACCTTCCATTTGTTAACTGGACAAACTTCCTCAAGAGTAAAATTTGGTACCAGTTGAGATTCGAACTCACAATGGTAGTGGCCTAGAGGTAATGGTAGGACACTCGAGCACTGGGGCTTAGTAAATAATAGCTAGTACTACTTACTGTTGTTGGTCTGCAACATTTATAGCAACCAAGGATTTTGAGTCAAAGATGACGTCAAACTGTCCACATAGCGAACTGTAAAAGTGTAAAGGTATCTTGATTTAATACTAAACTTGTTTCATCACAAATAATACATATAATATGGATTTAGGATAAATATTCAAAAGGTCCTTTTTGGAGTTAGTTCGTTCCATCATTTGGTTCAAATTACATTAGATCCGCGGATTTGATCAAATGTAATTATCACCTAAAATATTCCTTATACCAGGCAAGTTACAAGAGAAATAACCAAATAGACAATCATGGGGAATTAATACCAGATTTCAGCAGCATTATCTGAAATGATCGATGTGGCCATAACTGATGTTTTTAACGAAAGATTGTGAGAATGTAATTGTGTATGTGTAATATATTTGTAAGTCTTTGTCAATACTTCTAATTGATGAAGGTGCTTACGTAGACATGTCGAACAGGTCTGCGACGTATAGCTTTACACGACCGTCTGTGCTCTGCAATAAATATCATTATCACCACGTCACAAAAAGGTAAATTCATCAAAATCTTTCCTTACTTAATAAGAAAATGAAACATTTGAAATACTGGTGATAACACATTCGTTAACAATTTCATTGACGGACTGGTACAAGAGAAGTCTATGTCATACATAGAAACGGGTCGAAATGCTTTAAAAGATGGATGGAACTATTTAAAAAGAACTGCTTGAAAACTTGATGGATTAATGAAAGATAACAAATAATACCTTTATGTAAGAGGTACATTATATAAACGGTGTAGAACTACCATGTAGATAGATAGTTTATTTCAAATTTCAGTAAGCCATTGGCCCATGTGAACATACTTATAACACAATACAATTTTCATATGACAGTGACAAGTGGCAAAAATAGGTTTTAGTAATTACATTGTTATAAGAAAGGTAAACAGGCAAGTCAGTTTAGTTAATGATTCATGTATTAAATGTGAGAAGAAATCATGGGACACAACAGAGAAAAGGAGGACAGGACAGAATCTGGCGGAGAAGGTGAATAGTTCATTTGTAAGTCAACATACATCACAAATGCAAACATAAACATTTTCGTATCAATACAAAAATAAACAATAAACGAACAAAACACGCACATGTATGTATACAGACTGAACTGCAGAAGTATACAATTTACTTCGACGATCATATGTTTTGTAACTTCTTATATAATGCTTACATCTGGCTTACATCCATTTCCAACAGTCTAATATGACTATCATAATTTACCTTATATAAGGTGCCAATATTTTCAATTTGCTTATTATAACATAAACACTAATATGACTATCACTTTGATAGTTAAGTATTACCTTATATAATGTACCAATATTCTCAATTTGTTCAATTTCCTTTTCAATTTTATGTTCTTCAAAGAACTCTCTAATCGCTTGTTCAGCAATTTCCACCCCACACACAGTATGTCCTTTGTTATACATCCTGAAATGTGTGTAAAATCTTACCAAATAAAACTAAACACAGCAATAAAACCCACGAAAATCCGGTACCCTTCCGGACTGGGCCAAGGTCCGGTTTTCTTAGAACTTTTGATCAATTCCGAAAAAACTATGACATGAAAAGTCGTCCCTGAAGGGAAGTCCCGTGTTCAGGGGTTAGACTGCTTATTTGTATTACGTTCAATGAAGTACTGGAATCTAATCAAACTAAAATTGCCTAATTATTTTTATATATACCAAAAGCTGAGATTTTCCTTTATGAAAATTAATTAATGTTTGTAAATAAATAATCGATAATCCTAGGCAAAATAATCGATATTCATTCTGAATAATCGACATTGCTATAAACAATATTTTTATGTGTGTGGTTAATATTTCTTTGTGGATAATCGATATTTTTTGGTTGATAACTGTTGTAAGTAATCGATATCAATACCACGATACAACATATCGTTTCATAAAGTCGGAATATAATTGTGTATAATGGACATGAAAAGGTTTACCATAACATATCCAAAGATTTGCCACACAGTGGAAGAAATACTGATTTCGTTTTTCCTTCGAAAATGTCCGCTTCTTTTGCATCTAGAAACCTGCATCAGAAGGAAAGATATACTTAACAGCGAAAATAACATCTACTTATATCATATACATGTAGTTATTAATGTATCAGGTGACAATTCTACAAAGAATGAATACCACTGATCTTCTAACCTTACCAAATGCATATCAAACAATAAATGGCTTGCATGCGTATACATCATACCAGTACATTTTTATTTTAACAAAAATACGTAATTCACACCGAATAAGGATGGTAAGCTTGCTGAGTTTATCTTTTCAGTGAAATCTTATTAAACGGGAAGATCAAATAAAAGTTATGCTGCAAGAGAAAGCAATCCGTAAAGCGTATTATTAAACGATTGCTTTATTCCCGTGTTTTATTGGAGAAGTGCATTCTGAAGTTCCGAAGTGCAAAAACCTTTAATAACTGGTACCTGGTCCCTATAAATAGTGACATTCAAACATAATTGATTATAAATATTAACTTTCAACTATACAACATTTTGAAATGTTGGGCCTAGTTCAGTTATGTTTGACTTTATATCATAAAGGGAGGAAATACTACTAACTAGTACTCTCCCTTTTCATTAATAAACTAAGAGTGTAATACGTATACTGACTGTGACAGTTGATTCCATAATAAATTGTACAGTCAAACCTGTGAATATATAGGCCACTCTTTGGGAAAGACACCATGTGGACATTACTGACAGGTGGCCTTTATTTAGAAGTCATTTTGTTCTAAAAATATAAATTTGGGTTTTTAAATGGATGGACTTTATTCACTGGGTGGCCTTTATTCACAGGGTGGCCTTTATTCACAGGATGGCCTTAATTCGGAGGTGGCCGCTAACACAAGTTTGACTGCATTTGTAACGTTGCAGATCGTGTAAGGATCCAATGTATGAACATACGGGTCTGATTGTGCTTGATGAAAACCCGTGTCACCTACAGCCCAAGCATCTACCCATACATCATTATTTACAATCCCTTCATCCAGCTTGGTTTCGACTACTTTGCTTGTCATCATGTACGAGCTGAAAAATGGGAATGTGTAAAATACATTAACAACACAAGCATGTTTAAAATGTGGTGGGAGCCTAAAAGTGTTTGTTTCTTGTTTCGTGTTGATTAAAAATAGGGATAATATGTGGGGAATTCCATTTTATTTTGGAAGCCGCTGTTGAGTTAAATACTATAAGGTGGAATAAAATTAGGTTCTAGCTCTTTCTCGGGCATAAAAAATCTAGGGTCGCGTGGCAAATCATGACAGGTCGGGTAACCAAAAACAAACATCTTTTACGCCTTGTCTACAATCTAAAACGATAGAAATTACTGTTGAGTGTACATGTATAGTGCATTTTAAACTTCGGATATGGATTATGTAGCTTGTAAATTTAAAGCATTATACGTTTGCAAATATTATCTTAAGAATAGTACGGACTGACACAAAACTTGTACCTCTATATTCCCATTGCCGCACCTGTACCATACCAGAGTTATCTGAATAACTTTTAAATATTCGATAGTAAATTTTCAATAATTAATGTGTATAATTAAGATACTAGTCTATATATGTATATAAAGTTTATATACATATAATGTATAAACATATAGACGTACCTGTTATGTTCAGTTTATATTTATAACGAGTAGAGTTGATCGAATGTGTATCATATATTATATCAACACTAAGAAAAATACACCAATGTGTTGAAAAGATATCATAAATTATGATAAACGTGTTTTGGGTCCGTGTCGACATTTTAATTAGGCCTTTATACGCCATTATAAACCACATCCCTTCAACGTAAAATTAAGCTCCCTATATGGTTGAAAAAACATAGTCTAGCAGAAAAAGTGCGTTTGCCGATGATTTGGCCTACATTAAGCTTAATGTAAACATTAAAAGAAGACATATGTCTAATAATATACATGCATGCACTATAACAACATTGATACTAGTATATATATATATGAGATTAACTCTGTGCTTGAAAGTAGATGAAGATTTAGGCCTATATTTAGTACACTCAAATAAACACCTTGTAAGTCTCCAACGGTAATCTGATTTTTTATTACATTTGTATTATGATAACCACGTATGCGTTTAAACACGACCTGATGGAAAAAATAAAAACACCGCTACGCATATAACACAAGGCATGACCTATTCAAGTTATTTGAGTATAATGTTAACTGAATATATATATATATATATATATATATATAGGTACCTGATTCTACGCCAGAAGTTCTTTACAGTGATCCAACGAATAAAATAAAAAAGATAGCAAAATTTCACACTTAAACTCCAACTTCAGACTTTAATGAGTTAATTATTTGTTCCGCTTAATCATAGCAATTCCCCTACATGATATATTTTGAATCAACTCACATGAAATGATTACACAGGGCTCATGATATCGAGTTCAGCAGGTAGTTGTATCTATAAATACAACTACCTGAGTTCAGGTCGACATATTTTAGAAATCTGAAAATCGCTTTCATTTAATATAAATGATAGTGTACATTTATTCACAACAATGAACGATTGCTATAGAGTCGTAAGTTATACAGAAGAAATTGCACAATGCTAGCTTTTGCTGTTTTATTAGTATTGCTTTCGTCTTGGATTAATCGGCTGAAGAGGCGGGACCCTACATGTTTTAATCAATCACAGATTTCACTCCGATACCATAAAATGATTATAAAGTGTAATATATTACAGTAAAAGATTTATTATTTTAAAAGATTATTTGTATTCGGTTACCCGACCTACGAAGCTCTATATATACAGTACAACCTGTCCAGAGCGGCTCTCTCTCTCTCTTGAGCAACCACCTCCCTTCAACAACAGCATGATTTTCCCACTGCCCGATTTAACTATTAAGTTAACCTCTCTAGAGCAATCACTTCTCAACATCAGTATAAATTTGCTTCTTCCAAATTGTGTTGCTTTGGAGAGGTTACACTGTAGTTATATAGTTTTATAGCGAATAAGAACGACTTTGAATTGTTCTAAAGTTTGAAGTTTGCAGTATGGATACGGTCAGAGTACAAAACGTTGGGTTTATCTGCATTCCCCTATTTTAAACTTTTAACATTATAAAATATGCTACTGTATACAGTCTTATACTTTTACTCTTATTTCTTTTAAAAAATTCTTTGGTTTGGCGTGCAAATGTCTACGTCCCCGCAAGGGGTTTGACATCATTGGAAGATATCCGTGTTTGTTCTTTTATTCTGAACACAGTCACCAGTAATTGATTATTCATGATAACGTGTAAACTGCAAGCGAATCATAAATTTATAGTTATGTTTAGTGAATTTACTATTTTACATTATTTTAGCCTTTGTTAGTATCAATATAAGTAAATAAAAGTTATAATATGCTATGACAATAGTCTACATCTGGGACAATATATATCTAAATCAAAGAACTTTGGTTAAATTTAGAACCCCAATACCCACATTACCAAACGTAACAGCGTGCCATCCTTACATCTACACCGTTATGTTTATTGTTGCGATCTTGATTTTGCAGTGGTTGTGCAATAAATTTAACGAAGAAATGTCACGGTCTCCGGATGTGGCAGTTTTATTTTAACTAACAGATAAGCAGCAACTATCACAGTGCAATCACTAGTTGTTTCCTTTATCACATTGTTTCCTCCTGTCGGTGATTTATTCCAAGGTAAGTGAAGATGACTTCCGGATCACTTAACAACGGAAGAAATTCTGTTTTATCATCTGACTAAGGACTTTAATAGAATTTAATTTATGAAACCTTGTCTTATCACTGATGAACATTTTGGGTATTATCAAATTCTGAGAAATGATAACGCAATGTCGTAATTAGTGTAATATTGATTTTTTTTCACAAGTTAAAAATAAACAGTCATGCTAGGTCCGGATTGTGTTTCTAACTATTCATAAACATGTGATTTTCAAGGCAGAGTTGTGGTAATAATCATATTATCAACCTTACATACAATAAGACATTTAGGTAAAGTCTAATAAAAATTGTTTACTTCTGGTAACTACATTTACAGTGATCGGGAAAGAAATTTTCTTAATGGGACAATGGCCCTTTCGGATGGAAAATCAATGTGACATTTTCGATATCAATGTGACATTTTCAAAATCCAATGTGACATTTAAAGAGATAACAAACTAATATTTTGAGAGGCATTGTTATTGGCAGATGATAACTGAGTAACAAATAAGTCAGTGACTTATGGTATATAAGCAAATATACTCAGCAGGCTTTCAATTCAGAAAAGTCTGCTTTCTGCACATTTATCCGATAAGATCGCATTTCAATTCTAATATCTCAATACAACATATCCAAACCACATTGGCTTCGTTTCCGAGTTTGTCAAAATTTTGAATGATACTTCATAGAAAGGTAACATCGCTAAACCGAAAGTACGCCTTGCTACGAAAACAGGCTGCAACTCGTTCATTTTTTAAACAATTCTCACAACTAGGGCGTAAAAATAACCACCATTTGTGTAGCTACTAATTTATACACAGTTATAGCCATGACACGCTTTTAAAATGAGTACAACTAAGTCTAAACACGATAAAAACGTTAGTTGGCTGAGTGCGACATTTGCATGTTCATGCAAATTTTCCGTGCTTCATCACTAACAATAAAAACGCTATAGAAACCAGTATTAGAATACTTCCAAGCAGCGAAGTTGGTGAATAATCCCAAAGAAGTCAATTTACGAAGCATTATATTTGATTCGCTGGGAATGGCTCATATTCATCCGTTTCTCTTTTATTTCTGTGACCCGGATACATGCCCGCCGTCACTTCGTTGAAAAAAGGGGAACCAATAATATTAATTATGCACTGGTTTCCCATTTAGAACGAAGAATCAAGCGTAAGCTGGTTGTCAGCAGGCATGTGCCAGTAAAGCTTCCGGGGTAACAGAAATCATGTTAAGTGTCAGACGACGCAGAGCATCTATATCATTAGGCGCTTGCATGCAAATGCAAAGAATAACGTTAAGCGTCAGATGACACTGAGCAGCAGTATGTATTGCATACTCGCTTTATTTCGTACACAAAAATTATATTGAAAAATCGGAACGTGACATGGGCGCATCAGGTGCAAAAGATGATGTGGCATTTTGAATTTTAATTTGACTATGGCGCATGGCGCATGCCTTTCCCGATCACTGACATTTATGAGATGTACTGTACGAGCAATCCGTTCCTGATTTTGCTATTTCATCTATTGCCGGCTACATCTCATTGCAGAAGGTCCAAAACAATGTCAGATTTCTGAGTTTTGTCAAGTTTGTCTTTTCTTCGGTTCAAAGTACAATTTGCTGTCAATAAGCATGGAAATGTATAAATATAGCATAAAAACAAAAAACAAAAAATGTGTTCCCATTTTAATGCAAGTTCATACATGTGCCGTCCATCACTCGTGTATTAAAATCAGGTAAAAAAATCAGGTGTAGACGTCGATCTAAATTTTTCATGGCCAAAAAAAAACGATCAAAATCGGACCAAACTTATATTGTTTACCGGAGACGATTATGCAAATGAATGTATCCTGGCTTCTTATTTTTTCGACAGTGCAAGCATATTTTGCAGGGTTATAAGGCAGTTGAAAAAAGTCCCCTGAAATTCCCCCTTTTCCTCAAAATGATGCGAAATTCCCCTACCTGAGACCCCTGGGCCACTTCCCCTAAAATGCAGCTAGGGCCCTGGGATTTACCTGTATACGATTATGGAGAATAGTGAATTTAAATCAGAATTTAACTGCCGTTTTGAACTTATGCATTGTTGGATTTATGTATCAAATGAAGCAGAAAATTGATGGCTTCTGCACCATATAATTTTTTTAGCAGGACTGATACCAATTTTATTTTGATGTATAATGGTTTCCCAACAGATTTCATTGGGGATTACATAGCCTAAGAGTAGCCGTTTTCCGACACAGAATTGACCTTTCCGCAGTTGTACTCGGAAGATAGATATCGGCAAGCGCTAAAAATGTCTCAATATCATCTGTAGTGTACAATTAGTTGGACTACATGTTGACCAACCCGAATTTTTCCCTTCGACCCAAGACTTTTTATGAGGTCTGAGGAAAAGTACAACCACTTTTTTACCTATCAAGAGCTAAAATATAGCACCATCCTAAAGTCCAAAAATGTACCCTATTTTTAATGAGCCAAGTGAATACTTACATATAATGTAACATATTACTGTTTCATTCATATTACATTTATTTCAACCATTAACTATTTTCTTTCAAGTTTTATAACTGAGTTACATACTGTAATTTCCTAGTGTTTATGTTGTTAGTGTTTCAAGTGACATTATGATTGATCTAAATCATAAAATGAGAAATAGATTTTAGGCTCATATCATGAGACCATGCAGTGACTGTACGACTGCTGACTGCTTAAGATTTTTCCAGTGGTATTAATGCATGACATGTGTGATATACTCGTAGATAAATTGACAGAATCGGTGTAACAGGAATTGATTTCTATCTTTCAGGAAAGGTACCAGTACATGTATCAACTGAATTGTTTTGCACTGAAATTCAGAATTTTTAACAAATATAAATTTTGGTACATTCTCTTAAATACATTCATTCACTAATGTTTATTAAAAAAACAAAGGAATTAAAAAGTCATTTTAACAGTGTTAAACTTAAGACATGGAATTTTCACCTTACTAGTGTAATTAAAACTGGTAAACAACCTATTCCCAATCCAAAATAGTGATAATTCTTCCAATGTCGAGAAATTTTTCTGAACCAAAAGGCGAATTTTCTATTTAAATGTTTCAATATTGTGTACATGATTTTATTTGATTAGCATAGTTCAATCAATAATGGTAACAAATCTAACATGCTTGATGTTCATGCCCTTTACAATTTGAGAAATGTTTTTTGTGTCCCACCACTTCTGGGGGATGCATATAGATTTGTTTAACTTAATTTTCCTTCATGTCGCAATATTGACTACTTAAGTTTTTTTAATTTCAGTTTAATATAAACAGACTCAATACAAAATGGCTGACAACAGTAAAGAAATTAAAACTCTAGTAAAGCTGAGACAACAGAGACCAGCGTTCTCTCGTATGATCTCCTGGGAAATCAGTCAATGTGACAATCAACAACCAGCGAAGAAACTCAAACATAAGAAAAAACAGGTTTGCATTTTCTGTAATTACATCCATTGTTACAAAAATTCATAGATTTAATGTTCAGAAGGATTTAACTATTGATAGGGCTTAAAATAAAATTAAGTTTGTTTGCCCTTTACCGACCGATCCGAAAAAATCATGCCTACTCAAAACATTTTATTGCAAAATCTGGGTGAACTTTATTTTTATACTTTGGAAAATAAACATGTACTCGGTGCTTTCGATAAACATTTAAAGTAGGTATCATTTGAAGTAATGAATGAAAACAATAATGTGTGTTAAGGCACTAAGTACATGTTTATGGTTGATTAAAGCACACAATAAATGGTTGTATGGTAGCAGAATACATAAAATTAGTATAGAATGCTTCTAGATAGAAGTGTAATTTCATGCTAGGTAAAAGTCAAATTCAGAAATAAAATAAAATGATTTTCCTACCTACCAACTCTCTTCTAAAATTCAGGGTCGGTAAAGGGCAAACCAACATATTTTTAATTTAGGCCTAGGCATATTTTTGTGATAATCTGGCACTCTTGTTGGAAACTTAACCATAGTTCAGCTTTCAATAGCCGTCACTTGCTCTGCGAGCGTGAATTTTCATGTACACCAAAGTACTATAGATGTATATCTACAGCCGGCATGAAGTTGTCAAATAAGTTCCCATTCTATGTTGCAGTGCAAGTCTATGTAAGTTTAGTTTCCGTGAGTGCTTTAAGTATGAATTCTTCTGTCACAAATGGGCTCTTTTTGTTGAGAGGTTTTTGTTCTGATTCTTCTTTTGTTGCAAGAAAAAAATGTAAATTTTCTCTGGATGTGAAGTTGCTGGCGCCTTGTGGAAGGGTAAGATGAACTAGTTGGAATATACAGTCGGAGTCCAGGAAAACTGGTAAGGTGAGCCGGAGTCCATTTTATAACTGAAATATATTGAAGAATGGCATTGACCCAAAACCCACTGAAAACAAACTAAAATGCATCAAGAAATGTATTAAAGATTTTTTTTTATTTTTCAGGCTTCAAATGTTGCATCAAATGTCAAGGTTTGTGATACTGATGATATTAATTCGGATTCTGCAGACAGTAGTGAGTATGAAACAGCAAATGAAGATGCTGAAATAGACTCTGGTCCAAACTCTCTCACTCAATCTGAAAGCTTTGATTTTGATGAGCTCTGTGTAATAGCAGATGATACAATTGTTGTCAAAGATGTTGATAATGATGATGATGATGTTGATGATGATGATGAACTTATGATGTCTTGCAAAAGTAGTAACAGTGTGAGCAGTAACTCAGCTAATGAGCCTCAGCAGGAACGACAACGAAGACCTTCTAAAAAACAAAAGAAAAAGAGAAGAAAATATTTTAGAATGACATACTTAGATGATATGTATAATTTAGGGAAGCTTTTTGATCCTATGGATAACATTGACGATGTTTTTACTGAAGTTTCTGAGGAGGGTATTGATGTTACTGTGAAATTCCGAGTACCAACTCTTGTGGAATTGTGTTTAAATGCTAATCGTAAAAAGCGTAGGTCAAATTCAACTAAATCTAAGTCGACTCAGAATGAACCTATCTCAAATCAGCAATTTGACTCAACAGCAGGTCAGCCACAACTAATGATGCCTGTAGGACTTAAAAAAATGATAAGTGGCAGAAATTATGATACTCAAAATGAGATATCTTTTTTCCTTAACCAAGTACTACCGATAATGGAAGAAACATTAACTGAATCAGGTGCCTATAATCAAATCAAATCATATCTTTCGGATACTGTCGAGATGAGACCTGCTATTAGGAGTGTATGGAATATTCTTCCATATCCATGGGATTCACGTGATGAGCAAACTGGAGTGGAAAGGTCAACATCATTTCTCTTTTCCTCATCTATGCATCGATGCTCTGTGGATAATTACGATTCTCTTTATAACTCTTTCTATACTATTATTCATCCATTGTGGATTTCTGGAATGTATGGTGAGTCATCAAAAATCATCACAATCATTTGATATCATTATCTTGGGCTTTAGCAAGTATTTGAATACTCAGATAATTGCGATTTGAACATGAAAATTGAGTACAAATACCTGCCACCTCTTAGTTGGTATGATCTTGATCTTAAAAAAAGTATTAATCTGATACAATAAATATTTGATCTAGTAGTGTGGTATTCTATATTTCCATGTTCCTCAAGTCAGTCCAGAGAGATTCTGTTAAATGAAAAATTTGTGGTTCGAACCATGAATCATTAGTCCCGACTTGTGGATTGGATAGATCAGACTCAAATCACCATGTGCCTGTTGGTTTACAGCCCTAGTATTGATCAGATAGAAATGGCCACACCTTGTTTTATTACCTGTATATATTCCCATAATATCATGTGATTGATCATCTCTTGTTTGAAATTAATAAATTTTTAAAAAATTGGTCTAAAACTTGAAATTGGATCTCAAAATCTCATAATTTATATTCATTAAACTTGTCATTTTGGAATTTATATTTGACCATCTGAATGCATTTCGATGTTTTGAATTTCATAGTCTTATCTTCAAGAACATGTAATAATGTGTGAGAAAAAATCATGTGTAAGCTGTATTACTAGACTTAAGTCATACAATGTCTGACTGCTGATTTTATGTCATTTCTTATCTTATTTCACAGCTTTGGCCCACACAATTGACTTAATGTTACCAAGTCAGGTTTGTACAACGGCAATTATACGGGTGAAAAGAGCTCTTGGTCTGAGGTATGTATATACAGAGTCTGAAGACGGAGTCTGCCTAAATCACTGCTGGTCTGGTAAAAATTGACAGGTTATCAGACCCATGGTCTGGTGAAATTTTAACCTGATATATTGTCTTAAGAGCATATTAATGGAATACCTAAAACTAACGTTTTACTTGTAAATAATAAAAAGTTTCCGTTCTGTTATAACGCTATCATGCAAAACATAAACATGTATATGTAAAACAATATTCTTTGATATGATTTATGTTGTAGAAACAAAATTTGTTCATGCAGACTGGTTAACATTCAGTCTGGTAAAAATTCAATCAGTCCGGTAAAAGTTATACCTTTGCAAGACTAAATGTTTGGTGCTTAAAAAAGTTATTATTGAAGACTGTAAATTGCAGCTTTCATTCATATGGTACAAAATATTTCCCTCAAGTCATTTACTCTTAAGTCCAATAGGAGGGTTATACTCATAATCTATATGTATATTAATTTTAAGGTACAAAAGACTTGTAGATAAACATTTTGAAACTGTACTTCCATATGTGATGTGGTCAAGAGGCCTGGTTTCCATGGCAACTGATATGTTAAAATCATTAATAGAAAACTCAAAAACAAGTAAGTACATGTATTATCTGTAACTGACTATAAGATCAGTTTCTTGTGAACAATGTAAGTACTTCTTTGGCAGTAAACAGGTGCAAAAAACAGATAAATATAAATTGAAACAATTGAATTATTATTATGTGCAATTTAATCATTTTTTAAAATTTGCTAAAATGTGCATGATTTATGCATGTTACTGTGACAGGACTATTAAACTTACTGTTCTGGATTACAATTGTTGGGGCTGTGGTTAGTGGGCAGGACTTGTAACCCAGCAAGCCGCATTCAAATCCTAGTTTCAGCAAATTTTTAAAACTTTCTTCTATATATGGAGAAGTTCCAGACTCCTTGTGGATGTGTAAGTTAGTATGTTAAAATACAGTCCAGGAAGACTGGTTAAGTTGAATCAGCTGCCTAAATCACTGAAATATTGTTTGAAAAACTGTGTTAAACCCACTGAAATGTATAATTCAGTTACGAGCTCTTAAGTTCATTGATTGTATGTTAAGGTCATCAATTTATTACCTATGTTTGTCTGTTTTAAGTTACTATGAAATGCATGTATTTGAGTGAAATTGCAAAAATGTGTGCAATGTTTGGAGATACAAAGACGGCTTCACAGTTTTACAGGCTTGCATCAGAAACTGCTGGCGAGAACGCTAAAGGAGAACATAGAGAACAAATGCTGAAAGAGCTCACAGAACAACAACAAATTTTGCTCGCCAGTGTTTATGACACGGGGTATTGTATTCTTTTTCTTAAGTCAATTATTGAGTTTTCTAGCATTATCAATTCATTCCTGTTTTATAATATTTGATGAAATGTGTATTTTTTTATTGTAATAATTTGTTTAAAACTTCTTCAATATTTATTGCTGAATACTCCTTAAATAAAATGGATGGATCTTTTGAAAAAGTTAGGTTTGTTTAAGTGTATCAACATTCAAGTACATCAAAATTGGCTTCATATACATGTAGTATGTTAACTTTAGGATATATTGTCAAAATCTTGTAGTCGGATATCCATATAGTTTTAAGTAAGTTATTTAAGCGTACAACTCCTGTATCTTAAGCTATGAATCGAAGGCTCAAAGTGGCTATCATATAATGTGTTGTTTCAGGCTGTTAGACAAAGGTAAGGCTTATCAGTCCAATACCTGTTGGGGTTATGTAATTGGTTTACCTAGCACACGTATAGAGAATATTATGGCTGGTGTGGATGCTTACCTGTGCTATCACCTTTATAACTGGAATGGTGAGTTGCATATAAACATTTTGAACATTTGACTATTAATTCAAAATACTGTATATGTCTTTATTTCTGCGATTGCAAAATTAGGCTTTTTTATGATGTTCATGAATTGATGGGTTGTATATTTGGCGGCTTGATAGTCAATCAGCAAAACAAATCCACGTCTCGCCTCCTTTTCCGCAAAAATGAAAACACTTAACATAGTATTATATTGTTATAACGGGTTTAATTCTGTCTTCAAGTCTTGTCTATATGGGCCCACAATTTATGTTGTATAAGGTCTGACAAATAAACCTATATTGTTTGCATTGTTTAGATTATACCATGTGTCAATTAAGATTTACCCCAAGTCTATGAACGTAATACTTGAACTTAAGCAGATGGAAGCACACAAGTAATAATAACACATGTACAAACATACTAAGCAAACAAATATATATGCAAACAAGTATTGGTAACACCTTTTTGATAGCATGAGTTATATTTCTTTGAAAAAATAATTGGTGGTGTTTATGATCATTGGTGAGGTTTTATATTGGTGTCGATTGTCTAGATTTGGCAGTTCTGATGCCAACAGCCAAAATCGCCAAAAAAACAGAGATATGATGTTGTTTCACTTTGACTATATGTATTTCACTAAAGGTATCCCGACTCATGCTTTGTAATGGTGCATGTTAATTAATTTGTTGTATTTGGATATCCTCAGAATCAAAGAGATATGATGAGATTGTTTCTAAATTGGAGAAGATTGTAAAAGATCATGAAGTGGTCACTTATTACCTTGCCATGATATATGCATTACAAGGGACTGAGGACAAATCAACAAGATTATATAGACAATGTAGATTTGGGTAATTTTTGGCCATCATTAAAAATATTTTGTTTGCTGTAATCTACCTACTTACCAAAAAGACCCCTGCCCAACTTTTTTAGCCTTTCGGGTAAAAAGAATTAGATAAAAAATAGCATTCTGACAAGTACCAGGTATTTTGGGTTCAATATAAAAATTAAATTGTAAAAAGAATATTTCCTACCTACCTACATACCCACTGAGAATCTGTAGGGTTACTGCAAACAGACATTTTTTAAGGATGTTTTTACTATTCTATTCCTTTTAAACACGTCTGATTTAAAATTGCAATACATTTAGCCTATAAGTCAAAGATGTGAAATTGACTTAAGCTGTGATATACCTTCCAGATGTATAAGACTTTGAGATCAGCAGTCCTGTGATCTTAATTCATAGCCTGTCCACAATAAGATGCTTTAGTTAACAGTACTGTACAACCTCTCCCGAGAAGCACTCTTTTGAGAAAAACCTCCCTTCGAGAACAGCATAATTTTCCCCTCTACATGATTTAACTATTGATTTAACCTCGCTAGAGCAACAACCTCACAGCAATAACATAATTGTGCTATTCTAAAAGGGTGTTGCTTTGGAGAGTTTGCACTGTATATGTATAAAATTAAATTGTTAGAAGAAAGTTAATGTGATTATCTGGTAAGAAACAAATTTAGCAACAAAGTCTTTTATTTACAGTTATTATGGAGCTCCAGCTGATCTGATTATGAGTTATTTGGGTTCAAAGGCAAGAAATCCATGGCAACCAGTCCTTGACTTTGTTAATAAGCAAAGATCACCTATAAGTCCACTCAAGGTCATCTGGCGTACAAATTTACAGCCTCCTAGAGTTTCAAAGAACAGGTAAGCATATATTATTGTCAATAAAAAATTGTATTTTTATTTCTACATGAAGTCGGTATATTAATTTTATGTATGAAACAGATATGCTTGTACAAGTTTTTTACAGAAAATGGATTGCATTCATGTACAGCCAAAACTCATTATATTGAAATCGCTTATATCGAAGTAAAGATAAAGTCCCGATTTGTATCCTTCTTATTTCATATTAAAAAAACGCACATATATCGAATTTGTGGTTCTCAATATTTTTATATACCGAAGTCGATTTTCGGTCCAAACCAAATATTTTCAACTATAAAGTGACCATCTATGTCGAACCAATTATGTCGCCAACTTACAAAAGAAATGTTCGCACCTTTTCTGCAATCAAACACCTACCATTTAAAATTGATATTTAATTATTGACAACTGTATAAACATGTTTGTGTCCATTCTCACAATTATAAAACTGATACAAACATTTTGTTGATGATACAAATTATTATTAATGCTGCTATACGGTCATTTAAAACTACCTTATGCATATTTGAAATGTATATAGCAAAATAAATATATCGAAAGTACCCGTAAAAGTACCGGTATAAATGCCATATTCTTATTACCCGTTCTTATTACCATCCTGACACCAAATAACATGATTATGTTATTATTACAACACTGACTTTAGCTCTAAAATGTAAACAAGGGTATCGAAATTCCTATATCGAAGTTCATTTATATCGAACTATTTTGGCAGGTCCCCCGAACTTCAATATAACGAGTTCCGACTGTATATTCACTTTGTTTGATATTTATTTGTCTTTTAATCTTTACTGATACTATTTTCTAAATGATCAGAAAATTCAAATACATGTTTTTTCAATAGTACATCAAGGATTTGATGTATGATTGTTTTCATCATATTTAGAGCCCAAGAAGCTGACTTCACTAGTCGTGACCTTGACCTTCGTCTTAATGAGATGGGTCATTTGACTGGTAATATGCAAATGTTGTTACCGCCTATGAGAAATGTCTCTTTGGATCTATTTACTGGGTGAGTTTTTTGTGAACCTTCTGTTATTGGCCTTTAAAAGAATGCTGTGATCGTCCTGTCGGTCTTTGTGTGTCATAATTATGTTGTTAATAATTGTTTCAGATGGCATTTCCCCTTGAATCACTGGTCCAATTTTTTAACAAATGTTACAAGTATGGTCCTTGCCTGTCCTCTACTTAGATTGTTCAAAATATGCCCGTGGGGGTCAGTATTGGTCCTACCACGGATGTCACTTGTTTAACATTGACTTTTTAGCTCTTCTGATTCATCAGGTGAGCTTTTAGGATCGATGAATGTCCGGAGTCCAGCCACAATTAGTTTGTTTACACTCTAGCATCTACAGCTCTTAACCAATCATGATCAACCTTGGTTACAATGTATATGGCCACAATGTCTCGGCTAAGTTCGATTATGGGCAAAATCAGACAATAACTTCTTAGTTATGGGCCCTTGAATTACAAAATTTGCTATATTTTAGCTTGTTTACACTCTAGCGCCTTCATTTATTCACCGATCCTAATCATATTTACAATGAATGTGTATGACCTTACAGTCTTTACAGTCCGTGACAAGTTTAATAATGGGTGGAATCAGACCACAACATCAAGAGTTATGGGCCCTTGGATTAGAAAATTTGCTACTTTTTAGCTTGTTTAACAGTATTATACGTTCATTATTGGTTTTGATCTCAAAATCTACATAAAAATGGGTTATACGAGATGAAAACTAGTATTACCTGGTCATTAATTATAGTGCTTTTGCCATCTTGGCCCTCTTGTTTAAAATACTTATCTCATTTGCAAAGACCACATTGTCTAGATGGATCAAGGTCATTATGACCCTCAAGTGTAATCATTCAAGCCTTCCACACTTAAGCCATTCATTTGCATAATTACTTTAAAGCAGGGCTTTCTTTTTGACCCTTAAGAAATTTGTACAAAAGGCTTAAGTTAAATTTACTGTTACATCAGTAGGAGTTTTTGTTGATTTTCCGATAATTATCAGCTTAGGAATTTTTTACCTATTTCAGCACCCTGTAACTTATCTGTGCCCACTTTTTCTATCTGATCACTTGTGTTAAATTTCTTCTGACGAGTGTCATAAATAAAGTTATCATTGTATTTTAGGTCTGTGATTGTTGATAAATCATCTTTTTCTGGAGCATGGACCAGTGCTTATTTCGACTATGATGGTTATCAGTCAAGTATGTACCTGCAGTATATTGTTTGCCAAGTGTGTAAATTATTGTTCATGATATCTAGCTCTTTTGACAGGATTTTTATCGAAACAGTTTCCAAGTTTCCATTCTGATAGCTAATATTTTCTTGTTCAAAAGTTTCATAAAAGCTAGTAGAAAGTACTCACCTTCATAATGTAGGTTTGCACATATATCAAGCAGTCCTGATTGGTGTAAATCAAACATCATCTTATCGAGATTTTAACATAGTTATTTCTTTTTAATTAGCTATTTACATTATGTTTCCTTAATAGCAAAAAAAAAAAGATTATTGATAATTATCTGTTTCCACATTACTAAGCGTTTATAAAATCATGCTAAAATAGCCTGTAAATGATTTGTTATATTTTGAATTTTTATGTTAGATTTTATATTTAAGGAAAGTTGATAAGTCAGACACCTGCACTGATATATGCAGGAGAAGATGGAACGACTGTTGAGCTTATAAACCCCACAAACTGTATGATGGTTTATCAACAACATCAACCGAAGGTGAACAACAGTCCACCATGCGCAGTTACACTCCTGTGGAGAAGCTCAGATGGTCAATTTGCAAAACTGAAAGTTTTTACTGAAGTAAAAAATCGTGTGAAAGAGGTAAATATAGTTTTATGTCATGTACAGGATCGAATACATACTCAAAGAGTATATTTTAGCTTCAAAGTCACCATGCCTTACTGTTTGTTTAGGAGCATGATGTTGTGTGCATTTATTTTTATTTTTTGTTCAAGATATCAAGCATGTGCTGCCTTAATTTCTGGTGAGCATATTTGTTGCAGAATTAAGATAATTTTATATATTATTTAGATAATGTTTTGTTTGAAATTGATTTTGTTCACCCACCTTGTGGTACATAGGTTTGGAAATAAGTAATAATATGCACCACCTTGGCGATTCCTTGTTGCTGTAAAAGATACTCAAACCATTTTGTGTTTTTTGTTAGACATATCTACTCACAAAATTTGTTTAAACTGACTATGTGGTGGCTCTCTTGCATGCAACTCATGTGCCTATACATCTACAATATTTACCTCCCTTGGTGGCAAATTCGACAAGCATTGAAAAGATATTTATATTTTTGTTTTAATAATTCTAAATTTAGAATATTCTTTTGTGACAACTACATTTTCTTAAACCTGATATGCTTATGGCCTTAACAACTTCATGATTAAGTTATGTTTTATAAATTTAATTGTTTAATAACCAATTTTCTGATTTTTTCTATTAAGCACATAAGAAATTTGCCATCAAAGATGGCTGCCAAGGGAGGTAAATATTGTAAATGTGAGAACTATGCATTTTCAGTTTTCAACAATGATCCACTAAAATTAGTTTCACTTGAAATATGCATAAATATCATGTTAGCCTATAATAGATTATGTCAATGCACATTTTCAATGATGGCTTTGCATATTATTTTGCAAACTTAAACCAAAGTTTGAAATTGGTGTACTTAGAAGTTTCGTTATTATAAGTACATTGGTATATAGTGTTTACCTACAGAGACAGGATTTATAAAAAAAGCATGAGTTTAGCACTGGCAAGGACTTACATACATACATGGATTCGCAACTTCCGTTTTAACACTTTGTTGCCTCCTTAACCAATTGCCCGTGCCCAGTTGTTGTTTTAGTATAATCAAGTTCGTAAACACCCGATTGCAGCTGTCG
Source organism: Lutraria lutraria (assembly GCA_964023205.1). NCBI lineage: Eukaryota > Metazoa > Mollusca > Bivalvia > Venerida > Mactridae > Lutraria > Lutraria lutraria. The sequence goes on from OZ026833.1 coordinate 3,420,985, forward strand.
GATGATTGCCTAGTATATAGTAAAGCATTGTGGGATCGTCTTTCGATATCGTTTGAGCTATTTTTAGCAGTTGCCAATCCATGTATGTATATAAGTCTTTGGCACTGGTCAGTAAGTATCAGTTGTTACGGCCTTTAAAATACCCTGGGTTTTCATTATGAAACTCATTTCTGTTGCTCATTACAGAATGCACGAAATTACATCAAAAGAAATGAAGAAAAATTTCTTACACAACCCGTAAATTCATTGTTAAAGAACGAGTATGAATTACTCTTCAAGATTGTAGACAAGGTAGCTGCAAAGAATTTAACCCTGGAAGCAACTGTAAGTAACTTTCGATTGTTTGATTACATTGTATGTCCTTTGTTCAGAGTCATTGACAATTTATTTTTAATTCCTTCGAATTTGTTCAAGTACTGCCTTTAAGTGAGACTGGCTGTAAGTTTTATCAATATAGGAAATTGACTGTCTAAAGCATCCAAGTCGAGTTAATGATGCTAAGATATCTTAGATAAATGTTTGTATCATTTATATACTTTTTGATTTTGGTGTTCATTTGTTTTTAGTGGTTAGGTAAATATTGATTACAGACAAGTTATGGAAATTGCTTCTACAAAGACTTGGCTGTTGACAATTCATTAAAAGATTTTTTATTTATCTAATCGCTTTTAGATCATTGACACTACTGTGCGTTGTATTGCCCGAGCTCGACAGGATCGAGAGAAAAAGAAACAAGTAGGAGACAAAGCCAGAAAAGCGGAGAAGAAACAGAGAAAGAAGCCAATATTGAGTTACTATGAATGCAATTATTCCATGCAGAAGTACATGAATGTGCAATTAAAATGTGAACCATTTGTGTTTGGGAGCACTGTGGTTTTAAACCTTCTGAATGAAGGCACCAAATTTTGCCCTGGTTTTTTCATGGTATGTACAAGTTTCACATTTTCTACATTATGACAACGTTAGCACTTGTGTCAACATATAAAGTTGAAAATTCTACTCGCCTGAATAAGGAAAGCAACCATTTTTAGCTCACATGTCACAAAGTGATCACTCTCCGTCCGGCGTCGTGCGTCGTCAAACTTTATGTTGTGACCACACTAGGGGCCACATTTTTAGCTCAATTTTAGCAAAACTAGGTCAGAACGTTAATATCAACAAAATCTCGGACGAGTTTGATAATGGGCCATTTGGGGTCAAAAACTAGGTCACCAGGGCCAAATAAGGGAAAACCTTGTGAACACTTTAGAAATCACTGTTTTTACTAGATCTTCATGAAACTTTGTCAGAATGTTTATTTTAATAATATGTAGGTCAAGTTTGATAATGGGTCATTTCTGTAGTAAAATTAGGTCACTAGGGCAAATTGCTGGAAAACCTTGTGAAAACTATAGAAGTCACTGTTTTGATTGGATGATCATGAAACCTTGTCAGAATGTTTGTCTTTATAATATCTTGGACGAGTTCGAACATGGGTCATCTTGGGTCAAAAACTAGGTCGCTAGGTCAAATATTATGAAAAACCATGTTAACACTGTATATTTCACAGTTATTATTGGATCTTCACCAAACTTTGTCAAATTGTTTGTTTTAATGATATAACGGTCAAGTATAAATATGGGTCATCTGGGGTCAATAACTAGGTCACCAGGTCAAATCTTAGGAAAACTTTGTTAACACTGTAGATGTCACAGTTTTAATTGGATCTTCATTTGTCAAAATGTTTGCCTCAATGATATGTGGGTCAAGGATGAACATGGGTCAGCCGGGTTCAAAAGCTGGGTCACAAAGTCAAATCTTAGGTAAAAATCTTGTAAAAGCTCTAAATGTCATGGTTTTTATTGGATCTTAGCCAAACCTTGTCAGATTGTTTGTCTTAATGATATTAAGGACAAGTTCAAATATGGGTCACCTAGGGTCAAAAACCAGGTCACAAGGTAAAATCTTAGGAAAACCTTATTAACACTGTAGATGTCAAATTTTGATCGTATCTTCACCAAACCTAGTCAGACTGTTTGTCTTAATGATATGTAAGACAAATTCGAACATAGGTCGTCTGGGGTCAAAAATTAGGTCACCGGTTCAGAACAATGTTTTAATGAGTGAACAGTGATTGTCATGTGAGCGATATAGGGCCATCTTGGCCCTCTTGTTATTAGATCAGCTGTTTTTGAAGAAAAGGTCAAGCTATTGTGATCGCTTTTAGTGTTGTATTCTTGTATCATTGCCCGCTTTAAAAGTTCATCTTGTATAAAAGAAGGTATCCTTCTAAACTAATAATCTGTGTCAAAATCAAACATATTTTGAGAAAAACTTTCAACTTGTCAATTTTTTTCACTATTTCACTCTATTATCACTTAATATGCTTTTTGAATGACAAGTTTAAAATAACTCAAAGATATGTACCTGGTTTCAAATTGTGTTTCAGTTTGTAAATACAAAAGACAAGAATTCATTCTTAGATTACAAATTAGTCGAACTTGATGGATGTATATTGTATGATTGTGTCAGAAATAACAAGTCGGATGAGGAATTTTTACTGATTCAAAAGGATAGGTAAGATTATGCTGTGTCATAAATACCTCAGATAGAAAATACAATCATTGCGCTTCTAAGTAACTGTCCTTAATGACAGAAGTTAACTTGTTAAGTACTGGGCATTAATTAACAAAACTGCCCACACAAGTACATGTGTAAAGAAGTCCTGGGCTCAGAAATCACACCGGTCATGTTCATCAAGGTCCTGTTGTAACAATTTTGAACCGATTCTTAAAAGCCTGGTCTTATTCGACGCAGAAATAATTTCTCTTTAACCACCATACACTCTTATATCCATATATTGCTCTGAACTGGAGCAACAAGCCCTTCAACCTACAAAAAGTACTTCTCACTATCGATGTGACCTAAGTTTGTTTTCATTAGCTACAGAGTCAATTTCTTTATTCCTTCGTGATTTCATACCCACTCCGGTGTAAATTGAAAGAAAATCAAATTTGTTATCACTCACGGCTGACAAATCATTCAATTGATGGATACCTAAGGCATAACGATTCATTATTTGACGATTCAAATTCTCTTTGGCAAAATGACTGCTAAAGATGAAGGCTGCCACACCTCCGATTTTGATATCTTTGAGACTTATCTTCCCAGAACGGCACGAAAATGGTATGGCGATTCTCTGAAATTTTGCAGTATGATTGATTATTGTATTTGACAAAGGAAACAAGTCACACACAACACATAAGCGTATCTGCCTAACCATCACAGTTAGATTTCAGTTATGAAGTTAAATTTCAGTAAATGTTAGATTTCGGTTTTCCCAAATACCCATCATGGCAGCTGAGAAGTGAAATCGAACGAAAGCGTGGAGTTATGTGCCGTTGAACTTAGCCATATAGTGTACTGTTCTATTCTAAGTGTCAAAGTGGTGGCGGGGGTATTAGTCACTTCTATGACAAAGCTCAAGTTCAATCTAACTCAAGTCATTCACGAATACATTATTTTATTATTGTAATTGATTGTTATTCAGCTATATGAATGTTGTGTATTAAGTTTAAGCTGAATATCAATGCATTTTGCTATTCAGATATATACACATTTATAACTCTACTGGGTGTGTGGTGGATGAATATAATGAGCAGCACTTGATTGGATCCAACCCTGAACGTCATGATGTGCTTATTATTGGACAGTTCATATATGGGATTACTAATGAAAGAAACAGGTTTGTGATACTTGACAGTGATATGCTAATCATCAAAGACCATTCTGTTTTTATGTCTTACATTCTCAAGTGTTAGAGTGTAATGCTTTCTATATTTTGTACCATTAATGACTTCTATTTTCTATTATTTATTTGTGATTATAATTGATACCAAATTTATTCTGATAACTAAAGTTTCTATTGAAAAAAATCAAAACATAATTATGTCTTCTTCTTGACTACATGTAAAACTCCAAATTAGATGTATTCCACATGACCAATCAACCTTAAACAATATTACCTCTCTAATCTGAACTTGTCCAGACTAGGGAAATATCTGGACTTCCAACATGGATAGTATTTCGTTTTTATACGAAAGCATACAAAGGTTTTAAATGCAAGATATTGTGTAAGAGTTTGTTACTGACACATTTGTCTGGATAACTGTGATTGGGGGATTATCGAGATGTCCGATTTAGTGAGGTTCCACAGTAGCCACAAAATAGGTTCATGTTTGTCTGTTTGGTTGAAACATTGAGAATGAAATATAAATTATTTTTCAGTATATTCAAAATAAGAATTGGCATTGATGATGAAGCATTTCAAGTTGAAAACTTTGTACATTGGTCTGTTGAATCAATCTCTGATCTGTGGAATGAATTGGGCAATAGTTCAAATGATCCACCATTGCTTACAAGGATGACTTACATAGGAAAGAATTTTGGAAATGATGTTGGCAAGCTGTTGATGTTGAACCTTGGTATAGGGTTAGCCTTTCTTGATCCTGACACAATGGAGTTTGTTTCTGTAAACATTCCCGAGATATAGTATGTAGCTTTAATTCAATTTCATATTCATGTTTGTCACTGGGGGCCAACGACGTATCACGAGAGGCGGTTCGCATCGAAAACATGTGTATGTTATGCAACGACAAACGACACATGTTATGTACACATAACGTGATTGAAAAGCTAAGGACGACATTTCTCGTAGTTAGTGACATTGTATTTTGCTGGAATATCATATTCCAAGCACGAAACATGGTGAGTAGAAACGTTTAATACTATAAAACAGTTGTATGCAGTTAATTGAGTACCAATTACGTATGAATTAAGCTCAAAAGTTAGGAATGTTCGTAGACAGTCTTGGTTTGGTAGATTTTTCATTAAAATATTTTTCGTTTCGTATCATTTCTTATACTTACTGGGTAAGGTTTACTTATTCAATCTTTTTGTCTTCATTAGAAATGTTCTGTAGGTGTAATAAGCACATATGAACGGGTTTTTTGCATACTACGACTGTGTTTGTTTCTCACAGAGTGTGCGTATGGTGCTAAACGAAGGTCATTCTTCATGTGTACGTTGCTCACTGAAGTCAAAATCAATTTCAGGATACAGACCACGCGGTGTGTATGTACTGCCGGTCACCATTTTCCAGCATTTTAGAAGCGCAATGACACTGTGCAAACTCCAGCATACAGAGCGTTACGTTCATGAGGGAAGCAGATGATAGAGGTACAACTAAATATCACAATGCAACTTAAAATGAAGGACCATTACGTTATCTACAACATCGACGACATGACAACGATCACGGAAACTGGAAAAATTAATACCTACAAATAATGTAACAAGTGCCAGACCAATATGGAAATTTCTTAAAGTGAACACACCGACTAAGTCTGTCCATTGCCAATTGTTCCTGAAACAATCGGAATCCGGGATGTACAGAAGTTTCTCAACCAGATGGTGCTGAACTGACGGAACAATTGGACAACTATACTAGTACTATGCTCAGACGCAGAGGACTTTGAAAAAGTAGATCTAACGTTACCGATGAAACAATACAAGAGACCGTAGTACAATTACAAAAGCTTCTTCAATCCATCACATCTACTCTAATTATACCCCATCACACTAGGGCAACGATTGCACTACACCCACCGCGTCCTGACAGGACGTTAGCAAATGAATGCATTTTGTTATTGTACCACCTGACAAGCCATTTGGATGCTGAAATTGCCGTTTTCTAAATAAGTTTTAGAATAAAAAGAAACATGAAGCAACTTAGATTATGTTGCGTTAGTGCATGTCTATAAGCAGAAAGAAGACTTCTGTTTGGCCATCATGACCAGTTAATATAAATGGACACATATGGTACAGTATACATACGGAGCTAGTGAATGCATTGAGGACGTTATTGGGACCTAGGGAGAGCGCAGTTCAGTCTGCGTGGACGTAGTGAGCACATAATTTTGGCGTAGTATTAACGCAATAGACCTGGTGACAACGAGAAGCTGCACGTGTAATTAACTTACTGGCAACGTGATAGACGCAGTGAGAACATGGCAAAGACGTTGTAAGGGCGTAGTGCGAGCCTGAGTGCATCATTTCTTTTCGAGTTTGACCCCGTCCCTGCCACGGCCATCAAACTTTTCAGGACGTGATAGGAACTTTGCGAGCGTGGTGCGGACGTGCTCTGGTGTGATGGGGGCATTATAACTGACCGTAGACGTCTTCAAGACTGGGTCACCTTTTTTCAAATGGTGGATATTGGCGAATTCGGTGTAAATCACGCTTGGATTGACGAGCACGGTGCAATATTGCTATAGATACTAATGAATGGGGCAATGGTGTTAACTTATCGAAGAAATGCTATCAACCTTTTTAGATAACAGCAGATTTCTAAATTGTTCAAACTCGTATGTGCCTAAATCTATTATAATGCAGTTATTAAATGATAAGACCATCTAACAATTTTAACTGTTCTCTTTAGACCATCACACATAATTAAATAGATATCTGTCAACTGCAAAATATTAATTGATGTACACATTTGACTTCAGACTGAAACATCACACACTCTGTTAGTAACATATACATCAAAAAGAGACTTCAGTTGACACCGTACACACTTGTCTAGTGCGAAAGGCCTTGTTATATTAACGTGTATACATTCTATTGAATCTGATAAGCGATGGGGAGATGCTAAGTTATGTTCACAGACATGATGCCTGTATCATGAGTGCTAAATATTTTACAAATGGGTTTCATGTCACAATAATTTTGAGGAAAACTGTTTTTTACACAGAATAACGGACTAATCTGGCATAATTTGACGAATGACAACGCAATCATTGTACAGAAAACGCATTTTACAATGGCAAATACAAACTTAATAAAAACAACTAACAAGACAATCCAAAAAACTAACATTTCGTCCCCCTGCAGGTCAAACATTTCAAAATGGCATGTGCAGGTCAGAAAACCAGAGACTGTTTACATAAAATTTCGTTGCATAACACACACATGTTTTCGATGCGAACCGCCTCTCGTGATACGTCGTTGGCCCCCAGTGTTTGTATCCTTTTACAATAAAACCCAACATAGAGACTCTGAATCCTGTGGTTTTTTGTTTAAGTTCAACAGCTGACTGCTTTCGAACCTCAATACATTCCTTGTTTCTTGAATAGAAAATAGGAATTCTAATGTATTATTCATGAACATCCAGGCCTCTTACAAGATTGACAGTGTGAACACCTTTCATAAACTTGTATAAACATTGTACTGTAACCTGACTGACTGAGTGCTAGGTAATGTTAAATTACATTTTATATAGAACCTTACATGTTTAATTGTATATGATTCATGAAACTGAAATGATTAATCTAAGTATTATTTTATTGATTGGATCACTGTATTTTATTTTGCTGTATAATTCTAGTTCTGTACATCACGAGGTCACAAGCAATGGGTGTCTAATGAAAGGAAATTTTCAGACGTGTAAAATTCTGACTGAGAAGAATTATGTTGCTGGTAACTGTTTCACTACATGGACTGTTATTGGTGTACAGAATAAATTATTCGTTCTTGAAACTTCTCATAAAGCTAGTGAAAGAACTGTCAGCTTATCCATGATCTACAGTCTTATATTGCCTGGAGTTGCTAAGGATGTGTGCTTCATTGGGAAGAAAGGTGAGGTTATAATGTTCCTATACCCAAATCTTAACATTCTTGTTGACTAACTAAATTATACAGCCAACACAAAAACATGGCTGTGAATAAAATACCATTGTATCTTCGGAATTCTATTCAATTTCATAGATTTACTATATGAATTTTTGAATACTGCTGTAGAAATAAATGATATCATGCTTTCTGTATTTATTCAGTTCTAAATGTACAGTGTGTTATTTCCCTTGGATTGAGCATTTCCAACAGTGTTGTTCCATTCATTTCCCTTTTGTTGTCGTCTGACAAATGATAGCTTTTATACACAGGTGGCTGTTAACTAAGGTTTAATGTATATATATCTATATAAACGAATATGTACGTAGTCTAGTTATCTCGAAGCACAAAATACTTTACCATGATCTCTCATAACCTAATATACATGTATGTAATTTATAATACTTCCATCTGCCATATTGTTTCTATGTTTGCTGACACAAAATTTGATACCTTTAAAATAAGACCTGACTGCTGTTAGAACTCTTTTAATGAAATGTTCTTACATGAAGAAAATTGAGAATATTTCTATATGATGTATTCAATTGAAAGTACTTTATGATGTTTCAGTTGGTATGTTGATTTCACTGTCACAGCACACTGATGATGATGAAAGATACAGAGAACATGTTTATCAATATGACTTTGATGGGAGGCTAAAAGGTGTGTTACTGTGCCTTGGGGCCGGTCCAAGGTCATTCTTTACTCAGTATTTCCATGACAACGGTGAGGATAAGGATGAAAATATGACTGACACCCAATCTTTGAAAGGTTGGCATGTGTACATGAAGGATGGACGAGACGGTATTCTATGTGTTCAACTGAACCAATGAACTAACAGATTTTTCTATGTGAACTTAATGTGATTTCTAAACTTGTGTTAGGATTTCATTCATGTTTTTGAAAATCTCTTCAAATTTGCATTATAGAAGTCACATGACTTACGTCTAAAAATTGTTCGTTTCTGGTAACATGCTAATTAAAAATAGGGTAGGTAGGAAGGTAGGTAGGTGGGTAGATAGGTAGGTAGGTAGGAAGGTAGGTAGGGGATTGTTTGTTTGGTTCTAGAATGTGTGCTGAAAGGTAACAACAGTAATAAAGTGGATGTGCTGTTCCTCAGACTGTTGATAAGTCTAGGGTCACAGAGCAAAATTCTGGTATGTCAGGTAACCAGGACCAAACAATATTTAGGCCTTGGTCTGTTTGGCTTCCTTAAATTGTCAAAATATATCCAACATTTGGTGTGTACAACAGTCGTGTTATGCCAGACATTTTCTGATAAGGTTTATTCTTTTGAATGTTTTAATTATGTGAAAATATAAAATGCAATACTTTTTTCAATCTGGTTGTCCTAAGGTATATATGACTTCAAGAATGCTGTGCTTACTTAAGAGAATTGTGGCATCCTTTGTTGTTACAAATGTGTACTAAGTTATTGCACAAACTTTGCCTTTACCATGGTTGTAACCAATACCAGATCAATATGATTGTTTTTATTATGTGCATATTTTTTATTAATTTACGTTGTGAATGCAAATGTTTAATATTTTTTCGCTATTTATTGAATTATACATTGATATACTCCTTCTGATGTATTTACTGATATATTGTAACTGTGATACTAATTTTACATATATGTGTTAGTGACAGAAACATAGATAAATATATTCATTTCTTCAGTCTTACCAGTTTATCATTAGATGGTAGTTCGGAATCAAGCAGCTTTCGTCCTTCACCTGAATTCCTACCTGTCTGCTAAACATTTATTTCAAATCATGTCAGTCATAAGCTTCTCTGTGATAAATTTACAGGATTTTGAATATTCAACAACACTGTCTCCAAACTTTTACACTGCATGACAGGAAATTGTAAAATACATTAGATTTTGAAGACACCATTTAGCACTCGCAAATAGGTAGATGTGCCCACCGTCATTCGTTTGCAATTAGGATAATTGTGTAAAACAAAAAAATGAAAATGTGTAGTACAATGTTGTTGTGTAGAAAGTATGTAATTGTGTTTGAAATGACATAAACAGTGTACTGTAGAACACAGTTAAAAAGAATTCCGGAGAATGTAAGTAATGTATCGTTTCATCCATATTTCATTATATCTATTATCAGTAAAATTAGCTAAGTTCAGGTGATAATTATAGATAATTATTAATCATCAAATATTATTTTACTGGTGCAGGAATGTACATTTAATCATAAGCTATTGATAAAAACTCATTTCAGTAAATATTGAACAATGCCACTTTTTAGGATACATAGCAAAAATCTCAGGCAGCCATTTTGTCACTTATTTGTGCTGTGAGGATTCACCTTAAAGGTCTTATAGATTTTAGATATTTTAATTGCGTAAGTCTAAGAACAAATCTGTTTTCATGGATATGTTTACTAATGTATGATTAGAGTGTCAGAAGTTGAGAATGCCGTATTCATAATCCTGTGCCGATAAGACATTCCATTTATTTTAATATACAGGTATAAATACAAAGGAAATACATAATAATCTTCACATGTTTATATGAAGTATAAACTTACTGTATGTAATAAATGGTGATTGAACCAATTACTTCAGACTGTCAAATACTGCTTGTTTTACGTTGAGGCAAAACTACAAAATTGAAACTTTATCACCAAAGAGTAAGAAAACAACATATGAAAAAAAATGTTTAGTATCTACAAGACCACATTCAATAATTGATCCTACTGAAAACAATTATTTAATTGTATCCATTGACCGTACTGCTTGCTGTACTAAAATGGCAAAACATAGTTTATAAGTTCATATTTGTATGTAATAAACGAATAAACCGAACAATTATGCATTAAATAGAACCATCAAAATCCCCAAAATTACTTTGTAGAGAGGTTGTACAGGGAAAGCCCTTGTGGATATCCTCCGACAATCAATCTGGAGTGATCACGATCATACAGAGCACAGTGTGTATATGTTTGTCCATCCTTCTCATCAATTATCTTTCCAACGTGTTTGCCATCTTTATCTATCTGAACAAATGTGCAAGAATAATTACCCCCTACCAGATGTACATTACCAGGTAATACACATAAAGGCCACATATTCTCTATATCTGCATGTATACATGAACTCGTACTTCCATTTTTGTCTAATACAACCAGACCCTTATTATAATCAGTAACCAATATCTTCTGATTATTCACGCTCAATGCAATCTGTCTGCATGCTGAAAACATCTGCTCACCATTTGTATTCTTATCATACGTTCTCAGTTTATTTCCAGCTTTACTGTAGACACATACTTTATTTTCTTCACAAGCTAATATCTCCCCTGTACTAACATCATACGTCATTCCAAAACCATCGTCACAAACAGTAAATGAAGATTTTAACTGCATTTTCTCACCAATCGATACAATGTGAACTTTTCTTGACGATTGTATTCGTACAGCTACCTCATCAGGATTAATTTTACAGACTGCTACAGGTTGACCCGATAATGAGATCTCATCTTTAAATTGCAAATCTGCATTTTTGTATCTCTTAAGTTTATCACTTCCATAATCTGCCAGCAACAAGTCACCGGTATGCATCAAACACATGTCAAGTATGTGTCCACTGTTAGAATCATTGCTCTGCTTTACATCCACATTTCTCTGAAATGTTGCCACGCATTCTTTGGTATTGCTATCATCCTGAAATTCTTGATCATCTTCTAAACTTCCAAATGACTTCATTCCATCAATATTGTTCATAAATGATTTGTCAAAGTTGAAATGAATATCTTTCTTTTTCCAGTCAGTTTCCATTTCTTGTAGAAGAACTTCAACATCATTTGTTACTGTCTTACTCATCTTAACATTGAAAAACAGCACCTCATCATCAATGCACTCTAATTTCTCAACATGGGCTTCAGTGTGTGTTATCACAGCATCTAAGCCCCCGACGTCATCATAAAGAGCCGTCTTGTGCTTCTTATATGTAGAAAGTATCGCCTTTCTTGATTCCTCGGCTAGGCTTTTGACTTTTGCCATAATTTGTTCTTCATGTGTATCAACTTTAGCTATCAGTTCGTGTTTAACGTCACGAATATGATCCAAGTTATCAGTTCTTTTCAGTTTTTCTTGTTTAATTTTTGTGATGAGTTTAGTGAATTCTTTCTTACAATCATTCACCTCGGGTTTGGACTTGAAATCATTAGCTGCGGTCGCTATCGATTCAGTTCTACATTTTCTACAACAATATGCAAAATAGCACATAAAAATCTGTTCTCATAATGATATAAAACATATTTTAAAATCCTTCTTAATACATTATATTTTTTTTTATATTAATCTGATATAGTTTTAGGTAATCCTCTGTGTCTAATCAAAATATGTCGCGATAAACAGTCATATTATTTATGTGAAGTCGACCCTACTTTGACAATGCTGAACTGTCAACGGATTGATACGTCCTAAATTTAGGAGTCATCGATACATAATTAATTTTCATTAAGGAATGTTTTATATTTACCTGTGTTTTACAGCGATGCATATTTCACAGCAAACATCGTCGTGATCTTTACAGTAGGTTTCAATCAGTTTGTCTTGATGCATGTGACATCTTAAACTATTGTATGATACACTAGCTTGTTCCTCAGCCTCATCAGATGTATTTGTTGAATCAGAAGTAATAACATCGTTCACCTGGTGAGTCTTCAAAGACGGAATTTTGTTGTGACATTTTACACATTTCGTACAGAAATACAATTCACAGTCAACACAATAGTATCTAGCTTGTGTGTTATTTCCGTCGTCTAGACACGGTGAACAACACGTATGTTTTTTGTCTTTCAGTCCGTCCAAACAAGTCTTAGATTGCACATTAGTTGCCATATTGGACGTTTAATTTAACAAATCCAGTAAGCGTTGTGTATGAGTCAGAATATCAGTCTATATTGTGGTATGCAGTACAATATATACATGTTCTTATTTTCAGAAAACGGCTGTCCTACATTCAGTGTGATCAAGAGCGTAGACGTGATAGGGGTGTACACAACAAAAATATAAAAAGATGTGAGCTCTATAATTGTTACCGTCTACTTTGCTTTATATACACAAAAGTGTGTACATTAGCGGATCGAAGTGGACGTACATTTTATCTCAATTACAAGTTTGTGCTAAAAGTCCCCGACCTTAGATAGAAATGAAATATCGTTAAACGAAATAGCATTAAATTATTCAATTCTTATTATCCTATTGAAACAATTCTGAACCGATTCTTAAAAACCTGGACTTATTCGACGCAGAAATAATTGCACTTGAACCACCATTCAATCTTATATCCATATATTGCTCTGAACAGGAGCAACAAGCCCTTCAAGTTACAAAAAGTACCTCAACACGCCGGTGGGGATTACTATACTAGCACAACCGCAACCAATTAAATGAGGTAGAAAACGGTCCGAAAATTCACCAGAATGTATCATTTCACTTCTTCAAATAAAACAAAATATTGCGGTTCCACGCAGTCCCCCTGCCTACTTTCCTTAATATTACCCCCCCCCCCCCAGAATGCTTGGACCCTTTCTGTATAACTTTATATACTCCGAGTACCAGGTTCACACATCATGTTAGCCCTACTTATTCGGCTTTTCAAAACATTACGAACTAACTTTAGCCACATCCAGTTTTGCCAACGTTTCGTTGACATGCCAGCTGAATTAATAATACTTAAATTATTTGCAAACCGAATTTCCGAGAATAGGTGATGTTTACCATGACACCGGCATTTAACCGCCATTACACCGGTTTCGTTTTTAGTTAGGAAATAGTGGGGAGAAACAAAACGTTAAACACACCTTTCAGAAAAGGTGTGTTGGAATAATTTATGCTCATATAAGTATAGAAACGTGTTTTCTCTTACCGAATGGTTCATTTTGGTCACAGATATTGTAGTTACAAATGTATAGGGCCCAATGGGTTTTAATCGGGGATTTTCCGCACACAAATATGCAGATCTTTGTTAGACTGTACGGACGGGGCCAAGTCAAAAAAGTATCTCGTCGTCACAAATAGTCTAATTAGTTGGACTAACATCATGTATGGTAAGCATATTAATTTATTGATACAAAACTGCCATACGTCCATGATTCCGATAAAACATATGTGGCCTCCCAAACACACGAAAGACGTTCGAGGTAAAAAATAATCCGGGACCCCCAATAGTGACCCTGGACTTCCCTAGAGTGCCACGGCATAAATTTGTTTGTGGCTAAGTCATTAATAACAGAACTAGAATACACAGAAAAACTACATGCGGATTTACAACCGTTTATTTTTGTGTTAACAGGTTCACAATTGTTTTACATTTTTATGCGTTTTAAGATCCGATCATGGTGTAAGTTAATGTTCCAATGAATGAAGAAGCAGTTTTGCGAAGTTATCAAATTCTTTGTTTAAATTCCACTTAGTCTCACTCATACAGTTTCACCTACTGCTAATTATATTGCACGATATTTGAGATAACCACTTGTAATAACATGCATTCTCGCAATGTGGGATAAGTATTGAAGATTTTGCAATAATTTATCCGTCGTTCACAATTTAAAGAAGGTTCGTAAAAGCCAATGGACAATTGGATCATTAGAGCTTGTGGATAGTGGATACGTAATACTTCTTGTGCTTGAATCTGTGCTTGAAAGAATTTTGGAGATTTGATGTTTGTTTTCTATGCAGACGTAGTAGTAGTAAAAGTAGTCCCGTCGAGGTCGGAATGAATTCACGTGCGGTGGTCGCTCATGTAAGAAAGATGTTGCTAATTAATGTAAGATTGGATTTTCTTATATGAGCTGAAAACCTATCTTACATGAGTAAAAGTGGGAGAAAAAGGATGTTATCCTTACAGATCTACAAAACAGTCGAACTGTTTGTCCGTCTGTTTGTCCGTTCTTTAGACAGTCAACTTATCAGTTTATCTGGGATATGGAATTTATTCTCTCCGAGTGTTTTAGGTTTTGCCAAATGATTTGTCGATTTTGGTTAACGATAGTGTAATAACTAAAATATACGCAGAAAACTTACGACGCATATAATACGTATATTGTCATTTACAAGTTAAACGTTTTCAGATAAAAAACTGAACTTTGAATATATTGTTATCGTAATAATGATTTTCATTATTTATGATTAATTCTAGATACAGTTTCGCAGCTGTGCATAACTGAAAAGTCGTTGAAAAACGGCGTATAACTTATTGAAACAAAGAAACGATTTCATTATTATACAGCATATTTTCTACGTTTATATTTATCTTTAATGGTGACTAAGTATGCGTATGATACAATATAGATACATGTATATATAAGTGGAAAATGATAATAAATGTCCATTGTGTGTTGCTCTATATTCATTCATGTGAAAATCGTGATTTCTACGTCATTGTGTTATTTTCTGCAATTCTTTAATTTCATGGTGTCATTGAGACTGTGTATTGTTCTCAAGTTCATATGGTCCTGTGTGTTGGTGGTTTTCGTTTCGGGAAATGAGGCGTAGTATTTTTGAGTAAGGTGGGGCGTTTACTCTTAAGCTCGAAACTCTACATTGGTCATATATACCTTTAATCTCATCAGTATACTGTCAGACCTAGATGATGGCTCGGAATCAAGCTATATTCATCCTATAGCCGTATTCCTACATGTGAGTTGAACATTTTATTCAAATCATGCCAAACAAATGCCTCTCTGTAATAAATTGGCGGAATTATTAATATTCAACGTTGTTGTCTTCAAACTCTTATTGACACTGCATGACATGATGTTAAAAGATATATAGAGCCCTGTAGAGACAGTTTAGACATATATAAACAATTAAGATAATTGTTTTAATACAAACATATAAATGCCTAGTACAATGCTGTGCCATAGAAAATTATATGATTATGTATGAAATTGTATAAACATTATACAATAGTACACACGTACAAAACGAGTGTTCATATTTCACTTAATACCCTTAAAACACCATGATTATATCACTATATATGAATGTGTTCACAATAACTGTGTTGTAATACACATGTATTATTAAGCACGTGACTTGTCCTGTCATTATAATACTTATATAGCAATGTATAATAGCGATCAGTTACGTTATATCCTTCATTTATTGATTTAATAAACAAAATGAATATATAATTGTTTTGTAATGTTGTATTATGGTGTCAGCTTCGAAAGCAGATGATAAATATATTCTAGATAGACATTTGGTTCAGAGCATTTTCTCCTTGTAAGTACTGTTAGGCAATGATTATCTGGTTATCCGGAACCTACTATCACATGAGCGGAAGCTGTCTAGTTGTTTTGCGAAAGGTCGATTGTTCTAACAATAACGACTGTTGGTTCGATGTTAAATCCAAGATATTTTAAATTTACTTTCTTTATTCCCCCGGCATCTAATAATGCGAGACATTTAGTAATTGCCTTTCCGTAGAGTAGATTTTAGTATCTCGTCAAGCATGTCACTGGGGGCGTAAGCGTTTAGTAACGCAGCGTCTTGAATCCACGCAAGGGTTGCGATTAGTTGACAACACAGTGGTTTGTACAGACTGTCCTATTTGGATCATTTCAAGGTTGGTATTCATTAATGGTTTCATAAAATTTAGATATTTCGATCGCATAAGAACAAATCTGTTTTCATTTGATATGTTTATTTGTGTAAAATTAGAGTGCCAGTTAGGTTGAGATCGCCATGTTTATAAAGCATGCCTGAATAGGACATTTGGAAATTATATCATACAGAATGATGTGTTTGTAAATAATGGTTATACAACCAGTTACTACGGACTTCAAATTACAGTTTACGTTAAGTCAAAGCTACAGCATTATAACTTCATCACCAAAGAGTAAGAGGACAAAATATATATAAATATAGATAACGTCAATTAATTGAGCCTACCGATAAAATATCAAACAAAGACAAAATAAACACAAAATGAATCAAATACCATTGTCTCTTCAGAATTATATTCATAGGTTCATTTTATAGATTTACTATATGAAATTTTGAATACTTTTGTAATATATTAAATGAATGCATGTTTTCTGTATTTATTGAGTTCTAACTGTACAAGGTAATTTGATTATTTCTAGCAGTGTTGTTCTATTCATTTCACTTCTATTGTCTGACTAGCAATAAGCATTTATTCATTATAGTAATAACTATTAGAATCTCATCTTATATAATTGAATGTGTTATTGATCATTTTTGTTCATATGTTGGCTATTATACACAGGTGACTGTTCACTTTTTTCAGGTTTGAATGCATATACATGTATATATACTGATATATACACAGGCTGGTTATATACACAGGCTGGTTATCTTAAAGCATAACATACTTTACCATGATATCTCTCAACTTAATATATTATGTAAATTTATCGTTCTTCCATGTGCCATATTGTTTCTATGTTTGCTGAAACAAATTACCAATACCTTTGAAATAAGACCTGACTGCTGTTCGAACTCTTTTAATTAAATGTTCTTTTTACATTAAGAAAATTGGGACTATTTCTGTGTCATATGCTTTTGCACATGTTTTGAACATGTTTATCAATATGACTTTGATGGGAGGCTACAAGGTGTGTTGCTGTGCCTTGGGGCCGGGCCCATGTCATTCTTTACACAGTATTTCCATGACAACGGTGAGGATAAAGATGAAAATAAGACAGACATCCAATCTTTGAAAGGTTGGCATGTACACATGGAAGATGGACGAGATGGTATTCTATGTGTTCAACTGAACCAATGAACTAACAGATGTGAATTTAATGTGATAAGAAATTTCCAAACTTGTGTTGGGATTTCTTTCATATCAGTGAAAATCTCTTCAAATTAGAATTGTATAAGTCACATGACTTAGGTCTTAAACATTTTTTGTTTCTGGTAACATACTCATTAAAAATAGGGTAGGGAGGTAGGGGATTTTTTGTTTGGTTCTAGAATGTGTGCGTAAGAGAAAGGTAACAACAGTAAGAAAGTGAATGTGCTGTTCCTCAGACTTTTGATAAGTCTAGGTCAGGTAACCAGAAACAAACAATTTTAGGCCTTAGTCTGTTTGGCTTCGTTAAATTTTCAAAATATATCCAAAATGCAGTGTATACAACACTTGTGTTACGCCAGACATTTTCTGGTAAGGTTTATTTTTTTGAATGTTTTAACAATATGAAAATATACAGTGTCGTACGTTTTCAATCTGGTTGTCCTAAGGTATACATGACTTTACGAATGTTGTGTTTATTTAGAGAACTGCGTCATCCTTTGTTGTTACAAGGGCAAACTAAGGTATTGTGTAAATTCTGCCTTTACGATGGTTATAACCAATACCAGATCACCATAATCGAATTTTACTATATTTTATATTCAAGTACATATGTTATACTAATTTACGTTGTCAATGCAAATGTCTGATAAATCACTATCTATTGAATTATACATTTGATACACACCTTTTGATGTATTTACTAAATTACTGATACATTGTAACCGTGATACTAATTTTACATATAAGTGTTAGTGGCATGAACATATATATATATATTCATTTCTTCAGTCTTACCAGTTTATTGTTAGATGATAGTTTGGAATCAATCAGCGTTCATTTTATACCTGTATTTCTACCTGACTGCTAGACATTTACTTCAAATCATGTCAGACATAGGTTTTATTGTGATAAATTGACAGGATTTTGAATATCCAACAACGTTGTCTCCAAACTCATATTTGGCACTGCATGACAAGTTATTGTAAAACACATACAACTTTAAAGAAATCGTTTATCACTGGTAAATAGGTGGATGTCATATCCATCCCTTTACAATTAGGATAATTATGTGAAATAAAAACATGAAAATGTGTAGTAAAATGTTGTAGTGTAGATATTGTGTAATTCCTGGGGACGTAAGTAATATATCCTTATGTCCATATTTCACTATATCAATCGGTACAGAGGTGACAATAACGACCACACCATATATTGGATAACAATAACTGTTTTATTATTATAAAGCACATGTTATATACTGTCATTATACTAACAAAACGATGTACCTTGAATAACGATCCATTATATCATAAATGTATTTATTGTTTGTGGTGATACTTTATACAGCGTTATTTTATGTTGTTGTTTTTGTACTTTCAGCTATGAAAGTAGATGATAAATGTTATTAAAATTTTCAACAAATGACTTAAATAAAACACTTTGGTTAAAGTGTGTTTTTATTATTTTCTAAAATGTGTTTTCTGAAAAGTATATCAAATTCTGCAGGGGCGGCAAAATCAATTGTCCATATTGCCCAAATTGTCCCGCAGCCTGTATGGACAAATGAAAATTTCCAGCATTTACTAAATAAATGTGTTTTCTGTTAAGGATATTATATACATGTACTATCTGGTTCTGTGCATATTCTCCTTTTATAAGCTCTAATGCAAGTGTATCGGTTAATATTATCAACATGTAATTTTTTTTTGCGCTATATAAATTTTATGTATTTGTATTTATTTATTTAGGGGTAACATAAATTATCGATATTCTGATCGCAATAATACAAATCTGCTTTTATTTGATATGTTTATTGATGGTCAGATGGAGTGCTAGCAAGGGAGGGAAAGAGATATTCACGAAACATGCACTAACAGGACTGTTACCAATTATTTTATACAGGTATATAAATAATAATGATATGGCACATAAGCTACAAATTAAAATTCTAACTTTATAACCACACATGCAGTAATATATAAAATGATATGAATGAAGTTTGTTTTCAATAATAAGACTATATTTGTACATCAATGTATTGAGCCTACTGTTAAATAGTTTGATTCTCACAATCTACTGCTTGCTGTTCTATTATGGCAAAACTTCATACACTACCAACGAAAACACACTTCAAGAGAATATTTTTTGTACACAGTGAAATAATATACTGAACGATTGTGCATAATACTAGTATAGAACCATCAGAATCTCCAACATTACTTTGTAGAGAGATTGTAGAGGGAAAGCGTAAGGGGATATCCCCCTACAATCAATCTGGAGTGGTTATGATCATACAAAGCACAATATTTATATGTGTGTTCATCATTTTCCCCATCAATTATCTTTCCAACTAGTTTGCCATTTTTACCTATCTGGACACATTCGCCCGTTAGTGTGCCTCCTACCAGATATACATTACCAGGTAATACACATAAAGGCCACACATCCTCGATATTTACATTTATACAAGAGCTCGTACTTCCATTCTTGTCAAGTACAATCAGACCCTTATATCTATCAGTAACCAATATCTTCTGATCGTTCACGCTTAATGCAATCTGTCTGCATTCTGAAAACATTTGATCACCATTTGTATTCTTATCATACGTTCTGAGTTTATGTCCAGCTTTACTGTAGACGCTTACTTTATTTTCTTCACATGCTAACAGGTCACCGGTACTAACGTCATAAATCATTCCAAAACCATCGTCACAAAGAGTAAATGAAGATTTTAACTGCATCTTCTCACCAATCGATACAAAGTGAACTTTACTTGACGATTGTATTCGTACAGCTACCTCATCAGGACTAATTTTACAAACTGCTACAGGATTACCCGATAAAGCGATTTCATCTCTAAATTGCAAATCTGCACAATTGTATCTCTTCAGTTTATTATTTTGATTATCTGCCAACAGCAAATCACCGGAATGCATCAAGCACATGTCAAGTATATCACTACTGTGATCATTGCTTTGCTTTACATCCACATTTCTCTGAAATGTTGCCACGTACTCTTTGGTATTGCTATCGTCTTCAAATTCTTGATCATTTTCTAAACTTCCAAATGATTTCATTCCATCAATATTGTTCATAAATGATTTGTTGAAGTTGAACTGAATATCTTTCTTTTTCCAATCAGTTTCCATGTCTTGTTGAAGAACTTCAACATCATTTGTTACCGTCTTACTCATCTTGACATTGACAAACAGCATCTCATCATCATTGCACTCTAATTTCTCAACATGCGCTGCAGTGTGTGTTATGACAGCATCTAAGTCTCCAACGTCATTATCAAGAGCAGTCCTGTGCTTCTTATATGTAGAAAGTATCGCCTTTCTTGATTCCTCGGCTATGCTTTTAATTTTTGTAATAATTTGTTCTTCGTAGGTATCAACTTTAGCTATCAGTTCGTGTTTAACTTCACAAATATTATCCAAGTTTTCAGTTCTCTTCAGTTTTTCTTGTTGAAGGTTGTTCATCAGTTCGGTGAATTCTTTCTTACAATCATTGACCTCGGGTTTGGTCTTGAAATCCTTAGCTGCGATAGTCAATGATTCAGTTGAACATTGTCTAAAACATATGCAAAAT
The DNA here is from genome assembly GCA_964023205.1 of Lutraria lutraria. NCBI lineage: Eukaryota > Metazoa > Mollusca > Bivalvia > Venerida > Mactridae > Lutraria > Lutraria lutraria. The sequence goes on from OZ026833.1 coordinate 3,442,075, forward strand.
AGAAAGCATAAAACTCTGTTCTCATACATTAACTGCAACATATATTACACATCCTCCTTATTCATTCATATCTTAACGAGGCCTGGTATATCCCAAATAGTAAGAAGCTCCTCGAGTCCAAACTAGAACAAGTTTTCCCTAAGTGCGTTATCTGTACAATATTTTATATCCTAGTTGAATGAGCTAAAACATATAATTATATATATATAGAAAGAGAGTTATCAATACATAATTTCATTAAGGAAGGTTTTACTAATTACCTGTGTTTGACAGCGATGCATATTTCACAGCAAACTTCATCGTGATCTTTACAGTAGGTTTCAATAGGTTTGTCTTGATGTATGTGACATCTGAAACCCTTGTGTGATACACTAGCTTGTTCGTCTGCCTCATCAGATGTATTGGTCGAATCAGAAGTAATAACATCGTTAACCTGGTGAGTTTTAGAAGCCGGAATTTTGTTATGATATTTTACACATTTCGAACAATAATACAATTCACAGTCCACACAATAGTGTCTAGATATTGTGTTAATTCCGTCGTCTAAGCACAGTGAACAACATGAATGTTTGTTGTCAATTTCGTCCGAACAATTTTTAGAATTCACATTAGTTGCCATATTGAACGTTTAATTTGTTCAATCCATTTGGTGTTGTGTATAAATCTCGTGGTATGCAGTACAATACAAGTTCACATTTTTAGAAAATGGTTGTCCTACATTCGGTGAGTAAGCGTATATATCCGTTTTCTTCCTGGTCTAAAATTAGACCGAGAGCGTAGATATTATATAAATGTGGGGATGTACAACGAATCGAAAAATTAGCGCATTGCTCGATAATTGTCAACATTAGCGAGCCCAAGTACGTGGTTTCTTTATAGTCAATAATAAGTATGTGCTGACATTTTTCTTATTATTCTTTAGTATGCTTTGATAATTGTTAATGTAATCAATAATCTAGTACAGATCGAAGGAGTTATATAATTATTGTTGTTTCTTACTGTAAACAACGTTCATAGTGAAACATCACTTAGCGATCACTTCAATATTACGGTAACCTCTAAATACAACAACCACCCGGTTTCGGACCTGGTTTAAATAGTTCCTCTTCTTTCAGTGAAACAGTGAGAAACATTCGCCATGTATGTCTGAATAGTGCATGGTTTTAACGTGCGGTTTAAATTCAATTGGCAGACCATGAGCACACAACAGAACGGCGTGCGAATATACGCATGGTTATGACACTTTTTTCTTTTACTCTAAATTGTACTATGGTCATATGTTATTTTAATCTTTAGTTACCAGTTTACTATCAGACCTAGATGATAGATTGAAATCAATCAGCATTCATCTTGTACCTGTATTATTACCTGTCTCTTAAACATTTACTCCAAGTTATGTTAGATATACGCTCCTCCATGATAAAAGGGTAGAATGTTGAATTTTCATGGTTGATTCAGAACTCTAATTGACACTGTGTGATAGGACGTAGTTAGATACGTTCCAGACCTTGATAAAAGAATCCAGTACAGGAGAGTTAGTAGATTTCATTGTTATATGCATTTACAAGTAGTATAATTTTATTAAATCAAAAGTTTGGTTCACTTGACAGAACAAGGGGGCACAACAAAACGACGTGCAAATTTAATGGTGCCTGATCTTGCGTATACAGGTGCGCAAATTTATACACTATACGTTTAATGGTATGCGTTTTAAGATACGTTGAGGGTATATATCAAATAAAATAATTGTCCCATGCACAAAGAACTTGTCCTAACTGAGAAGTCATCAACTTTCTTGTTTTAATGTCATTCAGCCTCACTCATACCAGTTGCAATACAGCTCGAGATTTGTGATGGGTTAGTCGATCGTTTTTATAATTACAGGAGAGCTAAAGATTTTTAAATCCATGGACAAATAACGAGGTTCTTACATATCCCTCGCTCCGTGTTTGCGACTGTTTGCCCGTCTATATCTATCCGTGAGACTGCATGTCGTTTAGCTAATCTACGGTGTGAAAGTTTTATTCACTAAGTCTGAGTGTTTAACGCGTTGTCTAAATTATTTGTTGATATTGAATCAGCCAAAACAAGTATCCGCTGCAAATTTACGATACATATTAATTTTTACATGTTAAAAATATTTAGATAAAATATTAAACTGTGAGTGGTATCTAGAATGTAATCGTAAAACAAACTGAAATTGTATCCATTACAATATTATTAATAAAATGATGGTCCTTATGAATGTGTGATAAATTTTATCAGTGACAATTTTATGATACTTGTATTTGAAATCTATTTATGTTATGTTATTCCTTTAAATTCACCTTTTGGGGTGGAGAATTATGTATACGATAGAATGTAGATATGCATATATCAGTGAAAATTCATGGATGGATTGCTCTTCATTCACGCGAAAATCGTGAATTGTACATCTTCGTGTAATTCTTTGAAGTTTATTTCCTTGCATTGTGTATCGTTCACTTTTTATATGGTCTTGTGCGTTCAGTGGGTTTTTGGGCTAGGCGATCTAGATAAAAGTATACATGTATGTAAAACATGAATGTTCACCTCCAATGGGATGAAAAATTGGCAACATAGAACGGTAACTATAGTTTAACGTCTCCACGAGACACAATCAGTAAGATCACATGAGTTTTAAAATGGCGGATACGCCACGACAGTAAGAATGTTAAAGGAGACTGATAAGTTTATGATAAAAACGGACAAAGATTCCGGTAAATAATCAAGCGACCTGAAACTTCTGAGATGTATTTTCTTTCCAAACTAGCGTTGACTGTAAGAAATATATCGGTAAGGGGAGATCACTGCGTTAGTCTACCGTAAACTGGTTCCTGTTCCATACTGTATCCGTATTCTCGGTGATTTTTATAGGGTTAGTGCGGTATACCGGTATTTCTGTACATCGCGTTATGCTGTTTAGCGAATACATGGACGGAATAGTACTCTACATAGCAACTTGCCAGTCACGTACCACGATATGTATATTGTATCAGAAGTGGCCTGGTAGTACAGTGTCCTAATTTTTGACAATTAACAAACATATTATTGTGAAAGTAATGTGTCTGCTTTTTGACGTAGGTGAACTTTGTGACATGTATGAATTGATGCTTCGAAGCAATTTATTACAGGTTTGAAAACATGTATTTGTACCTACTCATTATTTCATATCTGGGTAATTTTAACAACTACCCATGCTGGGTGGCTCTTGAATGAACTATGTGTTATTAATGTGCGTCAGCAGTTATTCTGTTGGAAATACTATATCACAAGACTTCAAATTTTAAAGTAGGCGAATGCCTGGAGAAATTAGTTGGCAATATTATTTATGGTTGAAATGGTTTAATTTGTGAAAAAGGAATGTGTGGCTTTTTATTTTCCAACATTGATATCATAATTACAAAAATTGATGATTCAATGCTTATTTTCCAGAAATATGATAATCTTAAACTTGGCATTTCACTGGGATGGCATCAATCCGTATTTTCTTTCACTGATCAATTGGGAACTTTATGTAAGTGATATCATAGGACGCTGCCATGTTAATGAGAGTTCTGTGATTATAGACATCGAACTAGTACGTAGTGTTCAGTAATAGGGTTTCGTTAATATTGGCATGTATACAGACACGATAAAAGATGACTGACAACAGTAAAGAAATCAAAAGCCTGATAAAGCTGAGACAACAAAGACCAGCATTATGATCTCCTGGGAAATCAATCAATGTGAAAATCAAGAACCAGCGAAGAAAATCAAACATAAGAAAAAACAGGTTCGCATTTTCTGTAAACATATGTTACATGGTTATAGTTATTGTATGGACATAGTATATCTGGTACATAACATAATTTATTTTAACTGTGTTTGCTGAAGTATTGGATTGAGTTGTAACTGAAGCGGTTTTTTTTCAAGTTTTATTGGACACTCTGATCTCTAAGATTTTCATGTTTGCAAGTTTCTTGTAAGGAATGAAGGGTACTTCATTATGTTTATACAGACACAAATTTATTTTTTAAACAGGACAAACTCTCTAAGTCATATATAGTTTTAACATATTTTCTGTTTAATTAGTTAATACATTATGTTTATCTAATACCAATACTGCAATGTTGACATTAATCTGTTGGTCATAGTAATATCAATAAGCATTCATAAATTATGGCTTACTATATAAAAGTCTGTAAATGCATTTTTTTTAAATTATTTTAAACTTTCATTTCTGGTAAAATATTTATAAACTTCATGTGAGGATATTTGTATTTACAGAAAAGTTGATGGTTCCGACACCAGTTGTGTTATACACAGGAGAAGATGGAACGATCATTGAGATAATAAACCCTACAAACAACATGATACATTTTAAATATTACTATACCGGTGTTAAGACTAGTCCACCTTGCCCTGTCACGCTCCTTTGGAGAAGTCCCAATGGTCAAGTTGCAAAATTGAATATATTAAATGAAGTCAAATATCATGTTAAAGAGGTAATAGTTCCGCAGAACTTCTCATGTATTCAGGAGTTCAAATATACTTTGTGACTATTTGTTTGAAGACAATAATTCTTAAGCAATTTGTCCGTCATCTATGATCATGATATTCTAATTGAGAAGTCTACTGTAACTGTGAAAGACAAGATTGGTACTGGTGCAGAAACCAGAGAATCCTAAAACCCTGGTTTGGTGAACCTTGGTGTAGGGTTAGCCTTTCCTGATCCTGACACAATGGAGTTTGTGTGTATAAACATTCCCGAGATATAGTATGTATTTTAAATTCAATCTCATGCGTATATCCTATACAGCAAAACCTCGCAAACAGAGGTGTTTGTTTTAAGTCTACAGCTGACCTGACTGCTTTTGTACCTTAATACATTCCTTAAAGACAATGAACAGCTACTATATAAGTGACCCCCCCCCCCCCAAAATCCACATGTGGTCTAATCTCTTAATTGTTTTATTGCCCCTAATCAGATAAAACCAGTCTGGTCACGGTCTGTAGACTTGACACCTAGTCAAAAAGTAGGGTTATAAATTTTATTGATTTACAGTGATAATAAGTTTATGACTAAATTGCTTTTGTTTTTATAAGCATAGAGTAACTGATTATATAAACAGGTGCTAGTCTATCAATGACCCTGTCTGTTTTATTCCCCCCTACTGTGGAATTAGGGGACTTTCTGGTCCATAAGTCACATGCCTCGCATTCCTGGTTCAATGTCTTTAAGCTTGTTTCTTCAATAAAATACAGGAATCCTCATACAGACACTGTATCTTATCTTTATTCATGTGCATCGAGGTCTGTGACAAGATTGACTATGTGAACACCTTTCATAAACTTCTATAAACATTGTACTATAACTGCTTGGTAACATTAAATTGCATTTTATGTAGCAGAACCTTTTGTGTTTAGTTGTATATGATTCATGAACCTTTTAAACTGAAATTATTATTCTAAGTATAATTGTCATTGATTGCATCACGGTATTTTTGCTGCATAATTCTAGGTCTGCACATCATGAAGTCACAAGCAATGGGTGTCGAATGAAAGGAAACTTTCAAACATGTAAGATTCTGACTGAGAAGAATTATGTTGATGGTGACTGTTTCACTACATGGACTGTTCTTGGTGTATAGAATAAATTATTTGTTCTTGAAACTTCTCATAATGATGGTGAAAGAACTATTGGTTTAACAATGATCTATAGTCTTATATTGCCTGGAGTTGCTAAAGACGTGTGTTTTATGGGGAAGAAAGGTTAGCTTATCATTTTCTTACATACGAATCTTAGCGTTCTGTTTGACTAATTAAGTTCAATAGTCAATCCAAAAACATGGCCGTGAATCAAATATCATCATCTCTTCATAATTAAATTCAATTTCATAGATTTACTGTGTGAATTTTTTATTACTTTAGTACTATATTAAATGACTGCGTGTTTTCTGTATTTATTGAGTTCTAACTGTACAAAGCATTTATCTCCCATAATTTGATCATTTCTAGCAGTGTTGTTCCATTCATTTCACTTTTGTTGTAAGACTAGCATTAAGCATTAAATCATTATTTGATAAATATTGAAATATGATCGTATATAATTGAATATGTTATTGATCCTTTTTGTTCATATGTTGGCTATTATACACAGGTGACTGTTCACTTAGGTTTGAATGCATATACATGTATATATACTGATATATACATAGGCTAGTTATCTTAAAGCACAAAATACTTTACCATGATATCTCTTAACCTCGTACTTGTATAATAATCCTTCTATCTGCCAACCTGTTTCTTTGTTTGCTGAGACAAATTTATATTGTTACCTTTGAAATGAGTCCTGACTGCTGTTAGAACTATTTTAATTAGATGTTCTTCTTCTTACAATAAGAAAACTGAGATCTTTCTAACTAACTAACATACAGTTACATATAGTTAGTTAGTTAGTTAGTTAGTTTTAATAAAATGTATTCAGTTGAAACAGTAATATATTGTACATAATACATATATATATTCGCATAAATATAGACAATGTTAACACTTTTATACGATTTCAATTATTGTACATGATATAATTTCTAATTTCAAACGCATTATAAATGTAAGAGTGACTTTATCAAAACATAAAAATGTATAATACAATGTTGTAATGTAGAAATTGTGCAATTATGTTTGGCATAACATAAACAGTTTACTGTAGAACAATTTTCTAATAAAGAATTCCTGGGGACTAAAGTATGACATCCTCATATATCCATATTTCACTGTATCTATTATATTGAATTAAGAGACGACACAAAGATAAGAAAATAACGACTTCACTATATTTGGGTCCAAGATAACTGTATCATAAAGCACGTGATATATGCGGTCATTATAATGCTTGCAAAAACTACGTACAAAAAGGATCAATTATGTTATCTCATTTATTTATTGATTTAATAAAAATACTGAATGTCGATTTGTCTTGCACATAGTGTTACTTTATACAGCATTGTTTAGATAAAACTACGTGTTTTATCATTTGGTTCAGCGCATACTTTCCTTGTAGAAGTTCTGTTATGCAAGCGTATATGTTAATATAATCGACTTGTAATTATCTGGTGACCCTGGACCACATAAGGAAGCTGTCCAACTGTCTTACAAAACGTCAGTGGTTCTACTCCGATCTTCGCATAGGGTGTTACTCCAGCGTTAAAACTTGAATAGTTGCCAAATGACCCTGGCTGTTTGTGCGACGTTAAACTCCAGTGAAAAGAATCATGTTGGGAAGGAACTGTGCTTTGTTTTTCTTTTTTCAGAGTATCTCGTGTGTGTGTGTGTGTGTGTGTGTGTGTGCGCGCGCGTGTGTGTATGTGGTAAAGAACGCCAAGATATTTGCAAGTTCCTTTTTTTATAACAAGGATTTTTCGACCAGTTGATAACAGCTTGGTTTGCACAGTCCGCCCGATTTGGAACATTTCAAGGCTGGTATTCATTAATGACTTCATACATTTTCAGTATTCTGATCGCATAAGAACAAATTTGTTTTCATTGTTAATTACTGTATAATTAGAGTGCCAGCAAGTAGGGAATGCCATATTCATAATCATGAGCCAATAGGACATTTGTCAATTATTTTTTACAGGTGTAACCTTTGAGGGAATACATTATGTTCACATGTTTATGTGAAATATAAACATATCACATCAACGTGTTCACACAGTTTACTAATGATGGATAAACGCACCAGGTTCGGGAGATACTGTAGAGTACCGATATCATGAAGATTCATTGGGATTAAGTCATTCAAACATAGAAAATAAAGATTTTTTGAAGCACCTTCTTCACAGTCGTTCACAAATATTTTACTCAGAAAAGTCGGCTCCTGTTTGTTTACAGTGGAAATACTGAAACTAAACGATTGTGCATAATGCAGAATTTTAAGAATTCCCAGCATTACTTTGTGGAGAGATTGTACAAGGAAAGCCCGTGTGGTGATCCTCCTACAATCAATCTGGAGTGGTCACGATCATACAGAGCACATTGTGTATATGTTCGTACATCCTTCCCACCAATTATTATTCCAATCTGCTTGCCATCTTTATCTATCTGAACAAATGTGCCTGTATATAAGCCTCCTACCAGATATGCATCACCAGGTAATACACATAAAGGCATCAAATTCCCGATATCTAGAGTAAAACATGTGCTCGTACTTCCGTTTTTGTCTAAGATAATCAGACCCCTATCATAATCGGTAACCAATATCTTCTGATTATTCACGCTCAGTGCAATGTGTCTGCATGCTGAAAACATCAGCTCACAATTTGTATTCTTACCATATGTTCTTAGTTTATCTCCAGCCTTACTGTAGACGTTCACTACATTTCCTCCACATGCTAATATATCACCTGTACTAACATCATGCGTCATTCCATAACCATTGTCACAAAGAGTAAATGAAGATTTTAACTGCATCTTCTCTCCAATCGATACAAATTGTACTTTCTTTGACGAATATATACGTACAGCTACCTCATCAGGATCAATCTTACAAACTGCTACAGGTTGACCCGATAAAGAGATCTCATCTTTAAATTGCAAATCTGCATTATTGTATCTCTTCAGTTTATTATTTCCATAATCTGCCAGCAACAAGTCACCGGAATGCATCAAACACATGTCAAGTATCTGAATATCGCTTGAATCATTACTCTGCTTAACATTCACTTTTCTCTCGAATTTTGCCACGTAATCTATGGGAGTGTTACCATCTTCAAATTCATCTACCAATCTACCAAATGATTTCATTCCATCAATATTGTTTATAAATGTTTTTTCAAAGTTGAACTGGATGTGTTTCTTTTTCCAGTCAGTTTCCATTTGTTGTAGAAGACCTTCAACATCATTTGTCACTGTCTTACTCATTTTGGCATTGACAAACAGCACCTCGTCATCAGTGCACTCTAATTTCTCAACATGGGCTGCAGTGTGTGCTATCACATCATCTAAACCTCCTACGTCATCATCAAGAGCTGTCTTGTGCTTCTTATATTTAAAGAGTATTGCCTTTCGTGATTCCTCGGCTAGGCTTTGGATTCTTGCAATAATTTGTTCTTCGTAAGTGTCAACTTTAGCTATCAGTTCGAGTTTAACGTCGCGAATATGATCCAAGTTTTCAATTCTTTTCAATTTTTCTTGTTTAAGTTTAGTGATGAGTTTTGTGAATTCTGTCTTACAACCATTCACCTCGGGGTTGGTCTTGAAATCCTTAGCTGCGGTAGCCATCGATTCAGTTGAACATTGTCTGAAACAATATGCAAAATAGCTACGTAAAGATCGGTTCTCATAAATGATCTGGAACATATCTCACACATTCTTCTTAATCATCTACTAGTGTATCTTAACGAGGCCTAGTATATCCCAAATAGTAAGAAGCTCCTCGAGCCCAAACTAGAACAAGTTTATCCAAGTGTTTTATCCATGCAATAATTTATATCCGGGCTGAATGAGCTAATACATACTAGTATGTAGAAAGTTACAGACACATTATTTCAAGGTTTTGATAATTACCTGTGTTTTACAGCGATGCATATTTTACAGCAAACTTCGTCGTGATCTTTACAGTAGGTTTCAATAAGTTTGTCTTGATGTATGTGACATCTTAAACTCTTGTGTGATACACGAGCTTGTTCGTCTGCCTCATCAGATGTATTGGTCGAATCAGAAGTGATAACATTGTTAACCTGGTGAGTTTTAGAAGCCGGCATTTTGTTGTGATATTTTACACATTTCGTACAGAAATACAATTCACAATCCACACAATAGTGTCTAGCTAATGAGTTTATTCCATCGTCTAAGCACAGTGAACAACATGAATGTTTGTTATCCATTATACCGTCCGAACAATTCTTAGATTGCATATTAGTTGCCATATTGGACGTTTAATTTAGCAAATCCATTATCTTTGTGTATAAATCAGAACATTCGATATTGTAGTATTCAGTACAGTACAAGTTCACATTTTTAGAAAATGACTGCCCTATATTCAGTGTGTAACTCAATACCCGTTATCTTCCTGATTAAAAATTGGACCAAGAGCGTAGACATGATAGTAATGTACAAAAAAACGGAAAATTAATGATTGATCTATAATTGTCACCATTTATTCTGCTTAATGATATGTACATTAGCGAACCCATTCAAGTGGTTGTACGTGGTATCTAAATAATAAGTTTGTCCTGATTCGATTTCTAAACACTCTCGAGTACGCTATAACTGAAGTAAACAATAATCTAGGATAAATTGGGTTAATTATGTTGTATCTTATTGAATTTAACGTTCATAGTAAAACCTCAATAAGTGATCGCTTCAGTATTACAGTCCCCTCTTAATACAACGACCACCTAGTATCAGACATGTTTTAAATATTTCATCTTCTTTCAATAAGGCAGTGAGATATCATTTAAACATTCGCGATGTCTGTCCGAAGGGTAGTTTTAGCACGCGGGTTTTCTACATAAAAGTTTGGTCCACTTGCAAGAACGTTGGGACACGACAAAACGACGTGCGAATTTATGCGTGTCCGGTCATGCGTATTTATGCAATGTTTTACGTTAGTAAGGCATTTTTTCCGTTTAACTCTTATGCTCTAAAATCTACAATGGTCATGCATTCCTTTAACCAGTTTATTGTTAGACCTATATGATAATTTAAAATCCATCATCATTCTTCTCGCACCTGTATTATTACCTGTCTGTTTACTTCAAGTCATGTCAGACATACGCTCCTCAATGATAAATGGGCAGGATTTTGAATATTCATGGTTAATTCAAAACTCTAATTGACACTTTGTGATAGGACGCAGTAAGATACAGTGGACCTTGAAGAAACCGTTTATAGCACTGTTTCCATGGCTAGATGTTCACACTACCAACCGGGAACAATTATGATAATTGTGTTTCAATCAAAACATAAAAATGTGTGGTACAATGTTGTGGTGTTGGAAATGTCTAATTGTGTTTGAAATAGCATAAAAATTAAACAGTAGGACAAATCTAAAAATAATTCCTGACGTTCATTTTTCAATATACCCTTTGCATTGAATTAAGAGACGACACAGAGGTGAACTACAATGACTTTATTATAAATTATATGGATTCACTATAACTGAGTTGTATTGTACATGTCATATAAAGCACGTGATATATTGTGTCATTATAATACACATGTACTAACAAAACTGCGTTAATTAGCGAGCAATTATGTTATGTCATTTATGTATAGATTTAATGTTTTATGGTGTTGATTTTAGTAAACGTTGAAAGCAGAAGATAAATATAAGCAAAACACTTATTGCTTGAAATGTGTATTCATTATAATGTTCTAAAACATGTTTTATGCAGAGGATTTCATATTTTTCTAGATAAAACCATGTTTTATCATTTGGTTGAGCGCATTCTTTCTTTGTATGAGTATTGTAATGCAAGAGTATAGGTTAATATAATCGACTTGTAATTATCTTGTGACCCGGGACCATAATCGATTGTATGTGTTCAACTGAACCAATGAACTAACATACTTTTATACTCTAGTAATGTGAACTTAATGTGATAAGAACATTCCAAACGTGTGTTAGGATTTCATTCATATCTTTGAAAATCCCTTCAAATTAGAGTTATAGAAGTCACATGACTAAGGTCTAAGCAAGGATTGTTTGTTTCTGGTAACATACATAGGTATGGGATTTTTGGTTTGTTTCTTGAAAGTGTCCGTAAAGGTAGACTAACAACAGTAAGTAAGTGGATGTGCTGTTCCTCAGAGTAATGATAAATCTAGGGTCACAGGGCTTTTGGCTTTGTTAAATTGTCAAAAAGTTTCCAACGTGTGGTGTACACAACAGTCGTGTTATGCCATACATTTTATGATAAGGTTTATTCTTTTGAATGTTTAAATTATGTGAAAATATACAATGCAATACTTTTTTTCGATTTGGTTGTTCTAAGGTATATATGACTTCAAGAATGTTGTGCTTATTTAGAGAATTGTGGCTCCTTTGTTGTAACAAGTGCAAACTATTATGGTATTGTACAAACTGTCGTTACCATGGTTATAAACAATTTTTTACTATATTCTGTATTTAAGTGCATATTTTTTCTAATTTACGTTGTGAATGCAGATGTTTAACATTGTTTCACTATTTATTGAATTATACATTTGATTTACTCCTTTTGATGTATTTACTGATATATTGTAACTGTGATACTAATTTTACATAAAAGTATTACTGGTATATAAATAAATTCATTTCTTCAGTCTCACCAATTTATTATTAAATGGTAGTTTGCAACCAAGCATCGTTCATCCTTCACCTATATTCCTACCTGTCTTCTAAACATTTATTTCAAATCATGTCAGACATAAGCTTCTCTATGATAAATTGACAGGATTTTGAATATTCAACAAGGTCTCCAAACTCTGATTTGACACTGCATAACAGGATATTGTAAAAAAACATTAGACTTAGTAGAAACCGTTTATCACCGGTAATTAGGTAGATGTCATAGCCATCGCTTTACAATTAGGATAATTGTGTAAAATGTAAATGTGTAGTACAATGTTGTAATGTAGAAATTGTGTAATAGTGTTTGAAATAACATAAACGGTGTGCTGTGAAATTATAAAGAATTCCTAGGGACGTAAGTTATGTCATCCTTACGTCCATATTTCACTATATCCATTTCATTGAATCAAGAGACGACACAGAGGTGAAAATATCTACTACACCATATTTGGGTTAACCATAACTATTTAACTATATAATACAGCACGTGTTACATACTGTCATTATACCTACAAAACTACATTAATTAACGATCAATTTTATAATGCCCTTCATTTATTGATTCAATAAACAAATTGAATGTTGAATTGTTTTGTAGTTTTACTTCATACAGCGTTTTTCTGGTGTTGTTGTAAGCTTTGAAAGCAGATGAAAGGTATTATGTACATTTTTCAAAAAATGAGGAATGAAAAAACGGCCCGATGAATTTTTTTTTAAACGTAGAACGGATTCTTTGTACAATTTAGAAAACTTCAAAATAATAAAAAAATATGGTTTGCGACTTCGTTTTCGGGCCAATGTAACTTATTTAAACTTGGAAAAAGGCTAAAAAACGTCAACGTTTTTACACAAGATCGACGTGACGTTGCGACTTTTTTAGTTGTTACTGACATATTTTGGCTTCACGTACGTCGATCTTGCATTTTATGGCAACGTTTTTAGCTTTTTTCTTTGTTTAAATAAGTTCAAATGGCACGAAAACGAAGTCGGTGACCATATGTTTTTATTTTTTTAAAGTCTTTCAAATTATTCTATGAATCTCTGCTGAGTTTTAAAAAAAAATTCATCGGGCCGTTTTTTCACTGTTGACACGACTGAGAGAAAAAATGTCTAATTTTTTGGCATTGTAAATTGCCACCCATACAGAGTTCGCTCGACGTCTTTTAATATTAAATCACAGCAAAATGTAACATTATTGACTTTTTCAGATCTGTAAATGATCCAGCATTGCAGTTATGTGAATTGCATAACTTAATATACAAAATTATCGGAGCAATACAGGAAATAACGCGAAAATCAACGAAAAACATATCACTCCACTAGGTGGTGCTTTTTGACCGGTTTCCATGGAAATATCATTTGAATATATCATTTTTGCGTTAGCCAATATATTAAAGGTTGTTCATACAAACTTTCTTTATCATGACTTGACGTCTAAAAAAATGACCGTTTTTCTGGAGGAAACCCGCGATCCACCTTAAATGTGTTTAATGTGAAGCATATCATATTCTAGATAAAACTGCGTGTTTCTTCATTTGGTTGAGCGCATACTTACCTTGTAGGAGTACTGTCATCTAAGCTTATAGGTTAATATAATCGACTTGTAATTATCTGGTGACCCAGGACCACATATCACACGTGAGGAAGCTGTCCAACTGTCTTACGAAATGTCGGTGGTTCTACTCAGATCTTCGCATAGGGTGTTACTCCAAAGTTAAAACTTGAATAGTTGCCAAATGACCCTGATTTCTGATGTGACGTTAAACCACAGTGTCAATAATTATCTGATGAGGAACTGTGCATTGTTTTTCTGTGGTAATGAACCCAAGATATTTCAATTTTTCTTTTTTCTAAGCAATGCTTCTTTTGATTAGTTGACAACAATTTGGCTTGCACAGTCCGTCCAATTTGAATCATTTCAAGGTTGATGTTCATTAATGTTTTTTATATGATATATGTTGATCGCATAAGAACAAATCTGTTTTCATTGATACGTTTATTACTGTATATTTAGAGTAACAGCAGATTGAGAATACCAAATTCATAGCAAATGCCACAATAGGACAATTATCAATACTTTTATACAGGTATAAACTCTGAGGGAATACATTATCTTCAGATGTTCATATGAAGTATAAACATGTTATGTTAGCATGTTCTCACACAGAAGATGATGTGTATGTAAATGATGGTGATAAAACTAATTATTGTTGAATTTCAGTTACTGCTTGGTTAACGTTGAGACAAAGCTACAGAATTATAACTTTTTAACCAAACAGCAAGAGAACCAGATATGGCAAAACAAATATTTGCAAGTTAACATCAATGACCTGAGCCTACTGACAACGGTTTCAATGTTACATTTGATCGTGCTACTGGCTATACTATTTTCGCAAACTACCTATAACATCCTATAGAAATTACAGTTTATGAGTAAATGGTCGCATGAAGTAAACAAAACGAACGCTGGTGCATATTATAAAGCCATCAGAATCCCCAACATCATTTTGTAGAGAGATTATACAGGGAAAGCATATGCGGATATCCTCCTACAATCAATCTGAAGTGGAATCGATCATACAGAGCACAGTATGTATATGTTCGTTCATCCTTCTCATCAATCATCTTTCCAACTTGTTTGCCATCTTTATCTATCTGAACAAATGTGCCAGAATATACACCTCCAATTTGTGTGCCTGCTATCAGACATACATTACCAGGCAATACACATACAGGCCACACGCCACGGATACCTGCATTCACATTCATACATGCGCTCGTACGACCGTTTTTGTTTAATACAATCAGACCCTTAAAGCTGTCAGTCACCAATATCTGCTGGTTGTTCTCGCTCAAGGCAATCTGGTTGCATTCTGAAAACATCTGTTCACCATTTGTATTCTTAGCATACGTTCTCAGTTTATCTCCAGATTTATTGTAGACACTTACTTTATTTTCTTCACATGCTAATATCTCCCCTGTACTTACATCATACGTCATTCCAAAACCATCGTCACAAAGAGTAAATGAAGATAATTTTAACTGCATTTTCTTTCCAATCGATACAAACTGAACTTTCTTTGACGCTTGTATTCGTACAGCTACCTCATTAGGATTAATTTTACAAACTGCTACTGGTTTACCCGAAAAATAGATCTCATCTTTAAATTGCAAATCTGCATTATTGTATCTCTTAAGTCTATAATTTCCATGATCTACCAACAACAAGTCACCGCAAATCATCAAACACATGTCAAATATCTGTTCACTGTTTGAATCATTGCCCTTCTTTATATCCACATTTCTCTGAAATGTTGCTACGTATTCTTTGGTATTGCTATCATCTTCAAATTCTTGATCATCTTCTAATCTTCCAAATGATTTCATTCCATCTATACTGTTCATAAATGTCTCATCAAAATTGAACTGAATGTATTTCTTTTTCCAGTCAGTGTCCATGTCTTGTAGAAGAACTTCAACATCATTTGTCATTATCTTACTCGTCTTGACATTGACAAACAACACTTCATCATCAATGCACTCTAATTTCTCAACATGCGCTGCAGTGTGTGTTATCACATCATCTAAGCCTCCAATGCCTTCATCAAGAGCTGCCTTGTGGTTCCTGCATTTGGAAAGTATCATCTTTCGTGATTCCTCGGCTAGGCTTTTGATTCTTGCAATAATTTGTTCTTCGTAAGTGTCAACTTTAGCAGTCAGTTCAAGTTCAACATTACGAATATGATCTAAGGTTTCAGTTCTTTGGAGTTTTTCTTGTTGAAGTTTAGTGATGAGTTTTGTGAATTCTGTCTTACAATCATTCACCTCTGGGTTGGTCTTGAAATCCTTAGCTGCGGTAGCCATCGGTTCAGTTGAACATTGTCTGAAACATTAAGCAAAATAGCTACTTAAAGAACTGTTCTCATAATGAACTATAGCATATCTTACAAAACCTTCTTATTCATTCAGATCTTAACCAGGCTTAGTATAACCCAAATAGTAAGAAGCTCCTCGCGCCCAAACTAGAATAAGTTTTCTCGAGTGTTTTATCTCTACAAAATTTTACAGCCGGGCTCAATGAGCAAATACATATATAGACAGTTATACATACATAATATTTCATTAAGGAAGGTTTTGAATTATTACCTGTGTTTTACAGCGATGCATATTTTACAGCAAACATCGTCGTGATCTTTACAGTATGTTTCAATAAGTTTGTCTTGATGTATGTGACAACTTGAACTCTTGTGTGATACACGAGCTTGTTCGTCTGTCTCATCAGATGTATTGGTTGAATCAGAAGAAATAACATCATTCACCTGGTGAGTCTTCAAAGACGGAAATTTGTTATGATGTTTTACACATTTCGTACAGAAATACAATTCACAGTCCACACAGCAGTGTCTAGCTGGTGTGTTAATTCCATCGTCTAAGCACGGTGAACAACATGAATGTTTGTTGTCGTTTAGTCCGTCCGAACAATACTTGAACTGCATATTAGTTGCCATATTGAACGTTTAATTTAACACATCCAGTAAGCGTTGTGTATTAGAGTATCCGATATTGTGGTATGCAGTACAATACATGTATAAACATGTTCATATTTTCAGAAAACGACTGCCCTACATTCAGTGTGATCAGGAGCGTATACATAATAGGGGTGTACACAACAAAATAAAAGCAGATATGCGCTTAGGTCTATAATAAATAATTGTTACCGTTTATTTTGCTTGATAATATGTACAAAAGCGAGCACAATTGGTTGTCCGTGGTATCTCAATAATAAGTTTGTTCTGATTTTTCCTTAACTACTCTCGAGTACGCTTTGATAATTGCCTCGCCTAAAATTAGCTGAGCAATGTATATCCTTTAAAGTGTTCATTGACAATATACGTCGTAAATTTGTTGCGTGTATACATGCTTTAGTTATTATACAATCGTTATCCAAAATCGAAAAGAATCGAAATGAAATTAGGCGACACCTATTTTAAAACATTTGGAGAGTAACTTTCAAATCCCTGAAAAACTAATAGACAGACTGTCTTGTGGACAGACAGACGGAAAAAACAATTCGACTGTCTGTCAGATCTGTAAGGATAACAACCTTTGTCAATGAACATTAATGATCTTTCCTTAAATTGTATATATGTGTATTGTCATTTACATTTTAATTATAATTCTGTTTGAAACAAATATAAACATTATACAATAGAACACAATCATAAAGAATTCCTTATGTTCATTTTTCATTACATCCTTCACTAT
The DNA here is from genome assembly GCA_964023205.1 of Lutraria lutraria. Classification (NCBI taxonomy): domain Eukaryota; kingdom Metazoa; phylum Mollusca; class Bivalvia; order Venerida; family Mactridae; genus Lutraria; species Lutraria lutraria. The sequence continues at coordinate 3,459,677 of OZ026833.1, forward strand.
ATCTGGGTTCACCATAACTATACATGTATCATAAAGCACATTATATATACTGTCATTATAATACTTACTAAAATAAAATAAATGACGACCAATTGTGTTATCTTCTTTATGTTTTGATTTATAATGAAAGAAATGAATGTCGAATTGTTTTGCAGTGTTGTTCCATGGTGTTCTTTAATTGTATTTTTATGTAAGTTTTGAAAGCAGAGCTGTTTTAGTATGTTTTCTGGAAGGGATACCATATTCTGAATAAAACTGCAGTGTTACATCATTTTATTCAGTGCTTATACTCCTCGTATAAGTACTAATATGCATGTGTATCGCTATATATCTCAACATGTAATGAATTTGTTCCCCGGTACCAACTGTCACATGTGATCAGCTGTCTAGCAAGCTTATGGAAGGTCTGGCCAATGATGTACGCCTTTGATCACCATGCACTGTTACAGCTGGAAGAGTCGCCAGTGCTGTGATTTTTCTCTTTTTTTCAGAGTATTTTGATTTTCTATTGTTAAAGAACCCAAGATATTCTAATGTTTCATTTTTTCTAAGTATAGATTGGTTAGATTAGTTGACAACAGTTTGGTTTGTATGATCTGTCTGAGTAGAATCATTTAAAAAGGTTCGCATTCATTAAGGATTTCACAAATTATCGATACTCTGTTCGAAATGATACATAATATGCTTTTATTTGATATGTTTATTAATGTTAAAATGGAGTGCTAGCAAGGAGGGGAAAGCCATATTTATGACAAGCATAGGATCAATCATTCTGTACAGGTACAAACTGTAAGAAAATTAATTGTCTTCTAATATGCATTAGAAGTGTAAATTTTCACACAGAAAATTATTTGTATGTAAAAAGGGGATACAATCTTTTTTGCACTTTCCATTGCTGATTGCTTTACGATAAGACAATTAAGCTACACAGTTATAACTTTATCACCGCACATTCAGAAAGATATAAAATGATATGTATGAAGCTTTTTTTAATAATAAGACTTCATCAATGTATCGAGCCAACGGATAAATAGTTTGATACTGCTTGCTACACTGCAGTGGCAAAACTACGCAATACTATGCAAAACTAAGAAAACAGTTTCAGAGTAAATATTTGTATATTATATTGATTAAAATAAACCGAACAATTGTGCATGATATAGAACTTTAAGAATCCCCAACATTACTTTATAGTGAGATTGTACAGAGAAAGCCCTTGTGGATATCCTCCTACAATCAATCTGGAGTGGTTGCGGTCATACAGAGCACAGTATGTATGTGTTCGTCCATCCTTCCCATCAATTATCTTTCCAACTTGTTTCCCATCTTTATCTATCTTAATAAATATACCTGTATTTCTGCTTCCTACCAGAAATACATCACCAGATAATACATATAAAGGCATCAAATTTTCGATATCAACAGTTATACATGAGCTCGTACTTCTGTTTGTGTCTAAGATAACCAGACCCTTATCATCATCAGTAACCAATATCTTCTGATTATTCACGCTCAAGGCAATCTGTCTGCATGCTAAAAAACATCAGCTCACCATTTGTTTTCTTATCATACGTTCTCAGTTTATTTCCAGCTTTACTGTAGACGCTCACTTTATTTTCTACACATGCTAATATCTCCCTTGTATTTAGATCATACGTCATTCCATAACCATCGTCACAAAGAGTAAATGAAGATTTTAACTGCATCTTCTCACCAATCGAAACAAAGTGATTTTTTTTTGACGATTGTATTCGTACAGCTACCTCATCAGGACTAATTTTACAAACTGCTACTGGTTTACCTGATAAAGAGATGTCATCTTTAAATTGCAAATCTGCATTATTGTATCTCTTAAGTTTCTTATTTTCATAATCTGCCAGCAACAAGTCACCGGAATGCATCAAGCACATGTCAAGTATCTGTCCACTGTTAGAATCATTGCTCTGCTTAACATCCACATTTCTCTGAAATGTTGCCACGTATTCTTTGGTATTGCTATAATCTTCAAATTCTTGATCATCTTCTAAACTTCCAAATGATTTCATTCCATCAATATTGTTCATAACTGACTCATTAAAATTGAACTGAATAGTTTTCTTTCTCCAGCCAGTTTCCATGTCTTGTAGAAGACCTTCAACATCATTTGTCATTATCTTACTCATCTTGACATTGACAAACAACACTTCATCATCAATGCACTCTAATTTCTCAACATTGGCTGCAGTGTGTGTCATCACATCATCTAAGCCTCCAATGTCTTCATCAAGAGCTGCCTTATGCTTCTTGTATTTAGAAAGTATCATCTTTCGTGATTCCTCGGCTAGGCTTTTGATTCTTGCAATAATTTGTTCCTCGTAAGTGTCAACTTTAGCAATCAGATCGAGTTTAACGTCACGAATATGATCTAAGTTTTCAGTTCTCTTCAGTTTTTCTTGATGAAGGTTGGTCATTAGTTCGGTGAATTCTTTCTTGCAATCATTCACCTCGGGTTTGGTCTTGAAAATCTTAGCTGCGATAGTCAGTGATTCAGTTGAACATTGTCTAAAATGATATGCAAAACTCTGTTCTAATAATGAAATAAAAACATATTTTACACATCTTTCTTCATATATTATATATTAATCTGACATAGTTCTAGGTAATCCTTCCGTGCCTAATCAAAATATGTCGCCAGAAAAACAGTATTGACTCAACTTTGACAATGCTGATCTGACAACGGACTAAATACAACATAAAAGTAAGGAGTTATCGATACATAATTTCATTGAAGGAATTACCTGTGTTTTACAGCGATGCATATATATAAGCAAACTTCGTCGTGATCTTTACAGTAGGTTTCAATAAGTTTGTCCTGATGTAGGTGATATCTTAAACCCTTGTGTGATACAGGAGCTTGTTCTTCTGCCTCATCAGATGTATTTGTTGAATCAGAAGTAATAACATCGTTAACCTGGTGTGTCTTCAAAGCAGGAAATTTGCTATGATGTTTTACACATTTCGTACAGAAATACAATTCACAGTCAACACAGTAGTGTCTAGCTGGTGTGTTAATTCCATCGTCTAAGCACGGTAAACAGCACGAATGTTTATTGTCATTTATTCCGTCCGAACAATTTTTAGAATTCATATTACAGTAAAACCTCGATTATCCGAACACCGATTATCCGAATACCCGGTATTATCCGAATGAATTCTACGGTCCCGATTACGTCGCTATATGTTTCAACTACAAAAAAACCCGGTTATACGAATCGGATTTTACGAATACCTGGTGTAATCCGAATACATTATTTGGTCCCTACAGTTACGAATGCGCGTATTTTCACACCTATTATTCGAATTCGTCAATTGATAACAATGACCAATTGAGAATCAAATGTCGTGTGACAAACAATGTGTAACATCAATTCATACATGAAGCGTGTCAACAGTTTAATTATCGTTAAGTTAACCATATTGTTTGTTACGATTTTATACTAATCGCGACGAATATTTCACAATGATCTCGGGTATAATAAGTTAATTAGTACGCGTAAGTATACCTGGTGATCTGTATTCCAGCGTCATTCAAAATTTAAAAACTTATTCGAACACAATTAATACAAAACTAACTAGAATATGATGATTTAGTGAAAAAATGTTCCAAACAGAAAAACATTACGTCTTCGATATTAAAATGTGACGATAGCGATGCCTAGTCGATCGTTAGTAAAAATGTTGAAACTGAGTAAATAAAGTGTGAATGACATAATTTTGGGTCGGATTGTGTTCTGCATAATCCATAAATACGCTGGTATTCATTTAACAAGAATAATTGTTTCATTTGTTAACTCATATACATTCACAAAACAAAGATAAATAATTAGTGTTTGTTATATATTTGATTTTATTCTTATTATAACGTCGTGTTTGCATACGAGATTTAACTCCCTTGTAAAATACGGACAATACGGTATTTATCGTTTCCAAACAGTACATCATACAGAAATGGATTATTCGAAACCATGGATTATGCGAATGATTTTTCAGGGCCCAATGACATTCGAATAATCGAGGTTTTACTGTAGTTGCCATATTTGACGTTTATTTTAACAAATTCAGGGTGCGTTGTGTATAGATATCGTACGCGGTATTCAGTACAGTATACACGTTCACATTTTTAGAAAACTGATGTCCTACATTCAGTGTGCGACCGTGTATATATGTTTTCTTCCTGATCGAAAATTATACAATGTAGATCAAGGACGTAGAGATGATAGGGGTATACAACAAATAAAACGATATGCGCTTAGATCTATAATTGTTACCGCGTTTACTCTGCTTTAAGAAGTGTATAAGCGGGCCCGAGGGATTGCACGTAATAACGGGTTTTTTTAAGCATGCTTTACGCCTTTGATAGGTGATATTAGTAATCAATGAGTGTATTATTCGTTGCCTAAATTATGTATACGTTTTGGATAATGATTGTGTTATATAACTAAAATAAGCATAACTTGCACATTTTTTGATACATAAAAATGTTTTGTCATTTACGTATTAAACGTTTTCAAATGAAAATTTTATATTGTGTTATCAAGATTGTTATCGAAAAAATAAATGTGTGTCCATTACAATATGATTATCATTATTTATGATAATTTTAATCAGTATATAACAATTTCATACTTACAGTACATGTACATGTATATGCATTTGAAATTCATTTATATTATGTTATCCGTTTATAAGTACCTCTAAAGATAGATATTTATATATAAGATGCAATGTAGATACAGTGCAACCTCCAATCTCCAAACTAACACCCTTTGTTGTTGAAAGGTTGTTGCTCTAGAGTGGTTTGATTAATAGTTAAACCGTACAATTGGAAAAGTCATTCTGTTGTTTAAAGGAGATTGTTGGTCAAGAGAGGGCCGGACTGGAAAGGTTGCACTGTACATACATATACGAGGGGTGTCCCAGAATTATCATTCAGGTTTTAACAGCAATTGATGTAAATTGGCAGAAATAAAGTCATATCTATAATAATAATCTTTATTTAACGAAGGTAACATGTATAGACATATTATATACAAGCATATATGATGTCATAAATAACAACATGGCCTTCAAACAACAATATTTAATGCAAAAACTGAAAAGGAAACATGAAAATAAATAGTGACATAGATATCAAAATATTGACAAACACTTAAATAACCATTAGTCTCTTTTGTAATAAGTGGATATTTCAGCCATCTTGTGTATTCAGGAGATATTGTTTTAGAGCATTCTTAAAGGATGAAGTCTTAGATTTTGCACGTATTGAAAGCGGGATATTGTTCCAAATTTTTGAAGACATGAATTTTTTGACGTAATTAGTATTATGTTTAGGTGTTATTAAATTATTATTTGAAATTGATCGTAATTCATATGCGCTGTTAATGTTAAGAGTTCATCAATATAATCAGGGTCAAAGTTATGCTGTGATTTAAAAACTAACAATGCAACGTGACATTGACATCTTTGTTTTAAATGTTAACCAATTTAGAAATTTTAACAATTGATCTGAAGATGTTTTTTGTTTTCAAATTATTTTCGCAACACGTTTTTGGAACTTATGGAGAATGGTGTAGTGTCTTTCTTTCATATCCCAAATTGTGCAACAATAGTCCATTGATGACAATATGTATGCATTGTAAAATAATACTTTCATGTCATCAGATAGAAACGGGGCTATTCTTTTCAAAAGATATATTTTAGAATTAATTTTAGAGCAAATCTTATTAAACTGAGTATCCCAGGACAAAGTATTATCAATCCAGATACCAAGTACTTTATGAACATTGACGTTTTGTAAATTCGTATTATTTAAAATTATTTTTATCTCTAAATTGTTTTGATGCTTACGTTTATATTGAGAACATAATACCATACATTTTGTTTGTAGTTGGATGAAGCTGCATATTATTTAAACAACACCAATTATTGATATCATTTAAATTTGCCTGAAGTTTGACCTCCAATCTTCTAATATCATTATCTGAAGTATTAAGTTTGGAGTCATCCGCATCAATGTTACTTCCCGATAATTCAAGCACTATATCATTTATGTAGATAAGGAACAAAATAGGTCCAAGAATAGACCCTTGAGGAACACCAGATTTAATAAAAAGTTTATTTGACGTAAGGTTGTTGTATTTAACACTCTGTGTTCTGTTATTTAACTAAGAGGAAAAAAGTTCGATAGTTTTTGTAGAAAAATTATATAACTTACGTTTGTGTAAGAGAATTCTATGGTCCGCTAGGTCAAAAGCTTTACGCAAATCAAGATAAATAGCACCCACATAGTTCCCATTATCAATTTCTTTCGACCAATTGTCAATCAAATGAATAAGAGCGGTATGACTGGACAATTGTTTACGAAATCCAGATTGAGCTGGATGTAAAAGTTTGAAGACATTTATATAATTAAGAAGTTGAGTTACAATATGTTTTTCAAAAACTTTAGAAATGGTAGGGAGTATTGAAATTGGTCTGTAATTATTCGGATCTTCCTTATTACCATCTTTAAAAAATCGGTATAACTTATGCATCTTTTAACGAGTCAGGGAAAATTCCGTTATTTATACTCGAGTTAATTATATGAGCTATAGCAAGAGTTATGGAATCACTACAATACTTTAATACTTTAGGTCCGATTCCATCATTACCAGTAGATTTATTAGAATTCACTTGGTTGATTATATTTTTAACTTCAAAAGCAGTAATGGGTTCAATATTAAAACAATTATCATTCAGTTTGGTGTCTAGATGTTTCTGTAGGTTTAGGAAATTGTCAGGATTAAATTGTTTACAAGAGATAAGATTAGATATAGAAACGAAGTGATCATTGAAAGTATTAAGAACATTGACTTTTTCTGCTATACTGTGACCTTCATTTATTAATTTTGATGGAATTTGCTTTTTGGAATGAGATGTATTGCTATTCGATATAGTCTTTATGTTACTCCATAGAAACTTCGGAGATTTATAGTTTTGTATAGCTTAATTGTAGAAAGATATTTTACTTTTACGTATCATAGATTTCACTTTGTTTCTGTGGATTTTATATTCAATATACCTTTTATGTCTATGATGTTGATCTCGTTCAAAAATTGCTAATTTGATACTTTCAGTGAACCATACGGGCTGTTTTTCACGTTTAATTATTTTTTCTTTGATTGGCGAGTGTTTGTTTAACATGCTTTTAACTATGTCATAGAAACGATGCAAAGAAATATTAGGATCATTGTAGCATTCTATTGCAGAAAGATCAGACTTTATCAAATCCTGTCTAAATAAGTTTTCATCAAACGTTTTAAAACTTCTATATTAAATAGTTTTATGACATTGATCTTTTTTAATTTTATTGCTTAATACACGCGTGAAACATACAGGATAATGATCACTTATGCTATAAATTGGAAAATTGACATCACTTATGTAGTCCGGAAAATTAGAATATATATGATCAATTATAGATGAAGACTGTTTGGTTACCCTCGTTGGAATATGCACCAATTGTTTAAGGCCGAATTTTAACATCAAAGCGTTCCATTTTAGATTATTGAATTGCTTAGAACTATCATTGTGTAGAAAGTTAAAATTAATGTCGCCGACAATGATTATCTCAAAATTCGTTGATTCCATTTTATCAATTAAAAACTCAAAATTTTCAATCCAACATTGTTTTGAATCTGGCCGTCTGTAAATAAAACACACTAAAATATTATTACATTTCTCAATATTTAGTTGTATACAAATTGACTGCAAATCAATATGTTCAAAATCAAAGCGACGTTTGTATGGGATAATATTCGAAATGTAAACAAGCAAACCACCCCCCTTTTTACAGATTCGATCTTTTCTTTCAAAAAGTAAAATTATCAATTTCTAATTCAGTATTGTTAATTTTATCAGAAAGAAACGTTTCACAAAGCCCTAGTACATGCATCCTTTTAGTTGCTAGTAAATCATATTTAATTTCATCATATTTAGGCATTAAATGTTGAACATTTAAATGAGTGACATTCAAACCTTTTTCATCAGCGAAAAATAACGGACGTAAAGTATCAATACTAGTATTAAATTTCTTGCACGTATCATGAGGACGGGGTAAAGTATTATTTTGATACTGTATAGTGGATGGAGAAACATCACTATTTGATGGCGGAATATTACTGGATAACGTTTTACTAGCATTTAAATTATATACTTCAAAATGAAGACTGCTATGTAAGAAAGAAGTACGAGTTATACAATACTTATTACTATCATCTGACAAGGAAAGTGAACACTTACAAATTATGTTATTACAATTTTCACATAATGATGATAGAATTTCATATTTGTTCAAGTGTTTGTCAACATGATCCTACCATTGATATTTACAGTCCTTTGTAGTGTGAGTAGACAACCCACAGACCAAGCACTTAGATTTTCGGAAGACAGAGTAGGGTCCAAAGAGATTATCATTCATGTTTGAGGTCATTTGATGTCTTTCTACGTATTCGAGAATCAGTATTCAGTTGTGAGGTCCGTCTTTTAACTATAGAAGTTGCTGAATTTATGCAATGAACTAAACGCGTAGATCCTCGTGGATTAAAATGGATGTTGTCTCTATGGTAGTATTCCCGTACCATGCTACCATCTCCGTAGATATATGATCTGTGTACATCGATGATGTTGAGATTAAAATCTCTTGCTAGTTGTATCACCATGTCATTGAATGGAGTAACATCTACATCCATACGAGGTGAAAGTGTGCAAAGATATACATAGCAATCATGGTGATGAAGAAGTGAAACAATTTTTCTCAACTCTTTATATACGGTATGCAGTGAATGCCCGTTGGCTCCATCATTCCCCCCTGCATATAACACTACTTTATTGTACATAGAATACCTATCAAGATGCATACTGCTGAGTTTAGCAGAACGTCCATTAAACAAGCTCCTTTCAAAGTAAGGACGTCGATATTTTTCTGTAGACCCTTTCTTTGTATTCCTATCAAATGGAGTCACCTATGATCAAGGTTTTCATTGGATGTTGGGCACTAGTAACCTGGTGATCTCTACTTTTATCTGATGTATTTGTAGGTGGTATACCATGCAGCTGTCCGAGTGTATTTTGAGGAAAATTTGTAGTTGGTGTATATAATGGAGTTTCACGGTCGTCCACATTTGTTTTATTTATGACATGACTTACGGGTTCATTTTGAGGTTTTGAAGACGAAACAGTTTTTGATTTTATACTACTTAGAGTGTCAATGATTGATTGGATTCTTCTCTGCAACTTGTCATTGAATTTCATGTTTATTTCTTCGCCACTATGGGTACTCATTACTAATGTTTCAATTTTCTCATTTGTATCTTACGTTAACGTGTAGGCATGTTTCTTAATGCTTGTTATTTCATCTCTAATTTGATCTATTTTCATATTGGAATGTTTAATATGGTCACGAAGAGTAGATTTCACGTCATTGATTTCACTTAATACAGATTGTGTCATTTCAAAGATAGATCGTAATTGGTTTTCAATGACATTTTCAGATTTTGCAACCTCTGATGAATGACCAGTATTTACGTCAGTTACAGATGACGGCTCATCAGCAGTATTTTCAATACATGACATTTGATTACTGGGTGAATCTTCTTTGTTTGTAGGAGAATCATTATCGATGCATTTTTGTAATACATGTCTTAATTCAGAATTTATATCACAAAATGATATGTCATTTAACCCAGCGACTTCATTTTCAACACGCCGTAAAATGTGTGGAAGATCAGTATCATTAAATCTGTTTATTTGTTTACCATTAACCAAGCATGAGCTTTTGGTGTGATATAGATTAAGCGTGTAAATGCATTTACGGCCACAAGTTAATTTGTACTTAGTTTCCACTAAGGCACCTTTAGAATCAAGGACGGGAATTTTAGTTACCTTGCAATCTAAAAGACCCGATTGTTTCTAACCTTGACAAGAACTGGTATAGGGAGACATTAAATCAGTGGATAGCCAGACATGGGAAATGTTTTAAGTGATGACTCCATTGAGAAATATAAATAAAAAATGGTTAGCTATTCACTACTGACGTCATAACGTCACGATGACCTGTCCCGCCCTCAGTACACTTGAGTATTGGGACGACTGTCACGTCCACACCAATTTGTGTAAACAACTGAAATTGTGCATACTTTTTACGTTAACATGTGCCCAAATGCCATTTAAGTTTTGTGTCATTATCTCTAACCGTTTTCAAGTTACTGCAAAAGTCCACGGAATTCTGGGACACCCCTCGTATAAGTGAAAATCTATAAACAATTTCATGGGTGGGTTGCTCTTCTTTTATTCATGCGAAAATCATGAATTTTAGATCTCCGTGTTATTCTCCGGAAGTTGTTGTTTCATAGTGTCAATGAGACTATGTGTTGTTCTCATTTTGTGTATGGTCCCTTTGCTGTGTTTCTGTTGGGGGGGGGATTCTGTGAAAATGCGGGATGATTTGTATGTGGTTAAGTGCAATATCTAATTGCATTATTGTTCGTCTCCAAACACCAAGATAAGCATCGAATGTATTAATCTCTGAAATAAAATCTAAACTAGAAATGTGTCAGGAGGACACGATTTTCCACGCTGAGAGCTATGTCAAAAAGGGATCAGAAGAACTGTCGGAATTTAACGGAAGTCAAATTAACCTGTATTTTATAATTATACACGCTAAAGTAAAATATTAAACAAATCCATGGAATATTTCTTGACTTTTCGCACGGAAACCAACATTAAACGGACAGACGCACGAACAGGGTTAACAAGTATGCCCTTGCACCATTTCAAAGGCGGAACATAAAAATGATAGAGCAAACCAAGTCTCAGACACAACATAGTTCGACACCATTTTATCCGATTGATGGTTCCTGAGAATTATGAAAAACATTTATACATTCATTGTTTAGCACAATCTTCTTCCACTATCATCCAAACCAGTGAGTGGCTTGACAATTTAGTTCCCAATGTTTTTCACACAGCCAACACCAGTCCCCGTGGCATTTAAAGCAAGTCATGTGCATACATCCACCTAGAAAAAAACCAATTCAAATGAGAGCAATGTCCGATATCGGTTCTGCGTTAACAGCGTTTAAATACGAATACAGTCAAACCTGTAAACAAAGACTTTCCTCGGGAAAGACATATTGTGACTTTAAATGACAGGTGACATTTATTCGTAAATTTTGTTCTAAATAATCAATGGCAGTTTTTTAATACACAGTGTGACCTTTATTCTGAGATTGTCACTAACACAGGTTTGACTGTACATAAATTTTTATTGAGTTTTTTTTAAATTTTATACTATGAAAACTGGTGTACTTTCTTGACAATGGAGACACTGATTGTAGATATTGACTGATATTATTTATATAAACGATAGTAGTGCCACGATGGCAGAGTAAAAAGTTCACTAAAATGAATGATATACCAAATACATTCAATTAATATGAACATCTGACGAAATTATTGGACTAAGCGATGTACGTTATGGTGTACTCTACGGGTTTAGATTAAGCACAAGAACAGGGACGACGGAAATAGACTCGTGTGTCAATTAGCCACAAGTAAATTCTCTTAGGATATCTTGGAAAACACCTACCATTTTTCTCTGTGCGGACACCACAGTGTGGGCAGGCTTTCGTTGTTGTTTTTATAACTTTAGCTGCACGGTTATTTTCCTTCTGGTGTATTCTTCTAGCAACTACCTGATCTGATAGCTGGAGAAAATAAATTCACGCGATTAAGTACTGTCTGTTTTATGAATTTGTTTTCATTTGTATGTTTTCTACCTCAAACAGACGAAAGGTAAAAGAACAATCAAGTTACATTTGCAATATACAATTCATGTGTTTGAAACAATATAATCACATAATTCATAAAACAATGATGTTGGAAGGTATAGTTACCTCTCTCCTGTCTGTTGGACTTTTGTATCCTCTACAGTCCTGGCATATCAAATCTTCCGGTTTGAATTCTTCAGTTGCCTCGGCACCACATTCCGTACTTGCTGTGCCACCAAAATATGCCTGTAAAACAAGAAGTCCAACAATGCTTAGTTTTTATTGAGACATGTAGTATCTGTCAGGTAACAATTGCCAGTGGTTAGCGCGTTGGATTTGTAACCGGCGATCCAGGTTTGAATACCCGTTTATGAATATTTGACAGACATGTCGATGTGTAGAAATAACTGGTTCAATTGTGGAAGGGTAAGTTAGTACTAGTTATGGAAAACTGGTTAGGTGAATCGGCCCCCGTATGAAACTGATAATTTGTTGAAAACGGAGTTATACTCAAATACAATGTAAATAAAATTGGGTGTTCTGTTCGGAATGGTTCGATTGATCGCACTTAGCATTCCTTACGAATAGTTTGTTTAACTTCACATCAGATAAAATACTACTCGTCCATGTTTGTTTTTACTTCCTATCAGATAATGTACTACTCGCCAAGGCTTTGTTTTATCTCCCTTTAGAAATGTTGCCTTTCCTTGTTTTTGTATAAGATATGTGTTTTGATATACATGTGTTATCTAAATGTATACTAATGTATTAGTATGTATGTTAGATTGCTGTATTTTATTTAAGACCATTTTCGGATTCTGTTTTTCTTTTCATGCAGTATACTGTTACTTACCTTTTTGCATTTATAGCAACAGTAATAGATGTATCTCTCCATAGCATAATCTGCTGGTTTATTGTAAAATTTGCCTCCTGGATTCTTTATTTCTGGTCCAGTGTCTAAACCTTCATATTTCAGTCTCAGCAATGCTTTCTGTCGAATATCATCCTCTAATTGTTTGATCGGATGCTTCAAAACATCTAATTCTTTGTGTTCTAACGTAGCCTTTAATTGAAAGAAAAAAACATTTCTTGAGGGGGTTAGATATAGTCTCTGACTAGTAATCACTACCTATCACCGAATTCGAATTCAATCCGGGACTAAATTTCACATGTGAGGAAGCTGTCCAGCTAGCTTACGGATGGTCGGTGGATCTACTCAGGTGTAAGCCTGGGTTTAAAGCTGGAAAAGTGGCCAGATGACCTTAAAAACCGAAAGACATTCTCGAATGAAGTATATGAACCATAAAGAGACTATTTGAGACAGATTTTTTATATGAATTAGGTTGTGGTATCGACACAGACGATGATTTCTAAATCAAAATGTTACCATGTGTTTGTCCTTTAAATTCTATATTCAATAACGATCGTAGGTTCTTCATGATGCTAACGGTAACCCAACTACTGACAAGCATTTATTTGGTTGTTGTTTTACATCATATATCATTGCAACTTACCTTACACACAGGGCACTGAGTAAAATTGAAATTTATTCGAGGCCCGACCCATCGATTTTGTAGAATACGTTTCACACAATGTAAATGAAATATATGACCGCACTCCATCTGAAATAGACATACAGTTAAACTTTACATAATAAGATCACTTCAGATATAAGACCACCTCAGAAAAGTATAATATTGAAGCTTTACTGTATTATTACATATTGGCTTGTAGTCAGCGCAACCAATCTGTGTAAGTGACCTCGCTTCTTTTATCAGAAATATCTAAAATAGTGTATTAAGTGTTGATGAAAACCGTCATTTCGTCATGAATCATTGAAACTTTTATAAATAATATGATATTTAACACTTTTATTATATAAACAATATTTATGTATGTTACCATGACAGATGGGGCTGCAGAGATATGGTCCGTGTAACAAATGATGCAGTCTTCTTGTGACGTCTGGTTTCTTGTGGAACATCCGGGTTGCAAGCACGGTAGACATTCTTTCTCATTTTTATATCCTCCGCATTTATGACCACATTGTAACAGCTTCTTACAAGCATTAGTATTACTCTCTCGTATACATGTTGACAGGAGATCATCTACAAAAAAATATGTTTGGTCCGGTTGGGTACATTGTGAATACACTACTCAGCATTATCTGTCCGTCCGTCTGTCTATCTGTACAAACTTTAACCTTGCCTATAAAATCAAAGCGCTTCCACATACAGTCATCAAACTTCGTATAGTGGTTCCTCATGACTACCTCTACAGGACCTGTGCCTTTTAAGGTCAGTAGGTCATTTATCAAGGTCACTCGGAGGAGTCGTTGTGTTTTAAAAACACATCTTGTTACTCCTATTATTCGAAGTTTCGGCTTACGCTTTTATCAGAAGATGATTATTATTTAGAAACTACATGTTTTCATTTTGACATATATTCTCATGAAATGTCTTTTACGTTAAATGACGTCATATAATTAATACGTAAAAGTTGACGTTATCCGAAGTAATAAAGATAATGGCTACAATCATTTGCATGACTAAAATATCATATATTTGTATTTTTCACTGGGTTGTTTCTGTCTACATACTTCAGTTAGAGTGTTCAAATTATCATCTCAATTACACTGCTAATGATAAGACCGTCGCAAAATGTACTTTTTAAATACTTAGCTTACTCTCATCCATTGGCATTACATTTCATAAAACAACTTTATATCCCATGTGTTATATCAAGCCATAATCTGTGTAAATCATTATTTTTCATGTTAACCATTGTCTTTGTCACGTCATTTGTAACTTCATGTATGTAATTGTATGCTCACATGGGCCTCAGTGCCTACTGATTTCAAAAATAAACTATACCATGATCAAAACATTCAGAAAAAAGTAATGAAACAAAATATCAAGTAATTGGTAAGGATAGAATACCTCTTCGCACGCCTGGCAGCAATGAATTCGGAGGCGACAATAATACTTCTTTAGGTCGATTGCCGTGACGTCTCAATTCTTGTGTGAATGACTAAAAAGCAATATGATAATCAGTGATTTCCTTGATTAGTAAAAGTGATAATATTATGTAATTGTGTAATAATGGTATTGATAGCACTAATGTACTCAAAGACGGCATCCATTTTGTTCGTTTTGAGGAGATAAGACATATATACGGCCATTTAAAAAGGCGTTCTTAGTTGTTACAGTGTCCCTTTTAAAAATGTCTCCATTGTTCATGTGTGTCCGTTAGTTCGCGTTGGAGTGTATTTTGAAGAATGTCTGTTGGTTGGTTCACTGATATATTAATCCATGAAAGAATATACAGTCAAGACTGTGTTAGCGGTCACCCCCGAATAAGGGCCATCCTGTGAATAAAAGTCATTCTTTTAAAACTGTCAATGATTATCTAGAATTTTTAAAACAGAACACCTGTCAATAAAGGCCATATTTTGTCTCTCCAAAGGGTGACCTTTGTTCACAGGTTTGAATGTAATACCTACCTGCTTCACGTGTTTACAATCTGACCCTTTGTTCCATATGACAATCGTTAGTTGCTGTAGCGTACTGCGAGGTGTCTCTTTTTCAAATGTTGATACACATTGCATCATAGTTTCAGCTGCTTTGTCATGAGGATAGCTAAGAAATCCACAACCTAATGCCGGGAATGCTATAGACTTCATATCGTTTTTGTGAGCTTCTACTAGGCATGCGCAAACAGTCAAACACAGCATCTATAAATAAACACATTTTGATTGGTTTAAAGCCTGATCCATCATCTAACATAAATGTCATATTCAACTGTGAAACTTGATATTTAATGGATATTTCGGCTACGCCTCGGTCAATATGACATTCTGCCGGGGAATATCACATCATATTTAATGGCTCACTAGTCAATAACTGTATAATATAATACATGCAGTTTGAAGATGTCGACATTTTCATATTTCATAAGTGGATTTATACAATAATTTCATATACTACAAGTAAACATATCAAATGACATTAACCAGAATGTGCAATTTAACATAAAACAAATCTTTACGCTTTCTTGACAGGGAATGAAATATTCTAATTCATATACATGTATAAAGCCATTATCAACAATCAACACGTTTTAAAGCAGCGTTATAAAACGAATCTCTCTCACTAAATTTGGATTTGTAAGACTTGATCGATAATTTCATTCTTGATTTATATTAAAACCTCATTATTATGAATATCATATTACAAATAACCGCGATCAAAATGCGACCACAATCTTAATGTTTTTTACATGTATAATAAAGTATCTTCTATGGTTGAACCATTTGGCTATTGTTATACTGAAGGTGAATATGGCAGAGACGTATATTGATGTATTGTTGTATTCAACATGAAGGATGGGGATTTTCCTATAACATTGCTTTCAAGTTACTTATAAACTTTTCTATATCTTAAAATCTTTTTTATTTCTGGTTACATGCTCATTAAAAATAGGGTGGGTATATTGTTTTGTTTGTTTGTTTGTTTGTTTGTTTGTTTGTTGGCTCTTGAAAGCGCGTGGGAAGGTAAAACAAGTTAGATTGTGGCTTTTCCGTTCCTCGGGGTTCAAATAAATACTCGCAGGGGAAATTAATGTAGGTCGAGTAACCAGAAACAAACATTTCTTCGACCTAAGTAATGTATAGAAATAAAATAAAACTTCATACTTGTAATCCATCGGCGTATTCTGACTCCCACTCAGGTAATGCTACGTGAAAAACCTGCTTGCATTTCAGCTTGAATCCACTGGTTACTACTACATCTCCAAAACTAATTCCATTAGGATATTTCTTGGAGCATTCAACTTGTAATTCTGTACCAGCATTTTGAGAAATAGCTTTTGATATTCCTCCATGATTCAAGAACAGAGCGGCATTTGTACTGTTTACTATGACATCAGCCTATGAAGTAATATTCTACATACATGAAAAATGTTTGTCAAGTTAAAGATGAAACGCTGACAACAGGCTCGTAGTAAGCAATGTTTTGCTTTGGGTGGATATATAGCCCCTTTTGATTACCAATACAGGTAAAATTATTATGGGGGGCTATGACTCCCTTAGTACCCCTCTATTTCCAACGGCCCTGGACAAACAAAATAATACTAGATCATTTGAAAAGAGTTTTTTCATAGGTTGCTCCATTAAAAAGGTTTTAACTGATTTTAAATCAACCAATCCATGTAAGTATACAATAGTTAGACTTCAATTGTAAACATATACATGTATTGTACTCAATAAAACATTGTAAGATTATAAACATGTCATTTTATATTACATGTAGGTAAATATCGCGTTTTATAGTTCTATCTGAAATAATAAAAATTTGTGTGTCGGAGTTGTTTGTTTTAATATGTTAACATTAGGCATGTAACTATCTCCATCAAGATAAAGTTACACTAGTTTTCTATCTGTATAACATGACGCAGTTGAGATAAAATATGCATATAATACTAGTATACATGATAAAATGACTGTGCATCTACGTATATTGTAGTAAATATACGAATTGATAATGATATCACAACCCAGTTAAATAATACTCAATTGTTAGAAGTAATAAACCTTAAGAAGTTATCGGCAAATTTATTATTCTTTTGTACAGTCTTTAAGACACGTACCTTATTTAAAACTTAAAGAAATGAGATAAAAGATATGACAAAATATAACCCTACATGTTGCTTAAACCCGTAAAGTCCCGTGTAATAATAATATATATATATATATATACATGTATATATGAACATACGAGTAGATTTGTGGTCTATGAGTTCAAATGTTCGTAAATTATGACGTACCGATCTTAAGTTCATGTATGATTCATTTCAGACAACATTTATATTCGTATTTCATTAATACGGTAGATCACGGTTATTGTGAAATCCTGAGGATTCGATTTGTTACCTCCATCTTGTCTCCATAACCGTTACAACGAGATAAAGACTTTATTGTATCAAATCCTTCACTTTATTACAGTTCGCTATAACAGTGTTTCACTGTATCATATTCTTCACTATGTCTGAGTTCTTTTTAACGGTGTATAATTGTATCTGATTCTTCTCTATAATCGAGTTCTTTATAAAGGTGTATAATTTTATCTGATTCTACACTATATTCTGAGTTCTGTATAACGGTGTATAATTTTATCTGATTCTACACTATATTCTGAGTTCTGTATAACGGTGTATAATTTTATCTGATTCTACACTATATTCTGAGTTCTTTATAACGGTGTATAATTTTATCTGATTCTACACTATATTCTGAGTTCTTTATAACGGTGTATAATTTTATCTGATTCTACACTATATTCTGAGTTCTTTATAACGGTGTATAATTTTATCTGATTCTACA
This sequence comes from Lutraria lutraria, assembly GCA_964023205.1. Classification (NCBI taxonomy): domain Eukaryota; kingdom Metazoa; phylum Mollusca; class Bivalvia; order Venerida; family Mactridae; genus Lutraria; species Lutraria lutraria. The sequence continues at coordinate 3,477,902 of OZ026833.1, forward strand.
CTATATTCTGAGTTCTTTATAACGGTGTATAATTTTATCTGATTCTACACTATATTCTGAGTTCTGTATAACGGTGTATAATTTTATCTGATTCTACACTATATTCTGAGTTCTGTATAACGGTGTATAATTTTATCTGATTCTACACTATATTCTGAGTTCTATATAACGATGTATTACTGTATCTGATTCTACACTATATCTGAGTTCTATATAACGATATATTATTGTATCTGATTCCATACTGTGTTAAATTCATTATGACAGTGTTTAACTGTATTTGATTCTTTAGTATATCAGAGTTCACTATAAACATGTTTAAAATTTATGATATCTGGTTCTTCACTTTATCGACTTCGCTGTAACTGGCTTTTACAGTATATATATAACGGTACATCGGTGCTCAAATGGTTAAATTTATTGCTTTACTGTAGGAAAGTCAATTATAATCAATGTTAGAAACATATATTGTACTTTGAACTAGATCAAAATGCAATAATTCGTTACCTTAAAATCGGCCAGTGATCCTTCCTGTATCCGGATAGTAACCATGTCACATTCAATTGAAATACTGACTGTATTCTGAACTGTCCGTGATTTTATTAACCTACTGAAACAAATAAATATGAATTATCTGTCATATGACTTCAAAAATGTATTCTATTCTTTTATACAGTCCATGAGATAATCACGATGAATTCGGAAGTTTAAATACTAAATAGCATTGTACTTTAAACTTTAGATAAATCGGTTTGTGTTTTACGTCATTTATTAATGATGGAACTGTCGAACAAAATTATCTTAGATTAGGTAACAAAAATGTTCACGCTTAATTTCAAGGTGCATTAATTTATAACTCTAATCACAAAATTACACACGTTAAATAAAATAGTGGCGAAACCGAAACTAGAAATGTTTAACCTGATGAAATTCGATACAAGCATACGGTATAAACTGGTTTGACAAGATTTATTCATAGATTTTGAATCAATACTGTCTCGTGGTTCTAATAATTATGTCTCGTTATTATACCAAATGTATATAAGGAATTAGGTGATAATGTCGCACGTACAATACTGTATCCAGAAATTTTATACATTACCCGAGAGTAAGCTCCCTTGATAAACATAGTCCCTACTACTCCAGTAGTTTATATTTAAGTTGTTTTATTTATAACATCGAATTCATAATGTTTATCTACAATTATTATGTCGATAATGAAATGTAATAAATTATGAGGACTTCTATGAACAATTATTATCGTTTTTAAGATTAATCATGTATGTCCGCATTATATAAAAGCGCTTTTTGTTTCAAGAATAATTTAAATGCACAAAGCAACACTTCTTGTATTATTATATTGTTTTTATGGTCAGTTTATCTTATTTAATGAGTACTTTTTATGTGTCGGTAAAGATACTTTTTTAACTTGGAGCATTTCATTTTATAGTCTTTTAAAAAAATAGTGACCATGTATGTGATAAAAAATGCCTCTCTATGTAATGCCGTCAACACAGAGGATCACAATGGAAATAACAGTTCGTCTCTTTTTGTGTCATCTTCCTGTTTAGTGTACATATCATAGACCTAATTTCATGTGCGTAATTTTCATATTTGCTGCCATGTTTTATATCCATGTATATGTGTTTCTTTATCGAAAATAGATTAAATTAAGGTTTTGGATCAAACATTCCACCAGGATTAACCTATGTACAAAACATGTATCCATACAATCATTTGTCTGAACGGTTTGCATTACTAGTTATACCATTTACATTTCCTTACCTTGAAGTTCTACTCGGTCCGAATCGATACGTACACTTTAATGTGTTAATTGTAATTATGTTGAACAGGGGACAAGGTGCAATCAGTAGCACACCAACAGATTGACGAAGGTTGCAGCAAGCAACACCTGTCTGATCTTGCAAGTGTAGTACAATGCAACTTCCTGGGCGGCCCTCTCTTGAGCAACAACCTCCCTTCAACATCAGCATGATTTTTCCCACTGCATGATTTAACTATTAATTTAACCTCTCTTGAGCAATAGCCTCTCAACAACAACATCATTTTGCTTCTCCCAAAGGGTGTTGCTTTGGAGAGGTTGCACTTCACTTGGTACTTACTCGGATACTTAGTAAATTCCAACAATAAATGAACGAGTTTATATGAATTGTGTCTTAGATGCTAAATGGAGTGATAAGACACCCTTTTAGAGAAATGTGACGCTCAATTTACCATACAATTTACGTCTTTGGGAAATAATTCTCAATATTCATATAACGCTTAAAGAAGTTTAAAACTAACATCCAGTAATAACCACCATATACAATGTCAAACTCCTCGCAGCGGTTACCTCCCTTGATCAGTACATAAAGAAAGGTCTTGTTTATCAATTGTTGATCACATGATACAACTATCATCACGTGATTATAGTGGTGTCAGTGGTTATAGTAGCAAAGCGTGACGTAATCTATGGTGGCTGATTTCTATGGTAGCTGATTTCTGCCATTTCATATCTTCGTGTGTTCGCCCCCAAAAGTCGAAGCACGCCGACACGAACACACGATAAATTGACCATTTGTCGTGTCTTCGCCTTCGACCTTAGAGGGCGAACATACGAAGACACGAAATATTGAAGGCGAAATAACGAAATTTTAATAGGCGAACACACGAAATCTACTCTTGTTGAGTTTCGTGTCGGCGGGTATGAAATCGTCGTATCGGCGCCCTATATTTGTGGTGTGTTCGTGTCTTCGCCTCGAAATTGGCCAATTTTCGTATCGTCGTGCAGTCGTGCTTCGCCCCGCATTGCACATTATCGTGTGTTCGTGTCTTCGTCCTTCAGGGCGAAGCACGACGACACGAAGACACGATAATTAGCCTATTGTCGTGTCTTCGCCTTTCGCCTGTCTAGGCGAAGACACGAACACACGACGAATATAGGGCGCCGATACGAAGATTTCATACACGCCGACACGAAACTATACAGGAAAAGATTTCGTTAGTTCGCCTATCAAAATATCGTTATTTCGCCTTCAATATTCCGTGTGTTCGTGTATTCGCCCTCTAAGGTCGAATGCGAAGACACGAAAAATGAGCAATTTGTCGTGTGTTCGTGTCGTCGTGCTTCGACTTCTAGGGGCGAACACACGAAGATATGAAATGGCAGAAATCAGCCACCATAGATTTCTGCCATTTCATACCTTCGTGAGTTCGCCCCCAAAAGTCGAAGCACGCCGACACGAACACACGATAAATTGATCATTTGTCGTGTCTTCGCCTTCGACCTTAGAGAGCGAACACACGAAGACACGAAATATTGAAATGTGTGTGAAGTTGGCAATGCAATCGACAATCGACAATCGACATTCAATGTCTAGCTCGACAATCGACATTCATCTCGACATTCGTAAAACAGACTGTATATAGCCGTCAAAGTAATGAAATTTCGAATGTCTAGCTAGACAATCGACATTCATCTCGACATTCAAAGTTACGACTGTATCGCCGTCAAAGTAAAGAAATTTCGAATGTCTAGCTCGACAATCGACATTCATCTCGACATTCGAAAAACGGACTGTATCGCCGTCAAAGTAATGAAATTTCGAATGTCTAGCTCGCCAATCGACATTCATCTCGACATTCGTGAAACAGGCTGTATGGCCATCATAATAATGTAAATTTCGAACGTCTAGCTCGACAATTGACATTCATCTCGACATTCGAAATACGGACCGTATCGCCGTCAAAGTAATGAAATTTCGAATGTCTAGCTAGACAATCGACATTCATCTCGACATTCGAAAAACGGACTGTATATAGCCGTCAAAGTAATGAAATTTCGAATGTCTAGCTCGACAATCGACATTCATCTCGACATTCGAAATACGGACTGTATCGCCGTCAAAGTAATGAAATTTCGAATGTCTAGCTAGACAATCGACATTCATCTCGACATTCGAAAAACGAACTGTATAGCCGTCAAAGTAATGAAATTTCGAATGTCTAGCTAGACAATCGACATTCATCTCGACATTCGAAGTTACGACAGTATCGCCGTCAAAGTAAAGAAATTTCGAATGTCTAGCTAGACAATCGACATTCATCTCGACATTCAAAAAACGAACTGTATAGCAGTCAAAGTAATGAAATTTCGAATGTCTAGCAAGACAATCGACATTCATCTCAAGATTCGAAGTTACGACTGTATCGCCGTCAAAGTAAAGAAATTTCGAATGTCTAGCTCGACAATCGACATTCATCTCGACATTCGTGAAACAGGCTGTATGGCTATCATAATAATGTAAATTTCGAATGTCTAGCTCGACAATCGACATTCACCTCGACATTCGAAAAACGGACTGTATATAGCCGTCAAAGTAATGAAATTTCGAATGTCTAGCTCGACAATCGACATTCATCTCGACATTCGAAAAACGGACTGTATCGCCGTCAAAGTAATGAAATTTCGAATGTCTAGCTCGACAATCGACATTCATCTCGACATTCGTGAAACAGGCTGTATGGCTATCATAATAATGTAAATTTCGAATGTCTAGCTCGACAATCGACATTCACCTCGACATTCGAAAAACGGACTGTATATAGCCGTCAAAGTAATGAAATTTCGAATGTCTAGCTCGACAATCGACATTCATCTCGACATTCGTAAAACGGACTGTATCGCCGTCAAAGTAATGAAATTTCGAATGTCTAGCTCGACAATCGACATTCATCACGACATTCGTGAAACAGGCTGTATGGCCATCATAATAATGTAAATTTCGAATGTCTAGCTCGACAATCGACATTCATCTCGACATTCGAAATACGGACCGTACCGCCGTCAAAGTAATGAAATTTCGAATGTCTAGCTCGACAATCGACATTCATCTCGACATTCGAAAAACGGACTGTATATAGTCGTCAAAGTAATGAAATTTCGAATGTCTAGCTAGACAATCGACATTCATCTCGACATTCGAAAAACGAACTGTATAGCCGTCAAAGTAATGAAATTTCGAATGTCTAGCTAAACAATCGACATTCATCTCGACATTCGAAGTTACGACAGTATCGACGTCAAAGTAAAGAATTTTCGAAAGTCAAGCTCGACAATCGACATTCATCTCGACATTCGAAAAACGGACTGTATATAGCCGTCAAAGTAATGAAATTTCGAATGTCTAGCTAGACAATCGACATTCACCTCGACATTCAAAAAACGAACTGTATAGTACTCAAAGGAATGAAATTTCGAATGTCTAGCTAGACAATCGACATTCATCTCGACATTCAAAAAACGAACTGTATAGCCGTCAAAGTAATGACATTTCGAATGTCTAGCTAGACAATCGACATTCATCTCGACATTCGAAGTTACGACTGTATCGCCGTCAAAGTAAAGAAATTTCGAATGTCTAGCTCGACAATCGACATTCATCTCGACATTAGAAAAACGGACTGTATCGCCGTCAAAGTAATGAAATTTCGAATGTCTAGCTAGACAATCGACATTCATCTCGACATTCGTGAAACAGGCTGTATGGCCATCATAATAATGTAAATTTCGAATGTCTAGCTCGACAATCGACATTCATCTCGACATTCGAAATACGGACCATATCGCCGTCAAAGTAATGAAATTTCGAATGTCTAGCTCGACAATCGACATTCATCTCGACATTCGAAAAACGGACTGTATATAGTCGTCAAAGTAATAAAATTTCGAATGTCTAGCTAGACAATCGACATTCATCTCGACATTCGAAATACGGACCATATCGCCGTCAAAGTAATGAAATTTCGAATGTCTAGCCCGACAATCGACATTCATCTCGACATTCGAAAAACGGACTGTATATAGTCGTCAAAGTAATGAAATTTCGAATGTCTAGCTAGACAATCGACATTCATCTCGACATTCGAAAAACGAACTGTATAGCCGTCAAAGTAATGAAATTTCGAATGTCTACCTCGACAATCGACATTCATCTAGACATTCGAAAAACGAACTGTATAGCCGTCAAAGTAATGAAATTTCGAATGTCTAGCTCGACAATCGACATTCATCTCGACATTCGTGAAACAGGCTGTATGGCTATCACAATAATGTAAATTTCGAATGTCTAGCTCGACAATCGACATTCACCTCGACATTCGAAATACGGACTGTATATAGCCGTCAAAGTAATGAAATTTCGAATGTCTAGCTAGACAATCGACATTCATCTCGACATTCAAAGTTACGACTGTATCGCCGTCAAAGTAAAGAAATTTCGAATGTCTAGCTCGACAATCGACATTCATCTCGACATTCGAAAAACGGACTGTATAGCCGTCAAAGTAATGAAATTTCGAATGTCTAGCTCGACAATCGACATTCATCTCGACATTCGAAATACGGACTGTGTCGCCGTCAAAGTAATGAAATTTCGAATGTCTAGCTCGACAATCGACATTCATCTCGACATTCGAAAAACGGACTGTATATAGTCGTCAAAGTAATGAAATTTCGAATGTCTAGCTAGACAATCGACATTCATCTCGACATTCGAAGAACGAACTGTATAGCCGTCAAAGTAATGAAATTTCGAATGTCTAGCTAGACAATCGACATTCATCTCGACATTCAAAGTTACGACTGTATCGCCGTCAAAGTAAAGAAATTTCGAATGTCTAGCTCGACAATCGACATTCATCTCGACATTCGAAAAACGGACTGTATAGCCGTCAAAGTAATGAAATTTCGAATGTCTAGCTAGACAATCGACATTCATCTCGACATTCGTGAAACAGGCTGTATGGCCATCATAATAATGTAAATTTCGAATGTCTAGCTCGACAATCGACATTCATCTCGACATTCGAAATACGGACCATATCGCCGTCAAAGTAATGAAATTTCGAATGTCTAGCTCGACAATCGACATTCATCTCGACATTCGAAAAACGGACTGTATATAGTCGTCAAAGTAATAAAATTTCGAATGTCCAGCTAGACAATCGACATTCATCTCGACATTCGAAAAACGAACTGTATAGCCGTCAAAGTAATGAAATTTCGAATGTCTAGCTAGACAATCGACATTCATCTCGACATTCGAAAAACGAACTGTATAGCCGTCAAAGTAATGAAATTTCGAATGTCTAGCTCGACAATCGACATTCATCTCGACATTCGAAATACGGACTGTGTCGCCGTCAAAGTAATGAAATTTCGAATGTCTAGCTCGACAATCGACATTCATCTCGACATTCGAAAAACGGACTGTATATAGTCGTCAAAGTAATGAAATTTCGAATGTCTAGCTCGACAATCGACATTCATCTCGACATTCGAAAAACGAACTGTATAGCCGTCAAAGTAATGAAATTTCGAATGTCTAGCTAGACAATCGACATTCATCTCGACATTCGTGAAACAGGCTCTATGGCCATCATAATAATGTAAATTTCGAATGTCTAGCTCGACAATCGACATTCATCTCGACATTCGTGAAACAGGCTGTATGGCTATCACAATAATGTAAATTTCGAATGTCTAGCTCGACAATCGACATTCACCTCGACATTCGAAATACGGACTGTATATAGCCGTCAAAGTAATGAAATTTCGAATGTCTAGCTAGACAATCGACATTCATCTCGACATTCAAAGTTACGACTGTATCGCCGTCAAAGTAAAGAAATTTCGAATGTCTAGCTCGACAATCGACATTCATCTCGACATTCGAAAAACGGACTGTATAGCCGTCAAAGTAATGAAATTTCGAATGTCTAGCTCGACAATCGACATTCATCTCGACATTCGAAAAACGGACTGTATATAGTCGTCAAAGTAATAAAATTTCGAATGTCCAGCTAGACAATCGACATTCATCTCGACATTCGAAAAACGAACTGTATAGCCGTCAAAGTAATGAAATTTCGAATGTCTAGCTAGACAATCGACATTCATCTCGACATTCGAAAAACGAACTGTATAGCCGTCAAAGTAATGAAATTTCGAATGTCTAGCTCGACAATCGACATTCATCTCGACATTCGAAATACGGACTGTGTCGCCGTCAAAGGAATGAAATTTCGAATGTCTAGCTCGACAATCGACATTCATCTCGACATTCGAAAAACGGACTGTATATAGTCGTCAAAGTAATGAAATTTCGAATGTCTAGCTCGACAATCGACATTCATCTCGACATTCGAAAAACGAACTGTATAGCCGTCAAAGTAATGAAATTTCGAATGTCTAGCTAGACAATCGACATTCATCTCGACATTCGTGAAACAGGCTCTATGGCCATCATAATAATGTAAATTTCGAATGTCTAGCTCGACAATCGACATTCATCTCGACATTCGTGAAACAGGCTGTATGGCTATCACAATAATGTAAATTTCGAATGTCTAGCTCGACAATCGACATTCACCTCGACATTCGAAATACGGACTGTATATAGTCGTCAAAGTAATGAAATTTCGAATGTCTAGCTAGACAATCGACATTCATCTCGACATTCGAAGAACGAACTGTATAGCCGTCAAAGTAATGAAATTTCGAATGTCTAGCTAGAAAATCGACATTCATCTCGACATTCAAAGTTACGACTGTATCGCCGTCAAAGTAAAGAAATTTCGAATGTCTAGCTCGACAATCGACATTTATATCGACATTCGAAAAACGGACTGTATAGCCGTCAAAGTAATGAAATTTCGAATGTCTAGCTAGACAATCGACATTCATCTCGACATTCGTGAAACAGGCTGTATGGCCATCATAATAATGTAAATTTCGAATGTCTAGCTCGACAATCGACATTCATCTCGACATTCGAAATACGGACCATATCGCCGTCAAAGTAATGAAATTTCGAATGTCTAGCTCGACAATCGACATTCATCTCGACATTCGAAAAACGGACTGTATATAGTCGTCAAAGTAATAAAATTTCGAATGTCCAGCTAGACAATCGACATTCATCTCGACATTCGAAAAACGAACTGTATAGCCGTCAAAGTAATGAAATTTCGAATGTCTAGCTAGACAATCGACATTCATCTCGACATTCGAAAAACGAACTGTATAGCCGTCAAAGTAATGAAATTTCGAATGTCTAGCTCGACAATCGACATTCATCTCGACATTCGAAATACGGACTGTGTCGCCGTCAAAGTAATGAAATTTCGAATGTCTAGCTCGACAATCGACATTCATCTCGACATTCGAAAAACGGACTGTATATAGTCGTCAAAGTAATGAAATTTCGAATGTCTAGCTCGACAATCGACATTCATCTCGACATTCGAAAAACGAACTGTATAGCCGTCAAAGTAATGAAATTTCGAATGTCTAGCTAGACAATCGACATTCATCTCGACATTCGTGAAACAGGCTCTATGGCCATCATAATAATGTAAATTTCGAATGTCTAGCTAGACAATCGACATTCATCTCGACATTCGAAATACGGACTGTATCGCCGTCAAAGTAATGAAATTTCGAATGTCTAGCTCGACAATCGTCATTCGTCTCGACATTCGTGAAACAGGCTGTATGGCCAACATAATAATGTAAATTTCGAATGTCTAGCTAGACAATCGACATTCATCTCGACATTCGAAAAAGGAACTGTATAGCCGTCAAAGTAATGAAATTTCGAATATCTAGCTCGACAATCGACATTCATTTTGACATTCGAAGTCACGACTGTATCGCCGTCAAAGTAATGAAATTTCGAATGTCTAGCTAGACAATCGACATTCATCTCGACATTCGTATAACAGGCCGTATGGCCATCATAATAATGTAAATTTCGAATGTCTAGCTAGGCAATCGACATGCATCTCCACCTTCGAAAAACGGACTATATAGCCGTCAAAGTCATGAAATTTCGAATGTCTAGCTATACAATCGACATTCATCTCGCTATTCGAAAAAAAGACTTATAGCCGTCAAAGTCATGAAATTTCTTTACTTTGACGGCGATACAGTCGTAACTTCGAATGTCGAGATGAATGTCGATTGTCTAGCTAGACATTCGAAATTCCATTACTTTGACGGCTTTACAGTTCGTTTTTCGAATGTCGAGATAAATGTCGATTGTCTAGCTAGACATTCGAAATTTCATTACTTTGACGAGTACATACAGTCCGTTTTTCGAATGTCGAGATGAATGTCGATTGTCGAGCTAGACATTCGAAATTTCATTACTTTGACGGCGATACAGTCCGTATTTCGAATGTCGAGATGAATGTCGATTGTCTAGCTAGACATTCGAAATTTACATTATTATGATGGCCATAGAGCCTGTTTCACGAATGTCGAGATGAATGCCGATTGTCTAGCTAGACATTCGAAATTTCGTTACTTTGACGGCGATACAGTCCGTTTTTCGAATGTCGAGATGAATGGCGATTGTCTAGCTAGACATTCGAAATTTCATTACTTTGACTGCTATACAGTACGTTTTTCGAATGTCGAGATGAATGTCGATTGTCTAGCTAGACATTCGAAATTTCATTACTTTGACGTCTATATACAGTCCGTTTTTCGAATGTCGAGATGAATGTCGATTGTCGAGCTAGACATTCGAAATTTCATTACTTTGACGGCTATATACAGTCCGTTTTTCGAATGTCGAGATGAATGTCGATTGTCGAGCTAGACATTCGAAATTTACATTATTATGATATCCATACAGCCTGTTTCACGAATGTCGAGATGAATGTCGATTGTCTAGCTAGACATTCGAAATTTCTTTACTTTGACGGCAATACAGTTCGTTTTTCGAATGTCGACATGAATGTCGATTGTCTAGCTAGCCATTCGAAATTTCATTACTTTGACGACTATATACAGTCCGTTTTTCGAATGTCGAGATGAATGTCGATTGTCGAGCTAGACATTCGAAATTTCATTACTTTGACGGCTATACAGTCGTAACTTCGAATGTAGAGATGAATGTCGATTGTCGAGCTAGACATTCGAAATTTCATTACTTTGACTGCTATACAGTTCGTTTTTTTAATGTCGAGATGAATGTCGATTGTCTAGCTAGACATTCGAAATTTCATTACTTTGACGGCTATATACAGTCCGTTTTTCGAATGTCTAGATGAATGTCGATTGTCGAGCTAGATATTCGAAATTTCATTACTTTGACGGCTATGCAGTTCGTTTTTCGAATGTCAAGATGAATGTCGATTGTCGAGCTAGACATTCGAAATTTCATTACTTTGACGGCTATATACAGGCCGTTTTTCGAATGTCGAGGTGAATGTCGATTGGCTAGCTGGACATTCGAAATTTACATTATTATGATAGCCATACAGCCTGTTTCACGAATGTCGAGATGATTGTCGATTGTCGAGCTAGACATTCGAAATTTCATTACTTTGACTGCTATACAGTTCGTTTTTTGAATGTCGAGATGAATGTCGATTGTCTAGCTAGACATTCGAAATTTCATTCCTTTGAGTGCTATACAGTTCGTTTTTTGAATGTCGAGGTGAATGTCGATTGTCTAGCTAGACATTCGAAATTTCATTACTTTGACGTCTATATACAGTCCGTTTTTCGAATGTCGAGATGAATGTCGATTGTCGAGCTAGACATTCGAAATTTCATTACTTTGACGGCTATATACAGTCCGTTTTTCGAATGTCGAGATGAATGTCGATTGTCGAGCTAGACATTCGAAATTTACATTATTATGATATCCATACAGCCTGTTTCACGAATGTCGAGATGAATGTCGATTGTCTAGCTAGACATTCGAAATTTCTTTACTTTGACGGCAATACAGTTCGTTTTTCGAATGTCGACATGAATGTCGATTGTCTAGCTAGACATTCGAAATTTCATTACTTTGACGACTATATACAGTCCGTTTTTCGAATGTCGAGATGAATGTCGATTGTCGAGCTAGACATTCGAAATTTCATTACTTTGACGGCTATACAGTCGTAACTTCGAATGTAGAGATGAATGTCGATTGTCGAGCTAGACATTCGAAATTTCATTACTTTGACTGCTATACAGTTCGTTTTTTTAATGTCGAGATGAATGTCGATTGTCTAGCTAGACATTCGAAATTTCATTACTTTGACGGCTATATACAGTCCGTTTTTCGAATGTCGAGATGAATGTCGATTGTCGAGCTAGACATTCGAAATTTCATTACTTTGACGGCTATGCAGTTCGTTTTTCGAATGTCAAGATGAATGTCGATTGTCGAGCTAGACATTCGAAATTTCATTACTTTGACGGCTATATACAGGCCGTTTTTCGAATGTCGAGATGAATGTCGATTGGCTAGCTGGACATTCGAAATTTACATTATTATGATAGCCATACAGCCTGTTTCACGAATGTCGAGATGATTGTCGATTGTCGAGCTAGACATTCGAAATTTCATTACTTTGACTGCTATACAGTTCGTTTTTTGAATGTCGATATGAATGTCGATTGTCTAGCTAGACATTCGAAATTTCATTACTTTGACGGCTATATACAGTCCGTTTTTCGAATGTCGAGATGAATGTCGATTGTCGAGCTAGACATTCGAAATTTCTTTACTTTGACGACGATACTGTCGTAACTTCGAATGTCGAGATGAATGTCGATTGTCTAGCTAGACATTCGAAATTTCATTACTTTGACGGCTATACAGTTCGTTATTCGAATGTCGAGATGAATGTCGATTGTCGAGCTAGACATTCGAAATTTCATTACTTTGACAACTATATACAGTCCGTTTTTCGAATGTCGAGATGAATGTCGATTGTCGAGCTAGACATTCGAAATTTCATTACTTTGACGGCGATACGGTCCGTATTTCGAATGTCGAGATGAATGTCGATTGTCGAGCTAGACATTCGAAATCTACATTATTATGATGTCCATACAGCCTGTTTCACGAATGTCGAGATGAATGTCGATTGTCTAGCTAGACATTCGAAATTTCATTACTTTGACGGCGATACAGTCCGTTTTTCGAATGTCGAGATGAATGTCGATTGTCGAGCTAGACATTCGAAATTTCTTTACTTTGACGGCGATACAGTCGTAACTTTGAATGTCGAGATGAATGTCGATTGTCTAGCTAGACAGTCGAAATTTCATTACTTTGACGACTATACAGTTCGTTCTTCGAATGTCGAGATGAATGTCGATTGTCTAACTAGACATTCGAAATTTCATTACTTTGACGGCTATATACAGTCCGTATTTCGAATGTCGAGGTGAATGTCGATTGTCGAGCTAGACATTCGAAATTTACATTATTGTGATAGCCATACAGCCTGTTTCACGAATGTCGAGATGAATGTCGATTGTCGAGCTAGACATTCGAAATTTCATTACTTTGACGGCTATACAGTTCGTTTTTCGAATGTCGAGATGAATGTCGATTGTCGAGCTAGACATTCGAAATTTCATTACTTTGACGACTATATACAGTCCGTTTTTCGAATGTCGAGATGAATGTCGATTGTCGAGCTAGACATTCGAAATTTCATTACTTTGACGGCTATATACAGTCTGTTTTACGAATGTCGAGATGAATGTCGATTGTCGAGCTAGACATTGAATGTCGATTGTCGATTGCATTGCCAACTTCACACACATAATATTGAAGGCGAAATAACGAAATTTTAATAGGCAAATCACGAAATCTACTCTTGTAGAGTTTCGTGTCGGCGGGTATGAAATCGTCGTATCGGCGCCCTATATTTGTCGTGTGTTCGTGTTTTCGCCTCTAAAGGCGAAGATACGACGACACGAAACATTGCTCATTATCGTGTCGTCGTGCCGGTGTGCTTCGCCCCGAAGGACGAAGACACGAACGCACGATAATGTGCAAGGTTTCGTGTCGTCTTGTCTTCGCCTTCCGGTAGACATGCGCAGAACCATTACACATATTATTGAATTGCAAAACTATTATACGATGGACTAGATTTATTGTTCTGCGCATGTCTACCGGAAGGCGAAGACACGACGACACGAAACCTTGCACATTATCGTGCGTTCGTGTCTTCGTCCTTCGGGGCGAAGCACGCCAGCACGACGACACGATAATGTGCAATGTTTCGTGTCTTCGTGTCTTCGCCTTTCGAGGCGAAAACACGAATACACGACAAATATAGGGCGCCAATACGACGATTTCATACCCGCCGACACGAAACTCTACAAGAGTAGATTTCGTGTGTTCGCCTATCAAAATTTCGTTATTTCGCCTTCAATATTTCGTGTGTTCGCCCTCTAAGGTCGAAGGCGAAGACACGACAAATGATCAGTTTATCGTGTGTTCGTGTCGGCGTGTTTCGACTTTTGGGGGCGAACACACGAAGATATGAAATGGCAGAAACCAGCCACCATAGTAATCGGTGTGAGGAGTTCGATACAATGTAACTACAAAGTTATAAATACCCACTCCTCATATAAGAAGGTCCAATTACAATACAACAGATGCATGAGCAGATGGTGTTTATTGAAAAACATAACGAGTACATAACTTACAAACATTAAAACAAATAGTAGTACATAGAGATAAAAAAAATTCAAACCAAATACATGTAACACTCGTACTAATCATTAAATTTGTAACATACGACATATTTTATTTGAAATCCATTAACAAGTCCATATAACCATAAATTCTGATTAATCCCATCCCAGCCCAAACCCACCTAAACACATAAAGGACTATACAGAAAATGACGGACAAAACAAAGTTACCCAAAGAGTATTTGTCTTAGAACTGTCTCATAATACAAATCTATCCCATATCAAGTCCATGCATATTTATGAAGGTGTCATATTTCAATTGTACATTGTACTGTGTTACTGTGCACACAGTTCACAACCAAGGCAGCATTCTGTCCCATTAGGGGAATGTTGAATACGAAGGGGACAAGCCCCACTTAGTTGTTTTCCTGAAGGACCGGCGGGGCATTTCGGCAACATGTTGAAGGTAACCCTCCATATAAGTGATTCGAAATCTGTGTGACAGGCATTGCAGAAATGCGATGTTCCAAAACAGAAAAATACGGCAACACTACAGCAGTATCTGCACTTGAAATACAGAAAATCTGTGCCATGGATATCGCAATGCTAAAAAGAAAAAATATCTTTTTACACATCGGGAAAGAACTTGTAAGTATATTCCCTCTGTACGATTTAACTATTAATTCATTATCTCTAGAGCAACAACCTCTCAATAATAACATGATTTTGCTACTCTCAAAATGTTTTGCTTTGGAGTGATTGCACTGTATTTTCATACATAATTGCTTTTTTGTGCTAATTAAGGAATTTATCGAGATTACTATTTAATAATAATTTGACGTACGACGCATAGTTAGATGAATATACATTCCTGTAATTTTTTAAAAAACTTTATAACATTATCAAATACACCCTACAAACATAAGAATTAATGAAGCAACAACAATAATTTACTTTTGCTAACTGAGGTCCACTACACGGTGGGCAAACCAATTCTTCAACCTTCACATCTGCAACTGCTCCACCTTCGCACTGAGCAACACCTCCAAAGTATGGCTGTAAAACGGAATCACAATGATTGAAATATGTTGAGCCATTTTTAGAAAGATAAATCTTTCATTTCTTGAACTATATTCTAAGCAGTACAAATTTACCCTTCCTCAAAGAGATGTCAACTCCTCCACATATAGTGGCAAATCAACATTTTACAAATGTCATAGAAGGAGTGAGCTACATGGTTATTACAAAAAAGCAGCGCACTAACCACTGGACCAAGGCTGCGGCCTTGCCAACATTGATATACATATAGTCTAGCACATAGCGTATGTGTGCACTTTTATATTGGAGTTTGATTAACTAAAGGTAAGAGCAGTGTTGGAGTTGGGAATAGGCCGGGTAGTCTGCAGAGAGATTGAATTATACCATGCGGCATCTTTCTTTCCATTCATTCGTAAAATACAAAATAAATGTACTAACCTTTTTGCATATGTTACATTGATAAAAACTATATCTGTCCATAGCATATTGTTTTGGATTGTTGAAGTAAAAACTGTTTGGGTCTGTTATTTTTATAGAGTTTTCCAAGCCCTCGTTGTTAAACATCAGCATGGATCTTTCCATTACTTCATCGTGTAATGCTTTAATTGGTTTCAATAATGACTCAAGTTCTGTGTGTTCCATAGGAACCTACATATATTGGAGAAGACGCTTTTAAAGTGATATATAATGTACCATTGCAGTTTGATAGAAACTACAATGTATAATTGATTATATAATGTTTCTAATTTGAAATTAATTTAACCAAATGCTTTACCTAGTGAACTTTTCAATTAAGAAGGTTTTGCCTCACAACATGATTTCGTTTATTCATTAAATAATTATTGAACTAGATAAAATGGAACGTCAAGGTCTAGTAAAATTGTAATGAGACAGCTGCTGTTTTAGTATCATCGTTAATGTAAAGTCTGCTAAGACCACCAAATACAGAACTCTAGTATTATCGCACAAAAAACACTATTTAAATTGTTGCCCTGAATAAAACTTGAGTGTCTTACCTGACAGATTGGACAAAGTGTGAAACGGAATGATATTCTAGCATCAGACCACTGTTTCTTCAGTACATCTTTTGTACATCTCAAGTGATATACATGTCCACACTTCAACTGTAACACAAGAAGAAAAATACTTTCATTCTGAGAGGGAGATACACGTAAGTGTCCTGATAACGAAACTGACTTGAATGTGATCTTTAGTGTATAACGGAAGCATCCTTCGTGTATTAAATACAAAGGATAATTCCGTCGTGCACTAAAGACGTAGCTCCTATGACAAAAACCTTGCTCATAAATTGATTTTGCTTTAATATCCTGTGCCTTTAAAGCATTTTGACGGTAACACCATATTGTGCTTTGTATAATCTTGAAAGAAATACATAACTTTGGACAACAATTCAACGACGAAATCGGAAACGGTCAATGTCTAACAAATGAAACGCCATTTTTTATTCCAAATCACGGCATACAAGTAATACATATGACATGAATACAATTGATATTTACTTTCGTTTACGTCAAATCCGCCAACAAGAACAGAAACTCTGTCCTGCAACTTATATATACTCAATACATTTACACCAATTAAATCAGAGAGTGTGTGTTTTGTCAGTAATACTCACCTGTACGACCGGTGCTTCAAAAAGTTCAATGAAGCAAATCATGCAATAGTCGTTGACAGTTTGGCCAGATTCATTTATACAGCACTCGGTCTGTAAACAAGGGGGACAACTTTTCTCATCTTTGATTCCGGAGCATAAGTGTCCACATGACAAAACTTTGTTGCATGGCTCAATTGTTGCTAAAACAGTAAATAAGGCACAAACGTTTTAAAGTATCATAATATTATCACAAAGTGAGATTTCCACTTCTTTACTTCATCCAGAAAAACATGAAATATACTAAGGTGTAAAAAAGTTGTTTGTTTCTGGTTGCACGACCTATGCTAAGTTTTGTCCTAGACTTTTTATTTGGCCCGTCCAACGGGTACACTCACAGGCTCACGCTTTCAAGAATAATAGAGAAAAGATTCAAATCATACCTACTAGGCCTATTTCAAATGAGCATGTAACCAGAAACAAACAATGTACATAATACAATGAAAGGTAACATCCTACAAACAGTTATGTCAGCTTCCAAATATATAGGAAAAATTATTTAAGATATTAATAGATAAAATGTTTGTTGCGTATTAAACTACGTTGTACATCAAATATCCGTGTTGACAAATAACGAGAACATGGTCGTCGAGATCATTATAAATATCTTCCAAGAATGGTTTGATGGAATCTTCCAAAAATGGTCACACAAAAGTTGATGGCATCTTCCAAAAATGGTTTGATGGACTCGTCCCAAAAAATGACTAGGTGGAAGCTTCCAAAAATGGTTGTTGATGAAATCGATTCAGACTGTATGAAAGTACTACAGTATACACATTTAATAACATTCTACAGGCTAAATTATTACCAGCATCTGTTTTTCTTAAATATATTTTATAAATATTTTCCATTTTGTATGACGATTTGCAGCTTATACTTACGGGCATTTCCGCTTCCTATTCCTAACACATTATTTACAACATATCTCAAACTGTCCATTCCAAGCTGTGGAATGATATTAGGCATCATCTCAGATATATCTGTAAATTAAAGTTTGAAATCTAAACAGATGATGAATCTAAATATTTGCCTACTTTTCTATTGAAAATTGTATGTCTTCATAATTCGAAATGACGCATATTTGTAAGTACAAATAGGTACAGAAGTTGTTATGAGATGGAACGGTGTAAGCTGGAAACAATGGATGACTGGACCATTCACAATTACTGCTGCTTAACGACGCAGAGCCAAACAGGACACCATAACAAAGGATTAGAAACTAGAAACTGTTCAACAAACAGCAACTTCATAAGAAGAAATAACAAAATGAGAGTTTTAATCATATGCATGGATATGGATATAAATCTATATTTCAAGGTGAGTAATGGAACATACATGGTGAAAAGATAGTATTTAAAATGGTGGTCCAACTCACCTTTATGCTCTGCGTGACCATTTATAGCAAACATATTTGCTGATCGAGAAGCTTGAACTATAGGATTCTCAAAGTGAATCACTTCACCATCATCTTTAATGATATTTACCTGCAATATTTACAAATAAACTAAACGAACAATTTAGTGGTAAGTATAATCGGTGGTACAGCTTTTATCCAACCCACGTATCTCAGAAAACATGATACTGCAGTATTCTTATGGGTATTGCTAGGAGCGGGCTAAACTTTAAATTGGTGGGTTAGATTTTATGGACCATGCCATTGATTTGGGAAGAGGATGTGTTGATCATGTCAATGGATTTTATCGTGTACTTATGCTGTACATTACCATACTTTATTTTACTTGAATTTGCGTCTGTGTTGGTCTTTGCCATAATGTTTCAAATGCGACCCTTTTAGTCAGTGTGGTAGAGATATTTACATTATGGAGTTTCTGTGGGAACCAGTTTCCACTTTCTATTCTATATTTTAGTGACAATATTTGAAGTTTATCTTGCATGTTACGATTTCTATCACTTGTAGTCCTTAAAGATTTGTATTGTTTTTTTTTAAATAAATAGGAAATACCTCTTTTATAATGATAATATTTTGTATCTTATAATTCAATTCACTAAATGAATAAATCAAATACAAAATTGTCAAAGAAGTGGGCTTATTCAATGTGCTTACCTCGTCTATCTCAGTCAATTCAACCTCAGATGTTTTTTGTATTTCATTCTGTAACTTTCTCTCATCAGAAGTTGCTTTTTTGGGAACAATTTTCTTCTTTCTCCGAGCAGTTCCCTATCAATTCAATACAACAGTTCCAGTCAATGCGAACAAGAAAATAGTCCCTGACAAGTGAGCAAGAAAATAATCTCTGTTAACACGATCAAGAAAATAGTCCCTGACAATGTGAGCAAGAAATGGTCATTAACATATACGTCCACATAGTGTATCCATTTAAAGAAGGTCACTTTTTAATTAATTGAGATATTATATTGAACAGATAGCTTCTTCTATAAAAAAACACAAATTGGAACATGAGTTTAAGCTAAACATGATACACACCTTGCCACCTATCCGTACTTGTGCTTGAAGTTTTTTTAGTTTCTCTGGGTTCATTCCTATAAAAGAGGTTTACGCTTTACAGACAAAATGTCAAGTAAAATTTGCTGAACTCAGAATCGCAGTTTTACATTATTTGCAATGCATTTACTACCACACAGTTTTCTCATCTGTAAGTTATAAAAGATGTATTGTCATTTGCTCCAGAAGACTGGGACTTAAGTACATTAAGCCTTTTAATTGTAATAAAGTTAGGCATGTGTTCTATCGACTCGTAAATCATTAAAAATCTGCGAAAATCTCAAGTACCAATATGTATTTTACTCATATCAAATGTTCATACCTGATCCTCTATTTTTCCCAGAAGGTACCATTCTCTTAGGGTGGGATTTACTTAGCAAAGCCTCTTCAAAGGCCTATAATTGTACAATATCAAGTAAAAGCATGCTGTTTGACAAAGGACAAATATTCAGATTTATTGTTAGTAAGTAAACACTCGTATACAGAAACAGCGAATACAACGACAATCGGAACGCAAAAACTGATATTATTAATTTCGTTAGTAACTTAACCAAGCTATTTGAGTGCTACCATTCCATCAAGTGTTGTTGTTTTTATTTTAATGTTGAATTATTTTGTGAAAGACTACATGTACATTTATATTATAAGTTATAATGCACAACCATGAAATCATATTTTACAAATAGAGACAATTACCTCGTGGTGTTAGTAAGCAACACAAGCATAAATAAATGTATATATCATTGACCTTGCACGCGATCATCAGAAAGCTAAATCAGAAAAGTGTCGAAATCTTAGAATACTCTTGTATCTTAACAGCTGCTGGCGGAAGAAAAGCTAATGGAGATTTCTGAGTGCAAAATACAGTTCGAGAAGTTCAAACGCCAAACCACGAGTATAGTTAAAATGCCACCAATCCCATCACATAAGATCGTGCGAGAAAGGGAAATAATTCGTCGATTTTAGGACGCGGAACCCAGCAGATGCTTTAATCATACAATGTACTACATGGTCTACTACAACCATTGCCTTCGTGTGAAAGATGGGCATAAACTGTGAAAGAATTACAATGTGCAAAATAAAGCGAAACCAATACATGGATTAGATGCAAGATCGCTTATAAATCAAACGTCACAAGGGGAGAGGTCAAGTACTCACAGATTGTACATGTTCCCAATCCTTGCAGTCTGTGTCCACAACTACGTATATTTGACTCAGTGACGTTTCTTTATGAGAGTCTTCAAAAACCTCAATACATTGTTTTAATGTTTCTGCTACGATAGCGGGTGGATATCCCAGAAGTCCACAGCCGAGTGTCGGGATAGCAATGGACGTCATCTTGTCTTGGTGTGCCTGTTCCAAACATTTAGTCAGAACTTGGCTCAAAATCTGTTCACGAAATATAAGAATACACGTTTGCTTATATCATTCTTTAAACATGAATTATTTTAGAAGTTTTTTTTTCACTTCAATTACAAACTGATCATAATAGCTTCGAATATTTACATTGAACTAATTTCAGATATATCCAACAAATACCTAGAAGGAACGACCAACAATAGCATTGGACCAAGGACAAAAATAAAGTAAATGACGTATTTAGCGATAAAAGGTTTGCTGTTGTACGAACCACTCTTCCATTGATAGTCTGGGAACTCCATTCGCAAATAGACACATGGTACACTCTCTCACATTTGGGTCCAAGGCCTTGGGTTATTGTTAACTCTCCGTGTTTGATACCGTTCGGATACTTTGTGGCGCATTCAGCTTGTAGGCCTGATCCAGCAACGTCTAGTGTGGATCGTGACTCGTCTTCAATGTCTATCACTTTCACGTCCGCCTACAATCACACAATTATTTGATTGACTAATTTGATATCAGTCTGAGACTAACACTGCCATCTTATTAAATACATTCCACTTAAAAAGAACAGATTTTTTTATGATAACCTTCAGTTTGGACTTAGCTTTTATTTGGAACCAGGTAGTGTTTTTCGAAAAATACATGTACATTTGTTTATAGTAATTTCAGCTGGTAAACCCAACAACAAAAAAAAAGAAAACATATCGATCCGGTTGAATGAAATCATACACAGAATTCAAAATACATGCAGTTTAATTATATCGTGTCGGTTAATTCTAAAACCATCAAAGGGATGAATCAAATATTAGCGGACGAGTTCGGTACAATCTAGGCGGGGGTGAATCGGGAGTCGCAAAAACATGTATGTCTGTCTTCTTTAAAGTAATTCGTCCATACACTCAATTTTGAGAACATGTATAATTCACTTTGCGATTATTCAAGTAAGTGGCTCTTAAAATGTTTGTAAGATATTTTAAACTTCCGAAACATGGTGTAATTAAATAACTTAATCGACGCATCTTCCTATACAAAACCCTGATACATAATACTGTAAACGTAAATATGTAAACAAATTTGATAAACACCAGAATAAAATATTCTTAAACAAAACCAATGCGAAGAAATGGTGTTCTATTTCCTGAGTTTAATAGAAAAAATAAAATGAGAACGAATTGAATATTTCTTACCTTAAAATTTCCGTTTACAATTTCGATATCCATGTCCATTCAGGTTGAGTATCGACAAATAAATTAAACAAAAATGAAATAATGTTCCTAATATAATACGTAATTTTGTTATCTACATTTTCCGAAAAAAAAGTTATACTTATATATAGAGATGTACAAGATGACGTAACCCTGCGCACATTACGAATTGAACCGAAAGTAGGAATTTCATACGAACGCGTACACTAAATCTTTATAGACATAATGGGAATTCAGAAGCATTAATGACTCAGACGAATATTGTCTGCTTTTGTGAACGTATGAAGCCAATTTTAGATTTTGTCTGGGCGGGTGAGAATCAGTTAGAGCCCCTTTTAATTACCATTTCATCCGAATTTTTTGGGTAGGGGCTAAGCCCCATGTTCAGGGCCCGTACTGTGATATTACATTCTGCATATCCCTTCTTTTCTGTATTTTTTTTTGTCTATCGCGTCCATATATCTACTTTCATTTTGCGACTTACGGAAGTTGCAATTCCTGGTTCGCGAGAGTGCCAAATTCTTTTGTAGCGCTGACATAAGAGGATATAGATTTAAATTCTCGGAACTTCTAATAAGATTGAGCTGGTTTCCTGAAACTGATCAAACTGATTTCGTGGTCATTCTTAGAGAACGCCCACATTATGGTTATCATAATTCACATGTAATATGACGTCACAATAGCTATTGTTTCATGGTTATCACCACTGATATTTTGCACCCAAAATAGATAAGTGTTTGTAAACAAGAATGTAATACAAAATGTAATATACACCATACGTTACATTAATGTTCGTATTTATATTTTGACCTATGGTATCGCAGTATTTTTCAAATTTGTCCACCGGTTAAATTTATTTAATGTTCATTGAATCAGTATAAAAAAAATATTGGCTAACAGCTCGTTTATCTTTTCAGAAACGTGAATATATTTCGTTCATGCATGTTTGTTGATTGGGTCACAAATGGACCATGACAAATGTGTTTTATACATACACAATTATATACTAGTATATGTCCTGCTTTAACATATTTGTATCTCACTCATTTAGCACTAGTCATTCAAACATAGTCCATATATTACCGCCCCGATGTTGCTCCAGTTCTCCCCCTCTCCGTCCATCTTCCTGTCACCCTCTCTCTCTTGCCTAGCTAACGCAGCGTTATCTTTTTTACAACCGTTGGTCATATGTTGGCAGGCCACATCTCAGTGTCTGAGAACAACCAGCCAGCATACATACATCATACGTACGTTCTTACTACGTCCTCTCTATGACTCTGATTGGTATTCTGACTCTTGAAATTAGCTGTCAAGCTTCTGGTCCTTGAGAATTTATACCAAATGTAGTATTGTATCAGCAGGAAATTTTGTTGACTCTTCAAGTTATTATCTAAATGTCATTCTACCCTCAACTTTTGACATCTAGTGAAAGCGGCCATTAAATTAGTATTTAACGACGTGTATTATAGCCTTTGAATAGACTATTAGTGAGGCTGGTGTGTAAATAGTGGTACAATCGTTCTATGCTAAAACAATCATGATTCAAAGATTTAGGTCATTTATAAACGAATTTTGCCACCAACATGATTTGAAACTAACATATTTAATCACTGCCATGTGTTTTCTTGTATATGGCATGACATGCAAAAGGGAAAACAAAATTTAAAACTCAATGCAATTTTGTATGGTAACGATTTTTTTAATTTTTTAAAAATAATAATGGTACATAACAATAACACATTTCTTATTTTTTAACGTAACATTGAAAATTTACATGTACATCCACACATTTTTCAGTGTAGTACATCATGTAGATATATTTGTATAAAAAATTGTGTAAACAAGATAATTCATCACAAATAATATCAACTGTGAAAATAAACACTTGTAGTAGTATAACAATACTGATAATTAAATATATACAATTAAGACACAAACAAAAAGATACATGTACCATGTTTCCACTAACATCAACAAAAATACAAGGTCAGCCTGTAGGTCAGCAAAACTTTCATCAAATAAATTTTGTATATATTTTAAGTTCATAGATATACTCATGTGAAAACGAAAGTATTGGCAAGAAAAAAATGACTTAGACCAAATAAATCCAGGATCAGCAGTAATAAACAGTGCATGTCGAGTTGGTGGAAACAAGGAACTTTTTTATTTCATACCTAAACACCGGGAGTTGGAACAGTACATTGATATAACATTTTATTTACATATTCTCATTTAAAAATAAGTTACCAGAAATGCAATAGCGTACATGAGATAAAACAGTATTAACAGAACATAAATACAAAAATCAATTAAGAATCAAAAGGTATGTAGATTTGAACAAAGTCCACAACCAAGACAGCATTCAGTTCCATTTGGGACATGCTGAATACCAAGGGGACAAGCACCGTTTAATTGTTTTCCAACTGGACCAGCTGGGCATTGGGGTAATGTATTTGAAGAAGCAATATTTTGCACCGTTCCGTGTTGCGAATGACAGCTGTTACAGAAATGAGTGGTTCCAAAACAGAAGAACACAGCAACCGTACAGCAGTACCTGCACTTATACTCTATGAAGTCAGTTCCGTGTTTGCCACATGTCTGCAAGGAAACGAACATATTATACAAGTTTGCCTAGAGTAAACACATCTTTCCGGTTTTAGAAGTGGTATGTTTTACATTTTGCTAAAGTTAAATGCTTAAATAGATAAAAAGTAAACATGAAGATAGATATTAATATAACCACAGAATCGTTAAATAACGATGACTGTATAATAGAATGTAATTGAAATAGGGCTGATATGCAAGCAATCCGCAAGTTGGACTGAAATAGCAGTCTGAATTGAATAATATGCATAATACACCTCGTACAGATGTTATTACATACAACACTTTTTACACTAGAATGTACTGATCTAACAAGAACAAATATATCAACAATATTATAATAGTCTGTCAGTAATCTTCAGATTCACCAAATATTCCACCGCAAAAACATCTCGAGGTAAAGAAATTCAGTGTTTTGAAACAAATAAGCCAAAGCGATATCAACACATTTAGCCATACAGAGAAAGTATTATTATGAACCTGTGCTATCTGAGGTCCACTACATGGCGGACAAATTAATTCTTCCATCTTCACCTCAGCAACTGCTCCTTCTTCACACTGAGCAGCACCTCCAAAATATGGCTGTAAAATACACAAGATTAAAGGATGACAAACTGATATTCATAATTTGAGGACAATTAGTTAAGTAATGTATCATCGTGTAATAGAACGAAGTAAATTTAATTTTAAACGCTCATATAGCAAATTAAAAGCACAACCTGTAAATGTGATTGAACTCCGCAAGACAAAATTATCATGGGGAGAAGCCAAAGCCCTTGCCATGGTCCGTGAAAGCCCTATGCTCCGACTGGAGTGAAGGGGATAAAGTAAGTAAGTAAATGTGAAGCATAAAGAGTATTTTGAGTATGTAAGTACTTTTTTGTATTGTTACCACTATACTATGTCAAGAAAATACGTAACATTCAATTGGATATCTTACCTTGTTACATTTATAGCATTGGTAATAACAGTATCGTTCCATGGCATATTGTTCAGGTTTGTTGTTGTGTGGACTGCTTATATTTGTGACAGCATCAGACTTCTCAAGGCCCTCATACTGAAGTCGCATCATGGCTTTCCTCATGACGTCATCATATAAAGCTTTTATTGGGATCAACAAAGGCAATAGCTCTTGGTGTTCCATTGGCACCTGAATAAATCAAGAAATTCGTGATAACTCGTGTTCGGTGCTGGATTAACACCAGCTATGGGTCAAATGTAATTCCCTGTAATCCTAAGGTAGGATATTTATCCAGGTACTAAGGGAGGAGTAACCCCAACAGAAACCTATAGTTTGAAGAGGTGCTGGGCTAATATGTAACTAAAGCACCATGCAATAGTGTCATGAATACAATGTGTTGGTTTATCCAATGAACAGGGTAACATAAATAAATACAATATCAGAATTCTATAAGTAAACAATGTACTTCTACGTCAGATATTGTAAAGTAATTGAAATGTGGTTCCATGTAAACATTTATTTAAAACTAGGTAACAACTTCATACATAATGGAATCCTTAAGAAAGCTAAATGAACCATTTGTGAAACAATACATTTTTGTAGATCCATCCATTAAACAAACAAAGGTATTGGGAACTAAATAGTACAGGAAGGAGCCATTGCCACCATCTATTGATGTCAAAAAATATCTCCCTAGATTGTACACATTTAAAGGTGCTTTCGTGAGAGAAAATAATAAACTTGAATGTTATCATTACCTTACAGATCGGACACAGAATGAAATTGAATGATATTCTTGCTCCAACCCAACGGTTCTCCAATAACCGTTTTGTACAAAGTAAATGAAACACATGACCGCAACTCAACTGAAATACAATGAAAGATTTCGTTTATCGTTATTTTAGCATGGGTAGGTTGGTACGGATTTTTTTACTATATAACATGAGTAAACAAAAATGCCCTAAAAATATTTTTATTTATTTGCTAGGATGTTCGTGTGTGCGTAGAAACACTCCAAACAAACTCATTTTTATTTTCAGCTTTAGAGAAAATAATACAGTAATATCTACCTGTATGACTGGTGCTTCAGAGAGCTGCTCCGTGTAACAAATAATACAATCGTCTGTACCAGTCTGACCACACCCAGTAGTTCCACATCCGGGCTCTAAACAAGGGGGGCAACTCGTCTCATTTTTGAATCCAGAGCAAAGGTGTCCACATGGTAGAGTTTTGTCGCATGCATTATCAGATCTTTCACGCAAATAAGTCTCAGAAAAATCCATTAATTTTTGCACTCGGGGTACTTCAATAAAAAAATGTTTTTGAAATTAATACTTTGATGTTTAACAGATTGCATGAGTAGAAATAATTCAGAATACAACAAAAAATGAGAGACACGAGCGGATATTTCAATTTTTCCAACTTCAAAAAGCATATCAAACATATATGAAGAGTGTTCAAAGAATTACCAAACGATTCAATAAGGGTCTAATTAGTACATTTAACGTTTTTTATAAATACGTAAGTTCATGAATTAAACAAAGCCAAGGCCAGATTATGTATAACTCTGAAATATCCAATAAGATCTTTGCTTTGAATAGAAAATATATTTATTGTATGAATGAAAATGTGACAGATTTACAAACCATGTGCTAGCCGCCTCAATGTAGAACGTGTAAGTCTCATACTTCTGTCTGTTCCCAATAAATTTTCTTCAAAAATCTGTGGTTATAAAGAAAAAAATTGCTTATCTTTATCTAAATATGGATAGATATAAAATTAAAAGATGTATCAATAAGTAATTCCTGTTCATTACTACCATTACTAGATGATTGCATTTTATAATCACTTAACCCTGACATTGTTTCAAATAACAGATAAAAAAGTATGAAATTATGGTTATGTTAAGACAAAATTATAACTATCCACCTTTTTCACATTTTCCCAGCCCCTAGATTTTGGGAAGACAACAAAGAACAGTTGGGTCAGTGTTGTATCATGGTGCGTGAGTTCAAACGTCTGTATACATTGTTTGATCGTGTCAGCAACAACACCTGGCGGGTGTCCAAGGAACCCACAACCCAATGTTGGAAATGCAATCGATGTCATCTTTTCTTGATGTGCTTGCTCCAGACATCTAGTCATTACTTCACCTAAAATCTGCAGACGAAAAGTTTCGATGAGCGCATGCCGATTTATTAAAAAAAAACGAAATGTAGATTTTGTAATACATGTAAAAACACACAAATGTGGCTTACACATTCATTTACTATTCCTTTAAAATTGTTCCATTGGAGTAGAAATGTCGTTTTCCAACTGGGTAAGTCGTATACAATGTTTACGAATTTTTAATCATAATTACATGATTAATCGACAAAAATGAAAATTTTCAAATGAGCAAATGTTTGATCAGATTATATGTTTTAATGAACAGCAACGTATGTTCATAATACTATCTAATAATCTGGCTTTTTCATCACTTTTTTAAATGTGACATGATGTATGTGGCAATTAATGGCCTTTACGTACCAGGACTTAATGTATATGTGCTTAATAAGTTTGAATTTAAATTAATTAATCAATTAAGGTAAATTTACCGTAAACTATGTGCATCAAAATAACGTAATTTACTAGTATGTGTGTTACTATATTTGTATATGATTTACAAAAACAAACATTTACCAACGCCGGCTCGACGACCATGGAATCCCAGGCAGCAATAGACACGTGATACACCCGCTGACATTTAAGTCCATGGCCTTGTGTAACTGCTATCTCTCCGAAGTTTATCCCGTTTGGATAATTCATGGAACATTCATCTTGTAGGCCCGGTCCGGCAGCTTGCAGTATAGAATGTGACAAGCCACCTAAATCCAGCAATAAAGCTTGATTCGTACTGTTTACAATCACGTCCGCCTGAAATAAGGATTTAATCGAGCTTAACCCCTTCGAATGGGATTCAAGAAAACCATTCGTTTTTTTTTCTTGAATCTTGTATATATTTCATAAATATAGTTCGTGCATAGTTATAACTATTTGACATAGGTAATGTCTTTTGTGGGGAAAATGGCACTATGGTCAAATTATAAACAATATCCCAGAAGGGACCTGAGTGTGTGAGAAGACAAAATATATCGCTGTTCACATTAAGTTTGGGGTAAGACGAAAGTTATTAATATATCCATACATGGTACCCATCACAATGGCAAAATACTGTGTAGATAAATTAATGAAATAAATTCCTCGAAGTCTAAAAAAATAATAGTCTCTAGATCTATATATATATAATGACAAAACTCCATTTCTGACATAAATAATTATACATTGTCACCTTTTACTAAAATTAGGAAAATGACCTACAAAATGTACTTCCTGAAAACCGATGTACATACGATGTATAAGGTAATGTTTATATATAGGATTTATTGATTTTTGCCTCCTTATAATTATAAATTTAATACGACAATCAAATTACACTGAAGATTACTAATATAAACGCTGAAATGACATCTTAGGAACCGGGGGGTGGGGGGTTAGTAATATTGGCAGTTATGGTTTTTAAAAGGGGCTTTTACAGAGTTCAAACAAATCTAAATTTAGACACCCCCCCCCCCCCCCCACAAAAAAACCCTAGAATTGCTTTCTATGGGTCTGGTTCTCTACTAAGAATATAGTTATTCTGCTTAAAATTAAGTAAAGGCTTGTGTACATGTTTTGACTATTTTCTACTGATTTTGCTAAAGTTTCAACTCGTGTGATATTTTACTTTTTATCATGATTAAACGTCCGTAATGAATGTCAATTGATTAGGACGGACCCACCCCCTTTTACAATATACCTTGTCTTAGATCGATAGGAACCATGTACATAGTATACAGATATGTGGTTTAAACAAATTTTAACTGTTTTAGGTCACTTCTACTGTTTAACGTGACTTTTTATCATACAAAAAAAATGGGGAAAATGTCACTACCTGTATGTTTAAAGTTCTAAGATCATCTTTTATACAGTATAAGTAAACAAATTATTGTAAACTATAGTACATTATATTAAATAATATAATTAAATACGTAGCTTACCTTAAAATTAGCGAGAATCCCTTCCTCAATTACGATTTTCATGTCTGATTTCACTACCGACAGTTACAATAATATTGTAATAACGAAAGTAGACAATACACTTGACTATAAATATAAAATGCTGACATGTACGTTTTCGAAAAATGTTTACTTCAAACTATTGCGCAATCAGAAGCAATATGTCTAACGGGGTGACCTCCCTTCCTTTGAATAAGAAATGTATAGCCAGTGGAGGTAATTGAAAAACGAAAGTAGAAAATCGACATATATTTTCACCATCAAGCATGACGTGATCCATGATAATACGAACATGTGAACATGTTTCATCAACAGATTATTGACAATATTTCATGTCTTATTTTACGTATTTGACCCTGGCTGTTGGTTCAACATTAAACCCTAGTGCAAAAAATTCAAGACATACCTATGTTGCTAAATATCTTAAAAACAATTCAACATTTCTCGGTACATTACCCATAAAGAATGACTAATTCTCAACCATTCACAGTCTGTATTGAAGACTTGTACATACCATCAAAACTGTTAATAAGTCAGCGGTCGATTTTCAAGCAAGAGTTAGTAAGTTTTACAGCATTTTTTTTCTGATGCAAATACAAATGGTCAGATGTCAGGGGTTCAGGACCTGGGTGTCGCTCTTATCCCCGAATTTGACCAATAATTGCAACATACTCAAATGTATCTCCAATCCCCTTCAGATTCAGAAATTAGGGTAAGGAGCCAGTACTTGAGTACTACAGGAAACCCTGTACCAAACCTCATTTATTCAAAACAAAGTTGATGAAATGGACATAAATCCAGTATGAACAACAAAAATTAAATGTCTGATAAGCACAGCCCACAGCCACATTCAACATCACTTACACATGCATCATAAAACAGAATGCATTTATAATTGTAGAATACACAACACACAAAGTATTGGAAACAAAATACAAAATAAAATACAAATTGTTTGCATATTTTAATACTTTCCTCTTCGTAAGAACACAATTATTTTTTTCCATGCTGACTGCACAGAAAACAAAATTTATACACATCAATATCATAAAAATCTAAGAAAAGGGGACAGAATAAACCCCTTTACCTATCAACAGTGCAATTCTAGCATGAGAACATAATCATATCCGATATCAACAGATATTCTAAAAGGTAGATAAAAATAAATTAATCCGTAAATTAACAAACAGCTGCTTCTTTGTCCTATTTTCTAATATTTGTAAATATCAAATGTTTTATTAAGTCCTAGAATAAAAATATGAATGTCTGCCCTAACGCGATTAACCCAGAAAAATGACTGCCACTCGAAATATTGTTTTTAATTTTTTACAGTACTAGCACCTTAAATAGTCATTTTTGATACTCCATTTTTTTGGATTCCATCCACGTCTAACTAGCACTTATTAATTTGTGCTAAATGACAAAATCTGTTTTAAAGTGTACGGTTTTTTTTCTCAGTCTTGGTTTAAAATTAAAAAGATTTGAAAAAAAAATCCCTACATATCTATCCAAAATTTTCAAACTTGGGTAGCCTTAGGGCAATCATTGAAATTTTGAATCTAGGCCTAATATACATTTACATACCACATGCCAGATTCTATGATTTAAGCATTTTTTGTGCACTTACTGGTACCTAAAATATTGACATATCAATTAGCATTTATACATTTTGTAGTCACATACTAATTGGAGAAACATCTTTTTTATCTACTGAAGATATCCTTAAAGATATCCTTAATCAGAATTCTTTAAACCAACAAACATGCTCTAGCACTAACTTCTGTTTTTGTCATAAACTTAATAAAACCCTTACAGGAACCCCTTGTACTGACAGTTCATGAGTTATGATTCAAATTTTATACAGTAATTGGACAGTCCTTCCGTTACTATCTTGAGTCAATATCTTTCATGTCTTTCAAACTATAATGGTACTAGACTATCGGTTTAGTACTGTAATCCTATTGATGTTTTTTTTTATTTATCATGATCATAAAAATATTCTTATGGAAAATAACAAGAAACGTTTTATCAGATAATATTATTAGTCCATGTACCGGTAATACTGACTTCTCATAAATAAAAATTATGCAATAGTCCTAAAAAAGATGTATTCAATAAATTACTTCAAATCTTCAATTATTTTATACATAGTGGAACCTCTAAAGTCAGGACTTGCCAAGATAGCAGAGAAAAGGAAAAAGTCGGAAGTTTTTACTTTCAGATAGGAATAGATAAAGATTATTTCATACATGTATAATATTGAAATGAAAATAAGAGATCCAACAAAGTCTGGATTAAGGAGATTTCCAGATAAATCGGGTCCAGCAGAGGGGTTAGGATCAGAGGCTCTACTGTAGCTATTTAATTTTCAGCCCTATACTTTTAATACACTAAAAGACGATAACACAGTGAGATTCTGGCTAGAATTTTCGACAGTTTACATCTGAATCTTCTTCAAAGCCATCCTGGAATAGTCTGTATGCTTCAACCAGTGTCTTCAAATCATTTTATACACACAATAATATAAAACGTTTTTACAAACAACTACACCTTCCTCATCACTTTACATGTGTCCCCTCGACACTTTGGACAAAACCATTTACCCTTCGGTTTACTTGTAAGTCCTACACAATTAAAATGGAACCACTCTATTGCACATGCATCATTGTCACAACCAATCATTTCACCATATGATACTTGTTGGCAAAGACAATACAGGGGCTCATCAGGGTCAATGGGAGGGTCAATAGGGGATTGCTCTTTATCTTTCTTTGTCTTCCTTTTCTTCTTTTTCTTTGGTAATTTCTCCTCCTGGAAAAAATGTTTGACATGTAATACATTTCTCATTTATTCAGTAAAACTTTGGAGTGGTTTAAAATGGACTAAAACCAAATCTGAACCTGATATATTTCCGTAAGAACATAATGTCAGATATGAACAAGTCAATTATTTCATTATGTATGTTTGTAAGTCATATTATCAGGGCTCGAAAAAACACAAAACAGCTTGTATTTACAAGCAGAAATCGACAAAGATGAGTTGAAATTTGCTGTCAAAAAAATATTTAACATTCTAGGCTTATGTCCAGGCTGGTTCCTAAATTGTATGAATTAGACTAGAAACATAAATTCATAATACTTATGTATACCTCCTCTTTTATCAAAGTATCATGATTTTTCTGTCTTCTCTGTCGTTTACTAGTTGTGATAATTCTTTGTTCAACGATTCTTTCCTCTTGTTTATTCACTTTGATGTTGTTTACTACAGGTGGCTGAGGTGTGTATTCTTCTTTCTCTGGCTCTCTAGTCGATGTTGAGGTAGGATCTTAAATATATAAACAACAGATGAACCTGACTCAGAGATAATATGCAATGAATCACAACTACAACATATTCCCTTAAGATTTCAGAGAAACTATGTAATTAAATATCATTGTACATGAAACTGCTACTTATCAAAACTAGGCAAACATTTAGCTGATTAAAAAAACTGAGAAGAAATATCAACTTGATTATTATTTTTTGATATCATTATTAATTTTATACATTTACAGATAGATTGAGAAATTCAAAAAAATATAAAAGAACATTATAATAACCATTTTTAAGAACACTAGCAAACAATGAACAGCATGTTGAAAATAAATCAATTTAAATATGTAGGAGTATGTGAATATATAGTTGCCTGTTGGTCTACAGACATGTAACCACAAGCTATATTTTTGTAAGTTTTACTGTTTACTATTGGCCAATCTTAATAAGCTGATACCAACCAAATAAAATACCAAGGTTTTCTCTATCCTGATCTAGCTGTCTATGTCTGTTTTCTATGAAGTCATGAATTAATGTGAGTAGGTGTAACTTTTCATCTCCAATCTCCTGGCATTTTACCAACGTTCTCTGTATGGCAACAAATGCCTTCTTTTTAGCAGGTCCATTATCTTCTTTCAAGTATACTTCTTTGTGTTGCTCTGTGTCTTGCAGAAGAGCTGGAATAATAATTTATTTTACATTTTCTGACTCAAGTTTACATTGTCTATTTGTGTCTATTTATAGATATCACGTGACCGTAATCATGTGACATCCAGCGTATACCGCGTAACCTATTTTTAGAATCATGTTTCCGTTTTTGACAACACACAAAATTCTGGACACATAGACCCGACGCGATGGTCCTAAATTTTACCAACCAAGTTATCAACACATTATACAGGCATATAAATACTAAGAACTTAAAACGGAATCGCCGTAACACACTAAAGATCAAAATCGAAACGATGTTTGGGACGTAGCCTAGGGTCAATAATGGCATGTCTAGCTAAACAGAAACTGCCAAATAAACAACCATATCACCATTAACCGACATTTTATAAAATAATCACAATAATATATGAACATCTTACTTCTACACTGAATGTCCAGTTCCCGTAACTGAGTCACAATTCGTTGCAAATCGTCCGGCAGGTTGTCCATAGTTTCAAGATAGTTTTCCACATAAGTGGCCGAGCACAAAGCTTCGACCGCTGCCTGGTTTAATATAGACATACTGACCAGTTAGTGGGTAACATCCGACAATATTTTGCTCCCTAAACAAGCGCTGGGAGTGAAAAATAAACCAAGGTAATTCCAACACACAGATTGTTTTCCCTCGCCGTTTAGTTGAATACAAGCCTCGTTTTAAAACGTGTATTGACCTACATATGTGTTTACACGGCGGATCTTTTTTTATATTGCATAGAGACTCAAAGATACTCAACGATCAGAAAGTGAACATGTAAATGCAACAAGTCGATGAAAAAGCTCGATACATGTAAACCAAGGACTTATATGTGCATGTATATTTGTCCTTGATGTAAACATAGCCTTTACAGTTTTGTAAATGAATCAAATGAATTTGGTAAAAAAGAAAAACTTACACTACAGCCAAATGATTTCACTTATAAATGCATGGTAAGAGCATCACAAATCAGTGCCAACGTCTGTTTAAGTTGCATTTTAGAAAAATGAATAAGGATTTACTCAGAAGACAACCATGTAAGTTAATATTGAAAACATAATTATTGAAGAATACATAAGTATACATGTAGTTAAGGAAAAAATGATTCAATAGACATACATATTATATAAATATCACATCCCACATAGGGTGATAGAACGTAATGTTCACCCGAGACAAGTAATTAATGTCGACCGAGGCGTTTATTATACCAAACAAAACAATAATTAAGAAAGACACTAAATGCAACAAACATGTTAACAAATATAACGAAAACTATCATAGAAATTGAAACGAAGCTTCTTTCTGACACCATAGTTACTTTTGCTGTCAAAATGTCAACTGCAAAACCGGATGTCAAACTACAATTATATTCTACTAAGTGCCTAAAGTGTCTAGACAAGGATAGAATTCGATACGACAGAGATTGAATAAAACCCGACACCCGGTAATATCGCTTGAGCGCACGAGGGCAGTTTCGTTATGGCAAGCGGGCCGAAATGTAATGTCAGAGGGTAACATTACGGATTGTCACCCTCTGACGTCACATAAGACTATAGAGTAAGTAAGTCACGTGAGGTATAATAAAATTCATTGTTATACATTTCCAATGTCTTTCATATATGAAGGAATTATATGTATACTTAATATACTCACCACAGATATAAGATTATGCTAAGTGAACTTAGAAATGAAGTATGAAAATGAATGGAAAGTTCAAACTCCTACTTATACGCACTGAAACTAAAGCATAGACATAAAACAAGGACACATAAAAAACTTCGAGAGTTATATGGATCCAGCGCAATGCAGATCTCCACAATGTTTCTTAATAAGATGGATTAACATAATATGAAGTTTCATATTGACAACTTTTTGGGTCTGGGGCTCAATTTTCTGGGTTTAACTCTGAAAATAATGTTGACTTTATAATGACACTTGTGCATTAGATGCGCCTATAGCTTGTCCTCATTATAAGCAAGTATGCCAATATTGAATTGAATGTTTTTGATATTTTGCAAAATATTCTATTTAATATAATGACCAATTTTAACAAATAAGGGGCATATCATTCTTTTTCATACATACATAAAATAATACAATAACTAGACGGCTATATATGTCATGCTTTTCTTCTGTATATTAAACTATTTATATATATATGTACTGATCGAGGGAAACAACTGCTGCGTTTAATTTTTTTTTTTTTTTTTTGTAACTAGAGAACAATTTTGCCTAAGCTCCTCAGATTTGCATGGACCTCGCATGTAGATGATCCCTATTAATTTTGAGGTCGATAGGTCAAAGGTCATACTATTCAGTTGGCTTTAAAGAGCATCCGTATTTCACAAGCACCTTTTTACAATATGTACATCCAGGTCACGTGCTACCCACATCAAGCTGTCAATCGTTACAACTCAGCCATTTCCGGAACAGAAATACGCACTTTCTTTAGACAAACGCCGATGAATTCCGATTTATCAAGCTGAGTAACACGTACCGCGCTTTGAATGCCGGGAAAAGAAAGGACCGCAGTGCTGTGATCCATTGCTTATATAGCATTATTCATAGTCTTAATCTGGTCGATCATTCATATTAATATTTAACAGTGTGGCAATAAACGCTAGATATTTTGCACGAGGTATATGTTATCCTTGACCCTAATTAGCAGACGCGAGGCAAGCGGAAATATCACACCGAAGAATGTCAAGAAAATCTTTCTTTACATCTTAATTGTGTATCAATATGTTATTGCGGTCAATTAAAGTTGCAGTTGTGTTTTTGATCAATGTAAAATTATCACCAATATAATACATAATTGGAACTGAGAAACGAAAGTGTATACAGTATGTGTATTATGACGTCATGTAACTCAATTTCCATACCGAAATTTTGACGTGAATGAAAGTAATTAGAATACAAAACAACCACGTACAGAAAATGAGTTCGAAATATGAAAGTTGTAATAACTTTAATTAGAGCATCTTTGTTTGATTTCACGATTAAATAAAATCGAACGGCACTTTTTCCGGGCTGACTTTTTACTACCGCAGCGTATAAAAGAAAAATCCAAAATTTGATGGCTATTTGCAGGAGGCTAGTTTGATGACTGAACCGCCATTTATAGAATACTTATCTTAAGCTAAATTATTCGATATAATTGGAGAAGACATTGAGCATGTGTCAAATCATCTGTAACAAAATGCTTAAACGCTTTCACGACGCATCCTACATCGAGTTACACAAGTACGCGACCCGGTTGATGGTAGAACGGAACTGGACGGTACTGCTCTACTTTACCACAACCGCAGAAATCTTTTTGTTGTTTTTTATTCTTTCGTGTACATAATTTCTGTATTCTGATTGGCTTTGGGATACCGCCGAAATTCAACTCTAAAAATATTTGATAATAAACGATGTAATTTTAATCAATTGAATTCGTCCTTCAATTTTCAGGAAAATATTCAATGGACCAGAAGAAATCAGCGGATATTGCCAGATCCATATGCTACGACTGTCAAGTTTGAAAACGAAATAGAATTTAAATATTTTTCATTCCGACATTCCAGGTGAGTCATTTAGAAGTAGATCTAGCATACATCATTGCACACACGTTTAACAGTTTAAATGGCCGGTTATTGTGAAATGACCGCTAAGAGTTTTGGTATTGCTTGTTTAGAATGGCATTATCCAGTTTTATCAGGTTTCTATGTCAGAATTAGTCGAAGGGGCTTTGACGATGATACGTTTGCATTGTGCAGTTCATCGTCAAAGCCACTTGTTCTTTAAAATCTAACAGATAAACGACTCAATCTGAGTCGCGTTCGTTTTCCTATTTAACGCACAAATTTCCGTAAAACTTGTGTACAATTCAATGAATTATAGTATAATCTATCAATATGACCAAAAATATACCTTCAACAGACGAAAGTTATCAAATATTTTGCCGATGTTTCATACTACCCTTAATTTCATAATTTCCTCGTAAATGCTTTGGATTAAGTCCGTAGCATTCCGGAAAGCATGTAAATTGATCTAGTTCAATAGACGCATGAACAAGCGTCTTAAGCTGTTGACTTTGTAAGAGGACAATTCCATAACTAAAATGGTCAACAAGACGAAATAAAAAAGACCAATTTAGTTATGGGACCCAGAACTATGTCAGAATGTAAATATTATATTATTTTGCAATTGCATACAGACATATCACTCAGTCAGTGAAATTAAGGTTTGAAATATGGTTGCCCAAAACTGAAATTTTAGCAGTATTTTCTTTGATTTGTTAATGAAAATTTGGTTGTCTGAACAAAAAACTGGTTGGCCTGGACAACCGCTAATATCGTAGACACTAGCAACAGTAAGAGATGCAAAATACCTTGGTGTTAACATCTCTTCAAACCTCAATTGGAACAAACATATCAACCAGGTTACCACAACAGCTAGCAGAACACTCAACTTTATTAAGCGCAACATCCCCACCAAGCAACAAAACATCAGGGAGTTTGCTTACAAAACCCTAGTCAGACCACAACTTGAGTACTGTAGCTCAGTGTGGAGTCCTCACACGCAACATAACATAAACAAAATCGAGATGGTACAGCGTAGAGCTGCTCGATGGGTTACAAATGATTATTCCCCCTATAACAGTGTCACAAACATGATAGAACAGCTAATGTGGCGTTCCCTTGGATACAGAAGATCTGATGCCAGACTACTGATGTTTTACAAAATTGTTCATGGACTGGTTGCTGAACCAATGCCTTCTTATGTCCTACCACCTAACCGGCTTACTAGACAAATGCACCTCTTTTCCTTTACACAGATCCAAACTCCATGTGACTATTATAAGTTTTCCTTTTATCCAGCTACCATCATACTTTGGAATTCTTTGCCGGCTGACATTGCACAGGCACCAACCCTGGACCAGTTTAGACAAGGGGTAACTAAACTGTGCCATAATTTCTGAGTGGTTAGGCTGTTTTTAATCTTTTAGCTGTACATTTCATCTTTTATTAACACTATCAGCTTTGTTTCCATTCTCACACATACATTATGTATATATTTAATTCCTGCATAAAATACTCAAAAGGGTGTGATGCAGTATGAACAGATAGATAGATAGATAGACATATTCTGATATGATAATCTGTTGTGTTTTGTATTTAATACATTGCAATTCATTGAGATTCCTATGTATGTGTCATTTTTTCAGTTTAAAATGTCTGTCATACCACTTAAAGTTGTCGTCAGAGTGAGGCCACTCATTCCAAAGGAAAAAGACGAAGGATGTCAAATGTGTACAAATTTTGTCCCCTATGAGCCGCAGATTGTTCTTGGGAAAGATCGGAGTTTCACATATGACTTTGTCTTCCGACCAACAGATCCACAGATCAGTGTGTATGAAGACGCTGTAAAACCACTTCTTCAGCATATATTTAAAGGTACTTTGCTTGTGATATTACTTTTCTCAGCGATAGGAGAGATCGCTTATAAAATCCATATGCAAAGAGCACACCAGCAGTGTATTGGATGAATGAACAAAAATAATTTGCCATTCACCTATAGCTAGCTGGTGGGCACATTTGCATATATAAATACCCCTGTATACAAACACAATCTCTCCTGTTGTTGTGTTTTTTTTCATCTTTAGTCATTAGTGTGAAGGTGGCTGGCGCTTTTGAAAGGGGTAAATAGCATCAGGTGTGGGGGACAACATGAAAGTCATGATCAGGCCTGGGCAAGTATCCGAGTACTTGAGTTATCACAAATCAAGTTGAAAAATCGAGTACAAATAATCGTCATTAGTGATTACTGAGATTTGTGGTTTGCGATCTTGTTTGTTTACAAAAAAGTGTAGTATTTATCCTAAAAAAATCCTTTTCTCTGATTATGTATTGTCTCATCAGGATCTTACCCTATTTGCTAAGTGGTGTAACAGGATTTTTAGAGAAAGTTAAACAAGAAAATAATGGTGGAAAATCCATTAACTGAATGGAAGTACATAAAAAGCCATAGAAACAGTTTATATTGATTTATGTCATGATTCTTCAAAGAAAATTATAAATAAACTCTGTTCATAACTGAAATGTTCAAGTTCTGATGGTTTACTAGGTAACAAAAGATTTATGATTTGATTTGCAGATCATAAGGTTTGAATCGTGGATCAAATCGGATTGCCACTTACCCTACGATCCTTAGCCCTAGTCATGATATTATTAGGAATTATGTGATCTACTAGTTAATCACTGTTAAAGACATTGGACCAGGAATGCGAGGCATGTGACTTATGGACCAGAAAGTCCGGTAATTCCACAGTAGGGGGTAATAAAATAGACAGGGTCATTGATAGACTAGCACCTGTTTACATAATCTGTTACTCTATGCTTATAAAAACAAAAGCAATTTAGTCATAAACTTATTATCACTGTAAATCAATAACATTTATTACCCCACTTTTTGACTAGGTGTCAAGTCTACAGACCGTGACCAGACTGGTTTTATCTGATTAGGGGCAATAAAACAATTGAGAGATTAGACCACATGTGGATTTGGGGGGGGGGGTCACTTATATAGTAGCTGTTCAATGTCTTTAATATAAGCATACTTTTTAAAAAAAAATTTTTTTTTAATTAAACATTGAATCAATTTAAGTATCTATACAGTAGCTATATATTAGCCAAAAATTTAAGTGACTGATTATGTAATTAGAAGCTAGTCTATCAATGACCCTGTCAGTTTTATTGGACTCCCTACTGTGGAATATACAGGACTGCTGAGTCTTAGTCACATGCCTCGCATTCCTGGTTCAATGTCTTTAACGTTCGATACAATATATCAACCGAACCCTATATACCGGTATTCGATACGATACATGAACCGGTACTCAGCCCTAGTAACTATACATATAATATGAAATTGTTACAGGTTACAATGCAACAGTGTTAGCTTATGGACAAACTGGTAGTGGTAAGACATTTACTATGGGTGGAGGTTATGAAGACTCGCTCAAAATGGACCCTGAAGGAATGGGCATTATTCCACGTATTATTCAAGAACTATTCTCAGTCATTGCTGAAAAAGAGAATTACAAATACACTGTGAAAGTGTCCTATTTAGAGGTATGAAAATATGTGACATTTATGATATTGATTATTTTGAGTATCATCTTCGTGTCACTTTTTCTTAGAGTTTAGATGTATGACTGTTGAATAAAAGTATGTTTGAAAAATCCTTGAATATAGTCATTTTACTTTTAAATGTTTATGATTGGAGGATGAAGGGAAAAGTTGTTAAACAATCTGTGTATAATACTATAGTGCTTGAAAGTGTCCATTCCAGGAAATAAAAATATCTTTAAAAGATTTTAGGAAGATGCAAGTGTCATGTGACTTAACACCTCTTTATTTGTTTTTATTTTGCAGATTATAAATGAAGACTTACAAGATTTGTTATTGTCTGGTAAACGGGATTCTTTAAGTATTAGAGAAGAAAATGGGATTATTAAGGTAATTTGTAAGTTCTCTACAAAAGCTTGATAAGTCACTAAATATTATAAGGGTGAAGCTTTCGGGTGTCAAAAGCTTAGTAATTTTGGTTCCAGCGTTGTTAGAGATAATGAACATCCTTCTTGTATGAATGTACAGTCAAACCTGTGAACAAAGTTGATGCCACCCCTGAGAAAGATAAAGTGTGGCCTTAATTCAAAGGTGACCTGTATTCACAGGTAGCCTTTATTCAGAGATCATTTTGTTCTAAACTTTCAATGACAGTTTTTTTAAAGGCCTTTATTCAGAGCTGAACTCTAACACAGGTGTGACTGTATTATTTTATTTTACAGATACCTGGTTTGAAGGAAGTACAAGTTTCTGGTATTGTTGAAACCATGAAATATTTAGAAATTGGATGTAACAATAGAACTAC
The DNA here is from genome assembly GCA_964023205.1 of Lutraria lutraria. Taxonomy (NCBI): domain Eukaryota; kingdom Metazoa; phylum Mollusca; class Bivalvia; order Venerida; family Mactridae; genus Lutraria; species Lutraria lutraria. The sequence goes on from OZ026833.1 coordinate 3,519,730, forward strand.
TGCAGCTACAGCCATGAACAGTACGTCCAGTAGATCTCATGCCATTTTCTCTGTTCTAATTGAACAGCAACATGAAGAAGATATGTAAGTTTAGTGTTTAATTTAAACTGATTTTATTTTGCTACGATTGTAAAGCAAGTGCTTACAATTTATTTTAACTACTCTTGATGACTGCTTCTTGGGTTATGACCAGTACTTCATCATCATCATCATCTTTGATAGTGGCAAACAGTCCATCCGGTCTATAATGGCCATGCATGGGGTGTTAGTAAAGTGATAGATTGTCAAGCCTCTCCTTGTGCCAAAAGGAGGGACTGTGAAGGTTCCAGTCAAAGTTCACCACTGATGGGAATCAAACCTGCAACCTCCGAGATAGGAGTCCGACACTATACCCCTATAGCAATGCTCCTACCTGTTTATTTAAATAACATGTCTTTACAATTTATTATTGTTAACTGTTTAGTTGATATTTTCCATCCCTGGTGAATTCTTTTCTTTACTTGTTATTTCAGAAATGATTTTTGGAAAGTCAAGTTGCAATTGGTAGATCTAGCAGGGTCAGAAAGAATTAAGAAAACTCATGCTGAAGGTCAAAGACTTAAAGAAGGTATACATCATTACTTGTTCACAATTTTGTTGAATAAATTAAGCCTTAGATGACTGAAATTTTTTTTTTGATTTTATCTCTATTTGCTAGTCTAACCAATAATGAATTCCTGCTTGACTTATTTAGGAACTAGGTAAGACGTTTGCACCACTTGACTTGTAATGATTGACTTTTCAGGTTTTTTTTAGTATTTTGGGATCTTGACCCATACCCTTGGGGATTGTGAATTTCAGCAGTGTTTTGTTAAAAATTGGGAAAATATGTGTAACTGCAATTTTGCAATGTTTAAATGCATAATTCAGTGTGAACTATCAATCATTACAAGTCTATTGCTGTGAAAGATCTCTTGTTTTCAAAGATTTTAAGTTTACTATTTGGGGGTGGGGGGATGGGTGAAGTTTCAATTGAGATATTTTGTATGTGAATTGGGAAAAAGATACTGTTTTCAACTGGGAATATGCTTTATCAGTGACAGTACACAATCTTGGTATTATGATTTCCATATTTCTTATTCAGGTATTAATATCAACAAAGGTTTATTGGCATTAGGTAATGTTATTAGTATACTTGGTGATGATTCAAAGAAGGTGTCTCATGTGCCATACAGAGACAGTAAGCTGACCAGGATTTTGCAAGGTTTGTATGATAAGTTATCAGGGCCCTAATAACATTTTAAGGGACTGAGACCAGCGGCCCTCGGGTCAGGGAATTTCGTGTCGCTTTAAAGCAAATGGGAATTTGTCTTTCAACAACATTACTATCAGTTATACATATTGCCTTTCTTATTAAATTACAGCCCAATTTTTGGCGTTCTATGTAAAACTTAATGGCAGGAAATGCTTCTTACCTGAATTCTATGGCTCAGGAGTTTATTTACCTAATTGTCTGTATGTTAAAATTTTGCATTTATCTCTGTATAATATCAGTCCCAAGTGATTTTGTTCCTCTTTTGTGAAACATGATAAATGTCATACTTGTCACTGGGAACTGTTCTTCATTATAGTGTATTATTCACTAACTAGTAACCTTTCTTGTACCCTACCGTAGATTCACTCGGTGGTAACAGTCATACGTTGATGATTGCCTGTGTAAGTCCTGCCGACAGCAACATGGAGGAGACACTGAACACATTGAGGTACGCTGACAGAGCAAGAAAGATTAAGAATAAACCAGTTGTAAACTGGGATCCACAAACTGCTGAAATAATGAGATTGAAGGAACATGTGCAACAATTAACGATGAAGCTGATTGGTGCTGGTATTTCTGACCTCGATAGGTAAGTCATATATTGTACATAACATTTTTCCGTTTGATTCTATGAAAAAAAATTTAAAAAATACTCAAACCTGTGAACTTAAGAAATCTTGCATACTAAATAGTAAATGATGAATACTCATGTACTTCCCTTGATGAAAGTCTTTCAAATACATATATAAGGAGTCTCGGGGGGGGGGGGGGCAGTTTGTTGTAATTTTTTCAGTTTAATCTCTTCCAGGTCCTTATTATTGTAACACAACTTAGCAGTATAGCTTACTGTTAATGAAACCTCAGTGTGGATGTAAAATTTATTGTATTATATACATGATAATTTATGGTGACATGTAATGTTAATGCTTCTCACTCTTTAAGGTTCTTTTATTTTCAGTGAAAGTGATATTATTTTACCAAAACCTGAAACTCCTAATAAAGAAAAGGATAGAAAGATTATACAAATGTGGATGGATAAATGTAAAGAATTAGAGGTAAAACTGATCATGTCTTTTATTACTTATATGATATAATCAGAAGTCTCCATAAGGCATAAATGCTTTATTTCTGTGCACATTTCATGTAAATGTGCTCTCATTGTGTTTTGCATTTTGTGTATCTTTGTAGGTTTACTTAGCATACACAGGGTGTTCAATAAACATCAAAGGTTGTGGATAAAAAATTAACATTAGCCTATTTCAATTTTAAGAGTTTACACAAAGAACTTATGTAAAAGAGAATTTGACTCCTTGGTATAAATTGTCAAGAGTCAAAAGCATTATTTGCTAATTTCAAGAGTCAAAATGCCATTTAAAGGGACAAATAAAAACCCTGCATAAATTTTTTTACTGTCAGAGACTGTTAAACTTTAAGTAAAATTTATTTACATGTTTTAGGACGAAGTGACAAAGCTGCACTCAGAATTGCAACAATCAGTTGATCAATGTGTAAGTTTAAGTGAGAGAGCTATCACATGGGAGATGAGATGTGACAGGTTGAAAACAAGACTCAAGGAATTAGAAGACAACATAGGGTTAGTAAAACAAACATTCAGGATTCTTTTAGAATTTTCATCTCAATAAAAGATGTATAAACTTCATTGTTCCAAAAGTTTGTTTTTTTTGTTCATTTAAGATCAATATTGTAATTCTAATTATTCTTTTATGCCCCCCAAATTGACAGATCGGACCATATTTTTTGGCCTGTTTGTCTGTGTGTTTGTACCTAACTTTCAGGTCAAAAGATAAGGGGCTTTGTGTTTTGTTTGACTTTCACATCTTGTTTCAATTTGAAGCTCAAGCTTTCACATCAATTGGAAAGTCAAGCAAGAATTAATTTTCTTATGTAAATAAAATACTCCAAAAAAATAATATATACAATTTGGTTGTTAAAAAAAGAGTATGTATTAGATGAGGTATTTTAAACAAACATACACTGATTGTGTTTCTGTATGTATGATTTCAGAGTTGATTTAGATCTGTTGAGTTCCAGTGTAACGGAGGAAACGAACCCAGTTCTTGCTGAGCAAATTGAGAAGTTGAAAACCTTCGCTAATAAATTACATGAGTCTGTGGTAAGCTTGTCTTATGTTCTTGTAAACATACTGTAAACTATGTAGTGTGTTTTAGTGCAAGTAAAATACACTTAAATACATTTACAGTCAAACCTGTGAACATAGGCCACTCTTGGGAGAGACAAAATTTGGCCCTTATTGACAGTTGGCCTTTATTTGGAGTCGACAGATAGTTTTAAACTATTCCAGGGCTTTTTTTCACAGGTTGGGGAAGGGACATTTTCTTTATATTTGGGGAAAAATAACGCATAATTTTTGCAAAAGGGGAAGAAAAAGTTTGATGTAAATTGAAATTTTGGGGAAAACTGCATGATTTTAAAGAATTTTCTGAGGGGAAGACGCCTGTTAACAGCCCCTGCTATAGTAGGAAAAAAAGCCCTGTATTCAGTCAGTTCAGAAAGAATGATCTTTATACACAGAGTGACCTTTATTCAGAGATGGTTACAAACACAGGTTGGACTGTATTCCCAACTTAGGAATTGTTGTTCCATATTGTGTAATAAGGCCTTAAAGCAGTCTTATTATGAATTTGAATACTTTTTAAACACTGGTTATAGGACCTTTGGGAAGATTATTATTGTATGATATTTCTTACATTAGTTTCATAAAGGCAGGGTTCTCAATAACAGCAGGCTACAGGCCAATTAAGCCACTTAGAACTGTGTTTTGGCCGGTTAGGAATCTCATAAGTTTGTAAAATATTGCTAGAAAATGCCCAGAACCCCCCTAGCAGGCCTGTTAGTCTAAATTTTGGGCCTGTTGGCCACATACTTATTGAGAACCCTGTTAAAGGTAATACTATGTTCGTTTTATTTTATTAATTTTTTAGAAAATTTAATTTTGTCAACTGTAGTAGTTCGTGAAATATCTTGTGTTGTTTCACAGATTTTATAATAGACTTTGAAATTCAGATCACAGAAGAGAATACCGATGATTCAGTGGAGGGAGAGAACTCTATTGATGTAGAGGTAGGTTTTAGTTGGAATCTGTATAGCTTTTAAGTTTGTGCAGTCATGTTGTTTATTTTTATGGAGAACTTGGCAATAACTAGTTTATCAGAGTGCTCCCTAGACTTCAAAAGTTGGGGGTCAAAATGACCCTTAGTTGATAGAAATTTGAAGAGTCAACAAAATTTCCTACTAATGTAATAGTAAATTTGCCCCTTTGGTTCCAATTTTCAAGAGTCAAAAACCTTTTTTGCTAATTTCAAGAGTCAAAATGCCATTTTAAGGGTCAAAGGGCAGCCCTGTTGATATTACCTTCCCTTTCATCACTAAATCATATTGATACTCTAAACCACATAGACTTTAAAGGTTTTTACAAGAATATTTATTCAATAAACTGAATAAATAATGAATATTGCAGTGTTTTTTTGGGAACTGATTTGGGTCTGAAATTCGGCCCCATTTCACTGTCTAAAATAGTGTTTGTTCCCCTAAATTCACAAAAACTTCCCCTTCTGTAGAATTTCAATTCTCTTGAAACAATTTTAGAAAAAGAGATAATTAAATCAACTTGTTGGAGAGCTCCTTGTCTGTGATCATCAAGGCTATAATCTATTGGTAATTGGTAAGGAACATATGTATGCTTTTTCATGTTATTGTTCCCCTTTTCTGCCTCAAAATGATATCTTCCCCCTTTCTTAGGGCCCGCCACCTTTCCCTAAAATTGGAAAAAACACTGTTGATTTATTTTTAGTCTGAAGAGAAAACGGAGGAAGTTCCAGCTACTCCAGAGACATTAGCCATCATGAAACAACATACTCTAAGACGTGCTCGTATGAATAATGAACTGGAAGAATTAAATAAGATTCTTCAGAAGAAGGAGAAGTTAGCCAGTCAGATGTCACATAATGATGAGAAGATGATAGCAATGAAATATCAGTATGAGGTAAATACAAAGAAGTACATAAAAATTACTGGAGAACAGAATGTGTCTGAGATCATTTCTTCCATTTTCATTTTGTATAATGAGATACTGGAGGGATTTCAATTACAAGTGTGGTTAGGGACTTTTAGGGCAAAAAATTTAATGTTTATGTAATGTTTGTTTACTGTCTCTGTTTTATTATAAAGGAAACTATGAAACACTTAGAAGGTGAAATATCTGGTCTACAGAAAGAAAAGGAAACATTATCATCTGCCTTAGAAGATGCTAAAGTCAACAAAGCTGCTAACAAGTATGTACAGAACTATGTTTGTATCTAAATGCAGTATTTTTATCATTTCATTGTGTTAAGTCTTAAATAATCAAAAATAATCTTTTAGGGGGGTGTCGTTGGTTGAGTGGTTATGATCTCAGATTAGTAATTACTAGCCCTTCACTGCTGTGTGTAAAAAATTTCACATAATATGAGGATGGTTCTGCCCAGGTGTATGTACGCCTTGGGTATCCCTCCTCTGTTCCAGCTGGAAAAGAAGGCAAATTACCCTGACTGTTTCATGCATCAACCTCAAATAATATACATTTGCATTTAGTGATTTTTTAGCCAATACTTTGAGCTTGATGTTAACAAAATTTAAAAGGCTTGTTTAATTTGCAAAATTTTGTGTAAATGAGATGACTGCAATTCAATAGTGACTTACTGTATTATTTTCTATGGGGTTTAATGTTGTATCAACAGTCAGTCATTTCAAGAGCTCAACACAACACTGTCATAACTTGTTCAAATTTCAATATTAGTTACGACACTGTTGCGTTGAGCCCTCGATTTGATGACTTTCCCAGCTTTAACAGAAGACGAAAAATCGAGGTGTACACCTGCGTAAAACCACTGACCATCTATTAGCTAGCAGGACAGCTTCCTCACATGAGAAACTTGGTCCTGTTCACAGCATTGAGAGGCCAGTAATTACTTGTCAGAAACCATAATCACTCAACCATGGAGGTCACATACATGATTAAATCCTCGTACACAAAACGGGTGAATCCAGGCCTTATTTTATGCCATTTTTTGGGTCCAGTATTCTCCCATGTTCTCCAAGTAGAGAAGGATATATTTTTCCCCACTGACAGATTGAGAAAAAATTTCCCATTATTAAAAAAAATAATTCAAGAAACTAAAAAGTATGTTAGTCTTTAAAAAATCCCAAGTTAGTGTTTTACAGTTTTACAATGCAAATTTCCCCATCAAAGGGACCCGATACCTGTTCCACAGAGCAATAAAAAAGGGCTAGAATCTCTCTTACATCATGTTTTAATTATAGGGTTAGTGAGCAGAGAAGAATGAGGTTACGAGAGCTAGAAGGACAGATGACAGAATTAAAGAAAAAATTATCTGAACAGAAGAAATCAATCAAGTTGAAAGATCAGTCAGATAAACATGTGACGACATTGAATACAGAAATACAGGTAAAGTCATACTTAAATAAATGCTTGTTTACAAGTGGTAACCGTGCCCAAAGAATTTTCAGTGAGTAGTTACCGGTATGTAGGAAATGATTAGTTCATAATTTTTTTTTATAGTGAACCCAAAATACATGCTGTAAGGCTATCCTTTCTTTTATTGATAAGAAAAATGTTTCACAGTTTACCCTAAAGGCCAAAAAAGGTTGGTAGGGCCTTTTTTAGTGATTAATAGGTTTACCCTAAACAATTATTATGAGGATGACCTAATTATGTTGAAATTATATTAGACCTGTAAGCTATAAATGTTTAATTTAGTTGAATGTTGGTTTTATGTTAAAATAAAAGATTTCATCTTTTCTAATTTACAGTTGTACAGAGTCTCCCTTAATTGTGAATGTAATTGATAAACCATAGATACTGTTGAACATTTTCATTTATAGTTAATGTTACCCCCTTTCGTAAAAAAGGGCGTACATTGCTTTGCTCATGTCGGTATGTCAGTCGTAACCAAACCTTGTCCGGACAATAAATAACTATTTTGTCTAAGCTCCTCAGATTCGGTTGGGAGATTGGTCGTCAGATGACCCCTATCGATTTTGAGGTCAGTTGGTCAAGGTCTTACTATGCAGTTGAACTTTATGCCGGCTTCTTGCGGTTGGCCAAGTTAGTACTGGTTAGAATGCAGTCCAGGAAATCTGGTTAGGTGATCTGGCTTCTGTCTATTACTGAAATATTGTTGTAAAACAGCTTTAAACCCAAATAAATAAGTAAATAATTCAGTATGCATCACCATCATATTCTATGAGACTACACTTGATATTATAATGTTTGAGATGTTGTTTATTAATATAAAAATAGGGATTAAAACAACAGCGTGTAAAACTGATGAAACAGATGAAAGAAGACGCTGACCAGTGGAGAAAATGGAGACAACAAAAAGACAAGGAAGTTCTTCAGCTTCAACAAAAGGTAGTTGTTTTGATTCGAAACATTATTGATAAACAACTTGTACTTTTGATTTGTTGATTGTTAACTGAATAGTAAGTGAAGTATAAGATGTCAGAGGGGTAGTTTCTGTGAATGCCATAGATCTGGTAAGAATTTTTTTTGTGTGGGAGTCCCATGTAACGGATCTAATGCTGTTTCCCGTTCTGGTCGCTATTGGGCCAAAAAAAATACAAATGTTTAATGTATGTATAAATTGATTCTTCTAATTGGTTAATGTCTCAGGCTAGTCCAATCAAAACAACTCTTTCAAGATTATTACATCCATTCCTTAATGGTGTCTTTCAACCACCAGAACATGATATTATTGTAATCATGACTGTATAATTATGCACTATTAATTTCTTTCAATTAAGAGGTAATTGATTTAATCGTTGACATCTTAAATATGTCTTTTTTATTGTTTAAAGTAATGAGAAGTTGTGGGATATGCATTTCAATGAAATGATCTGTATCATTACAGGATAGAAAACGACAGTTTGAGATTCAAAAGTTACAGAGAGAAAACCAAAGGACACAGAGTGTGTTGCAGAGAAAGTCTGAAGAGGTTTGTTTGTTTAATAAAATCATTTTATTGTGATATTGTACATTGTCGTTATCTGTAACAATAATTTCATTTTCTTCAACGCAGTTTTTGGGGGAAATGAGGGAAACTAATTATTAGCATGACAGCTACAATAAAAATTCAAACTTCAGAATTATGTGTTTTCTATAATATTGATTTGAGATATCTTTAAACTTTGTGTAATATTTAAGATTTATTATTCATTATCAAAACTTAAGTCATGCTGAATTATAGCTACATGATGTCTATGTGCTTCTGTAAAAGCTAGTTTATTTTAATTAACACTGCTTTATGAACCAGGCTTCTGCTGCCAATAGAAGATTGAAGGAAGCTTTGACAAAGCAGAAACAAGTGATGGAAGAGAGAAGTCAGAAGTTTGAGAAATGTGATAAGACAGCCGTAGGTAACAGAGTCAGGGTAAGTTCAGTTTTGTTGTATTCTTGTCTTTGCATAGAAATCTATTTCCTCAAAATTTAGTTATAATTTGTTCGTCGAATTGACTTGAGAGATTTGTGCATATCTTAGGCTTAGTGTTATTAAAATACTGACTTATTCTCTTGCATATTAATTCAATGGATAAGCTATTTTGCTTTCACTGGAATTTAATGTCTTACCGACAGCCAGGGTTATTATGGCCAGTTTTGGTTTTGATGGTTTTGAGACTCTGGCCATACTCGTGGGTAGAACCGCCAACCTTATGTAAGCTGGCTGGACAACTTTCATGCATGTAATATATGGTAGCAGGTAGGATTTGAACTTAACCAATCAACCAATACTGGTGTTATTGTAATCATTGCATTATTTTTTTCTTATCAACCAACAGAAATGGTTAAGCTTTGAGCTAGATGTTCATGTTGGTATCATGGAAGCCAAATATCATCGTGAAAGTCAGTTACAAGACAGAAAGACACTCGCTGAACAGCTGAAGGAAATCAAAGAGAGTGTCAGTGATGGAGGTCCTCCAGCTAAGGTTAATATCATATTTTATCTCAAATATACTCAAGTGAAGCCAGGCCCTATATATGCCATTTCTGGGTATTCTCCCCATTCCCCAAGTAAAAAAAAGTAAGTATATTTCCCCACTGAGAGAATTTTTTTTTTTTAATCCCCAAATAGTGTTTCACGATGCAAAATCCCCCCCCCCCCCCCCCCCCCCCATCCTCATCAAAGAGGCCCAATACCTGTTCTCCAAAATAGTAAAAAAGGACTGTATGACTTCATATTCTACATTGCTTCTATCATTGAAAGATATTCAACCATATTCTACATGCATCAGGTAACGGGTTATATATTGCTGTAAATTGTGGTGATTGCTTAGTATGTACAGTCAAGCCTGCGAGGTCATTTTGTTCTAAATAATCAATATTTAAAAGAATGGCATTTATTCACAGGGTGGCCTTTATTCGAATATATTTTTATATTGAACCCAAAATACATGTCATAATGCTATTTATATATTGAAAAAAGAAGTTCACCACCAAAGAGGCTAAAAAATGTTAGATAGGGCTATTTTTGGAGAGTATGCAGCATTACAGCAAACAAAGTATTTTTTAAGGATGTCTATATCAAAACTTAATGTGCTCTAATTTAGGCAGTACTTCTGTTTAGACAAACTTTGTTGAATTAGATTCACTTTAAAGTTGTTGAATAAGTCATTAAGTAAACTGTACCTTTATTGTTTAGAAAATGTCTTGGATGGACGATTCTGGTAGAAAACATGAGACCAGTTTTCAAGAGGAAGAAAAGGTGAAGAAAATTCATCATCTTCAACAACAAATAGAATTCAGGTATTGGTATAGCACTTGTTCATATAATCTTATCAGTTACAATTGATAATTACCCAGGAATTTACCCTTAAATTTAAAATGAAATATACTTCCATTTGTTACAAGTTTTAATTTTCCTGCCTTTGAAACATTTCCTTGGTGGTGTGACTTTGGCCTCTGTTGTTGAGTGATTACTGTCTATGTTTAGTAATCACCAGCCCCTTACTGCTGTATGTGTCTCATTAACACCAGATAAATTGCGCATGTGAGGAAGTCGGCCCATTAGCTAACTGAAGGTCAATAGTTCTACTCAGGTGTACACCTTGGGTTGTCTTCCACCATAGAAGCTGGAAAGTTCACCAAATTCAGGGCTTTTTTTCCTTCTATAACAGAGGCCGGAATTTGGTGACTTCCCAATTGCAAAAAGGCTTTTTTCCAATTTGAGGGAAGAAATTTCCAAAATACAATGCTATCCTAACTCGGTTGGCTAACCTTCTAAAAATTTGGCCAAATATTGTGCATGAATTTCCCAAAATGAAAGGCTAAGGCCTCTTCCCAATTTTTGGAAAAACGGCCCTGCAAATGACCCTGCTGGTTGGTGAGGCGTTAATAATGGTGTTACTTTTTCCAGTTTACCAATGACACAAATCTAGTTGCCTCCTGATTATTTGTTCTTTTTAACACATGAACAATATATTTAGTCATATTGCCAAAACATTAATGAATTTTTTTTCTCTCATTTATAGAAATGTTCAGATTTCCGAGTTACAGCAGAAGATATTTGATGCTGAACAAGGTAAAATATACTAACAATAATGTGAGAAATCCTCATGATATCTTCAATATGAATTGTTAATAATTACTTTTGATGCCCCTGTATACTAGAAGATAGATTGGACGCATCTTATTTTTGTTTTGGTCTGTCTGTTGTTTTTTTTTACCAAACTTTAACCTTGCCTATAAAATCAAAACTCTTCCACCTACAATCATCAAACTTCATATGTTGGTTCCTCATGACATCCTCTATAGGACCTGTGCATTTTCCAGTCAGTAGGTAAGGGTCACACAGAGAGGACATTGTGTTTTAAAAACACATCTTGTGTAAACATGTAAAAATTTATATTAATTTGATTCGATAAACCACTTGTCGTTTATATATTTCTTACTGTTGTATCTGGAGTATTGGCAGTTCTGCTGTATGACTTCCTTGTTTCATGACAGCTAATTGTCGACTAGTTTACACACTTATTTTAGAAACTATTTTTAATGTTTCAGAATGTAAGGGTAAATCTACAAAGGATAACTTACATACAATGATGGAAGCTAAGATTGCCATCAAATGGTTGTTGGATCAGGTAAATGTCTTTAATGATTTTATCTTCATGTAATGACTAAGAACTATCAGGATATGTTTGTTTTTACAGGGTCTCTGTTTCTAAAATTTCATGATGGGCTATAATATTTTAATTATTTCAAAAAAACGTATACAATCTGTGCAGAGGCTGGGGTGCATGGTGCATTAATGAAATCTAAAATGCAGACTTATGTAATTCCAGGCTGTGTCGTATAAGGCTGATAATAATAGATTACGTCTAGAGATGAATGAACAGAAGGAATCTCTAGCTGGTCATAATAGTGACAATGATGAGTATATTATTGAACTAGAAGAGAAAATTGAAGAAATAAAGAAGAAATATGAGACTGATACCACAAGATTACGATCTGAACATCAGAAGGAGGTAAATGTTGCATTATTAAAATTTATAGAGAGCTACATGGTATGTAGTGTTCAATTTTGTATCAGCCTAAATTTCTGGTTGCATGCATGATAGGTAGAGGAATTTATTGTTTTGCAATGTTCTTAAAAGCATGTCGAAAAGTGAAAAATGAAATAAATGAGTGTGCCGTTCTGAGGGCTTAATAAAAAGTTCAGGGTAGCGGGGAAATTAGGGTAGATTGGGTAACCAGAATGGTGTTTTCAGTATGAGGAGGCCAGAGGCCAAATTGACTGCTTGGACACGAAAATTGGACGCCTAGAAATCCCAAATCTATCATTTACGACGTTGGAAATTAGCATGGAAAGCCTCCTTCAATCAAGGTTTGGCCTCTTACAGGAAAACTTAGCAAAACCCTTGAACCAGAAACAGTTTTATTTTACACCTAAGGCTGAAAGGCTATTCTGTCCATTGGTCATGCACCATATGTTCAGATAAATATTACTCTAGGTAAATGTCAATAATGAATGACAAATGGAATTATTTGAGTGGAATTTACTATAAAGACCATTGTTTTATATTATTTCTGTTTTTGTCCTATAGATTGAATTTCTGTTGGAGTCAGCCCCGGCCCAAACTACTGATGGAGACATAAGGAAACGTCTGGAGTTTCAGGTTTGTAAACGATTAAATGAATGTATGTCATCTGGACAGAAATACAGTCAAACCTGTGTTTGCGGCCACCTCCAAACAATGGCTACCCTATTAATAAAAGCCAACCTGTGAATAAAGGTCTTCTTTTAAAAACTGTCATGGATCCTTTAGAAAATAACAAACTGTGAATGAAGGCCACCTGTTATTAAAGGCCATATTTAGTCTTTCCCAAGGGTGGCCTTTGTTCACAGGAATGACTGTATTGTTATTTTTATAGTCAATCCTCATGAAGCTCATTCCAATGAATAATTGACTCGCACATTTTGATTGTATGATTTTCATAACAGATTTGTAAGAGCAAAATTTATATAGTAAGTCCATTTAAATGGAGCTTGTGTACTCTATATATTTGTACATTATGAAGCTTGTCTCGAGATTTAAACTTATAGACATAATTTAGATGTTAAGAGTGGTTATGTGAAAAATAAGTGTTTCTTTAAGGGTGATCACTCGTGAAAGCGAAAAAAATTCTTGTAACAAGGGTGTTTCGATTCTTATTTAATTTTGAAGAATAACATGTTGTCATTCAGTTTTTAGTATGAAAAGTATATGTCCATGATTTAACTTTTTCGTAAAATTACTTTTTAGTGATATACCCAAAATCGGTAATTTTCCTAATAATGGTTTTGAAAAAGGGGTGTGGGTAGATAAAAAAAAAATATTTCAGTAAATATTAATCAAATCACTTAAATAATGTACTGGTTGTATCACAGTCTGAATGTGGAAGAAACTTAAAGCATTAAATGTCTACTTTATGCCTATTTCTTGACTGTGTACTATTTCAAACACTGAGTTATTTACCAAATTAAGATCTATATAATGGCTAAAAAATAAGGGGTTATGAATAATGTTTATACATTTTTTACGTATTGAAGGAGTAACAAGGATTTTGAATGACATTGATTATGCTGAAGTAGGTTAAACACCAATTAAAAATATGACATGAAAAGAACATGTCCATGTTCATATAAGAAAGTTATCATGTGAAATGTTAGGTCTCTAAGCTTTTCTTTTCAGCAAAAACTGGATATTTCCTTAGTTAATAACCTCTTTCAAGACAAAACCACTGCGTGTTGTATAAATAACCACATATGCATAATCAGGAACAATATTTGATGGACTTGTATGAATTTTGGATGAATATTTTTCAACGGATATGTGTTCATAATGCTAAACTTGATGAAAACTTACCCCACCCACCGTTTTACAACAGCAAATATTTCAATATGAACGTTAAAAAGAAATAAACAATGTTTTTTACAATTTTTAAGAACAATATATTTGCAAACCAGGTTATATAAATGTATGCATACAAAATTTAACAACCTTTAACTGATAAATACTGAACGGCATATGGTTGTTGTATATATACAGACAAACTAAATTGACTGCCGTAATCTGGTCGGATGTCGTAAAAGCAGTAAAATTTCGCAATGAAGAAAATAACACTTTGAAATTATTTATGCATTTAAATAACATTGTTGACTACATTAGATGATAAAAAAAATAATAACTTGAAATTTTACGACATTTAGCTAGACTGATTTGTATCACAAAAGCTCATGAGTGATCACCCTTAAATAAAATTATTGAAGTAAATTTGATCTTCTAATTGGAAATTTGATAAATTTTCTTATAAAATGTTGCTTTGTTTTCTTGCAGCGAGAAGAGATAAGTCGTTTAACACAGTTGAATGAAAGTTTAGTGAAAAAGACTGAACAATTTGATACAATGGAGAAGGTATGTTATACTTATTTCTGTTGATAGTGCAGTAAATATATTCATTAGCAGTATTTTTATTGTAATTCACAAATGTCAAAGTGAACTGTCGTAGTGATATTACCACAATGTCCTGTTTTTATATTATTTTAATAGTTGTTATTAATTCAAACTATTATGATGTGATTTGATAATGCTAGCCAAGAAACCTATGTTTGGGGTCCCTATGATCTAATGGTTATGCCATGACATCTACCACTTGTCTCTTACTGCTATGAGTCCAAATTCAGTCTGATCAATTTCTGCATGAGAGGCAGCTGTCTATAAAATGATTCCTGTATGAATTTAAGTTATTTTATGTAGTCTTGTCCATGACTTCCTCAGCTTTTCGGTTACTTCATTACATAAATTATCATATATGGATATAAATATATATAAATGGATATACAGTACAACCTCTCCAGAGTGGCCCTAATGAGCAACAACCTCACTTCAACAACAGCATGTTTTTCCCAACTGTACATTTAACCTCTAAACAACAACATAATTTTGCTACTTCCAAAGAGTGTTGCTTTGGAGAGGTTGCACTGTATATATTGAATGCTTGAAAAACATAACACTGAAATTAGATTTGTATAAAAGAAATCTGTATTATGTATTTCAGCATCTTACAAAATATATGTATAAAGATAAAACTGTTGCTCTGATGCCAGAGTTACCTGGAGATGAAAATAAACCTCCTGAGGCTAGGTCACCTTTCTTGAACCAACGACCAAAGGTAGACAACTCTTGTTGAACAAATATCCATAAGAATTCCCTATCATTATTATTAATCTCCTTTATATCTAAAAATGAAATACAATAACAACACTTTTTGGACTTTTATTTTCCATGAACAATGATAAAAGATGGAAGAGAATATGTTTAGTATCAAATTCATCTTGTATGTCAACAATTACTAGAATCTTGATTAAACATTCAAATAAAAAGGTGAACATGAGAAATAGCTTCATTTGACTTGACTGCTTAATGACAAGTCAGTCCATAATCATATGTCGCAAAAGCATAAATACATGTACAATAATCTGTTTGTTTTTTCGACAGACGAGAGTCAATAACAAACACATAGGCTTGATACAGAGTGACTCAACCGTAAGAAGTTCTGATGAATTTGAGAAACCACCTCTGCCACATACTAGTATGAGAAAGTCAGTGTCTGCAGGAATGATCCGTAACAAGAGAGCGACCAAGTCTAACTTACAAGCTAATAGTGAGGAGGAGGATGAAGGCACCAGGAAGTCAATGAGGAAGAAAACTTCAAGATCAAACTTAAAAGAGAGCCAGGAAAGTAAAAACGAAGCTCTACTACGGAAACTTCGTAAACGATCGTCTCGTTTTGATTTGAAGGACTTGATTGCAACTGATGATGATGACGACGACGCAGACATTGAGGAAGAAGTTCCACCAAAACGTCGTAGTCTACGTAAAAGCGCTGAAGTAAAGAGTGATGGTGAAGTTGAAAGTAAAAGACCTTTACGGAAAAAATCTTCAAAAACTAATCTCAAAGTGGAATCAGGAGGTAGCTTGGAGGATATTTCAGACAAAAAACTGAGAAAAAGATCTTCTTTGTATAATTTGAAAGATATGAAAGTTGATAATGTCACTTCTCAAGAGGAACTTCCAAAAAAGACACGAGGTTCTCGTAGAAGTGCAAGAAAGAGCAAGGAAGATGAAGTGACCGCTGAAAACTCGCTCAATGGAACATTTACGTGCGAACCAAACACCGATGTCACGAAAAGCTCCTTGAATGACACTTTTACGAAGGATGAGTCTCCTAACAGTCAAGACGATGATTTATCATCAATGTTTGACGGTGGTCTTAAGAAAAAAAGAAAATTATTCAATGCAAAAGAAAGTTTTTTCTCTCCTGTAGAATTCCAAAATGAGGTTTTGTAAATGATACTTTGGTGTTAGTTGAAAAGAGAGAATGTGCACATGTTATACACTGGTCAGATATCTTTTTTATGTGATAAAGTTTCATATTGAATTAGATATTTTGCTTTTAACCCATTATTACGTCACCATTATTCTTGATGTTTTTTGTAAATTAGTTACTGTCTACTGTCATTTAAATCTCCACTATGTAGCGAGGATTTAAATATCTGGTGCATCTCGAGAGTTAGATTGTGTCACTTACAAGAGATATTCTTGGAGCATAATTATGATTTAAGTAAATTTTTAGACATTTTTGTATTATGCTTTGTTTTTGCTGGGTTTTGTTTGAAGAAAAATATTGTTTACATGCAAATTTGTACAGTCAAGTGTAGCCGATTCTGCAACATTGTATGTACTTTGTTTATGTGAAGAAATGTGACAGTGGAGCATTAGATGTAAAACATTATCAAATTTTGTTTTATTTTAGGATAGTAGGCCACTTTGTCTTTGATGAACTTAAACCCACGTTTTCATCAATATTGCAAAGCTTTTTTTGTGCTTTTTAGAAATTTTTACTGCTAGGTATTTAAATATTAGGTTTAGGGTTTTGAAGAATAAAATTATTTATTGTTGCTAATTTTCATCATACATCATGTTTGCTTTCCCTAAAAACAATTTGTCTCATTTTTTGGCAGTTTTTGTTCCTGCCATGTAGGGCATAAAAATATTGTTTATTTCTGGTTACATGCTCATCAAAAATCTGGGTTCATGAGGGGAAATAAAGGTAGGTCGAGTAACCAGATACAAACAAATTTTTTTAAAGCCTTTTGGCTTTGTTTGTGATATCAAAAAGAAGTTTTAACTTTCAAGTTAAAACCCTGGAGTCAAGATGGATCACTGATTTATTCAAATGTAATCAGTTTGTGCATTTAGGGGCATATACATTTTGTGATCATTAATTTACCTGTTGCATTAGCTGGACATCCCAGCTTGATGTGTTTTAAAGTCTTGTATACTTAAATCAAAATGATTTCTTTTGTCTATGAAATATTTTGTTTCACTTCATAGGAAATTTGTTTAAATATAAACTCTACATACACCTCATTGTGTTATACAAATGTCAGTCATAAATGTTGTCTTAGTGTGAAATGTTGTTTATAACTGGTGTATTGAAGTACCGGTATGTAATATTAATCTATATGGTATACAGAGTATAAACAAAGGTGAAACATTTCCGGAATTTCCGTTTTTCGCAGGTCCGGACCATACTGGTTTTTATTATTTCTGCTTCACCCATGATAAGTTTCCAGTTTTAAGAAATTTTCAACTTTTGCCTATGTATAAATCATGAGGCTTTTCTTACCCTTTGTCATGTACTGTGTAAATTCTCCTCTCCAACTCTTCTCTGTTGCCTTACCAGTCTGTTGAACACAAATTAATGATTGATGTTACTGAACAGTGCTTGGAGATGAACCTCAAAACTGAAGTATTTGATTGGTCAATTTTTGACTTGACCTTCCAATTAACCAATGAAAAGCCTGTATTCTAAGTCTCCCAAGTTCTTGTTTTGTAACTTTCGCTCTGTTGTTTGTCGTAAATTATGTGTAAATCTGTATGTTTCTTCTTTTTATCACTAACTGTTGTACAAAAGACTAGTTAGCTATTTCTCATTGTTTGTGGAAGAATTTTCTACTCTTTATGTATTACAATTTCATAGCTATAGCATGTTTGTTTGTAAGGGAGATATTATTGTGCAATGCTAATTTTTATGCCAAGCTAATTGCCTCGAGTTAGGGTTCAATCTTTATTGACAATACTGTTTTAAGCTATTATCGCAAACCCTTCTTGGTAATTATGGTATTAAAACATTGATTAAAGTAATGAAGTGTTATTTTTTGTGAAATAGTTTTCTTGACCCCTAATTAATGAATTGAATGTTTTTATTACACTGATATTTTACTTTGTAGATATTTATCAAATTGCACTTTTTGTATACAATGCCTGGTAAAAAACTCTGTTATTACTTGCTTGTCTTTTGTTACTTATTTATCTTTTCTGTATTTAAATGGTAGTTTTATGCCCCACCATTTGAAATGGTGGAAGGATATAAAGTGTTACCCCTGTACATTCAAAGTTAGGTTTCCAAGCGATTGCTCAAGATTGGTTTCATATTTTACATGAAGATGTATAATAATAAAATACAGGTCAAGTTTTAATCTGTTAAAATCCAAACATTTTCACAGGTGTTATGGCCCCCCTTTTTTTAGTTAATTATCGATGCATTCATTTCCTCAGTCGACTTATTTTAAACAGATGTTTTTCTTTTAAACCTTCTTTTAACCTAAGTATTGGCTTGTGAGTTGCTTGTTTCTAATTCCAGTACTGTGTTAAGAAAATAATATGGAAATTAGTGAGGCATGTATCGGTGCTTTACACTGGGCATGAATTAAGTAGTAGGAATATAAATGCTTGGTCTCCTGTATCTTCTCATCCCTGTTTCTAGGTCGGCACTGAAATTACCATAGCTGTCAAATAGGCTTTTAAACAACAGATAAATAGATTTATTGTTTCTAATTCAAAAGTGAAAGAATATTATGCTGTCTCAAAGTATTTCTCTTAATGTTGTATGATGATAGATAATCCCTGTGACACATATCTTGTGATGGCTCATACCTGTACATTATGTTGTCAAACAATTAAACAAAATTGATCATTTTAATTATTGGCAAACAAGCATCTCTTTCAGTTTACATTTTCAAGTATTGAACACAGCCATGGTCTGTCCTATTAGAGGATTGAATCTTATCTTACAGCTGTTCAAATAATGACAAGAATTGAAGTGTTTCACGAATTCCCTATTTGAATGATACACAAACAAAATTGTGATATTAGATTGCTATATGGAATCTTTTATAAAGTACAGTAAATCCTCATTCAACTGAAGCCATTTCAATGTAAAGACCACCTCATTGAAAAGACCAACTGTTTTTATATGTATACTGGGCCAAAAAAGAAACCTGACACTTTAAATTTGTGCTGTATCTTTTTTGCTTGCATATTTTTTACCCCTGCCTTTAACATGGCATCGTTTTACACTTACACAAATGCCCCAGAAAGATTTAATTGCAGAACTGTGTCCTGAAAATGTGGAATTAGAATGTCCAGCCATTGCTGATACCATTGCTTGATCCTCTTTTCTGAACTTTGTTAAAATATTTAGTGTCAGGTTTCTTTATTTGGCTCAGTATATAACTCAACTTGATACTGAAATCATCTAAAATTATGACCGATTCTATGGTCCAAAATATAGTCTTGATTTTAAGAGTTCTCTGTATTGCCAAAAGGTTGAACAATAAGCACAATGTTTATTATTAATCTATAACAATTAATTTGTATTGAGACTTGATTAAATCATAGTTTTTTATTAACATAAATTAACATAATTTATTGGCATTATGCCAATAGTATGCAAAACGTGTAAGTGAAAAATAGCTAAAAAAATAAACAGCACACAAAACAAATCATAAAAAGTATTTATGTATACAACATAGCATGATATTTACTTTATTGTGTAAAAAACACAAGAGAATGATAAGGCACGCAGCATAATGATCACAAAACATTTGAAAGACATTATAAAGACGTATTGGCTAACAAAAGATGGTGTAAAATATAGACCCTTTTTATTTGTACATGTACGTCCATAGCCATAGTCTCATTATTTGCAAAATTACAACAAATAACAACAAAATCAGTTTTTTATTTGTCTTCATTTTCTCTCGTGACGCAGCCTAATTACTAACCTAAAAAACAAGGCATTAATGCCATTGTACAACATTATTGCATGGATATGCGTATCCAAACCATGACATGGTATTGTTGGCAACATCTACATTATTTGCTGATGTTTTGAATAGATAAACATTTTGGGTACATGACAAATTAATATCCTACACAGATGCGAATTTGATTTAATCAAAAATAATTAGAGGTAACATATTATACTTGCTTCACTTTACTACGTATTTTGTGTTAATTTTTTATATCCAGATGCAAAACAAAACCAATGAAGGGGAACAATGTCCCTCCTCTTCCGGTATATCAAAGTCAGTGAAGCAAATACCGACACTGTCGGGAACTTACGAAATTTCACAAACAAATAGAATACAGTATTTGAATTGCTTAGAAAAATATGTTTTGAAACATGATACTGAATTTACGATGTTTCATTTATCACAAAGGCTTCTGACAATTATCTGAAGTTTATACAGCGGACATCTTTGTCATGTTTGGTTTATTTCATATTTGCGCATTTGAATTTAAATTGGTCAATACACAATGTCTTAAAACGGCTGTAATACGTTTAATATTAACGCAACGACACTCTGGCCCCAGTTTCACAAAAAAAACTTAAGTTTTTGCTCAAACTCAACTTATTCATTGTATCAATTATTTCTCTATATTAATGTATTTTATTCTAAAAGTGGCATTAAAAGAAGGTACAAATATGGTCTAATAACAGTTTCCCACAATTTCAATCTAACAATAGTCTTTTGATATGGAATAATTGAATAAAAATTATTTGAGTCTGTTCTTGGATATTGGACGTTCGACTCAAATGAAAAATGAGTTTTGAGCCTTGGTTTTTCCTCTGAACCAAAAATAATTTATGTTGGCATGTTGAACATGTTCTACGTATATCAGAAAACAAATGGTATCATTTCTAGTCAGTGACACAAGATTTCTAGA
This sequence comes from Lutraria lutraria, assembly GCA_964023205.1. Lineage (NCBI taxonomy): Eukaryota > Metazoa > Mollusca > Bivalvia > Venerida > Mactridae > Lutraria > Lutraria lutraria. The sequence goes on from OZ026833.1 coordinate 3,540,674, forward strand.
CAGAAAAAATACTTGAGTCCATTATTGAGTTTCTTTAAATCTTTCAGATTCACATTAATCATAATAATGCTTTTATTTTAAGCGGCTACATATCTGAGGTTCCCAATCTTAACAAACATGAAAACAGATTACAAAATAGAAGTAAATCAAAAATGGCATATAAACAATTCGTACAGGCACGAACATTAAAACACTAAAATAAATAGAAGAAAGAAAAACAAAACGAAGAGAACACACCAGATTACACTAATTTCACGAACTTTTCTAGTAAATTTAGGAATCAAGGAACAATTCATGAACATTAACCGTCCAATACATTATGTAGTCAATTTATATATTATCATTACAAAACTATTTGATTGTCGAAACCAATAATTCGTACAAAACTGAAAAAACTTAAACAAATACACAAACATAAAAAAAAAATTCAAAGGTGAACTAAACACAAGTGCAGTAAAAAATCAAAGGCTGTGTCCAAAATATGATACTGTTACAATCACATACTGCCTGTTACTAAATACCAAATGGAGGCTCTTCCATTAGGCAACTTAATCCACCTTTTTGTGACTGGAAATATAATTATTATGTTTTCCATGGACACAGTTTAAATGTTGGCCAATCAAAATTTTGACATATATAAACAGTATTAAGCATAAAATGGACAACTTCTTTTGAATATTAATGAGAGAATTGTGTCATCAATATTCATGCATGTATTACTTCATGAATATGCATAGGTGTCACGGGATGGATTCTATGTCAGTTTTCAATGGCAGGAAGCCTTCTTGGAGTAAAATTTGGTACCGGAACTGACATGTCTGGAACAACAGTCGGTCCTGGAGCTGGCCTTGGGTGGTTCTTCTCTTCTATGACTGGTACATTCTCGTCTGGAAAAGAGTGCAGATTTCAGGGTAACCTTTGAAAGCATTCTGCCTTGAATAAGTAGTAGTATTCGTCTGTGAATTAGGTATGATCTTGAGTAATGATCAGAATGTTTTATGTTTTCCTTAAAAATAACCCATTGGTAAGCTTACCTAATCACGAACGCCGGTTTAAAATGAACTGTGCACATGTTGTCTTCAAACATGTTCCCTAAATGCACTACGTAACGACAAATGCAAAAACTTCAATCAGTATTAATGTTACCATCATGAAAAAAACTACAATGAGAAGACGTCTGGAATACATTTACATAATACAATGTACCAAACAACAGATGTGTTGAACTTGTAACATATGATTGGGTTTCTTTAGAACGACCGACCATGTCAAATTGTGTAAAATTACGTTGATTCAAAGCAATCACATTACTTCTGAATGATCATTTGTTCAATGAAAGTCGTAGCTTTTATTACATGTTGCGATATAAGACGGAAGCAACCAGTAAACATATGACTATGCACGAGAAGCAGCCAAAGCATAAAGTATATTTTTTCATATTTTTATTTGATACATGTTAGAAAAACAAGAACAATAAATCGTAGAAAACAATGCTTCAACAATGGAGGTATATAATTATATATATATATGTCTGTAACAAGAATCATAAAGAATGTCACACTTTTTACGGCATATTAATTTTGACCTTTTATACATAACATAAATTTTAACAAAATAGCAATTCATTTGTTAGGATTATTGGAAATAAAACTATGTACACTTGATATAATATTATGCAGTTTCATAATAAAGTTCATATAAGCGCTATAAAAATGATACAGTTTTTAAAAACATGAACGGTTATTCTTTTTAAGTGTTTGTTTTGTCCGAAATCTAGCCAAAGCTTGAACACCTGACAGACAGACGTTTTCATTATGATTTGAACTTACCTTAAGACAAAACATGGTTGTATTATATACTTTATATATATATACATATATACATATTACTTGTATGTACAGTACAACCTCTCCAAAGGAACAACCTTTGGGAGTACCAAGTTATGTTGTTGCTAAGAGGTTGTTGCTCAAGAAAGTTTAATCAACAGTCAAATCATGCAGTGGGAAAATGTCCTGCTGTTATTACAGGGAGGCTGATGCTGAAGACAGTGCCACTCAGGAGAGATTGTACTGTACATGTATTCGAACTTCGAATCGAGTTCACTATTTCTCTGAATGTTGCAACAAAGAATAAGATATTTCTTAAGTAGTGAACAATCACTGCATATCAATTTGTAAATAAAGATTCAGGTACTATTCACATGATTGCTTTATTATGTAGTACATGTACAGTTGATCACATTAATTGATTATTTTGATCACATGACTTGGATGATCACATGATTTTGTTGATCACATATCTTGGATGATCACATGACTTGAATGATCACATGGCTTAAATCATCACATGCCTAATGAACTGTTAATATTTTCCTGTAAATTCATAGCTGTCTTCTTTTACATAGCACCAGAATTCAAACACTCCGAAAAATATTTAAGAAATCGTATTAACAATGCCTAAGACATGTGATCACCCAAGTCATGTGATCAACATAATCAATGTGATCAATAGTCATGTGATTAACAGGATCGCTTTATCAACCGCAGTATTTTGGATAACTTATGTGTATTCTTTTTCTATGTACACCTATTCAACCACTAAGACATAAAACATCTACTAAGCATGAACATATATTATAAAAACCATTCTTTAAAGGGGCATGCCCTGGAACTGAAGCATCTCAAATAACAATCAAATTGGTATCATTGTATTGCCTAAATCAATTAATGAAAGCCCTGTAAAATATTTACAAAACATCCAGCTAGTTTACTCAAAATACACATTTCAAGATTTACAAAACCTGCCGATTTCGGCCTCAGAAATTATTCGTCATTTTCACAACTCGACCCTTTCGGTATCTGTCAAAACCGAAAATATCGCGGAAAAAATGTCAACAAATTGAAATGGTAAGTATTTCTCATGTTATGTTCACTTGAAAGGCAGCACACATGCTCAGTTAAACTCTCAGACGTATCGGAAATATCGTTGTCGTCAATAAAAGGCTGTAAGCCTTTTATTCAAACCGACATACGAATACCGACGTGCGCGTTATAGGGTCATTTTTGAGCGGACATTCTTCTTTGACTTTTCGGTAATAATTGGTTTTACAAGTGACAAACGCATTTTTGGTGTACGAAAAAAAAGACACAGCAGTTCCTGGGCATGCCCCTTTAAAGCCCCATTAGTTTTTTGGGTGTTGAAATTAAAGAAGGTATTATTTTGTCTAGAAAGATGTCTTGTCAGTGAAACTGACTTTTACTTCAAATAAAAACATTACGAAATTTTCTTTTTTAATCACGAAGTACATGCAGAAGTGTAACACAGTATTTTTTCAATAACGATGGCGATGAATAAGTAAAAGCACTTAACAACATTTTTACGAGAAGTGGCTAAAGAAAACATTATGTAAGTATTGTTTTAGAGCAAAAATATATATTTCTTATATTTTACTATCATTATATCAATTGTTCTGTATAACTAAATTAAGAAACGCTAATGAGCCTTTAAATACTCACGTGCACTTTTTATTTTTTTTATTTGATTCGAAAACAAAACAAGAATTAATCAGAGAATCAAACGCAACATTTATCCAAGTAGTGAATGTACATAATGCATAATACTGTCTTTATACACACACACAAAAAAAAACATATATATTTTCAAATATTCTCACTTAGTCTAGGAATTTACTAAATATGAATCTATGAAGCAAACCAGCTAATTCCTAAGCGTCGAAATTTGAACGGAAACTAAGACATTGGCGTGGGTGCACCAACTTAATGGTAAGTACACGCATAATTGTTTTAAATATTTTTTAGAATACATTTTCATTAAATTACAAACATGATAATTATCATGTACATGAATGGGCAAAAAATCACAGTGTGGCTTTTGAATATAATACTGAATGTAATGTCATGTGTTAGTACTATACAGCTGTTTTTGTTTTAAATGTGTTTATATATCATTAAATGCTTTAGAAGAGGAGAGATGTGTTAATAATTATATACTATAATATTAGTAATATTCAAATAGAAAAAAATGATAACTAAAATAGAATATTAAAAAGGGGTGGCTGGATGAATAGGTGATTGAAAAAACCAATCGGTACGTCAGTCAACTTGCCTGAGTCGACATCGGTCGATTGTTTGATGGATAATTGAGAGCGGGAAGATGTAGATATTATAACTTGAGGTGATTCTGTAAATTTAACGTTTTGTTCGACAATAAATTGAGTCGAATCTAAATTATCCTTCACAAGTATTTGTTTTGTGTATTATAGTGTCACCCCTATTCAAAGGGTCAGCCAAGAGACACTTATCTTAAATTCGCACAGTACCTCCCGAATAACTTCTGCTTTTTGCCGGGTGCCTGGCTGAGATGGGCCTACGGTAACCATTATTTAACTAGCTGGCGGCTCACCAAACGACCGCATCAGTTCTAACACAGTCTCCACTGGGGTTCGAATCTTGGCCACGGTTGCGGTAAGAAAATAGGAAATAAGATGGTGAAATAAATGAAAAAAGGCAAATATTCCAATCATGTAAGACACAGAAAGGCATCCGAAAGCATGTATTTCACAAAGTTTTACGGTTTTTCTTACCCACAAACAAAGTATTTCCAGTACACCGCTAATTTTGAATTATGTAATATAATATCAACCACTGTTTCCATAGAATGAATAATTTATAAATAATGTCAATTGAGAGTTAAAATCTACAGAGCGGAATCGTTTATTGGCGGGAGCACACTAGGAGCGGTATCGACGGCGCCGGGTTTAGGCGGAAGTGGTGTCAATGTGTTCCTGCCGGGATTTGCTGTGATGGCGGGGTTATCCATCAAATCCTCGATTCTCATTGGTTTCTCGTCAACCACGTGACCATTTGCTGAAACAAAAAGTCACCTCAAAGTCTAGTAGCGATAGCAACCTACGCAGAAAATAGTACTGTTTTAATGTTAGCAAGTTTTGTAGAGTGATAGATATTGGCATTTAATAGAAAAGTGAAATAAATCATTCAAAACGATGTCTGTTGGGGGTGAAGCCAAAGACGTACCAAATGGAGAGCCATTATGTTGGACATATTCTCCTCAAGGACCGGAGAAGATTAACTTAGTTAAATAATTATCATATAATTCTAAACATTGGAATCACTGCAATATGTGGAAAAATGTAAGAGATAAAGTTATGTTCGGTCATGTGTGTAACCAACTCCGAATAAAGGCAACCCTTTGAGTAATGGCCATTCCATTAAAAATTGTCATTAATCGTTTAGAACAAAATGACCTTAGAATAAAGGTCACCTGTCAATAAGGTCACATTTTGTCTTTCCCAATGTTGGCATTTTAAATTTTAAAACATCTATAACTAAGGATGACCAACCAGAAACGTGAAAATTAAAATCCTATTTTTGATTTGGACATTTTGAAACTTTATGTCACTCTACAAAACATGCCATGACGAATGTTATAATGACGTGGAAACAGTTCAAGAAGTTCCCTTTACCAGATTAAAGAAATGATTACACTACTGTTAGTTCTTGTTTTTTGTTTCTCGTGAAGAATCCTGTTTATATCCTTGATGATATAGCGATTGTAAGAAACGATATTAAAAGGAAGATCTATGTAGTTCTTTAAAACTTTAAGTGTTAATATCAGAGATTGTTAAGTATAAGTTAAAGTTCCCGTAATGTAAGTTGATTGGTTCTTGTTTTATTTGAATTTTGATATTCGTAAGTGACTGCATTAGGATTTAGGAAGCAGCTCCTATATTGTATTCAAATATCTTAAAAGCTGCACGGATGCTTATAGATTTTAATGATTTCATTTTACTAGATAAATCTAAAAGCGTAAATGGTAGAACTATGATAAAGGCTGCTATTTGACATTCATGTGTTCTTCAACACAGAACTTCTGGGACAAAAAACCATCTAAACAAAGAAAGCTTCATCCTGGCACCAAGTTATTCTAACTAGTATGCCGCTAGACATTTAGACAAGCTCTTCCAACACCAAGTCAGAATATGTGAAGTTATCATTAATATGCATTTATTGCTTAGCGATTCTAACATTGACGTACATGTACATACTTATTTAATTCAAATGTTTCCTCGTCTGAAATTTAGATATGGGACAATAGTTGCCATGGTGACCACAGAGAACGTTTTGGAGTTTCCGTCAGTCAAGTAGTAGTCAGTGAAAATATTGATGACCCACACAGTTTACGTATAGTGCAACCTCTCTAAAGCAACACCATTTGTGAGTAGCAAAATTATGTTGTTGCTGAGAGGTTGTTGCTCTAGAGAGGTTAAATCAATAGTTAAATCGTCTAGCGGAAAATAATTATGCTGTTGTTGAAGGGAGGTTGTTGCTCAAGAGATAGAAAGGTTATACTGCATTATTCACGTGGTTGGTAAAATGTAACAACAGTAAGTTGCTAAACTCAATCGTTTGTTTAATCAATGTATCAGAGACATATTTCAACTCCAGATAAAACTGAATTCTAAGACTGGGTTCAAGTATGCTTATATTTAGGAATGACAACGGTTATTCAAATATTCAAATCTAAAATCGTTATTTGAATATTCAAAAAAGATAGATTTTACTAGATTTAAATCTGAAACGACATTGCTTTATACTTAATATTACGTAAATCAAACAAGTTGATGAATGTGTCATACTGTATAATTATTGAATCTTGTTTTATGTGTTCCTGACCTGACTAGTAGATAGTAAATACAAAGGAATGAAGCACAAAATATATCATAATAATATTATAGTTATCTGATTATAATGATATAGTATAATACATTATAAAATAGAGATAATAGTATTATATGTAGTATATGATACAGAAATCTCTGTAGATACATTGAATGTGTGTTTCTGGTTACCTGACCTATCCTAACTTTTTCCCCTATACCCTAGACTTTTTATTAGATAGAGGAACAGAAAATCCACTTCTCTCGCTTATTTTACCTTTCCGCATGTTTTCAAGAGTAAAGATACCCCACCCACCTACCCTTTTTAACCATCATGTACCCAGAAACAAACAATTGTATTTAGGCATTATGCTAATTAGTACATTGTAATTACTCACGTGGTACTGAATTCATGTTGTTGTTGTCACTATGTCCGACCTCCTTTTTCTTAAAACAGAATCTCTTTTTTCTAAAGCAGAACCAGTACACCAGGAAGAGAATGATCAGAATGGCTAGGACCCCTACAACGGCCCCTATTATCATCGGTAGTATACTTCCTCCACCACCGGACGTTGAAGCCCCGGTGTCTGGCCCAGCTAAAATTTAGTACAAATACATGTATATAATCTAAATATATATACCTCTGGAATTGAACATATACGAAAATGATGACACAACCATTTTTTTCGATTATGAATCTCTTAAGTAATCCTACTTGTTTAGTCAGATATTATTAATTAAGGACCGAAACTATCATGATAATAATTATTTAGGGGATAATAGTTTGTCAACGTGTCTATTCGACACAGTGATATGTCAGAATTTACAGTAAGTCAATGGATGGGTATAATATAATATCTAGCGAATTAACTTCCTTACTTAATGCATGAAAACAGACAATATCAGCCATAATCATACTGTAGTGCTCGCCCCACTTTTTTATACAATCAGTGACATTTTTGGTTTCCTTATCTTGATAAAATATAAAACCGGCGTTCCAACTTCTTAGTTTCGAAGATTGACGGAGCACTAACACGGTTAGAATGCGTATTGCGTAATAAGAAAGCTACAGTCGCTATCACTTTAATTTCTTATTTACGAAGAGCACCCAAAAATGCACTCTAACCTATACATACACCATTGTTAACAATAAACGCAGCAAACATTTATTTAACACAAAATTAAAAAAAGGAAAATATAAAGTCATTCTTACTAGGTGACTCGTCATATGAGAATCATTTTGAGAAAAAAAGAACGAGTAAGAATAAAAGATATACACGTATTAAAATTAAAACATTAAGATAAGAAAAACAGAATAATGAAATAAGAAAACAAAACAGAAAAATAAGAATTTTCATTAAGTTAATACGACACATAGTGAAGCTATTACATACATATTGTACATGTAGTCTTTTTTTCGAATTGAATGCTAATTTGATTCTATTGAATAATTTTGTATCATTCAAGACTATAAACTCTAGCTCTAAGATACAAAACATGCAAGGTTTGAGGTTACAAAACATAGGGTTGGTACCAGTCTCGTAATCAATGCATTTGATTGGTTGTTCCAGACTTTCGTTTTGAAATTAACCAATGGAGAGGCGACAAGCTCAGACTGGTTTCCAAACTTAGTTTTATAACCTCGCGCCATATTGCTGAATTTCTAATTCGTGAATTCTACACTACCAGTTCCCCCGGTTACTCCATTGCTTGTAACACCGGATCCGGAAGTCGTACTCGGTGGTGCAGTTGTTGTTGTCGTGGTTGTTGTTGTAGTTGTTGTTGTTGTCGTGGTGGTGACTGTAAAACATGCACGTGGCTTCCACACGTAAGTTAAAACACAAGACAAGAAAACAAATACGGGACTTCGTGCACAGAATATTATCACATTGATCCCTTGTGTATTTTTGAAAACACGGCGGAAAATGAAGTTCAAATTATTATTTATATTGCGTAAACCAAAGGGCTTCATGTTAGTGTACTATCACAGTGTCGTAGCAATGAGCACTGTATCGAAAAATGTAAAATATTTGAAGAGATTTTTTAGAAACGATAACTAATATATTTTAAAAAAAAATGAAACTTATTATTTTCTTGAAATAATTCAATAATACACTTTATGCTAATCAAAACTTATGTACCAAATTTATCTTGAAGCGATTTAGTATCATATGGATAAATGGACAACTGAGTCAAAGCAAAGCAAAACATCCCATCTTCCACAAAATATAGCCTTTCCCCCAAAGAATATGTGATAATATTCCAAATGAGGACGATTCATAATACTCTGGTGTGTTGTTAATACATATCACTATTTGTACATGCAATGAACTAGAGTTTTAACGAAAAGTGAATCTATCTCTTGTGTGATAGACAACATAAAATATTAGGATGTGTTAATGAACTAAGACATCTTGATCAAAACTGAATATCTAGGACACCTATTCACTCCCTGGTCCATAAAATGAAATGTAGTGCATTGGTTGAATGTATAAATTATGCATTATTTTGCCTGTGAAAAAATATTCTACACTCTAGTGTTTCCACTTGGGCTTATGCATTATGTTAATAAGATTCGAACTACATGTACTAGCATCTATACCTGTGCTTACAGATTTGACAACATTACGATAATATTGTTAGTTTAATTAGCAGAAGTACGGGCGACAGGTCAATACAATATGCCTGTCAATTTTGCCGTCATAAATAGAGACAATGAATATCGTAAGTAATATATTAAGTGTAACCGTATGGTCTAATTCTTGATATTAAACGTTTCGAGTATTAGTCCATTTTCCTTTATAGTTTTACCCAAGCGAGTTAAAGAAACAAGATCAAGCCCCGAGGTTATAAATCTTGAGAACATTTTCCAAACTCAAATCTCAATTCCATTTAAATACATGTTCAGATCAGTTATGCTGTTACATTAAAAGACAAGATATGAGATTTGAGCTCGGAGACTGATCTCAAGTTGTATAACCTCGGGGCCAGACGATAAATTATTGAATAAAATGATTGAAATAGCCTATCCCATATTAAAAGATATAACCTGACACACCTGTATGAGCGTATTGTCTTCAGAGAACGAAATCACGAAGAAATAAAAAAAGAAAGACTTGTTATAGTAAAACATGGACAGTTAGTGTTTTATCGGGTCAGTATATTTCACATAGACTGCTACAATGTTAATCTATAACCGCTCAAAGATAAAGGAAAAAAGGGACCAGTACTCTTTATGAAGGCTTAATATTTCCCCCCAATTTAAATACGCTTTTATATTTACGCATATCCAAAATTACGTGAAAATTTAATCCATATCACTTTAGCGGTATAACCATGCATGTATCTAACTAGACCCTCAAAGTGGCAAATTGACTCTTAAAATTAGCAAAACTACAATTTTTGATAATGTTTATTGTATATATATATGAATACAGTGCAACCTCTCCAAAACAACACCCTATGGGAGTAGCAAAGTTATGTTGTTTTTGAGAAGTTATTGGTCTATAGAGGATAAACTAATAGTTAAATCATGCAGCGGGAAAAAGAGAGGTCCGCTCTGGAGAGGTTGTACTGTATATTATATACAACCACTTGAACTGAAACTAAATATTATTCTATAAAATTGGGCATTTTTATTAGTTGCTAAATGTTAACGACTGGTCAAACGTTACTTGCAGTTTTGTTATTTTCTATAGTTTAGGATTCGGGGATAATTTGTCGGCATGCACAACTAAAATTTCTAAAAACCTTGTACCCAACATCTACTGGTATATTTTATCATCATACTTACAACACGACTCTGAAATAGAGAAACAAAAGAAAACTTTCACTCAAAGTCTAATACTCGTAATATAAAACAAAATTCATTCTTCAGTCAGTTAGTTTTCATTTTTGGAAACTGTGCGATAGTTCCATAGCCGTCAATCGCTCGACGCGCATGAATTTTGATGCTGACCATTGTACTACGCTTTTCTACACCCGCCACGCAATTGTTAAAGTAGATCCTGTTTCATGTTGCTGTTACAAGTCTGTGTAAGTTCAGTTTACTTGAGTACTTACAGTACTTTGATTTATAGTATTAATTGGTTCAGTATGCAACATACACTGCTCAACTTAATCGGTCACCTAGATTTTTGTGTACAATGTATTTTGTAGATGTAAGACACCATTAAATAGTTCAAGCAATCAAAGAAAAAAAGTAAAATGTCCTTATATTTTGGAATAAGTGAAACTTATGATAGAATAAAGTGATATATTATACGCTGCATCTATACATTAAGCGATGGACCTTCTTACAAAATATTTAGAATAGACAGACCATGGTGACCAATTATAAATGTTGAGCAGTGTACTATAATAGAAGTATCCAATATCGTTGTTAATTATTCATGATGGAATTGCATAAAACATAAGTGGTCGAGTCATCACTTTAAAGGAAATAAGATACCCATTGGTAAGTTGTCATATTAGATGAGGATTTATAATAGATAAATAAATAGATAGGTAAAGAAATGAAAAAAAAAAACAGATAAATAAATAAATAAATTCTGTCAAACCTGTGAACAAAGACCACCCTTGTGTAAGATACTCCGTAGCCTTTATTCGAGGGTCTTTTTGTTCTATATGTTCAATGAGGGTTTTTCAAAAACTGGCCTTTATTCACAGGGCGGCCATTATTCGGAGATGGTCGCAAACACAAGTTTGACTGTTAATAAATAATCCAAAATGTATAATGCCTGCTATTCACAACGAATTGACGACTAAGGAAACACACGACCATATATGATATCTTTTACAGCAATACAACAATAAACAACATACCTTTCTTGCTCATTACCGCCAAATAACCTATATCAGTTCCTGAATGGTCTGTGGCATAAGCAGTCGGCGTTTGACCGACTGTACAATTGTCGTAAACAAACGACGCAGCAGTCCCTGCACTGTTTGAAACCTGAAGTACAAAATGTTGACAGTAATCCATTGTACAAGTTATCGTCAAACGTATGTTAATGTCCACCCATAGGTAGTAATGATAAACTTTAGTTAGCTGCCACCGTTGTATATCGGTCACCCGCGAATAATGCCGCACATTTTACCACACACTTAATGTCATAACTGACTAAATTAGTCTCTTAATAAATGTTAACTGGGCACCAAGAAACATTTGTTCTCTCCCTTACATAGAATGGAATAAAAAGAGAGGAAAGATATTTAATCTAAATACTTACAATACAAGAAAACTGATACGTTGGTGAACTGTCGGTGTTGTACAAAACGGTATATTCAAATCCATTAGCGGTGATCGTCACCATACAATACACTGTACCACTGCCTGTAATATACGCACGCAAAATGAAACTTCGTAAACTTATCCTGTGTTAGTTTGTACAGCCCTTAATACATAACGTTACCCCGTGTCTCCCTCCCACCACATTCAAACCACATTCCCTCCCTACTTTTATTTCTTCCACCCTTCCACAAAATGGCTGAAGTATAACCAATTTTTTTAGCATTATTTCTTGTCTGCGGGAGGAATTCATGTTGGTTCCTTACTTTTACAGATATCCAATAATCTAAAGCAAAAACCTCTCAACAACACATAATTTTGCTACTCCTAAAGGGTGTTGCTTTGGAGAGGTTGCAAATGCAACAGTTGTATATGCATATTGTATGTTTTATACAGACGTGGATTTACAGCCATGTATTTACGTATACATGTATTTTTTATCAATAGCCGGTGTTTATTGTTAGAGATGATATGTAACGTTCAGAACTTCAGACTATATTGTGATATAATGATATAACATCAGCGATATAATTAACCGTGGCGGATGAAGGATTGATTTCAAGATTCTCTGATGGTCAGTTGGCGTGTTTATGGCAATTTTCTAATGTAAGAGCACTTTACTAATGCAGTCTGTTAGAACCAATAATAGCATTACTTATATGATACAATTTTGTATAGAATCCCAAAGATTATGCATAAAATTAATTTATTAGTAAGCCAATTACATTTGAATGTACAAATACGTGTATTTATTCCCAATTAATAACAACCAGTATGCCGCACCATTAACATACATCTAAGCAAAGATAGTGATTCTACAGCTTAAACCCAGTTACACCGCAATACAATAAATGTTTTTTAATAAGTGAAATTGTTATTTTTTGTATCTGACTGCTATCAAAGTTGCTACGCATAATTGAATAATCAACCATTAGGTTGGGTTTGCAGTTAAGGACACCGTGGTCGAGTGGTCGGTCCTCTGACTAGTAATCACTAGCTCCTAACCGCTGAGAGTGAGACCACATTTCAAATATGAAGAATCTAGCTTACAGAAACATGTGGTCTTCATTCACCGTTAAAGCTAGAAAGTCGTCAAATCCTCCTGGCTATTGGTACAACATTGACCTCTATTGGCTGATCAGTTAGAAATGAGTATCTTGGTTAACGTATGTCTTGCATATCCACGACATTATCTCACATGTCCTTGAATATTGATATACAATATGTTGCTCATTGAGGGATAAGTCAAACCGACCATGAAATAATTGAGTTTAGTGTAGTGTTGAAAATGAGAACTTACTCGAATAAGCCATCTGTGTCCCACATTTAGTGTAGTCAAATATCATCTGTGAAGTGTTGGTACAAACATCCCAGTCATCTACTGACGTATCACAAGATACTGACGATGATGTGTCCGTGACATTATAATCAAATTTATACAATAAAGATGAAGCACATTGTTGCATGGACGCTTCTTCTTGGCCTGAAATATAGCATAATACAATGTTCATAAGTCTATAGTCCAACACGTACTCCATATTAAATTAACGTTCCATGAGCTCAATGTACATGTCGTTATTTACTGTGACACCGAAAAAGCTGAAAGACCCCAGTATGGTTGATAGAAAAAGTACTAGATCTAGTGTTATTTTAAAACACAAATGTCAATAATTACTTATCTGCCATTCTTTTATGGAACCGTTAATAAACAATCACAAACACATAGTTAAATAATCACAAGCTTTCCTGTTTTAATACTTAATGGCAATACGTTGTCTTGATAAATATTGGAACGATTTGATGCCACTTATTGGTTTTTTGGCGTAAAGGGAAACAACTAGTTTATCACACAGGTAAAAAATCAATAACGACAGGAGTTGTCTTTTCATATGGAAATAGCGTCAATGTTCCGCATGTAAACATTTTCTTACGTATGATATTTTTGTACGCATACCTTGTTTTACCATGAAGTGGAACTCTTCAGTCGGTACAGACGATCCGCTACATATTGCACTTCTATCTGTGATTGTACCGTCAGTAGAAAACAAGGCCCGTTCATATCCACCCTTCTCGTCCTGGTCTGAGAAAACAGAAACATAAATCTGAGTTAACAAATATCCAAAGTAGACTCTAATTTATTATTTATCAGCAAAAGACGAACGATCTGAAAAGAAAAACACAAAAAAACTTAAAATAACTTTCTGTACGCAGTCTATTCTTTAATAATAAATTCGACGTGAACTTTTGTCAATAAACATTCGTGTTGACAGTTGACACTGGGTTCTGGGTTGCTCATTTTTGGAAACTGAGCGATGGGAGCGGATGAATTTGATGCGGACCAAAGTACTACGTTTTTCTACTTCCGCCCTGCAATTGTTAAACTGGTTCCCGTTCCATGTTGCAGTGTACAACTATGTCAGTTCGTCACTCGCTCTACGCACATGAATTTTGATGCGGACCAATGTACTGCGTTTTCTGCGTACTTTCAGTTCTTTGATTTATCTTAAGAATCATTTTAGATATTACATGTAGTTGTTTAAAACATACCTGTGTTTTGGTAATATGTATATGAATTTGTCGCTACCTCGGTCAGATCTAGACACAGATAAGTTATCCAAGTTGATCCAACATAAGAAAATATATCTGTTGCTCTGTAAGAGAAGTGTGGAACCAAGTTTACATACAATTAAATGATTACTAGTAGTAGTAGATGGTAATGGGAAGAGTTAAGATTTTATTGAAACCAATACAGCTAGGTATACGCAATGAAGAACGGTAAAATATGAAGGACGGAAACTCACTTGATTACGAGAACACCATCACTCGCAAAAGTGCTGCTATCTAGACATTCCCAGTTGTTGATTGTGGTACCAGTGACAGTTATAGACCAACCTGTTAACGTGTCTGTACCAAATGTTATTGTACCACGTGTATTATCAAGCCACGTGGAACTTACAAATGGAGACGGCCATGTGCATCCACCCTCTACAAGTACAAGAAAAGAGTAAGCATGTTTTCCCTACAACGTAAACTATGCATCAAGTACAGTACGTCTGTGTCTTTTATACTTAGAGCGGTTTCATTTGGAGCTCGGGTATCTACTCGAGTCGAGAGTTTTCCAATCGAACAGCACGAGTACCGACTCGAGTGACGTCATTTGACCTCTTCACCCTGACTCTTGTAAACCCCGCTCCGACCCAGGGTTAGTCGAGTTTCAAGATGGCGGAATACGTTCCGTAAATGAAATTACTTACGTATTTTTTCCGAAGTAAACTTTTTTAAAGATGTAGTCTTACACTTATTTGCAAACAGAATGTTTGTTGGTACCAAACAAGTAAGATGCTTATTTAACAAGACTGAAAAGCACGGGGTGAACAACACACGACAATGTTTACATTGGCAGCCATGTTTTTTGGGTGACTCTTGACCCGAGGGCAGAAAATCGTTCAATTGAGATTTCATTTGCGCATGCCTAATATTCTTATTTATAGAACTACACGTCATAAACTCTTCTCCAGTGCTTCCCAAATGAAAACGCCCTTAGATACTTATCCACATGTGTACTGTGTGGTTTAATACCTTAGAACTATTTTATGAGCGATTACCGCGGAAGTGTTTATCGCGCTTGATTACCGCTGTAGTTAGGTTTGTAGTACTGTTATCACAATGGAGAGGCAAAGCCTCCCAAAAAACATTCTTGCAAATATTTGTATGTAAACACCATATTATATGTCCTGGTCTAGGACGCACATGCACATATATGACAAGGTGCACGTACGTTCATGTTACAGTATTCAAAACTATGTATGGTATACTTTTAATTTTGTTTATTTTCTAAATATCTACGTCAACAGGTTTTTTTTTTG
Source organism: Lutraria lutraria (assembly GCA_964023205.1). Taxonomy (NCBI): domain Eukaryota; kingdom Metazoa; phylum Mollusca; class Bivalvia; order Venerida; family Mactridae; genus Lutraria; species Lutraria lutraria. The sequence goes on from OZ026833.1 coordinate 3,556,527, forward strand.
AAGGACAAACAATTTTCCATACTGAACCCCTGTTTAATTTCAAAATTACACATACATGATTATAAATCTATACATTTATTGATGTGAAATAATTCACGATTATTCAAATCGAAGACGACATGCATTGATATCTTGTAGATATTCGAACGATCAAAGCCCTAAAGGAAATTTTATGATGCATCAAATACATGTGAACTAATTTGTATGAAAGTAACATACAAATGCACAACTATTAGATACGAATCATTAAATCTAAGCGAGCTGATACACATAATTCTAGGTTATTGATCAGAAAAATGGCTAAACTGCCACATAAAGATATACTTTTAATGTATATTTTATATGTTAATGGCTATATTAGGATCTTTAAGTCTCTGCACATTACTGGGAGAAGTAATATGTATAAAGATTGTCCAGACCATGCAAGGATACGTCTATAATCGATGTAATAAGCGGGTATATATGGGCTAGCATTAGACGTGAAACTATTGACATTTTATAGGAAAGTTATCCATTGCTTGCGATGAAATGGTTAAGTGCAAGCTGGTCAACATGAAGCATTGGTTGGTCAACTGACCATCGGTCATAAATGAAATACTTATAATGTCTGGAGGAAAATGAACCGAATTACGTAGAGATTATTATTAGATATAAATTATATTGAAGGCAAAGCGAATGGACAAATTAATCTCAATCCTAGATTATGTATCCTACTAGTCTAGATTTTTTCTAAAGCTTAGAATTGATGTATCGGCGAATGATGACAGCATTGAATAATGAAAAGTTATAAAAGAGTATTCACTGAAGATAAGAATTTAAACCTCGGTTATTGTGATCATCAATACGCTGGTTTGAAAGGTATACAAGCCATTGTACGTATGATGTCTTTCTGTGACGTTCTCTAAACCATCCATTGAACTTTTGTACTTATTCATTTAAACAAGTATTATTTAGATACACACTATGTATACATTTGACATGATTGTACAGTAAGATTTGAATAGATGCAACTTAAATTTTTGATGCAATGAAGAATGAGGACATTGATTCGAACCTTGCAAATATTGAAATAAATGTATAATAATTTTTTATTAATCATAAGGAATATAAAAGAGTATTACGCTGTATTTTGAATAAATACTTTCTTAAGAAAAATATTAGAATTAACGTCAATGAAATCGTTTAATCATAATTTATTTGACTTGTGTGTGAAAGCTTAAACGATGTTGTTCAATAAATAACATTGATTTTTTATTAAATGTTCAGCATGTATTCTGTTCATTTGAGACCTAAGTTCTTCCTTTCGTTATTGCAAACGAAATCAATATACTTTCTTCAGATTATTGAACTTTGATTTGAACAAAATAATGTTTTCATTTCAACTTTTTTTGAATCAATGTATTTGTTTGAAAGTCATAACGACTGCCTCTGTTTCATCTGACATGCGTTATAGCAACGTCATTCAGTGAATGAACTATGCATACAGAGTTTTTTAGTCGTTGTCATCCCATTCGTTTAGCCTTCTCGTGCTGTTCGCTGTAAAGTAATTATTACAATTACGTGAAATGTTCAATAAGTTTTAATTATACAGTATTCAGCTTGATTTTATTAAAAGGATAAATAATGAAATAAAAGCAGCGATTTATCGATATCCACTATGTTTTTTTTAAATGATGTTAAGTTGCATTTTTTTGAGCGTTCATGACAGAAGTTTGCAAATATTTGAATAAAACATTAATTTGAAAGAATAGTTAAGTTTATGTGGTTCAAAAGTTTACATTTTATAGAAATATAGGTTCGCTTAAAGGCCACAACTTCCGGTTTACCGATCGGGCGCGACTGTAAAACTAAATATAAAAAAAATCGAGTCTAGGTATATTAGATACAAATGTATACAGACAAACCTGTGTTAGCGGCCGCCTGCTTATAAATGACACCCTGTGAATAAAGGCCATTATTATAAAAAGTGTCATAGATTATGTAGAACAAATTGACCTTCGAATAAAGGTCACCATTTAATAAAGGTCAAATTTTGTTTTTACCAAGGATGACCTTTGTTCACAGGTTTGAATCTATGTCAAATTCGCACATGATTCGATAATTTGAATTATTTTAACACTGCTATTTTATTTAGTCTAGTAATAAATCAAATCCCCATGGAGTATAAACTTTAATAGATGTATTTCAAACTGAGATACTGAATCGTGGATTGCATGTTTGCCACTTTTAAATTTATGATTATGAAAGCGCTATCGGGCGGATCAAGTAATAATATATTTATAACCAATTGAACTGTTTATTCATTCTATTCATGATTTATTTATTAAATCTTTCAATTTATCGATGCAAATGTTAGCAAGAATAATCACAATGTCAACCATAGAGGTTTTGAATGGCAATGGCAATAATATAAAGTTACGACCGTGTACAATTAGTGTTAATATACAGTATGTAGAGAATATAAACTTGTTATAATGATTATAACACATTTTATGTTTAAATATTAAGTTCCGATCGTTATGTACATTGTCGACAATACTTAGCTCAAGTTTTGTCCAATTTTCCGAATGTTATAAACATGACGGACATATTCATATATATCTGATTAAAATAAATGTTATATAATACCGCCTATGATATTCAGAAAGTGTGATAACCAGTATGTTGATATTTTAAATAGGTCCGTGGTATGATACAAAAGTGTCTGCCCTACAAGAACGGTTAAATAGATCTTCGATCTGTTGAAAAAAAAATCAACAACTTTTTTTATCATCCCTCGTATGTCAAATTTGTGATTTAAGAACTGTGTATTAAAGTTTGTCACGTGAAATCGTCGTTTTACAAAAGGTAACCGTTTGCTTTAATAGATTTGCTATTTTATTTAGCAAATTATAATTCTTGTGTAATACATTTCACACTGGCTTTTCGAGTACACATGGTCAGACGTCTGCTGACTAGAAAATAGGTATACCGGATAACCTAACAAAAAAGATAAAGAACATTCAATGCATTATTCGTTTGAAATGGAAATTAAGATATCTTGAAACACAAACTCACATCACTCAATACAACCATTACTATGCCGTCATTGAAATAGTCAAATTATATCGAAACTAATGAACGCGCTAAGGTCCGAAGTTGGAAAGATTTATGTAAATTATGTATACACAAATATCAATGTCAGTTTCGAGGGTAACATACAGGTGCTAACTCCTAGTTAATTCCCTAAAAACACAGACTGATGTCATCGCGTCCACACAGACCGTATTTAACCCCCGACCCTCAAATCAAGTACCCAGTGCCCCGGTCTCGAGGTTATAAAACTTGAGAACCGTCTCCCGGGAGCTCAAACCTAAAGTTTATTCTCGAAGTATTGTGGTTGAAAAGATGCAGCCGATTAATGTACAGTGTATATATACGTATTCAGATTAGTTCTGCTGTCAGACTAATCTATCATTTATATCATTAATGACTGATTCATGATGAACTTAGAAACATTAAAAGACTAGATATGAGATTTTAGCTTGGAGACCAATCTCAAGTTTTATAACCTCGGGCTTGTTATATATACATCAAAAAAGAAATAAAATAAAGCAACACGTTGAAACATATGCGTCAATACTTACCGCAATATATCAAGAGACATTTAAACAAAATCCAAGTGTACAGGTAATTCGCCATTTTTTGAATACGCAAATATTTCACACAAAAATGACACGCACGCAGAGTTGCACTCGCCTCGTTCACCAAAACGACCCCTTTTTATGTTTCCACAGTATATATCAGAATAACACGTGAATACAGTGGTTTGTACATTCCAAATTTCAAATATATGACTACAGTTGGCAACTTTTAGTGGTACTGTTATGAGAAAATTTCAGAAATAATCATTCAAACTATATTTATATTGAATCATATTCATCTAGTTCATGCTAAATTCACGTATTCCACTAATTGTGCTGACAAATCATGTAAGTAAAAAATCCCAAAAACAAGGACATATCAAAATCAAGCAAGAATCAAACTCATTGATAAATTATTGCATTCATAAGACGGTTTAACTACGTAAAATGAATATTATTCATTGATACAAAATCCTTCTTCTCTTTTTTGTGACCGGAGATCAGTTAATACGCGTAAATAAGAACGAACCGCCACCAACACTTTAGAGTTTGTTCATTCAGAGATGAAACACGCTCATACAAATTTAATGTATGTCTTAATAAGTTAATGTTGCTTATTTCAAACTCTCAGATCCTTAAGTAATGTTTAACCCTGACTAAACCACCTTATAAATGAAATCTTTTCGTTGTGATCGACTTCAAGGCGAGGCCAGGGGTCATGTATTTGTCCAATGTGATTGGAAGGAAGTTACATACAATGACAGTCTCTACAACGTGATACAAACAGGTTCTTATATTTGTTTGCAAGACAAATAACAAAATGTAAAAGACTATTTGAAAGGCATTACAACTTGAAATTACTAAAATCAGCAGGGGACACAATACGGACAGCTTCTATAGGGTGTAAGAAGAGATTATTGTAGGAATATACATGTATGGTCTGTTTTTGTCTTTCCTCGAAGGAAGATAGAAATGTCAATATTCTGTTCAGACAAGTTTTAAAAAAAATTACATTGCTTTATTTGCAAACATGCATATACATGTGCTAATAAATGGAGCAATTAAAAAAAATAACAATAAATGTAATTATAAATGGGGCCTCCAAGGTCGAGAAGTTTTGATCTCGTGACTTGTAATCAATAGAACATCACCGCTGAATTGGAATCCGGCAGCTGTAGCTAGCTTACGTAAGGTGGGTAGTCGGTAGGTCGTTCACCGTTAAAGCAGGAAAAATTGACATATGATCGACGATAAACTGCTGTAACTGTTCAGTTAAAACAGGTTACCTTGACTAATGTTAGCCTTGTAAATTCTCGACAGTATCTTATACACATGTATATAATACAGAATACTGAATTCTGTATTCTGTATTTAATTGATTGTTGATACCATAATTAAGTCGTTTCTTGGCAACTGGTTTGATTTATAACTGAGATATTCCTCTACTGTACCGTTAAAGCTGGAAAAGCCGACTGATGACCCGGGGTGTTGGTTAGATGTTAAAACTTCAGAACAACTATGTAACATTTGGTTGGTAATTCATTCTGTTTCATGATTCTTGTATGTTAGATAGATATTGTTTGCGTGCACTGTGTCTTCGATCGGTTTGGACATCGGTAATACTAGTCACCATACATCGTTAATATTCCTTAAAATATACATTTTGGACCTTCTCCGTGCGTGATAACTTTCGCTAGTTCATATTGTATATGTGTATGAATATTATTGTTACAACGATGGTGAAACTATGTTAAGTAGATTTGATACAAATTTCGCCAACAAATATTAAAGTTATGATCGTAAATCTAGCTTATGTCATAGAAATAGTCGAGTAACCGGAACTTGCGGATTCAGTCGGTGTGTCAAAACCCTCAAGATCTAAATAATACATCAGTACTAAAAACGATACTATGGCTATTTCTGTTCATATTTGTGGATTTTAGAATTACATAAATAATTCAAGTCTTCTATCTCAGCAGAGATAATGATTGCATTGTTGTTATATTTAAGTAATGGATTTTTTAAATGGATTGTCGTATTTATGATTGATGGTTAATCTGCTTCAGTGCCAGGTTCGTAATTTACTGTATGGAGTTTGTATTGAAGTTAAATCACTAAAGCTTTTTACTCCAGTAAGGTTCAATACCAATTACCGGCGTAAACATGAATTTCAAAAGATGTTGTATGTACGTTATCACCTTTTCAATTCATTATTGACGAATTTATATTGGTACTTTGTGAAAGCTTGGTTTAAATTCAAAAGCAACCCCGAACGCTTTCAGACCGTGTTTGTGTGTCGTTTAAATCAAACCATTTAATTTCTGTTACAAAGATCAATATCATGTTTAAATCAAATGTTCAAATTGAATAATGCTATTTTAATAGATCTATTCTTTCTCTAACTATGACAAAGAAAACGTTTTAACTATTGAAATCGATATAAAACAGGACGGTACAATGAACAGTCGGCATCGATTTGGTTGAATTTAGATAGAACTTCTACATAACTTGAAAATAATGCTAGATTTAGATTACTAAGCATATTATTAACCATATGTAGATAAAGTAGTTGTATGGGAAATCAATAAAATTATGTATACTCACGACAGAAAACTGAAAGCATACAAGAATATAATAATTAAACATCCTACATATTGAACTTGTGATAGGTGCAAATTTGAGAACAAACGTCATAATCAATGTAAATGTATAATGTCAAATTGAACGTATACATTAATCGTATTTTTCTCTACGTATAGGTATTGCGTATTATCAGCACGTCATATAAATGAATTTTCTATAAGAAAAGCCTTATCATGACAGTACGGTACAATGCAACATATCAAGAGCGGTAACAACCTCTCTTAAAAACAGTCTGATTTTCTTGCAGCACGACTTAACTATTATTTTAACCTTTCTAGAGCAACAACCTCTCAACAATTACACAATTTTGCCATTCCTAAAGGGTAAATCTTAAGGGGAAGGTCAAATAAGAACCCAAAAAGGAACTCATTTTGGTTCCAAAAGATATAGATCTACATCTATCCAAAACTTACCATACGGCGAGAACGCTATAGTTGAACCTATAACATTTCCATCTTTGTCCGTGGCAACAACTGATGACGTCATCTGACTGGTACAATTATTATACACAATTGTTGCAGCCGTACTGTCAGACGATATTGCCTGAAAATAAGACCGTAAAAACATCTGACATATCACTTCGCAGCAAACAGCATGTGAGTTTAAACAAACAAAGGCGTATCAATTTCTCATAATAATTCAGATAATTACGAGTGCAGTGTTATTATTTCTTGGATCAAATTGTCGCAACAAACGGTCGATAGATCTATATGGCTTAGAAGGACATTAAAGAAATCTCCTGCATAAAGTTCAATTTATTGAGTACTCTGAGTAATTTAAGTACTTTGGCTGTATTCAAGATCCACTAACTTAGCAAAGATCTGTTTATAAAACGGATACCAGGCTCGTGACATTATGTACGTTTGTAAGCTTAATACAGTACCAGACACGAAAACCGATACGTTGTTGAATCATCCGTGGAACCAGGGTTGTAAAGTTGAACAAAAGTAGTCCCACCTTCGACCAATGACGCCACACAGTACACAGACCCAGCTTTAAAAAAGAGACAAATGTCAGTTAACAAACAAACATATTTTAAGAAAGTCGCAAATCAGAGAATAACTTAAGGGATGAGTTTGATTAATGATACATTTGGAAAACAAAATATTTACATGTATTATACTTTAGCGTGAATAGGACAAAATCAGGCAAACATCAACATTAGACATATCGAACACCATGTAATGGTAAATTTGAGCCTCCCTGCACTTTAGAAAGCTAAATGGATCAGAAGTAGTTTACGAGAATAAAGTAACTGCAATTGAAACAAAAGATGATTAATTTGAAAGTGTGAGTTGGGACTGTAAAGCGCAACCTCTCCAAAGCAACACCCTTTTGGAGTAGCACAATCATTTTGTTATTGAGAGGTTCTTTCTCTCGAGAGGTTAAATTAATAGTTAAATCGTTCAGTTTGAAAAATCAGATTGTTGATAATGGGAGGTTGTTTCTCAAGAGAGCTCCGCTCTGGAGAGGGTGTACTGTAAAATATATTAGCAGCAATAAACGATGTACCGGCATCAATAACGTCATACTTACGTGCATAAACTGGTGACTGAGAGCAAGCTGTATCAAACTGGATCTGAGTTTTATCGGTACACACATTCATGTGTTCGGGGTTGGCTGCGTCATCACAATATGTTGTACCTCCAGAGTTAGTGTATGAGAAATCAAACCTACCCAGTAATGGACTGGGGCATTCTAAATAAGCACTGGACTCAGATCCTGAAAACAATCAAATACAAAATTATTCTGTCGATTATGATATAAGTGGATCGGTGGTCTAATGATAACGTGCTGGACGACCAATCAGAAGGTGGGTTCGAACCTTGCGGCTATGGTTTCCAATATTTCACGGACACTTTCAATGCCCCATTCTCACTACAGAGTTCAGTATATGTGATTTTCTATGCTGTTTCTTGTTCTAATCTCTATATCATTCGATGATATATTCTACTAAACGTAAGACACGCATAATTAACTTAATTATGTTAATTGTCAATTTATAAAGTATCTTTTAATCACACAATCTGGTTATTTCAACCCGCTTTTCATGGCACAGTCCTTATGAATTTGAGATAATTAGAATCAACAATACTTTCGATCGAAAAATAGAGTCTTAGAATTATATGACTAAAACATATTGATTTTAATTGAATGAAAGTAATAACGCTTAATGTGACCAGTGTACCGATATACTTCGAACAAAACTATATTAACTGCAAATTTATAGAACCATCGTCCTCTATTACAAATATCTATACATCTAATTTCTTTTTAAAGCTGGAACTATAGATCTGTGAACAAGAAGATCTCATAAAGATATGTGGTTCGATCTTTGGTGCGGCACTTGAACTCTGTCATTCGTTTTAAGAGAATCATTCAGCATGATATGACAATATATCAGAGGTATAGGTCATGTCAGCGTTTCGAACGAATAACTATTTCCTGACACAGAAAGACGGTACAAGATGGCATTGAACAGGCCAAGGTCGGGAAGAGGACAATGTACACGGTCCTTGTATGAAACTTACATCCAGACAAACTTATAAGAATTATCAACATACATTAGTACATGTACATGTATTCGAATTTACAAAACCGCCCGTCCGTCCGTTCCTTCCTTCATTCATTTGTTTGTTTACCTGATTTTATCAACAGGGCGAATTCAGAGCCAGTAGCACCATCAGCATCATCACATGTGTTGGACATTGTGGCACCATCATCGTTAGTACCAGCTGTGTAACTTTTTAATCTCGCTCCTGCGGCGTTCTCTTCAGGTTCTGCAACACGTCATGCATACATATACATTAACTAGCAATTAGCGTTCGAATAAAACATATTCTGATACGTATAAGCAGACATAACTAGAAAACCCCCCTCCGAGCTCAAATCTCCCATTCTCATTTTTTTATCATGGTAAACTGGTTCCCGTTGACTTGTGTGTACAAAGTCTTTGGTGCACTGCATCATGGAACGGGAACCAGCGTATTATTATAGTTGAAAATATGGAGCTGGTTAACGCTTTAATACATATCCATGTCAATTATGCAGTCAGAATGATGTATCAATCATATCATTATTGTCTGATCATAATTAAATTAGAACCTGGAGACTGATCTCAGATTTTTATAACCTCTGGACCTGGCGCAGATAACAATCAAGACGCTTAGTTTGATACCGTACGTATCATTGTTCGTCATTTGATTTGTCTCTTTGAAGTGTTATACGTACTTCAAAAATTAGACACTTATAATTCCATTATTTTAATTGCTGATTGAATGGATAAATTTACCATTCTTATTGACACCGTGCATTTAGCTTGTAATTAGGTTGCAATAATTGAGTAAAATAAAATACTAGTACATAAAACATGTTATACATACTGTTTTTACGGTAATACATGTACGAGTTCGTTGTTACTTCAGTAAATTCGAGGCATATATGAGCGTACCACTCTTGAAATAAAATAGTCACTGAACTGGTTGCCCTGCAAGAATAATGATAATTTATATTATTTATTCATCAGTTGATTGAAGGACCATTCGACAGCTACGGTCAATTCAGAGCCGCCCCAGAGAGAGGGGAGATAATATACCGGGTAACGGACTTTTATGTCCTTCCTCTTATTTCGAATATTATTCCTGGTTCTTGATCGTACCCGGTGTAAAGCATCAATACACGCCTCATCCGTTTCCCGTACTCGTCTCGGTAGTTTGGATTGGGACACTGGAAATGCGTCCCTGAAATTTCGGATGGCGGAGCTAAGATTCGAACTCATACCTTTCCAGTTAGTAATCCATCGTGTTATCACTAGACCACCGATCACTTCAGAATAACAATAAGAAGAAATAACAATAATGACATTACTGATAAAGAAATGTAATTTGGATTTATCAAATATATCCATGTGGGACTAGAAAACATTATTGTTTTAAATATTGTAACATTTTTTGCCGCCAGCACAAGTCTTGCAAATTTATACAACCCAACCAACCAAAAGATGTTGCTACGAAAATTTTAACAAAAATGTTTGAATCTTATAAAACGTCTATCAAAACAGAAGAACAATGTTGGTCATTGCATATGAAATTCTTTAACGAGCATTTCTGGTAACATCTTTGATGTACCTGAGCAAAATTCTTCCGTTTGTAGAAAAGGTTTCTTCGCGACATTCCCATTCATTTCTTGTACCATATGGTGTGAAATCTGCCAATAGACCAGTTACTAGATTCGTACCAAACACAGTCGTACCTTCCCGGCTGTCATGCCAAGTACTACTTTGTAATACTGCCGGTAACGTGCAAGCTCCATCTAAAACGAATATTGATTCAACCATGAGCAAAATGCCGTATTAAGTACATACTACATTCAAGGTCAGAGCTAACGCATCACTTATTGGTCGCCGGGTGACTTTTGAATTAGTTCGGTTTAGAATTGGCGCTATTACGTGATTTTGTAAATTTTAACTCTGTTGTGGTACTTTTATTTGTTATGTTTTACATGTATTCGTTAATCGATTGTAGAGAGATTTTCTACCACGTATGGATAATGTGTTGAAATATTCTTATTCAAAAGTGGAACGCAATCCGTCCACAAATACTCAAATTGTATGGCATATAGTAAGTAATGCTTTAGCTCTGGCCTTGAGTGTATACAATGTACAATGTATACTTTAGTTGTCTCAATTAATTGATTAACACTATTTGATTATGTTGTCCCTCTGTCTATCTCTGTGAGTTATATTCAAAGTCCACAGTTGGTGCATGCATGAGAAGGCATTGTTCGGCTCATTCCACTTCAGCACGATTTCTTGAAATATATTGATATGACATGCGTCAATAATGTGATCTAATGTTCTGTTTGCATACTGGAACATTTTCGATTGAAAAGGTGCATTGTAGACTTATTTCTAAGTCATCCGATACCGTGCAGAACATTTTAGACGCGTTTACATTACATTAAAATACATATACATAATAAACACAAAATATGAAACTGACGTTATTATTGATGTAAGTGAATCTGTAATTATGACTGAATGTGGTTGGTTAATGAGATTGCTTATCGCTGACATTATGCTTAAATTAACTCCGTGTTTTATTGACCGATGATAGAATTTGTACGTATTAAGCCGGTATTTACTAATTGATCTGAAAATATAACCGTTTTGAATACTGCACAAGTCTGTAATTTGAGAAGAAATCAATGGTTGCAATATTTATAAGAGGACAAAGGGCAGGATGGATTTTGTGTAAATGTAGGCCCTATTATATCCCTAACATTGTACTTTATCTAACGTACCTGCTCAGCACTAAACACAAAAAAACTTTAAACATGTATTACAAAAATAGTACCGCCCATTTATCGTTATTTTTTTATAGTTACCTCGGATACTTTGCGACACATTTTTTTATTTTTGCAGGAGTTGTTGCCCTTGTTGAAAAATTGAAAAATATAAATTTCTTTTGATATTGCATGGTGACCTATATTTTCATTTATCAAAGAAGTTTGCATCATCGACTTTGATGCCATCAAGGTTTTAAGAATTGGCATGTATCCTGACGATGTACATACTATGGTTGCTTCACGATCAGAACTCCTCGGCGTTTGTCCAAAGAAATCGACTCGGATATAATTAGGCAGGCCGCCATGATGCTGTTGTTGTTCACGGGCTACTTTCCGTCATGGCTGATCCTGGGAATCCAACGATGGAAAACAAGCTGTTTCTCTTTCAATGGGAACTTGATGCCCATTTTATCAATCGATAACGATAAACACGTTTAAAAGTCAATCATTCTAAGATTGACTCATGAAAACGAGTGCCTAGTGTTGAAAAAGTAGCGATTGGCCTGAACCGGAAACCACATAACAGACATCTGAACCCTACGCTTCATATACGAGGTGTATACTGAGTGACGGCCGACGGGAGTGTCTGGGAATACCTAAGTAGTTATGATTGGTTGCCTACGCGTAGACAACGTCTATATTTGTTTTACGAGTCAGCTAATTAAACAATGCAAACATGATGAAAACTTAAAATTTTAAGTTTATTTTTTTATATTAATGGCATTGTATGTAATGCGCGCCCGTGAGATTGATTGTTGTCTGTCTTTTAAATGTCAACAAAAATTTCACGTACTTCTCACTGGAGAGTATTAAGAGTTTTATTATTTTACAAAATAACGCCGTATAAATCTATCAATCTTTTGTATTCTAGTGGAAGCCATATCAATGGTTTTCTATTTAGATAGAACGTTGAAACTGGTTACAATCAATACAGTGAATGCTATTTATTGGACCTCCTAGACAGAGCAATGCACTGTCTGCATGTTTGAGTATAATAATTGAAAATGCGTCAATCATTCTTAAAACGTGTGATTCATGTATAACCTCTCTAACATTATACAACACAATTCAGAGAGACTCTTGTCATCATAGGTACGTAAATACTGTCCTGATTATCAGGGGTAGTTTTTGAACAGCCCTCTTATATGAGAATAGAGTCAGTCCCGAAGGGGGTCGAATCTCAGCTTGTATACTAGCAATTCCTTCTTGCCAGGCTACTACCCAGCAAATGATATAATTATTATCTAACTTGTAATTATTTATTTTACAACCGAATTGAAAGAATTAAGCTGTTTAAAAACATATCTGAACGAATCATAAAAGAAACGTAACGACTCAACCTTTACAGAAGTCGAGGGTTGCACAGTTCAGTCTAATGCAGCTATTCACTATTCTTTCATTATTTATTTAAATATTGCGTTAACTTTACCTCCAGTCGTCTAGTCGGTAGAATATAGATTGCAAAGTTTCCGTGTCATATTTAACTGTTTATTTTATAGCTTATATAAAATTCAGCTTAAAGTAATATACACCACACTAATGCCTTTCATAGAAATACAATTAAAATGTTTTCATTTTCCTAAAAAAGATCATTTCATGTTCATTATAGAAATTTTCTGATTGTTATTAGAGATTATGATAATTATAACATTCTATTTGATGAAGGGGTCATTTCAGAGCATTCAACGTATATGTCCAAAAACCACAGCGTCACCTTCGTATAACTTAAAGAATAAGAAAAAACAATGGCGTCGGCACTTTTACAAGTATAAGTTCAAAAAGTTACGCGCACTTTGGTGGATCCTGCTATGTGTGCCTGATCATATAAAAGTTTTTTTACGACATATTTGCTTGTGCATCGAACAGAAAACAAGAATTCATTCCTAAGGTGTACAATTGTACAATAGTTTGTTTCTGGTTACCCGATCTACCCTAATCCCCCCCCCCCCCGTGACTTTATACTCTTTAGTCCGAGGAACAGTATATTCACTTTCTCATTTATTTAACCCTTTCGCACGCTTTCAGGAAAAATACAACATCCCTATGCTACTAACCTACCCCAATTTTTAATGAACACGTATTTAGAAACAAGCATCTTTTAAGCCTAATTGCCTTGTATCAATTTGACAATATTGGAGCACTTACTGACGGACTGGTTTTACGAATCATGATGACTTGACCAGTTTTGTCCGGACATTGTGGAATATTAATTATCATATCTAATGGTCATACTGTATTTTCATTTATTTTTGTTGGGCTCAATTTTCGTGGTTTTTATTAAAATGGCTATTTCGTGGGGACATAAATTCATGGATTTTGATTTTTGAATAGAAATGCCTTATCTTTGCATTTAAATTCGTGGGGATTTGATTTCGTGGATGAGCCGACCAACGCCGTGAAATGCACGAAATTAAATCCCCAACGAAAATTAATGATTCCACAGTATTTTCCTACGAAATGATGGCGATTTTTGTGTAACCAGTCATTGTAGAAAATAACAGGCAACAAAAATAAAATACGGTAATTGTAATTTTCATTCCTTCTTAATTATATCACTAACTGGACTGAAAAAAAAATTAGCATAATTATGATATGAACTAAAATTTTATAACGTAAACTCACGGTAAAATAAATACATACAATCAACCGTGTTAGCGACCACCTCCGAATAAAGGTCACCCACCGTATAAAGGACATTCTTTTAAAAACCGACATTAGTTAATGAGAACAAAATGACCTCCGAATAAAGGCCACCTGTCAATAAAGGCCACATTTAGTCTTTCCGAAGAATATCCTTCGTTCTTAGATTTTACTGTAACAAAAGAGCTAGGTGATTAATGGATCGAGACCCGCTTGATTTTGTTTAAACTACGCTTTTACATATAAAACACTTGTCAACCTCAAATAATTTCGTCGCACACGGCTCATAACAACACAAAAAAAGAATGAAACATTTATATAAAATCGTACACACTACTTACATGTATCACGAACAGACGTAAAAAATGCCACTAAAAGAAATCCACATTTTACTAAGAACGCTTGTTTGAAATAATTCACCATTTTAGAATTTCCTGCACGTAATTCTGTTTATCCAATTTTCTACACTTTTTCACCATTTAGTTTTCAACACAATTTAACACGTAACTTTGATCAATTTCAAGACATTTTAGAATCGTATTAAATCCATCAAAATATTTTATTAAAATAAATAAATATTTTTATTAACAGATTTCCGAATTTCAAAAAAACTTCTAATATAGCACCATCATATTAGAATAAATAAATTAAAAGTCACTTTCACTATGATACAATCTACAGAATAAGTGTACATTCCAACATTATCCATTTACCTCACTGTGATCTTGCGAGCATAAACTGTTCTAAGTAACGGAACACAAACATGAAATCTACCCTACGCAACATGTAACCGGACATGAAGCTTTTTATACAGCTGTCATTTTTAAAGCGATCGTTCCATACGCGTGTACTATATTTTAAGATAATCGATGATTATATACTTAACAGTATCAATAATGATAATAAGAATTATAAGATTTATGATAAAAAATGGGCAAATAGGATGATGGTGAGGAAGAGAAGAATGAGGATTTTATCTATGACAATGATGATGATAACGATGTTAAGGAAGATTTTATCGATGCTGACAATGATGATGATGTTAAGGAAGATTTTATCGATGCTGAAAATGATGATGATAACGATGTTAAGGAACATTTTATCGATGCTGACAATGATGATGATGACGAGGTTAAGGAAGATTTTATCGATGCTGATAATGATAATGATGTTAAGGAAGATTTTATCTATGACAATGATGATGATGACGATCTTAAGGAAAATTTGATCGATGCTGATAATGATGACGATGATGATGTTAAGGAAGATTTTATCTATGACAATGACGAGGATGATAAGAAAAAATATTATCGATGCTGATAATGATGATGAGGAGGAGCATGTGGATGGTAATATGGATGAAGATGATGATGACGTTGCTGACGACGATAATGGTGAGATTGAAAAAGATGAGGAGGATGTGGATGATGATTATTATCATGAGGACAATTTTGAGGATGAGGACAATTTTTATTATGATGATGATGATAACTTTGATGATGAGGAAGATGGTATCTATGGTGCGGAGGAGGAGGACGACGAATGCAAAGAAGAAGACGAGCTACAAGAAGGATGAGGGGTGATGAAGAAGACGAAAAAGAATTATTATTACTTGTATTATAGGTAAAACGTGATAATAAAATCAATAAAAGGATAATAAAATCAATAAAATGATAAAGCCCATGGACTTATTGAAAAGCCATTAATTATATATGATGTCTGAGAATGTCTGCACAGTATGTAGCTTATATGTACTAAGTGGAATATTGAGCCTCAGTCTCTTCAAAAGAACTACGTTATCTCTTAATTCTACGACATAGAGGATCGATGATCTAGTACGGGTAGTGAACATTATATTTTATGAGATTATTATAACAAATATACAGCTATCAAGTTATGGTTCGCATGAACTATCGGAAAATTCCAATAATAATTTTACGATTCAAAGATAATCAATTAATAGGGGTGAGTTAAAAAGGACGCTGAACATTATGATTAATGTAGACTGAAACTTCAATTTATATAATGCGTGCACCTATTATCTTATACGCCAGGCCCCAGTTTCACGAGAAAAAAATTTGAGATTTTGCTAAAACTCAACTTATTGAGTCTTTTATTGGGAATTTGATTTTTGAGTCAAATGAAAACGGAGCTTTGAGACTTAATTTGTCTGTTTTAAGCTGTATGTGTAACATGTTCTTTGTAAATAAGGAAACAAATGGTAGCATGATTTCTAGACAGAAAAAAAATAGTAGGGTCTATAATTGAGTTTCTATTGAATTTTGTTCGTGAACTGGGGCCAGGCTCCCAAATTCTAAACTTTAAAGAATTCGTTTTGGAACTTCGGAATGGCCAATGCCAGCTTATTGTTACCAAAGCATGTACAGCTAAGCGTTTCATTTGGCTAATGCAACCTTCAGGTTTTATTCGTCAGCAATGAACGAGCATACTCCTTTAACGGATTTCCTTTGTTCTTATCGTTATGTACCCGTCGTACGACTTTTGTTTGTTCGGTAATATTCCCACTTTGAATAACAAAAATCATTTCAATAGCTTTATTGTTATGGCACATTAGGATTAAATAAAATACACACACACTCGAATATACACGTGAGCCTGTCTCGCACAGCATCGATAGGCATTAAGTTATTTTCAATAGATTTAAATAGACTCCATTATTTCAGTGTCGGGGTTGGGCTTTCGCCAATCTTTTGTTGTTGAAGTATTAAAATGTATTGATATTTATTTTATTACGTATCGATTTTCCACGAGGCTTCATGAAGTTATATTTTTATTCATGCTCCACTCTTAATTGAATTGTGCGTCATTTAATGCTTTTATAGAAAAATCTATCTATCAAATACAATGGTGAATGTGATCTTTTTTCAATTATAATGTCTTGTAAACTTGATGTTAAAACATGTTTGGATGTAAGTATGTGGTGTCTGTCGGTATAATTGAATGTTTGATGACACAAATAGATAAATGATTATAAGTATACGAATTAAATTGCAATTACAATATTCGGCAGAATAGAACTTGATTTAATCACTTTAATTGGTCTGTTCAATCAACGATCACATCAAACTTGTCTTACGAAATTATTTTAAAGTGTACAAGACAATCTGTCATAAGCAGGGGTGAGAATGACTGAGTTGAAAATCCTCTGAACTTTTCGCTGGGGTTCTAGGGGGTCGCATTATGCCCTCTTGTGGGTCCTTGATTTTCAGTATTTTAAGAGCCTTAGATTGGCTTTAAATTAATGCTGATCAGACATGTTATTGGGAATTTCTCACCTAAATTTTCCTAGTGGTCATTTACTTAATTAAATACTCACATATTCAAATCTGGGCAAAATCATGTTAAAATTTCTTTAATAAGGAAGAACACTGTTTTAAAAGTTTTGCGTTTCGAAGATTAAAGTCTTTATTTTGACTATTAATCTTACTTTTTTGTCATACATTATTAAATAGGAATGTCGCTATATCAAATCATGATGTCATTAAAACATTTTATTCTACGTTTTAAATAAATAATATAATGGAGGCGGAAGGAGAGCTCATTGAAATAGTCGAAACGTAATAGGAGTAATTGTTGCAGTCTCCAAAAGACATCTTTCAGTATACAGTCGAAACTGCATTCAAATTTACCTGGGAAGTTTATTAATTTCTAAATGAGACGGTAGTTATCACATTTCATATTTACACAACAAAACAAATTCATTGTTAGTTCACGTGAATTCACGTGAAACTGGTCAACATAAAAAAACGTATACGGTTATTAAATATATAATTTCCTGTCATTTTTTTATTTTGTTTACCGGACTAAATTATGAATTAATAAGTTTGCATTCTACTTTGATCCCATCCTGTAAAGTGACATTTTGTATTAAACTACGGACCGGAATAGGACAGAATTTCTCGTCCCTATCGTATAGGGTCCGAGCCGTTATAAAACTTGAATTTGATCTCCGAGTTCAAAATATATCGACTATGTGTCTTTAAAAGTTATAATTTGATCTTTTTTTTAGATTTATTGAAATATGTTATCACTGTCAGTGAGTAATCTGTATATATTATATCGATTAACAAAATATTAATTTACTCAAATCGAAAGCAAATATTGGTTTGAAATTTGTGGAGAACGTAAATGAGATTTGAGATCGGAGTTCAGTCTCAAGTTTTCTAACCTCGGACCCAGGTATGAAACCCACTTAGACGGTCCAAACCGAACACAGACAAAACCAAGAAACCTTTTTACGAAAACTTTCCTTTTCATAGAGTACATATAAACTTAAACAAAATTTATAATGCTCAAACGGAAGTTTTTCGGGTGCATTGGCACAGAAATGATACTTTAAATGCGAAACTGATAGAAAAGAGCGTACAGTCAAACCTGTGTTAGCGGTCACCTCACAATAAAAGGCCATCTTGTTAATAAAGGCCATTCTTTATAAATCATCATTGATTATTTATTACAAAACTTTGACCTCCAAATAAAGACAACCTCTCAATAAAGACCATGTTATGTCTTCACCAAGGGTGACTTTAATTAACAGGTTTGACCGTAGTTTTATTACTCTATTAAAAGTGAGGCGTGATATGTGTAAATATATTTAATAACAATAAGATATTTATTCATCCATCGATTAGTGGATTTAAATCGATAGATTTTTTGTAGATTTAGTATTTTATCGCGCATTTGTTGATATATGAGCTACTTGTAATATTTTGAACGGTATTATCGACGGTAAAATGAACAGATTATATAAATAGCAGCCTTTTAACACAGTGACTTACTATATTCAAAGCATTGTATGGAAGCGACGCGAAAGGTTCTCTGGAGGTAATCACAACATATTCACCTTAAATGACCAGACGGCTGTGTTTTCGTGGTCAGTGATTTTAAAACAATATTATTAATACGATTTTAACCTATTCTTTAGTTAACTAATGTGCTGTTATCGATTTATAGAAACACAGCATGTGACGGTTTTGTCGATTGGAAAGCAAATGACATTTAATATGCGCGAATAAATGGATCCATTGAAAATATTTGTTAAACGATTTTGCACATTTATTATTTCAAATGTATGTACATATACTGGTTGGATCGAAGTACTTCACCGTGCACATGTGCACACATTCTTCGTTCAAATGTCATTTCCCGGTGATAATAAATGTACTACATTTTCTCCTCTCAAATTACACGAACCATTTGCGAAGACAACGGTGTGACACCTCACGTAGCGGAATTTGATCATAGTTAGTTCAATTAATCAAAACTGATTTTTTCAAACTGAAGGGGTACCCAGTAGAAAACACTTGCATGTGATTTCGAAATATCATCAGTGATACGAGTGACAAAGGCTGCTTGAACGCCCTTTTAAGTTCTATATTTTATACGGTCAAACATGTGAACAAAGTTCACCCCTGGAAAAGACATAGTCTTTATTAAGAGGTCATTTGTTCTAAATAAACAAGGTGACCTTTGGTTGGCTGCTAATACAGGTAATGCTAATGATGGCAATGTCGATCATGGTAAGCCAGGATGACTGTCCTTGTTATTCCAAATGCAAGACGATCTTGACAAACAGATGATATTGACGACAAATTTACTGATATGCCAGACACGAGCTCCAGATACTGTATTTTCATTTATTTTCGTCGGGCTCAATTTTCTTGGTTTCTACTAAAATGGCTATTTCGTGGGGACATAAATGTGTGGTCTTTTATTTTTGAAAAGGAATGCCTTATCTCTGCATTTAAATTCGTGTGGATTTGATTTCGTGGATAGTTCGACCCACGAAATCCACGAAATTAAATCCCCAACGAAAATTAATGATTCCACAGTATTCATTTGGTTGAAATTAATGTTAGTTTTATCAATTCACTTTACCAAACTTTAACCCAACATTTAAAGCCCGATTTTTGTCTCTGTATGGGGATTACTCTGTTTTGTAAAAGCGATCTGCAAGCAAATAAAATAACCCATTTCATTGCCACAATGGTCTACTTAGTATTTCAAGTCATAATTGTAATTTATCATAATTATGCTTTGAAATACATTAATAATCTGTTCATAATATGTGTCATTGAAAAATGAACTATCGTGTCTTTAAATAAAAAAAATCGCGAACCAACTTTCTAAACGTCGTATGGACGCAATCTATTATAGAAGTTAATGTTTCAGCGGGATGGCAGATAAAAGTTTTAACCACATCAAAGCATAAACTAATCATTGTCAATTTTCTACTTTCGTTTATTTTTCTTAACAAAAGGAAATTCACGTCCAAGGTACGAACATTTATTAAGGAAATCATTATGTTGTTTTATAAATTAATATTACGTGAACGGTGTGATTACTTCGTAATTGTATTGAAGTCATAACGACATGCACGAAGCTTAATGACAAACGGGCCTACATTATTAAAAAAACTTTTAACTTTTTGTTGCCTTTCCTAAATAAAACCAAACGATCGTTAATGAAATAATAGGTACTGGATCCTGATAATTCAGCATGCAATGTGAATCATATCTCAAAAAATCCTTTAAAATGTTTTATTGTAATCTAATGAGTAGAATCATTACGCCAATGTCTGTTTTAGATGAAATAAAGTGATTTAAACAAAAACTGATCAGGAAAAGCCAAGTGAAAATAAACCCACGGTCCAAAACAAAAAACAAATTTCAGTTCCACAGAAATATCTACAGATCTGATTATACGTGTGCAGAATTGGTTTTCAAAAATCAATTAATTGTAAAAACAATAATTTTCTTTGAGATTTGAGTGTAGTGATTGATTCAAAGTACAGAGTCAAAACGAAGGGACCTCTGTAGTTGAGTGGTTGTCATTGATTTGTAATCACAATTCTCTCAATGTTGTAGTTTGAATCCTAACCTTGGACCAAATATCGCATGTGAGGAAGCTGTCCACATAGCTTACAGGTCAGTGCGTCTACCCAGGTGTAAGCCTAGTGTTTTCTTCCTCAACACTGTGTAATAAGACATCAACAACCTTATAAAAGTTTTACACTATCAAAATATCAAAACTTCAAACTAGTATTTTATAGCACTGGAAGAAAAATCACTAAACACTCTTGATTACCAGATGGACGTTCAATAGATTTAATCCAACATTGACTAGGAGTACTCGATTTCATTGTGTTGGTCAATTGCAATTACATTGTATTGTAAATGTAAGACTTAACTGTAGTGAGATCTTCCAAGAATCAAGTCTTATTAGGTGGTTGTTACAGTCAAACCTGTTTTAGAGGTCATCTCCAAATAAAGGTCAACCTATGAATAAAGGCCATTCTTTCAGGCCAACTATTTATTGATCTCCAAATAAAGGTCACCTGTCAATAAAGTCCATATGATGTCTTTCCCAAAGGTGGCCTTTGTTCAGAGGTTTGACTGTAATTTATTTATATACATACAATGTATACATGAATCTTATGAAATACAAACCTTTCAGGCTTAAGACACACACATTTTCTAAATGGAAGGAACCTGGATACAGTTATAAGACAAACAACTATTTAGCAAAGTGCATTTATTTAATTAAAATTTAATCAAAATAATAATTTTAACCAAAAAACAGGTAAAACATACCAAGAGCTGTAAGAAATATGTTGTGCTGTAACAAGCCCCAGCATAAGCTTAGCAGGATTTCACTACAAGTATAATAACGAACAATAAGTAGCCTCTGTGGTTAAGTTGCTATGTCTCTGACTAGTAATCACAAACCCCACACTGCTGTGAGAGCGAATCACAACTGATACCAAATTAAGGAAGCTGTCCAGCAAGCTAATGGAATGTTGGTACTTCTACCCCTGCCTAGGGTCTTCCTCTACTGTATATGTAGGAAAACTCGCCAATGACCCCGCATGTTGGTGCAAAAGCTAAACCAATATTGAAAGAAACAACAACAACAAATACCCCGGTAATGACTGTAGACCAAATGTCATATGAGATAATTCTGTAAATGATAGCCGATGCCTAAGAATAGCAAAATTATCAACAAAACTACAAAAGACACATTTTTTTCTTGTCAATTACGTCATTTCTAGTTTAATGAAACTTTGATATGAAACCAACAACATTTTGCAGATAGTGTAGTTTGCATGGCTTAATCAATGACACATCACCAACTGTTTAATTGACTCAGAATTCTATTTCTTTTCTTTCAGTTTTGATTACCGACAACATTTATGTGTCCAGAGTTTATACGTAACATTCCTTCAATATCATGACTTATTGTTATGAAGATTATCAATGTAAGCAATGTTAGCATCGTTCCAATGAAATACACTTCTTCAAGCTTTAAACAATGTAAAATTGTTCGTGAACTTTGACCTCAAATTTCGGGTCATACTATCATAAACCCTTTACATTCAGATTTCCTGTCACATAGGCAATAAATGACTGTAACACTGGTACACCTTCACCATTGATTGAGCTGAAAATATACACAACACAAATATGTGAATAATTTGTGGTACAGAATATAATAAATTATTGGACTCCATCTGAAAACTGCATCTGAATAAAAACAAATTCAAAAACAAAATAAGTAAAATGTATGATAATGACTGTGTAAAATGGATAGAAACATTTATCATTAAAAAAAATCATTTACGCACAGTTGTAATTAACTTGCAGGTACTTGGCGACTGCTGTGGTGCAGTGGTTAGTGTTCTATACTTTTAACCAAGCAATCTGAATTTGAATTCTGGTCACGGAAGGTCTTTCCCTTCTACGACAATTTGACAAAAACGATGATTTTTCTTCGTATATGGAGAAGTTGAGGCAGGGTAAGTTAGCACTGGTTAGAATATAGGCCAGGAAGAACGATTAGGTGGACCGGCGGCCATTTATAACTAAAATATTGCAGAAAAATAAAGATAAATCAACTGAAACGGAATATAGGTTCTTACCTCACGAGAAATGGTTGAGGGAAACAATGTGCTGTTTGATTCTTGTATGTTAGTACTGACAAAAAACTCTTCAACAGAGTAGTAGGTTTAGTTTTATCAATCTTTGTCAGAACAATCTGAAAATATACACAAATTAGAAAAATAAATCAAAGTACTGAAAGTACTCATGGAAACTGAACTTACATAGACTTGCACTGCAACATGGAACAGGTACTAGTTTAACAATTGCATGGTGAATGTAGATTAACATAGTACTAAGGTCTGCATAAAAAATCATGAAAAACCAAGCGAGTGACTGCTATGGAAAGCTAAACAATTGTTTAGTTTCCAAAAACTTTAAGATATTTCAACTTATTTAATACATGTATAAATACCTTGTACACTCAAGTTGATGAAAATGAATAATAAACAGATTGTGAATTAAGTAGGTTATCACAATTCATTAAAATGATGTATAAAATGAACATGAAATTTTTTTTATTGTATTGTACATTATACATCACAATACTGATTTTTACAAAACTAAGTGGGTGGGGGAAGCAACAACTTATGGCTAAATGTAACAAAGTGATAGTCAAAAACTTAAGCAAAACTTGTGGCATTAGTATAAAGATCAGAGTGTTAAATATGGTTCATGAAAGAATGATAATCGAGGAAAATATTCAACTGTGATAGAACATATAGGTGGTCTCCATGATTGAGTGATCATGGTCTCTGACGAATTATCACTGACATCTCACTGCTGTGAGTTCAAATCACAGCCAGGGCCGAATTTCACATGTGAGGAAACTCAAATTCAAAACTTCATGCCAATATCAAAGACAGATTAACTATACATTTGTACTTAAAACTCAACAAAACTGAAAATAAACCTACACAGAAATCTATATTCAAAGACTTTATGATTTCAAATCTAAGCTCATCTATTTTAGTCGGACCAACTTTTGCATCCATCAGTAAAAATGTCATCTTCAAGCTAGGGATAAAATAAAACAAACAGTTTTACTAGTAGTAAAAGAAGTAAGATAAATATAACACACATATATCAGTTACATGCATTACAAAGTTACGGCCCTCTCTGGTGTACATCACTTCAAATCTGAACTCAGTCATGATGTGTATGCAAAAATGCTCCATAACTTGTCGTTTTCTTCACAAAGGGCAAAATGTTTCCAAATTATGTTTACTAAATTACAGTTTAGTAAATAAACCACAATATAAGAAAATTAAATTGTTGGAAAGAAATTAATTTGTTTGTCAAAAACAACAGACTTGGATGAAGTCAAAGAGCGCCATAACTTTGAATAATATGATGATCCTAAATTGTCAAGTTCAAACTCACAACGTAAGGTATATGGAATTCCTCTAACATATTTAAGCCTATAATGTCCCCTTCCGTTACCCCAACTGTACCATCAATCAGTAGAAATGTTCTACACAATCTGAATGTACATAAAATATAAGTATTATTCCTTTCAATGAAAATCAGTCATTTTCCTAAATAGTTGAAGTTTATAACTTGTTCGTATTCACAATTAAGCCGTTCCAGAATAATAAAGGAAATTCCAGATGTCCTTTTTCTGGGGGAACACAAGTTGGGGGAACATTCCTCTATGATAGAGGAATGTTCCTCCATGCCTACACTGTATGCTTAGAAGATGGAGGAATGTTCCCCCAACTCAATTTTGCAATATATGATAGCAGAATTTTCTTCTATGGCAATATTATATACTAAGATATAGAAATATTTCTCCATTCCTGTACTATACACTAAGAAGAGGAACATTCCTCCATCTCAACACTATATATATATATACTAAGAAGATGGAGGAATGTTCCCCCATCGCAACTCTTCACTGCATGATAGAGGAATTTTCCTCCATGTCTGTATAAAATACACTATAGAGATGGAGGAATATTCCTCCATCTCTAAACTATATACTATGAAGATGGAGGAATGTTCCCCTATCATAACTCTCCACTGCATGATAGAGGAATTTTCCTCCATGTCTGTATAAAATACACTATAGAGATGGAGGAATATTCCTCCATCTCTAAACTATATACTATGAAGATGGAGGAATGTTCCCCTATCATAACTCTCCACTGCATGATAGAGGAATGTTCCTCCATGTCTATACTACACACTAAGAAGATGGAGGAATATTCCTCCATCTTCATAGTATATAGTTTAGAGATGGAGGAATGTTCCCCTATCATAACTCTCCACTGCATGATAGAGGAATGTTCCTCCATGTCTATAATATACACTAAGAAGATGGAGGAATGTTCCCCCATCTCTAAACTAAATAATATGAAGATGGAGGAATGTTCCCCTATCACAACTCTCCACTGTATGATAGAGGAATGTTCCTCCATGTCTGTATACAATACACTAACAAGGGCAAATTGCCAAGATTAAATGTTTGTAGACTATAGATTGTTTATAAATGGTAATAGTGATGGTCAGGTTTTTTGGTATTTTTTCCAGTTAATATACAAACTTAAATTGACATACTTTATCAAACAGGTAATTCAAATAGTATATCTTCAAACTATAAATATAATAGGTAAATATGTCACTTTCCAACTAGATTTATTTCCCCTCATTCTATATTAAACTAGTATGTGTAAATTGATCTAGCAAAATCATTCCCTGACATGTATTGTTAATCAAAACATGACACTCCCAAGCAACAATGCACTTCAATATTTGCCTTCAAAATTTTCAAAATAGATTCAGACACTGATGTGAAAGCACCTTTGACTGACAGTGGCTGAAATTTATACTTTTATTTTGAAGCTAAGTCAAATTGTCTTTATTGCTCTCCAAACCACTGTGTTAAATAAAATTTCTTACATAAGTTTTGTCATTAATTAATGTCCCATTTGATTTAACACATCCATAATAACACTTGTATTTCTTAAGTTGTTTCTTCTTTGAAATTCATGCATTTAGTTATTACCTGCCAAGAGATTGTATAGTACTAACGCATGAAGTGTGCTTGAAAAGCAAAGACTGGTAAACTGAAACATTTATCCCCACTTATTATTGGCAGACCTCTCCCTGGGTACTTTAGAGGTCATATTCTGACCACAGTATCCAATCAGAATGGATATTTACCATGGCAAACTGACCTGGGCAGTGCTACTGTCTACACTATGATAGACTATGCAGTATCAAGATGAGATGATGGCTTATCAGCATCGTAAACATTTTATTGCCTTACAATGATTAATGGTGTGTTGTTATCAACTCAGCGTAACATGGCCTTAGAAAATTATTTCTCTCTTTACTAATTTTACTGATTGTGGTTTTGAATCTTGAGTTTGTGTATTGATCCAATATACATTAATCAAAAGTTCTAACAGGCCAATTTATAAATTCAAATAATTCATACTATTAGACTGTTGACAATATAAATTTGTTAATTCTGCATTTTTACATGAAAATCAATCACACAGGCAGTGATGTGGAGTAAATTTTCACAAAAAATAACATTCCAAAAAGTAAACCAGATATCAAAAACCTGTGACACAGATTCCTCTGCTGTGCATATAAATCAATAAGTGATCTAAATTATTTTTTGGATGTGTTGCCTGTGAAAAATGAAGACATTTACCATATTTCCTTACTTCTTTGCTAGAATAAAAAGAACTGGTCAAGTCCCCTTAAGACACCTTAAACATAGACAGTAGTAACGGACATGTAATGGTTAAATTATAATGAGTTCTACATAATTATAACACCCATGATTTAACACAAAATTTCCTAACTAATATTAATCAGGATTTATACTTTAAATAGGAATTTCTTAATCTTGCAACACCATATCTATGTAAACAATATTAACCAATCCGAAATCGCTTAACTTTTATATTTATACTAATAGTAATGGCGGTGTGCGAGTAAAAATTCTATCCGAAAATAAAAACATTAATTTTGTGAATACTTGCATCTTCTGATATATGTTGTAGATCTGAAATTATGTAGTCAGGTGTTTTAGCACATATTGTTAACAGCAAATTATAATGAAATTGCATACTTAATTTTGCTTTAGTGTCTTCAATAGATATTTAAACACAATGTGGGGAATTTATATTTCTCAAAAAAAGCAACAGAGATGGCAGATTGTACACGAAAAAGTTCCAGGTTTTTGACATGCATATAAAATACATATAAATATGTTTAGATAACAGAGTTAGTCAGTTTGAAATTAACCTCATTTGTCTGGGGGAACAATGGAAGTGAACTAGCTGTTTCTTTTTAATCTCGATTTTTTTCATGTAATGTTATCCAATGTAATTCATTGAAATTTGGAGCAGAAGGGGCATCAAAAATTTTGTCATGAATTATGTCTACTGCTCTCTTTTAAAGTTTTGAATTTTTATCCAATGTTGAAGCAAAAGCTCCAACAGCAGAAAGAGAAAATCAACTTGAAAGAGAATGTGTATTTTGTTATTTTTATTTCACTGTTTTATTCAATGACATAATTATAAAATGTACTTATGTGAATATAAACATTTAAATAGTACCAAACTAATGTCAATGTTCATCTCCGCATCTAACAAACAAATACCTTTTACTACCTCTCACACAAGACATGGGCAGGCACAACATCGGCCAAACCCAATAATAATAACGTTCGCAAATGTTCATCTACTGTGCCCTTTGTAATTCAGTAGTGATATTGTATTTTTTTGCATTTGATATTTTCTAAATACATTCATGCATGAAAGTTATTATTTGTTACAGTAACCTATAGTACACACTTTTTACATTTTCATTTCTGGCCCATTTTTAGACAATTTTTATGTGCCTACCGATAACATCACATCATTTTTGGTATACAATTAGTATCAAACTAATCGGAACAAAATGGGAGGGAACCGTTTCTCCAATTTTTATTTTGACTTTCCTTTTCAAGAAAGTTTTGTGTTTTTAAAGCCTCGTTTTAGCTTTATAGCATTATGTCCCATTAAATTTCAATTTTATTTTTTGAATTATTTCACTAACAAATTACAATGAAACAACATGATTTTAGGTTTATAATACAACACAAAAGAAAGATCTGCTTGCATTGTTTTTACTTTTAATCTATCAAAAGAGTTTACAAAGGTTTACTCTTTTAGGTGTCTAGTTGCGAAGCAAGTTCCTAGTTGATAGTATAATGTATTCTGGTGAAATTAAATCTAATAAGAAATAACTTTTTAATGGAAAGTTGTAACCCCAGTGACACCTTCCAGCACAGGTTTATTAGCAAATTTATATTCTAAATACATCAAATGACCTTTAAAGGACTAGAGAATACTCAATGAAAATTTCTCTGTGATGAAGTATAGGAGACCGTGAGTATGTGTGTTGTGTGTTTGTGCTGATGTTGCTGCATGCAACTATCTCTTAGTTCAAGTGTTCTCAGGAATTGTACTGGCTAAGTTGTTGGTGACACTCACTGTACAAAGTAAATGGGTTGTGACAGTACTTGATATTAACCTGGCACAGTAGACCCAATGTTGATTTTCTTTATTAAAAAACAACAACCAAAACTTGCATGTCGATAATTAAAATAGAGGTGTAATTCGTTTCCAATCCAGGACCTAACTGATACAAAGATAGAAAATAGTCGAGATAGAATAAAACTCAGAAAGTCAGAAAAAACAAGTATTCAATATGATGAAAACATAAATAAAACATCAGTTTCATTATGTAGTCCTAAATATTGATTAGATTTAACTATGAAAGGTGACAGCTATATAATTTGATTTAATTTTCTTAATTCATGTTTATTACATATAATATTTGCATTTATGAAAATAGAGCTAGATGTTTGTGTTCGGAACGAAAATACATGTTTCCTTCTCCCCACTTCAGCTTTATGCTGGAGTCGCCTGGACTGTATGACCTGATAGTTGTTGGTGACATGGCGCAAAACATTGTCTGATGATGGTGAGTAATCGTGCAAAGTTATTTTACAACTGTCTAAGAGATGTCAGAGTACACGAAATATGGACAGACTGACAAACCAACCAGGGGCAGTATCAATATATCTCCCCCTATATTGGAGAGACATAATACATTTGTAACAATAATAACATTGTAAAAATCATTAATGACCATGGCATCTTTAGTTTTTCAATGTACATGTACTTACAACTATTGATAATTGACAGTGTATTTGTTTGTGGAATTTATGTAAATTAACATTTAGTTAAAGCTATAAATGGTAAAAAACGAATGTCAGAATAACTGCTGGTGTTACCTTTTAATACATGTACTTAGTAACGGAGTTATGTATTTCTGGCTCTTTCAATATTCATTATTGATACAAAGTGATAATTTTTACGACTAAAACTGGTTTGATTACGTTGGGCAAAATAATGTTAAATGCAATGCAGTAAAGACACTCCGGCGACAGAAAGTAAAGTTTTTGCAAACAAATAAAACAACTGCCCTATACAATTCAGAAAGCTTCCGAAACCCCTAGCACACATAGACATTCAATGTATCTGTCAGTTATCTACTCACTCGCAATTACGGTATCTTATAGTTGAACCTGAAACACATAATCTCAATTAAATCATTTCTATGACAACATCCTTTTGTTCTCACTGTCCAATATTTTTACAAACGGATCGCTTGCAATGGAAAATTAATTAACCAATGTGTCTTGTCAAGGATTTAATAATGATGTATATTAACTAGTACTTGTTTTTATTTTTAAAGATTTTAATGAAAATGTAGCAGTAATGTATGTATTATAGTACTGGTATTTATAAATTAACTGCAATATCAGCAGTCACATTAGTTCAGTTTACACAGCATATGACTTGCAAGGAGGTCGCGGGTTCGAGCCCTGCATTGAGTGCATTAATTTCCACCTCCTCTTACATTTGGTGGCATGTCCATGTGAGACTAGCCAGTTAAGGTGAAGCAAAAGCTGTGTTAGTCAAAAGAACCTGTGGTTGTTGCGATAAATTAATTTAAATAAAAAGGTAGGAGGACTGCAGCAATACGGTATATTGTACTTCTATCTATGAATTGGCTGTAGTATTAATAGCCCAGTTAGCTCAGTTGGTAGAGCATCTGACTTCAAAGCAGGAGTTCTCTGGTTGCATTATATTCCTCATATTACTACGAAAAAATGTATGAAGAATCAATTCATCAAATTACATAACACTTAATATGAACACATTTTTGATACAACTCATACCTTGAAAATTAAGCATTTATTATAACAAAATGAAATCAAACAAACTGAGTATTACACAGAAATCCTACATAAACAGTTTTTTCCTATTCACACCTTCTACATTGTTCCACGCCATTTTACAAACCATTCTGGGGACTTAAATACCTGAAATCTGTTCATTTTGCTCTTAAATTTGAGAAATATCTTAAGCCTTATTTATAAATGACCTTAGCTTTATTTTTTACTTAAATATTGACTTATTTTAAGATAGCTAAAAAGGTATCTTAAATATTCAAAGAAATTTCTTTGCACTTCATTAATAAGTCCTTATATTATCGTTATTTATCACCAATGTGTTGAAGAAATCAATCCTGTTTTGACTGATTATACTGCAGTTATATGTTTATGTCCATGTTTTCTAATTTCATTTTTTACCTATTCTAACAATAATTCTCATTTAAATTTGTAATACGTAATTCCATCTTATTTATTACTTTCGGTTCTTTTATAACAAGTACTTTGACTTAAATTTGGGTATGGATAACTGGCGCACCCTATAGAGATCCTTTCAAGGCAAAGAATATACACTATCTCAATATTTCCATCTAATTATGTACATATACTCACTTACCAAATTTCATCAACATATCTCAACTTTTCTGTCACTAAAGCACCCACAATATTGACCAAGAAGAAAAAACAGACATTTTCTAGGTAAAATTCCTGGTGCATGTCGCGAGATCTCCCTAGACATAGAGTGTTCATTTGATCTTCACCAAACTTGTTGACAATTTGAACTAATTCAAACAGTTTTATTCAGATCCTCACCAAACTTGATTGAAATGTTTATGAGCATGAAATCTCATTCAAACTTGATAACCAGCCCGATAGTCCCTGGCCTTTCTGAATTATGCCCTTTGATACATTGAAAATTGACCAAAAATGCGGTGTCCACCCTCTAATTATCAATCAATCTTCATCAAACTTATTGAAAATGTTTATGGACATAAGATCGTGGTGAGTTATGCCCCTTGATACAGTGTCTACTCCCTAAGTTGACCGATTACCAATCGATCTTTACCAAACTGTGTAAATATATTTCTGGGCACAAGATATTGGTCAAGTTTGATAACCAGCATAATTGCCCCAGGCACTTGTCTGTTATGCCTCTTGATACATTGAAAATTGACTAAGTGTGCTGGAAGTGTTTATATTTCTCAGATCTCAAGGCTGTCTGGATTTGGATGAAAAATGTGAATGGTGCTCTATGTCATATTTATAAAATGTTGCTTATTTTAATAAAAAAAGATACATAATTTGCCACTCATGGTATCTCAAACCTTTAGACAGGCGTACTTTGTGAAAATTTACACTCTTGTTTATCTTATATTCTTACAGATGTGCGGGCACGAGCGTAATAGAAATCATTTCGTTTTTTTAAAGGAAATCCTCGGAATTCCGTAGCATGGACATCTTAAAACATCTTTTAAATTAAGAATTTTCTTTACTAAAATATTTCTTAAGTGCGATCATAAATATCACATATCTTAAGATAAGATTTTTTCAAGCTTAGGTAATTTTGACCGAGTTTAAAAAATAATTTAAGGATGCTTTATAAATACGGGCCCTGATGCCACTCCATTCCCAATACATGAATACATAAGATTGACGGTTTGAATTGATGCAAACAGCTTCGAATACTGAAGTGTATTCCTCGCGCTACCCGTACAGTGTGATTGAAAGGGGGTACCTATTATGATGGCTTTTGAGCAGTTAAATTCACATGCTATTTTATCTTTATCTGTATGAAAAATGAATCCCTAACTATTTTTTCAAAGCCAATTGCCTTCTTTGGTGACTTTTAGTTATCAATCGCAATATTAAGCTCTATGCATCATAGTTTCTGAGGAGAAGATTTTTTAAATTGTCCTATATGTAACCAAGTTACCCCTGGGGCAGAGGCCATTTTGAACCCGGGGCACATAATATCACGTGGGTGAGTACAGAAACGTGCACGCACGGACGAGGGACAACACACTATCAAAATAGCTCACCTAGAACACTTTGTACTATCGTGGGCTAAAAACCTAAAAATGTTTTTGTAGCATATTAGTGACATATAAAGAGATAATCTAAGATTCCATAGTATAAGAGAAATAAATAACTTAAAACTCTTTATCGTAAAGGAATGAAAAAAAATTAATGTTAAAGAATAACCGCATAGTTGTGTATTGCATTATTATTTTCCTTCTATTACAAAAATAGATCTATGAAGAATTATACTGCTGTTAGTATCAATTGAACCCAATTTTAAAGCACCACTGACACTCCAATATTTTACATAATGGACAGTTTTCGGCTATATAGATATCTATCAATTAAATCTGCTATTTAATTCTTTTATTGTTATGTTTTGATAAAGGCGATTACACCGAAACTTTGGCGATTACAGTTCATTAGTTTATTATGTGTATTGTTGTTTAAGTATATAATTATAAAATAACTTCATAATTATACACAGGTACATGGAAAAAGATAGGAGTAAACTGTCAGAATGGAAAAAATCCAATTCAATTTCTATCACTTTTGTACAGAAAATACTAATGGTTGGACTTTTTCACTACCCTAGAAAAGTCCATAATGTCATTTATTTGAGTTTTGCAAGTTTTTGAGTTGTTTCTTAAATGTATTAGTAGCCTAAGTTTAACAAAATGATCACCAAGGTTGATGTCTTATTTACATGCATAACTTTCAAGAAGGGCAGAAATTCTCTACGAGTATGGGGTGAAATTAATGGTTAATTATCAAGTTTCTGCTAACACATGGCAGTGATTTAATGTTCTATACTATCCATCACAGGTTGCTGTCTTGCTAGAAAATAATTTTACTGCCCCCAAATTGTTAATGTACAAAATCACAAATGTTCCTTGCGTCTTTAATTCATGCATGAAGATGATAACAATGTAGGATCATGAAATCTAGTGGAAAATTACAGCTAATTGAGACTTATGGCTTTAGGTGAAATAATCAGCTATCTGTGGAACATTAATTGCTGGTCAGTGCAATAAATCTCAAACAATCTGAAATTGTTTGTGGTGCAGGAGACAACCATGTAATTGTAATGGTATGCTATTTCTCAGCCCTGAGAAGGAGGCTCCCTATACTGTATTAGACAAACAAAGTCTCTGCATACTTACTTCCATAGCATATAGTGTCTGGCATTATTTCAAATATTTCCATTTACATAATTTTTATGTAACAAATCGCCTATATTTTTGCTGGTGATTTTAAAGTTTGATTTGCCAAAATAATGACAATTGACCATTATATAACAAATATCTATGTTATTGTTCATTTTAAATGCTTTCGTGAAAAATATGAGACTGGAGCTGGTCTTAATCTCTATTTTTCATAAAACAACAACAACAACAACATGAAAATGAACAATATCCTATACATAATGCTACTAATATGCATTAATCAACACCTCTGTTTTATTGCTATAAAAGCTGGACATACAGTCATGACGACAAATATTTCTTTACAAACATTTAATTAAGAATAGGTTGTTGGTTTTGATGTATAATATTATGATGTGATTCAGACAGACAACATGTATATGTAAGTCAAATACCATAGTAACTAATTAAACATTCTAACTTTGTAACAAAGAGAATAAGGAGCAAAACAATTGAATTATTATACTTCCTAATAAAGAAGCACCAAAACTTCAGAGCAATGAAATATTTACTCATAAAATAAATTCTTTCCTTGACAATGCCTTTTTACCTTTCTTTTTTATGCCACCGTCATTGAAATTCGAGACATGAGTAAGAGCTCAATATGTAGATAAGACAATGGTACATGGAAATGCATTATCCATGCAATGACTACTTTGTATGTTCAAATGTTTTAAGATTTCCAGATTTTGTCTGTTTAGTAAAAGTACTTTATTGTGTGTAATTACTATTTATGTCCAGAGAAGAAGTAAATACATAATATATTTCTTATAAGTCTTGCTGTCAATTTCTTTATGTTGGCATCAATCTATACATTAACTACAATGAATTAACTGAAGACATATGGCGGCATGTTACATTTTTTTGACATGATCATAATCGATAAAATCAATATCTTACATCTTGTAATTAGAGTTAAAGAAGTCTATACTTTTACAAAACAATACAAATAATCATGAAAATATCATTTTTTAAGATTACTTAAAACATGCATAATGTTCCTTGATTGAATTAAACATTTATTATAAGAGTGTGTGTGCATGTTTTATTTTTTCTATAATGTAATGCATTATGATCATGTGTATTTATGTATGCTTTTAGAATACGATGGCCTTAATAAAACAAAGTGAGTCTGTCTTGTAAAAATACAATAGCTGCCCAACAGGTAACTTGATACCACTGGTCAGAGGAATATGTGGAGGGAATCGCTTATCTGATTTCACGCATCCTAAACACTAAGCAGGGAAATTTAGCAAAATCTGAGTCATAGGACTGTTCTGTGTTTTTATTATGTTGGGATGTGTAGGCAACAAATAACAAAAATCTATGATTGTGAGCATATTTATACACTCAGGTAAAGATTAATTATTACTACATTTGTCAAAAATGCTAGGTTTGTGCATCAATTGCAGTATTTATAATTCTACAATTTTTATTAGTTACAAATGTGGTAAGTTTTCTGTAATTAATTCACCTGAACATTCTGTTTTGAATGTATGTGTAAAACATTTATCATTTCTATTGAACTCAGATATAAATATAAAAAAAAACAGATTCAGTGCATATAGGAGGGCCAACAGAGGTGAAATGATTGCAAAGAAATCTAATTAAGCGATTATCTTAAAAACAACCTCAAAACGTTGGGATGGGGAAAAATTCCTCCAACTTCTTAGTGTATTATAAGTGTTGAGATGGAGGAAAACTCTCCATCTTACAAGTATAGTTAGAAATTGTGACGAAGGAACATTTCTCTATCTTCTTAGTGTATTGTTTACAGACATGGAGGAACATTCCTCTATCATGCAGTGGAGAGTTGTGATGGGGGAATATTCCTCCATCTTCATAGTATATAGTTTAGAGATGGAGGAATATTCCTCCATCTTCTTAGTTTGTAGTATAGACATGGAGGAACATTCCTCTATCATGCAGTGGAGAGTTGTGATAGGGGAACATTCCTCCATCTTCTTAGTTTGTAGTATAGACATGGAGGAACATTCCTCTATCATGCAGTGGAGAGTTATGATAGGGGAACATTCCTCCATCTTTTTAGTGTATAGTGTTGAGATGGAGGAATATTCCTCCATCTTCTTAGTGTGTAGAATAGACACAGAGGAACATTCCTCTATCATGCAGTGGAGAGTTGTGATAGGGGAACATTCCTCCATCTTTTTAGTGTATAGTGTTGAGATGGAGGAATATTCCTCCATCTTCTTAGTGTGTAGTATAGACATGGAGGAACATTCCTCTATCATGCAGTGGAGAGTTGTGATGGGGGAACATTCCTCCATCTTCATAGTATATAGTTTAGAGATGGAGGAATATTCCTCCATCTTCTTAGTGTGTATTATAGACATGGAGGAACATTCCTCTATCATGCAGTGGAGAGGTATGATAGGGGAACATTCCTCCATCTTCATAGTATATAGTTTAGAGATAGAGGAATATTCCTCCATCTTCATAGTATATATTTTAGAGATGGAGGAATATTCCTCCATCTTCTTAATGCATTGTATACAGACTTGGAGGAACATTCCTCTATCATAGAGGAATGTTCCCCCAACTAGTGTTCCCCCAGAAAAAGGACATCTGGAATTTCCTTTATTATTCTGGAACGGCTTAATTCTAAAGCATCAATGTTATTCTATCAATTCTATCAGTAAAGTAACTGAGATAACAAATATCTTGTATCTCTCTAAATGCTACAGTCATACCTGTGTAAGAGGCCAACTCTGAATAAAAGTCCAGTGAATAAAGGCAAATCTTTTTAAAATAGTAATTGATTACTTCAAACAAAATGACCTCCGAATAAAAGCCAACTGTCAAATTTCTAAAAAAGTTCACATTTTGTATTTCCCAAGGGTGGCCTTTGTTGACAGGTTTAACTGTAGTCATTGTACATAGGTCTTAAAATCAACATGATGGTCATATTTCATATAATTTGTTCATCATACACTTACAACTGAAGTAAGTATGCACCAAAGACTTTAAAACAATCTCAAAACACAGTGATTATTCTTTAGTTTCCCGGACGACAGTTTCTTAGGTATCAAAAAGTTGCAACCAATCTAGATCCAATCTTTAGAAACATTTAAGCTAAATAACAGTTCAGGCACCAAGTAATACCATTTATTAAACTTCAAGACAACTAAGACTTGTTTTGCTTACGCATAAAATTCACACATACTTATTTCTGGAGGACAAAAACTGCTCCACAGATGAAGAATAGTGTGCAGGCATGTTGAATCCATAACCTGGCATATCCACCAGAGTAAAATGCTTTCCAATTTGGAAAAAATTCAACATCTTGGTATGACCCTGAAAAATATCTGAATTAAATAATACCTTAAATGAAATGCAGTATTGAGTGTTAAAATCTTACAAGAAAACAATGCTGAAATTTGCCATTTGACTACATATAAAGAATAATATTGAAAGATAGCATTAGCAATCACTCATTATTTACCTCTGACGGCTTCTTAATTAGTAGCAAATAAACTGAAGTTATGAACATGTTTATTTTAATGCAACATCAGTAGAAATATTGAAATATCTACACATTTAAAATCACCACACCCAATCCTTTGAAACGAACACAAATGAGGAATATTTTACAAATATAAAATGAGACACTTACAGGTTTACTTGAAACTCTAACATTTACATCTGTGTGACTTAAAAGCATATTAATCAATGATGATTTTCCAACATTGCTTCGTCCAATAAACGCAACCTGAAAGCGTAACAAAATCAGTTATATATAAAAAGTGATTTCTCTTAGAGAGAAAAAAACATAACTTAGAACCCATCACTTCAGTTCATCATAAAATAAACAAGACCCATCTCCATGGTCGAGTGGTTAAGGTCGCTGACTTCAAATCACTTTAACCTCTCACTGATTGAGGGTAAGGGGTTCAAGCCCCGCTACCTACCATGTCTCTTTCTGTTGGAAAGTAGGCAGTTGCTTACAGAGGATGGGAGTCTAGTACTGGCCTTTCTCAGAAACGATTGTTAGGTGAACTGTCTGCCTCATATGACTGACTGTTGAAAAGGGGCGTAAAACTCGAATAAACATACAAACAGACATAAAATATCAACAATCAGCTTAAAGCCACATAAATCTATGTCTTATTGCTACCTTAATGTTTACTTTAAAAAATTGCTTGAAACTTACTTTATATGTCTGAGTGGATAAAAAAACAGCATTATATAACAGTAAATATCTATTCCAAATCATCAAAAGTCTATGAAGGCATAAGTTCTGGGAAATATGAAAAGATGAAAAAAGCTAAATATCTGGTTAATGTATACATGGAGTAGTTAATTTGGGACAGCCATCAATATATTTACCTCAGGTAGATCATATACAGGTAAATGTTCTTCCATGAGAGCTGATTTCAGAAACTGTATTTTATTTTTATTGCCTGGAAGGAAAAACTTTTGACCTTCACCAACTTCATTTTCTGTAGGTTTAAATACATATTCTTCCTCTGTGAGAATTGGTTTTACTACAAAAAAATTATCAACAGTATAAATAAATATAAAATCATACATTATCAAATGTTAAGCAAATGTTAAAACTCATGCACTATTTTAGTTTAAGACTATAAGAAAAAGGTGTAGTGAGATGTATTTGAATAAAAAAGAGTTATAAATTATAATTAAATACCAATTAAAGGTTATCCTTACTACATTAAACTACATCAATATTAGACATACAATAGACCAATAAGCCTTAGGGATAATGATAAAATTGCTACAAAAGCCATCGCAAACAGAATAAAGAAAGTTATTAATTCTATTATAAGCAGCTCACAAACAGGTTTTATTAAAGGCAGATACATTGGCGAAAATGTACGTTTGATTTTCGAAATAATAGAATATGCGCAACAAAAACAAATACCGGGTTTACTTCTATTTGCCGATTTCGAAAAGGCATTCGATACCCTTGATCACAATTTTATGATAAAATGTTTACATCACTTTAATTTCGGCGAATCTCTCATTAAGTGGGTAAAATTATTTTATAATGATATAACCAGTATAGTTATAAACAATGGTTATTTTTCCGAAGCTTTTAATATACATCGAGGAGTTAGACAAGGCTGTCCTCTCTCTTCTTCCCTCTTCATTATTTGCATCGAAATTCTATCAAATTATATTCAGAAAGAAAAGTCCATTAAAGGTATTACTATTAACAACATTGAAATAAAACAGTCACTGTTTGCGGATGATGCCACTTTTATGAATAATGGCTCTAAACAATC
The DNA here is from genome assembly GCA_964023205.1 of Lutraria lutraria. Classification (NCBI taxonomy): domain Eukaryota; kingdom Metazoa; phylum Mollusca; class Bivalvia; order Venerida; family Mactridae; genus Lutraria; species Lutraria lutraria. The sequence continues at coordinate 3,595,410 of OZ026833.1, forward strand.
TTTTGAAAAATTAGTAGATGTTATTTCAAATTTTGAATGTGTCTCAGGATTAAAACTTAATACTAATAAAACAAATGTGTTAAGAATAGGTTCTTTGGAAAACACTAACATAAAGTACAGTCAAGACAAACAATTTAAATGGACATCTGACTCAGCTCAAACTCTTGGCATAATATTTACAAATGATAAAGAACAAAATCTTAAACTAAATTTAATACCTAAAATTGAAAGTTTCAATAACTGCTTTAAACAATGGCAACATAGGAAATTAACATTATTAGGAAAAGCTACTGTCTTGAAAACATTTGCACTTCCCAAACTTATCTACCCATTAACTGTTCTACAAAATCCATCTAAACAAATTATTCAAAATATAACCACACAGATGTTTAAATTTTTGTGGAATGACAAACCTGATAAGATTAAAAGAGATACGCTTGTATTAGATTATACCTTAGGAGGAATAAGAATGGTCAACTTGAACTATTTTCTTAATGCTCTTAAGGGATGCTGGATAAAAAGATTAATAGATAAGAACAATAATGGACATTGGAAAATCTTTTATCAATCAATACTAAATAAAAAAGGAGGAGAGCTAATATTTCAATGTAACATATCTGAAAGTGATGCAAAAGCACTAAGCAATGGAAATATATTTTTAGAAGATATATTACGATCTTGGATAAGTATAAATAAAAATGAAAATAATGTAGAAATAAGTAAACAATTAATATGGAACAATACGGAAATCAAACTATGTAACAAAACGTTTTATTACAAAGATTGGCATGAAAAGGGAATAACGAAATTAGAACATATTTTTGATTATAGAACAAAAGCCTTCTATAACTTTGAAAACATAAAACATTTATATAACATAGATGACATGCAATATTTAAGATACTTTAATTTAATATCCAGTGTTCCTATAAATCTAAAGAAGGCACTATTAGGCTATGGGCTACTGGGCGAAACCCTCCCCCCCCGGAGGCATTTTTGTAGACACCATTTTTTTGAAAGCCCAATGCCTGCTGATCATTTTTCCAGTGTCTACAATCTGGGCGTTGGGGCGTTTGTGAACTACAGCATGCTAATTACCGTTACTGAAAAATACGTTTGACAATAATTTTATTTTGTTAGAAGTCTTATTCTAGATATTTTCAATAATTCATCAATTTGAACAATTCATTTGACCATAATAAGTTAGCAGCGGCTTTACTTGTCGATCAAATGCATGTTTTTCACTTCATTGTACTATATATTCTCTGTAATTTACGTTACCCTGCGTTACCCTAAAATGACAAGGAAATGACAGTTGTATATGTTAAATTAACTTAAAAGCAGTCGTAAACAATGTTTTTATTCATATTAGGCAAATACTACCACATGTCCATGTTTTTCTTTCATTGAATGCTCGTTTATGTCTTCATTTTACGTAAAATACGTTACATATAAAAGTATATGTGTAACATGGAAATCATTTATATTACTGTGATCACATGCTATGATCAAATAGATATACAGTGATAGGTAATCATGATGCATTCATTAATACCCATAACTGGAAAACATTTCTAGTTACAAATGTTGTAAAGTTCGACTGTGATAATAGTATATTTTACGTTACATAACGTTACCTTTATCACGATAAGTACTTAACACGCTTTACAATGCATAAAACATTGATTTGATATACAAAATGTTTATACTTGATTACTGACAATACGTACATGTAAATTAACATTCCAACTTTTTTAATTCATCACTGATTGTGTTTTACGTTACATGGTTTTATTTGTGTTACGTTTGAAATTATTCATAAACGAGTAACAACATTTCTATGAAACTGTTATAAAACCACCATCGAATGTATTCTAAGATTATGTATCTATGAAACAATCAAATTTACAAAGACAGCGACAGTGCAATAAACATTGTGCCATTGACACACATAAACATGTGTGTGTCATTTACGTTACCATTTGTTACATGATTATTTATATATATATACTTAAGTGCAATATTGTATGTTATGTCAGATTTCATTAGCTGTACATATTGTCATCAAAGGTATTTTTGTTGTTCTGATGGCAAACGTTCACGAATTTCACAAATCCTCATCACTTTTCTGTTTCATAGACAGCATCGACCATACTAATGAGCTCAATGTCGTTTTTATCATCAGTGTCTTCTGCGTCGCTAGCCTTTGGCACAATATTATCATCGTACCAGTTGTATTCCAGCATGTTGTCGAATTTCCAACCACTTTCATCCTCTTTTAGAAGATCAAGATTGCCCTCTTTGCATGGGTTCAAATATACACCTTATTACTATCCGTAACACATTGAACATACGTGACGGGATCTGCAGGGAGTGAGTAAGCTCATGTCCATACCACTTAAAGCGTTCAGAACACAACCATGGCTTTGATACTTGTCATACCTCAGTTTATTGATGTCGTATTTTTAATGACCAAACAACACACATACAAATGTCTCAATGGCACTGTAAAGTTCATCCGAACAAACATGCGTGGTAAATTGGCTAATATTGTCATGTAATCTTCATTTATAGGAGCAAAGCTCCTATAGCTATACATTACTTTTTCTAATTACAATTACGTGACGCATATACATCCGCTTTGAAAAATAATATAAGTATACATTGTAGACTTTTGCAGTTTTGATAAAATTTGGAGATATCTGCAGGATTCTGTTTATTTCCTCCGTTTCATCATTAACTGTTGAGGTAACGAAATTCACTACATATTGAAAATAGTTTCATTCAGTAAAGTAGCGCTGGAACACTGTATTGTCTTTGAGATTAGTGAGATTGCGTATTGACACATGATAGCTTTTCCTTGGTAATTGTGGTTAATTGGTCAAATGATGTACATCTGTACAGACTATACATACTTGACATTCAAATTTTAATTCAAAATGATGATAACACAGGCCTTTAAATGGTTTAACGATGGTTTTGTCTAACACATTTAAACTTTGCTCCAGACTGTAATCTCAGTGCTTTGAATCTCAGTTAGTGTGACTGTGACGCCATCTCTATAAGACTGCTCAAAGATTAGCTTTATTGACTGTGTCTTATTGTCGTCATTAGATATAAAGCCCATCCGATTTCATTGCTTTTTTTACCTGAGATCAAGAACGTTGGAGCTGCCAAACGTCATCGGCACTCATCTGATTTAATAGACCTGTTTGTTGTAAGTGTCTGATATAAAGTCTACACGAGATGTTTTAGGCAACTGATAAGAAATCGCCTCAGCTACTTGCTCGAATGTGTCCGGAACTGCTATAAGACTCTGCAGTTACCCAAATAGGCGTTACCATTAACAACATAGGATGCGCCTTCTGTAGAATGGCTAGCTGTTGGTTCTATTAGTGATTCAATATAAGGCACTCGACCTAGAAGAAATGACCAGGAAGCTTCAGGTCTATGTCATGTTGAACTGACAGGAGCATAAGCAGGCCAAATGCGTTACGTTCTGCTCGTATCTGAGTTATTATATTATGCTGAAATACTCTGTGTGAAAGGTTGTGTTTCTTCAAATCTTGGCCGGGGTAGTTGACCCTTCGATAAGGGCTTGTGCTCCCATAGAGCATGGTTTTAGTGTTTCCCAGACGTCACTTTGTCAAGAGAACCACTGGCACAATTCCGGAATTATCATAAGTTCCGCGAGACCACTGTCGTTCATTACTTTACCTAGGTGTATCGAAGATGGAGCATACGTGTGTGAAATACACCCGTTCTCACTAAGATATTAGTGAATTTGTTCCGGAAACTGCCAAACCAATGAGTACGATTTCATGGCCACTGCTATGTCACAGGTTACAATTGCATAATCATTGAAAAAAAGAAACATATCTATAAATTACTATAAAATTGATAGACTAAATTAAATATTTATTTGATTAATGAAATTATTTATTTATTGATAATTGATTGCTTTGATTAGATTGATTGATATGAAAATTTTATAATGAAATGTTGTTTTTTTTAATTTAAAACTAAATGCCACTTTTGATTTTATAATGTCTGATGCAAGAAACATCAAGGTTTAGTTATACATGCACTTATGTTCATAGTTATATTTTGGTAACGCATGCGGTTAATAATATACACGTATTTTCTGCATAATTGTGACCTTTTTTCACCTTGTCAACATATAATACAATTGAGTACCATTTACTCATTAGATAGTGTTCTGCTCGATCCAGAAACAGTAAGTATATGATAATAATCGAATATTTTAGAGTATATATGACCTTATTTCAGTGATATAATATTGGTAACGTAAATTATACCACATTTGATGATGAGTTTAACATTTCTACACTCTTGTTTACATTCTCTGTGCTTATAATCATAATTATAAAGCCTTTAACGCAAATTATTTTGATCTCTTTGCGGTATTGTGTTAACTTTAAAATTTCAATTATGGTAACGCCCCAAAATGGCGGTAACGGAGTAAAGCCCCAACATCCAGATGGTAGACACTGGGATTTGGTAGGTCTTTCCATACACTTTCAGAAAAACATACTGTAGAAAAATGCCTCCGGGGGGGGAGGGGGGGTATTGGTGCCCCATAGTCTATATCTCAAGAGGGTATAATATACACACAACAAGAAAAATTATTTGACAAATTATTAAAATCAAAAGAACCCAACAAATTACTCTACGAGACACAGCTGAAAACTAAAACTAAAGCAAAAATAAAGTCCGAAACAAAATGGTCATCAATATTCCCTAATGAGTCATTACAATGGACAAAAATATACTCTCAAACACAAAAAGCTACTATAGATGTAAAATTAAGAAGTTTTCAATACAAATACTTAATGAGAATTTTACCAACTAATAAATCATTAAATCAATGCAAGATCTCAGAATCAAGTTTATGCTATTTTTGTAACATGCAAGTAGAAACATTAGAGCATTTGTTTTGGGAATGTAATCATGTGCAACATTTGTGGAATAAACTTGGAATTTTTCTATCCGATAGAAACCTAAAATGTTCTTTGAACTTAGAAACAGTATGTTTTGGAATAATAGACAAGGAAAATATTAAAAGAAGAAATGTAATTAATTTCATTTTACTTCTCATGAAATCTTATATATTTCAAACGAAACATAGAAATCAAGCACTAAATTTTGATAACTTTGTTGCGTATCTTAAAATAAGAATAACATTAGAAAACGAAATAGCATTGATAAATGACAAGTTAAATCAGCATAACACCAAATGGGCTGGTTTTGAATTATAATTTACAAATGTATCATCTTTTCCGAGCAAAAACTTTCTAAAACCTTTTACATTTTCGACTGTAAAAAATATAATTCATGTATGAATATTATCAATTATACGGAATCGGAAACGAGCTTAAACCCACATTTATTTTTTTTTTTTTCTTCAGTTCTTTTCTCCTTAAAATTAATATATTCTTCATATGAAAACATCATATATTTGCAACAATACAAAATGTTATACATGCATGATGATTCTTTTCAAACTTGTATGTTAAAAATATGTAACAAAATGTAACATAACATTCCATATGATTGTACGAGTATGAAGAATAAAAATAAATAATAAAAAAAAAAAAAGATAAAATTATCAATAAATAAGAAAAATGCTATGTTCAGCACTATCATTACCAACATAACTTTGTAGTTTGTCAATCGGGTTGATCAAATTGTGTACAGTTCTACCAGCTTTGTCTCTCCTACTCTTTAACCCTCGAATCTGTTGTTTATATTCTCTTTCTGGTAAATTAGAGGTCACCGAAGATGATGTAACATGAAGAAGTCTTTGGCGAAATGATACACAGTTTGAGTCCTTTTTCACAAACAATTTATTATTACTGCTATTCACATTGTTTCTTTTGAATAAGGCAAGTTTTTCATTGATGCTGGAGAAACACCTCTGACATATAGAGTTTTCACGAAGTCTGAACAATCTGGTACTCGGAGTAACTTCCTGTGAGTGTCTTAATATTGAATGAATACTGTGGGACAAGTGATGTATCCTCATTTTTCTGTAAATGCTCATATGAGTCATCTTTAGTTCTTTTCAATGTATCATGAACAATTCTGCAATAAACAACATTAATTTGTTAAAAAGATATACATGTATATAAATATATATGAGATGACCCAAAACATGGGGCAGGAATCTCGGCTCCGCCTTCCAATACTTTAGGGATGCTTTTTTCAATGTCCCTAGCACTATGTTAAGAAAATCATAGGAAATGGGCGAGGCATGAAAAACTAGTTAAATGTCGGTCCATAGCGATACATCGCTAAGTCATGTTACGACTTTACCGACTCTAAATAAAATTTGTATAAATTTTGTACTAGTTCAAATAAGATTAGCGATATAAATGTCTGGTTCCCAGGTAACTTCTCTCCCCTCTCTGGAGTGGCCCTGAAATGACCACAGGGCTTTTTTTCACAGTTTGGGGAAGGGGCCTTTTCCTTAAATTGGGGAAAATAACACAACACTTTTGCAAAAGGGGAAGAAAAAGCTTGATGTAAAATTGAATTTTAGAGGAAAACTGCATGATTTTAAAGAACTTTCCTGAGGGGAAGACGCCTGTTAATGGCCCCTGCTATAGATTAATAAAAAGGGGGAAAAACCTGGACCATAGCTGTCAAATGGGCCGTTAAACAACAGATAAACAAACAGCTAAACAGGAAAAGAAATTCCTTCAAATCAAATTTGTTTTAGATAAGAGCAAAGACCTATAAAAAAGGCTATATATATATAGCACAGGAGATTGAAATTATGACTCAGAATAAAGTTAAGATATAGCCTCGGACTATTAAGCTATATATAAACATATATGAGTGATTTGTTGTAGCAAGTGACATATGGATACAATTTCAATCTCCTGTGATATATAGTAATTAGTATATAGGTCTTTGGTAAGAGTAAACCAAATGACATGGGTCGATTTGTTGTTTTGACACTTCTTTGATTGCTTTAAGATTATATGCCAATAATCAAGTCATATTCTAAACGTTTTGTATAACTCTTCTGTCAGATTGTGCGTATTTCTAAATATACTGTTTAATATACATGACAGCAATGTCATGGTCATTCCAGGTCGGTCATAGAAAGACGATGCGTATTGCAGTAAATTGACAGCATTTTAGTGAGCCATCTTACCAGAATAAACTCTCAAATCGAAATTAATGACAGCTTCAAAAATTCCAACAATCTTTTCCAGTAAAAGACAGTAAAAAGTAACAAATCAGAAACTATTTCAACTGCAGAAATTGTCACACGCTGTATTATTGAATGCAAATGGCGTGATTAATAAAAGGGAGATAATCGTCATTTGATCAGTTCACGCTAAATCTTACTCGTTCCGTACTCATTTATGTTCAACGGTACTCGCAGAAAATGTAGTAATGTAATCATGAATTAAGCTCTCATCTATCCATTGTTATTCCATATCTTAAACAAGATGTGTATTAAGGACATAATACCGCTGTGTCCCTGTCAGACTTTCGACATACTGACCCGAAAATGCATAGCTTAGTCCTGTCAAGGACTTATGTATACAAGTCCTTGGTCCTATAATAACAAACATATGAAGTTTGATGATTAGTAGGTGGAAAACATTGATTTGATATATATACTTGATCACTAGCAATACATACATGTAAATTAACATTCCAACTTTTCTAATTCATCACTGATTGTGTTTTACATTACATGGTTTTATTTATGTTACCTTTTTTAATGATTCATAAACGAGTAACAATATTAAATTTTCTATGAAACGTTTATAAAAGCATCATCAAATGTATTCTAAGAGTATGTATTTATGAAACAATCAAATTTAAATTGACAGCGACAGTGCAATAAACATTGTGCCATTGACATACACAAACATGTGTGTGTCAGTTACGTTACCAATTGTTACATGATATTTTATATGCATATACTTATTTAAGTGCAATATTGTATGTTATGCAACATGTACGTTTGTCAGGTTTCATTAGCTGTACACATTATCATCAGGATATTTTTCTTGTTCTGATGACAAACGTTCACGAATTTCACACATCCTCAACACTTTCTGTTTCATAGACAACATCGACCATACTAATTAGCTCAATGTCGTTTTTATCATCAATGTCTTCTGCATCACTTGCCTTTGGCACAATATTATCCTCGTAGCAGTTGTGTTCTAGCATGTTGTCAGGACCGAATTTTCAACCACTTTCATGCACTTTTTGAAGATCAGGATTGCCCTCTTTGCATAGGTCCAAATATACACCTTGTAATTACCCGTAACACATTGAACATGCGAGACGAGATCTACAGGGAGGGAGTAAGCTCATGTCCATACCACTTAAAGCGTTCAGAACACAACCATATGGCTTTGATACTTGTCATACCTCAGTTTATTGATGTCGTTGTATTTTGGTTGACCATACAACACACACACACATGTCTCAATGGCACTGTAAAGTTCATCCGAACAAACATGCATGTAAATTGGTCAATATTGTCATGTAATCTTCATTTATAGTTTTGATAAAAGTTGGAGATACATGCAGGATTCTGTTGGTTTCATCCATTTCATCATTAACTGTGGAGGTAACGAAATTCACTACGTATTGAAAATACATGTAGTTTCATTCAGTAAAGAAGCGCTGGAACACTTTATTGTCTCTGAGAGAAGTAAGATTACATAATGACACAAGTTCAGAAATTCAGCATACAGTACGTATAATAGATGGCTTATATAAAATATTAACAGTATAGATCAAAGCGCTGAATGCACTGAAATTGTTTTGATTTTCCAAATGTGCAGCAGCTTGTAATTTCTCAATAGGTCATGACTGTTAGTGTTCTTCTTCCAGGCAATGTAGCTTTTCCTTGGTAATTGTGGTTAATTGGCTAAATGATGTACATTGTGTACAGACTATACATACTTCACATTCAAATTCTAATTCAAAATGATGATAAAACAGGCCTTTAAATTGTTTAAGGATGGTTTTTTTATCTAACACATTTAAACTTCGCCCCTAACAGTAATATCAGTGCTTTAATTCTCAATTAGTGTGCCTGTGACGCCATCTCTATAATACTTCTGCAGTGTAAGCTTGAAGCATATGGATTCGACTTCCACTGCTCAATGATTAGCTTTATCGACTGTGTCTTATTGTCGTCATTAGACATGAAGCCCTTCCGATTTCATGGAGTTACTGTTTTTTACCTGAGAGCAAGAACGTTGGAGCTGCCCCACGTCATCGGCGCTCTTCTGATTTAATAGACTGTTTGTTGTACATGTATATATGCGTCTGATATAAAGTCTACACGAGACGTTTTAGGCAATTGATAAGAAATCGTCCCAGATAATTGCTCGAGTGTGTCCGGAACTGCTGTAAGACAGCAGTTACTCAGTTAGGCATTACCATTAACAACATAGGATACGCTTTCTGTAGAATGGCTAGTTGTTGGTTCTATTGGCGACTCAATATAAGGCACTCAACCTAGACGAAATGACCAGGAAAAGCTTCAGGTCTATGTCATGTTGAACTGACAGTAGCAAAAGCTGGCCAAATGCGTTATGCTCTGCGCGTTATTATATTACACAGAAATTCTATCTGTGCAAGGTTGTGTTTCTTCAAACCTTTGCAGGGGTAATTGATCAATTGCTTCGATAAGGAGCTTGTGTTCCCATAGAGCATGGTTTTAGTGTTTCCCAGACATCACTTTGTCAAGAGAACCACTGGCACAATTTCGAATTTTATCATAAGTTCCGCGAGACCACCGTCGTTCATCACTTTACCTAGATGTACCGAAGATGGAGCTTAATTTAGTGAAATACACCCGTTCTCACTATGACATTTGTGAATTTGTCCGGAAACTGCCGAACCATTATGTACGATTTCATGGCCACTGCTAGGTCACAGGTTGCATTTGCATAATGACTGAAAAAAGAAACATATCTATTAATTGCTATGAAATTGATAGAATAAATGAAACGTTTATTTAATTAATGAAAATATTTATTTATTGACAATTGATTGATTTGATTGATTGATTTAAAGATTTGATAGCGAAATGTTTTTAATCTAAGCCTAAACGCCACTTTAGATTTTATAATGTCTGATGCAAAAAAATATCAAGATATAGTTATACATGTACTTAATATGTTCATAGTTATATTTTGGTAACGAACGCAGTTAATAATATACACATATTTTCTACATTATTGTGACCTTTTTGTCACCTTGTCAACCTAAAATACAATTGAGTACCATTTACTCATTAAATAGTGTTCTGCTGGATCCAGAAACAGTTAGTATATGATGATAATTGAATATTTTAGAGTATATGTGACATTATTTCAATGATAAAATATTGGTAACGTAATTTATATCACATTTGATGATGTGTTTAACATTTTTACACTCTTGTTTACATTCTCTGTGCATATAATTATGATTACAAAGCCTTTAACACAAATTATTTTGATCTGTTTGCGGTATTATGTTAACTTTAAAATTTCAATTATGGTAACGCGAAAAATGGCGGTAACGGAGTAAAGCCCCAACACCCAGATGGTAGACACTGGTATTTGGTAGGTCTTTCCATACACTTTCAGAAAAACATACTGTAGAAAAATGCCTCCGGGGGGAGGGGGGGGAGGGTATTGGTGCCCCATAGTCTATACATAAAACAGCCTCCGGGGGGAGGGGGGGAGGGTATTGGTGCCCCATAGTCTATACATAAAACAAAGTCTGTGCGGTATATTTATGTTTATTTAAGTGGAGACCTCAAAATCAAATATTACAGAGATTTGTTAACACAAGTTTGGACATTATCAAAATCGATCAATCAATCGATCAATCAATCAGTTAATCAATCAGATATTCAATCAAATTTACTTATGATAATGATGTAAAAAATTACAAAAAAATGACAAAAATATGAAGCAAATTGTATCAGTGATTGAAGGTTACTCAAACTACACCATGTTTTATAAGTATGTAATCTATGGCCTGGGTTACAGATGGCTAAAACGTATCAAATAAAGACCTATAATAAATATATCGGGTAACCACATTCAGGTGAAAGTTTGTTTCTGGTTACAAGCTTATTTATAACAAGGTAAATAGGACAGGATTTCTCTGGCTATTAAAAGCATTTGGAAAGATAAACAAAGTGAGATTGTGGATGTACCGTTCCTCTGACCTTATAAAAAGTCTAAGAGTCCAAGGGAAAATAAGGGTATCGGGGGGGGGGGGGGGGGGGTAACCAGAATAAAAATATTACGCCTACATCTCATAGGAATGTTGAAACTGATACTTACGGACTTACGGTATCATAACACTTTGGATGATAGTTCCAATACATAATATGGTTACTTATTACAACATATCATCTAAATCATAATTCATTTAACAACTCCCTAAGGACAACTGTGTAAGGACATACATTTTGTAAATACAATGTCAATCGTAACTACTCGGGCATTCCAAGACATTCCCATCACTGAGCTTATGCCTTGTATATAAGTGTAGGGTTGTATATAAGTGTAGGGTTGTATATAAGTGTAGGGTTACAAATTTGGTTATGTGTTTTCATTCACTTTTTTTACAACACTAGGCACTTTTGAAGACTCATTCTTAGAATGGCAGACTTTCTAACATGTTTATCATTCACGATTGATAAAATGGGCATCACGTTCCCATTTAAAGAGAAGCAGGTTGTTTCCATCATTGATTTCCCAGGGGCAGCCATGATGGAAAGTAGCTTATGAATAACAACAACAACAACAACAATATGGTGGCCTGCCTATCATGTCTGAGGCATTCTATGGACAAATGCTGAGAAGTTCCGATTGATACATCGTAACATTGTGATTAATAAACACACAATTTATATGAACTGAAAGTCATTGAAAGTCAGGTCCAACATTAATCAAGCATACAATTAAACAATCATTTACAAATATAATTGTAATGTGTAATCTAAGAGATGAGGAAATCTTACATGTAACTAAGTTCATAGAAAAGATACAATCAACTGTGGAGTGATGACATTAAATAAATTAAGTACTCAGTGGTCCAATTTTGTAAATAACATCTGAACACCAAGATATACCCAAAAAATAAAACTGTACAAATTTACTGTTTACAATACATGTATGTGAAAGTTTTATGTACAATGTTTTATAAAGATCAATACTAAATGAAAAGAAACATAATCTGGTTCATACCGATCCTATGTCTTTTCTTCTTCATGAAAAATATCAACAGTAGATACAGACACACCCAAGTTCTTGTTGTTACCAGTCTTTGACCCATTCCTCTACATTTAGTACTACATGTATATACTGATTAATGAAAATATCCACATAATGAATTTCATGAAAGTTAGTTAATATAACAGTTAAAAATATTGAGAACTAATAACCAGAGTTGGATCTAGGATTTCAGACTTGGGGGGGGGGGTAAAATTTAGGAAAATAGGCAGTGGGGGTGCACGAAAATTTTTAATTTGAAGAAGTGAAATGGTGCATGCTGGTGAGTCCATTTTCTAGCTCATTTAAGCTATTACATTGAATGTCATTTCATTTCTATCTATGGTGGGGGACTTTTAGGGGGGGAGTGTGTGTGCCAGGTGCCCCTCCTTGAATCCGCCTCTGGTAACAGCTAGTATGGAGACGTCAGTAGTGTGTGTAGAAGAAAGTTTGCTTAAGTTTGCTTTGTAATTAATAACAAGGAGTAGAATTTATGTCCCTATTGAAGAAGTATTAAAGATAACATTTCATTGGTCCCTGATGCAGATTTATTCACACAAACAATAATCACATTTCATTTCAAAACCACAAAAAAATGCAGTAGAGGAGGCCTAAAATAATCATTAAGTGTAAATATTTAAAGAGAATACCTCCTTGATCACTGATATACATAAATACATACATACATTAGTAATGTAACTTAAGATAGCTTTTCAACAAAAAATAGCAGGTTTATTTTTACCCATTTTTCTAACAGAAGTTATCTAGTAGTGGTGTTGTGGATAACTCTATCATTGATTACTACATAAATTAAGTGTGGGAAATCAGTTAGATTATACCAACATCAATAATTCAACGTAATATTAACATCCAATACATCAGATACTGACAAGAAAAACTGATATTTTACATCACGAAAAAAAATGATATGTTAGAATCAATTAAATCCTTGTGATATTTTTTTAATGTTGATAATGAAAATGGTATTTTCTGTATTCAAGAATGAACAATAATCATGGTGTAACACTTTGACACAAATACAGCACTTTTTAAACTTAAAACCATTTCCATTGTCACTTATTTCAGTCATTCATCATTTAATACCAAGTTTGCAACAAAACCCCCAAAAACACCAATCATGAAAATAAAACCTTTTTTTCTTACTAACAAAGGGTGGCAAGATTAAAATTGAGATTTAAATCTTAGTACTTCAAGTTTTAGCCTGGTTCCTGGCAATTACATAATAGCAATTAGAGGCAAGTAATTTAGACTACCTTAAAGTTTATGAAACAGCTCGATGCTTAGAAATCATGAACACTTGCGTATAATCAACATTGGATACAGAGTTATTCCCCTTTATCAATTTTAAATTGAGGTCAATAGAAAAAGGTAACATAAACAACACAAACATATCGTAATGAAATGCTGAAATGAATCATTAACCATTCATAAACTATGTTGTCAAGCTTATTATGCACTATAAACAATGCATTAAAAAAATATGATCAAACTGAAATCTAATTCTAAACCACTACCGGCTTATCTGTTGAGTTTTAGGATTTTTGGAGAAATTTTCCTTCAGGGTAGGTTGGTAGATATAAATGTAAGTACACATAGATAAATAAACAATTAAATACAACATTTCAATCACCAACAGAAACACAAACATACATACGACTAGAGCATGAAAATATTTCAAATCTTTATTTGATTACAGCTTTTGAGGTCGAACTCAATCATAACTGGAACAAAGATAGATTAAGACAAGAAGTCATACAGACCAAGGGAAACAAGGCAGTACAAATCAGTATTGATTGTAATCTACTGACTTCAATATTACCATACAAACAACGTAAATACATTAAGAACATATATAATGGAATCTTTTATTTCTTTGAATAATGTATCACTCATTTGTCCTGTATTGTATGTAAGGCGGAATCCCATCTTTGATTTAAAGAGAGATAACGCATAACATATAAAATTAGTACACAATCTTGTTACTACCAGTGTAAATTTTCTTATAACACTGTCTCTCCCGGATCCGTACCAAAATTCATAATTTGTCTCACTCGTTACATATATAAACGATTTTTCCACGTTTTGTTTAAAACTTTTCATTTCATTTTACATACATTCACGCCATATGTCACCATGCTGTTTATTGTGAAATGTGTATTACTGCTGCTTTGTAAAAAGTCCTATTCAGGACTAAATATACAAATAAATATATTCTATATTACTCAACATACATATCTGCTCCTTGTGAAACATTACTGATTTCCATAATGAGATGTACAAATGTATATTACTATGTTTTTATGCTAAAAATATGCTGAACAAATTCTTGAATATTCAACTCAAGACAACTTATTTTATGGGAAAAATCATAGAAGAGTTTTTTGTAATAGTAGCTCTCTCCAAGGACTTGAGATAGTATTTGGTCACTTCAAACTAATCTTTTTCCAAGCAGTATTTTAACAGACTTACAGATTCATTAGAACTAAATACATTCAAAAACCACATACAACATATTCCTAACAACACAAGGTAAACTTTAGTATGAGATTAAGTTCTAGAAGAAATAATTTTTTATATCTGATCTCTGAAATCATACCCAGCACAGGAAATAAAGCTCAATTACATTATAAATAACAATATTAACAACTCTATGTACATATTTTATATACAAACAAATGCATAATAACGGTGATTAAAACTTGACAGTCTTGAAGGCACTTCCAAGTACAAAATAGAATTCTCATAAACCTGTAAATATTGAGCTGAACTAGGAAATGTAACATGAAATAAGCATGGCACCAAATTATAGCACATATCAAATTGTGTATACAAAAAATTTTTTACATTGCAATGATTAGTCACTGTAGAAGTACTTAAAAGTATTTTTTTTTTAACCAAACATGAATTGTTAAAGCCCCATTAGCTTTTTGCTGTAGAAAAATATATGCAAAAACATTTAATTGCTGACATCATCCCAAGATAATTATTACCGACGAAACAAGCCCTTTTTCATCTGAAGACACTCATTTCACTGTGATTTTTGCTTTTGTATACTTGAAATATGTAGGGCGCGTTACGTCACTTTACTACGTGTGCATAGCATGACTGCGGGAAAACACAGGTGTTCTATAAATAGTATTTATTTCA
This sequence comes from Lutraria lutraria, assembly GCA_964023205.1. Taxonomy (NCBI): domain Eukaryota; kingdom Metazoa; phylum Mollusca; class Bivalvia; order Venerida; family Mactridae; genus Lutraria; species Lutraria lutraria. The sequence continues at coordinate 3,610,862 of OZ026833.1, forward strand.
ATGATATTGAAAAAAATACGATAGTGGTTTCGGAAAAAAATTTCTTGCTATAAAGTATGCACGGGAGGAAAACACACCGGATTCCTCTGTTATAGAACAAACAGAAACTATCAGGACCAATACATTTTTAAGCTTATGGGACTTTAAGAATGACAAGCCAAATATCAATGTATACAGCAGTTTCACACGATTTTTACTTAAAAGTAAAAGAGAACATACCAGCCATTGAGCCATTAGCAATAAGTCTACATCCAGTGAAATTTCTACAGACCAAATTCAGAGACTAATAACACATACTGAATATAATTATAACCATATAGAAATATAAAATATATTAGAACTATAATTGAGTAATTCTATGTTAATGGTTAAATAATTAGAATATAAATGTACAAAGTAAATGCTTAATTCATTCAATATAATCAGATTTATAAAGAATTCTATTAGTACAAAGATTCCTCAGTGCTTCTCTTAATCAATCAGTCAATCATTAACAGTTCACAAAAGCAACCAACCAATCACAAAATGGTTTTCATTAACACCCAGCCAATCGTCTACCACTTCACAAACGTTCATCCAATCACCAACCAGTTTACAAGATATGAAAGAGAACACTGTGGCTATCACATTTAAAATCTTCAGATATTAATTACTTGTATTTAGTAAAAAAAAATGCAAACAAAAGTTATTTTGTTAGCATAAAGGTTAAGAATTATTTCAAACTACAAAAATGCATTTCATAATCTAAATATCAAAACGAGTTCTATATAAAATCAATACAGAACCTAAAGGATTGAATACTAGAACAGCTTGAGGTAAAAGTGAACAATTTCAATTAGAACTCCCAAGAGATAGTCACACCAGGAAACATAAATAACAATAAACGTACACAACAAAAGCAGGTCCAACAATAACATGTGATATTTCATACTAGTATCCCTGTATCACCTGTATTGAACATCACAAGTTTTGAAGAATAATTTGAAGAACTGGGGAAAAAGATAACTGACTTCTGCACAGTCTTAACTTTAGTAGGTAAAACTGTACTTTGTCATGTTTGATATCAGAATTCTATTTAAAACTGTACTGATCAGAATAGCATGATTGTCACAAAAAATAATTGTAACACACAGATCTAATACAGTCAGTAGGTGGAATGTATCTTTGCTTTAAAACAATTGTACAAAGACTATTTCATTCTGCTGAATTTTCCAATAAATATTTCAAAATTGTAACAGATCTTTCTAGCGTGTCATACTCTGTCATTTCTGCATTAATTCTCTTGAAAGATAAAATTTAGTATTTCTACATTACCTGGTATGTAGTTCAATCCCTTTAGTTCCACAGGATTACAATACTCGGTAATTACAAAGACACTAGTACCAAATTCACATATATTTTAATTGCACATGGTAACAAAGTAAGTATGATACAGCCAAGATAAGTGTCAACAATTGTATGGTATAGAAATATGTATATAAATATGCCCCATCATTCTCTTGATTGGTAGAACAAAATGTAGCCAGTTTCGGAATTCTTCTGTATATCTGATGACAAACCAAAGAAGTCCTCCATTGAACTTGCTTCAATTTTCTGTAAGGAAAAAAAAGAGAAACCTCAAATATTGTGAATATTAAATACCATATTCACTCCTGTATAGGTCGCACCTGAGTATAAGAAACAGGTAAAAAATCAGCGGATATCCAGGGGAAAATATATTCATGTGTAAAGCAAAGATAAAGTTTTTAGCAAAGGAAAATGACCAAAAAAATGACGAGAAAATGAAAAGTACTCAATATTGGATGTAAAACCATGCATCTTATACATGAGTAATTACAGTAAGTCAGCTTAACTTTCACTGAGAATCAAATTATGTGGTAAATTGTGAATGCACTAAAGAGACAAACAAACTGACGTATGATGAACAAACAAAACCTAATTACATTTTAGAAGTTAAAATTTGGATTTTTTTTTGGAAATGTCAGATGTTGTCTCACAACAATGTTTATTATCATAAATCAAGTATAAACTGTTATTATATGATCTATAAATGTCACATTCAATGGTGTGACATACCTAATATTGAATGGAAATATTGGAATTTCCCAATCTTAAAATAGAATCAGGTCAATATTCATCACGCATATTGTGATTCTTGTTATTTGGGATATATTCATCTTCATACATTGATGTTAATTAATGAATGCATTAATGTTTTTAAATCAAAAACTTTTCATACAATAAAGTAGTAGTTGACAAGTAAGCCATTGAATATGATGCAATATTCTCTGGCCGAATTCCATATTCACTGAGATGAAGCTAACGTAGTCTATAACTGTGTAATATCAACACTTACATCTACAATATCATCATCAAATAGAATCCAAATATCTTCACTCTTGACGATGCTGATATAATGCCCACGATTCAAACTGCTACCAATATGTACAACAACAGCTACCAGATCATACATTCTATCAGGATTGTAGGCGTCATCAGACTGTAATATGATGTAACAATATGACACATTTGTTTGCAGTAAGTGGATGTTTTACATAATAGCGGACTGGTCTTAATTTTGGACCCCAATTACATAGTAACACATAGGAAATTTTCTGTTGTTTAAACAAAGCTGTCATAATATATCATATGCTAATATATCACTTTCAGTAACTTTAATCAATACATAGTTCCCACATCTACAATATTTACCTCCCTTGGCGGCCATTTTGCTAGGCAAATTTCTTATGCGCTTAATAGAAACAATCTGAAAATTGGTTATTAAACAACTCATTTTATAAAAGTTAACTTAATCATGAAGTTGTTAATACCATAAGCTCATCAGGTTTAAGAAAATGTCGTAGTCACATATGAATATCCTGTATTTAGAATTATCAAAACAAAATTATAAATATCTTCTATCAATGCCTGTTGAATTTGCCAAGCAAGATGGCCGCCAAGGGAGATAAATATTGTAGATGTGGGAACTATGTATTGACTTGTTCCAATAGCAAATGAGCAAAAAGGAGAAGGGAAGAGAATGACCTGGGATATAATATTTGCAGACAAATTAACATCACATTACATGTGCCTCAACCTTGGCTTTGAGCAACAGACCCATGTATCAGTAGCCTGGCCCACAACTATCTTTGTAAGTAATTATAAGATTATTTACTTTTAGGCAGCAATCTCCAGATGTTTCACTACTAGATGGCTAAATTTAATTTGCAATGGGTTTTAATCATCGATTGTTCATTTTTTGGTATAATTTTTTTTATTGACAAAAAGTAGCCGGAGCTAGGGTTTTGAATAGAAAGAGATATAGCTGGCCGTCTATGTGATGAAATAACAAAAAGAAACAGGGAAATATTGGCTAATATTGAAGACATGTACTTACAGTGTTAAAAAGGCGAAGTTCAAGAGGAAAGACAACTCTATATGATAATTTGGTAAAACGTTTTAATTGTTCTGTGTATTTGAACCGCTTCAGATGTAAAGCTAAAATCTGTGGTAATTTTTTCACTCGCATTCTGAAATATACAAATGCAAAAAATCAGTACAAAAATGCACTAAATTGATGGTTCTCAATCACTAAAAATCCTATTTTATAAATACTGTCAAACCTGTGAACAAAGACCACCCTTGTGAATAATGCCATCAGACATTAATTGACAATTAAGTTTTATTATCCGACTATATGGAGTAATTCAAGGTTTTTTACTATGAAAATGAAACCGATAGTCAGCTTTTTCCCCTTGGAAGATAAGCTATAGGTTCCCCCAAAAATCGATTTCCCCTATTTGCATTTATATAAATATTCCCCAACTTTGTCTCTTTAGTCTCATTTCCTCCTTTTACCAGTGCCCCGAATCTTCCCCTTTTACTTAAAAGAAAACATAATGTGACACATTTAATAAACTTCAGACTGTGCCAACAACCCCTAGCTTATGAGCCCTTTCAGATTTTCCCAGCTTATTAAACAGTTACTAGTGACTGACAGCAGGGTTACCTTTTTTGAGCTTCTTGCTTACTACAGCAAACTTCACAGTAGTACTTATGTTCAGCACATAAAGTCTCAGTACAACTGAATCCTCTAAGGCAGTGTGTTATGGATGTATTTTGTTCAACATCCACCGATAAATCCAGGAAATCTTCATCCTTACTGCTAACCTGAATCAAACAGTCATTTAATCAATAATCAGGATTGTGAATGACAAAAAATGTTTTTTCAGTGAAAAAGATGCAGGTCTCGACAATTCCAGTAGTCCACATGTGATTACAAGTCGAAATCAACTTAGAATGAGTTGAAATTGTTTTAGAACATGTTAAACTTGAAGCTGGTCATACGAATACGACGAATAGTCTGAAAAAAAATTTTAGAGCCCTAAGACGTTTTAACTATGGCAGTTTAATATTGAACTCAGTGAATAAGTATTTAGTTGCATGATTGTATGCTCCTCATATCTGTATTTTTTAAAGCCTAGAAAAGCCTCTAGCACACAGGAAATACATCCAGAAAATAATGTAGGAAGTTAGGGACCAAGACCAAAAACTCATTAGAATCACAGAGCATGGCAAACCATTTATATATGAGTTAGCCACTCCTCTATGCTGTACTTACTGTTTCACAGTTGAGGCACCGAGTTTCGTTTGTAAATGTACCCTGAAATAGTTCTTCTACCCAAGTTGGTTCAGGTTTAGTCTGGGAATTATTTTCACCATTTTTAGCTTTTCCTCCTTGTTTCTCAGCTGTAATGTAAATAAATACAAAATCATGCTTTAAATATAAACAATTAAAATACCTTGTATATCTTCTTTCTTTTAAGATATTTTACCAAATCATTAAGAAGAACAGGCTGTCTATGTACTTATGTACAATGCAACCTCTCCAAAGTGGCCCTCTCATGAGCAACAACCTCCCTTCAACAACAGCATGATTCTCAACAAGTATATAATTTTGCTACTCCCTAAGAATGTTGCTTTGGAGAGGTTGCACTGAATACATCAAACAATTTCATTATTGTTTATAGTGGAAATCAAATATATGTTTAACAATGTTGCCATTTTTTTTTATTTTATCTAAATTTCATTTGACTGGTGTGAATTTTATGCATTATAATAGGATAACAATTGATTTATTTTAAGGTGAATGATGGCACAACCCAAGTAAATATGGAGAAAATATTTCTATAAAGAATATGTAATCTTCTATATTCAAAGTTGTATTAATTGCCCAAACAGAACATGAAAATAATAGAATCCTGAAATAATGTGCAATTATAGTTAAATGTTTTTGCCAGCTTCAAAATTCAAGTTGATTTTAGAGAATTTTAGCACAGAGCAGAACAAAGTCATCTGTGAGGGAATTGGAGCCAAACTAGGTTAAAATTGGACTTTACAGAATTTTACAACCAGAAATAAAACGTTTGCATGTAAGTAAGCCAGTAACACACAGTACCATAATGACATGCTGATAATTCAATGCTCACAAAAAATGTAACAAGAGGGCCAAGATGGCCCTATATCGCTCACATGACAATCACTGTTCACTCATTAAAACATTGTTTTGAACCGGTGACCTAGTTTTTGACCCCAGACGACCTATGTTCGAATTTGTCTTACATATAATTAAGACAAACAGTCTGACTAGGTTTGGTGAAGATACAATCAAAATTTGACATCTACAGTGTTAATAAGGTTTTCCTAAGATTTGACCTTGTGACCTGGTTTTTTACCCTAGGTGACCCATATTTGAACTTGTCCTTAATATCATTAAGACAAACAATCTGACAAGGTTTGGCCAAGATCCAATCAAAACCATGCCATTTAGAGCTTTTACAAGATTTTTACCTAAGATTTGACCTTGTGACCCAGTTTTTGAACCCGGCTGACCCATGTTCATCCTTCACCCACATATCATTGAGGCAAACATTTTGACAAGGTTTGGTGAAGATCCAATTAAAACTGTGACATCTACAGTGTTAACAAAGTTTTCCTAAGATTTGACCTGGTGACCTAGTTATTGACCCCAGATGACCCATATTTATACTTGACCATTATATCATTAAAACAAACGATTTGACAAAGTTTGGTGAAGATCCAATAATAACTGTGAAATCTACAGTGTAAACATGGTTTTTCATTAGATTTGACCTAGCGACCTAGTTTTTGACCCAAGATGACCCATGTTCGAACTCGTCCAAGATATTATGAAGACAAACATTCTGACAAGGTTTCATGATCATCCAATCAAAACAGTGACTTCTAGAGTGTTCACAAGGTTTTCCAGCAATTTGCCCTAGTGACCTAATTTTACTACAGAAATTACCCATTTTCAAACTTGACCTACATATTATTAAAATAAACATTCTGACAAAGTTTCATGAAGATAAATTCAGAACAGTGATTTCTAAAGTGTTCACAAGGTTTTCCCTTATTTGGCCCTGGTGACCTAGTTTTTGACCCCAAATGGCCCAATATCGAACTCGTCCGAGATTTTGTTGATATTAACGTTCTGACCCAGTTTTGCTAAAATTGAGCCAAAAATGTGGCCCCTAGTGTGGTCACAACAAAAAGTTTGACGATGCACGACGCCGGACGGAGAGTGATCCTAATAGCTCACTTTGTCACTTTGTGACATGTGAGCTAAAAATCATGATTACATGGAATTCTTTATATATGTATAATGAAATTAACCAGGTCAAAGGTCATTAAACTCAAGGTCAGTCTTCATGCACAAAACCAACTTTTCCATGTCAACTTATTTGGAAAGAATGCCAGTGTATACATTAGTAAGGTTAAGACATTATTTATCATACATGCATATTTACCATGTGTAACTACAATATAAGGAAAATCTAACATTTAGATTTTTAGGAGTAAACTAACACTACAATATTATCATTAGTAACTACTAAGTATTACATCACCACTTTCAGTATTTAGCATCATATGACTGCTACAATGTTATTGTTTGGATAAAAATTCAGACAAAACAAAAGAATGAAAAACCAAAACCTGTGATAGCAGCCACCTCTGAACAACAGTGATTCTTTTAAGAACAATCATTAATTATTTAGAACAAAATGACCTCCTGAGGCTTCCTGTCAATAAAGGCCACATTTTGTCTACCCCAAAGACTGCCTTAATTCACAGGTTTGACATTACATGGGATAAAAAATACAATCATGACAAATATAACTATTATGAGTTAGATGTCACTGGTACAGTCAGAAAGACAGTGGTATACAATGCAGTGACAGCAATAAGGCATAAAAAGAATGTTTGTTTCTGGTTACCTGAACTACCATATTTTTGTCTCACGACCCAAGACTTTTTATTAGCACAATGAACTAAAATTCCACTTTCTCACTTTTTACCTTTCTGCACATTTTCAAAAGGAAATAACCTACAATGCACCCTATTTTAAATGAGCATGTACCCAGAAACTAACAAATTTATTTTAGGCCTAACAATGAAGCAAGTAAACAAACAGTAAACCTACATATGCTTAAACTGTGTGAGATAAATCAATACATAACTTTATTAAGCATCTGAATGCAGACCAAACCAAATATTTCTTTTTGTCCCTGATGTGTTATATATATCAATAGTTTATTATTAAATTATCTATGCTTTTATAGCAATAACTAGTTATAACAAAAGAAACAAAAACGTTTTCCAATACCTTGAAGTAACTCAGCCACTCTGTTCAATAAATAGTTTAAAAATTCATGTGCATCTTGCTGCATAAAATTATCAAATAATTCTGAAAATAGAAACATAGGAAATATATACATAGGTCAGTCCAGTTAAAATGAATTAAATCCTATCAAGGACACACATTCTTTCATGCAATGTGTTTTGAATTATACAGGTCCTAAATCGTATATCCTTTTCATCCCATTTTTGCTGTAATTTGATTTGAATGTTATATGCCAGTTTGAAATGCTTGCTTTTCTATTTGGTCATTGAATGCTCATCTTATTATATGCTTGCACAATTTATAAATGCAATAAATGTATCATAATGCTTAAACTAATAATTTAAATGCCTTTGCTGTTATATTTATCATAATTTCATCAATATGTGTTTTAAATGTTTCAAGCAAGTTTGTTTTAACTTTACATGTAGTTTTATTAAGCTAGCACTTTTATAAATTATTGATGTTTAGATTTAAGTTCATGTACTACATAATATTCTGAAACATGCATTATATAATTTATATATTATATAGACCCCCATTCCAGACCTGTAGATCATTTATTAATTACTACAATAATATATTTACCACATTCCTTTCTCAAGCGTGTGATGAACCTTTTAGGTGCGAGAGTACCAACTTTTTTCTTCTGCGTAGCAATATTATAAAATAGATCAGCGAGGCATGATAACAGAGTCTCCTTCTTTTGGTTCTTCTGTTGATGTTTGTATTGCAATACTTTTTCTCTAAATGGTCGACAAAAGTATAAAGCTTGGAGAACTGAGTTGCAATAACATGTATTCCCAAACTGAAATATATAAAAAAACACCAGGTAAATTTACTCTGAGTGAAATTAACAGTAAATAAATCAATATCAAAATATATATAACTATTATGAATTTAGTCAACAGAAAGTGACATTCTTATGCAATTTACCTTTAAATGTCAAATCAATGTATTTCACAGATAGTTCATAATAAAAATAACACAAAATATTGTTTTACTGGACAGAGACAAAAGACCTTTACCAGTACTCAAAGATATGATAATTAAAAAACAAACTCACATTCACAAGCCCAAAATAATGCTCATTTGCAGGCAACTGTACTGATCCTATCTCCTTCTCCAACTGAGTTGGGTTATTACCCTGGAAACACAGAATCAAAATATCACATTTTTTGCAGTTTAAATATTTGACTTGAGGCCAATTTGACTTGGGACTGATTTGACTTAGTGTGTGGGCAGGCGGAAACAATCTAACTTGTCCGGCAGATTTGATTCTAACTTTTATCCAGCATACTGAATACACACATTCTGAGTGAAAGCATTCGTTGAGGGTTATTGTATGTATTTCTTCTCTATACAGAACAACTTTGATACTGAGGACCTATATTTTACATATGTAACAGGTTGTCCCTATTACCGCCTACCTAACTCTTTACCAGTCTTAAAATGCACAACAGTGCAAGTCTGCAATCATACAACCATTTAATCCTCATAAGCAATTCTTCTTGGCAAAAAACATACCCTATAAAAATACTCTCAATAACAATAAAATAATACATCAACTGATCGCATTTCTTGACACACTGACGGCCATATTGATTTTTGCATGGTGATTATAATGCCACCTATCGACCAATCAAATGCGAGATACATAGTAACACGGGAAATTCCTGCGTCAGTACTAAACTCCAACCAATGTGCGGACCATCTATCATTTGCAGAAATATCAAAACTGTGTTTTAAGAGATAAAATGCATTAAAATGCGGCACATTTATACATAGCAGTGTTAATTCAGGGCCCTCATTTGACGTTTTTTGGGGCCGAAATTCGGCCCCATTCCCCTCCTAAAATCATATACTTTTTTCCCCTATTTTTGAAAAAAATTCCCCTAAAAAAACATTTTTTTTTGTTGTTTTTTTTGGCTTAAATGATTCATATTAAGTTATTAACCTTTGATTAATAGTATATTAATGTATGTTGTATATTTAAATACAGCCATTTTAAGCTTAAAAGGCTTATTGCAGGGTTACACGGCAGTTGAAAAAGATCCCCTGAAATTCCCCTTTTTTCTCAAAATGACGCAAAATTCCCCTACCTGAGGGCCCCAGGCCCCTTCCCCTAAAGTGCAGCTAGGGCCCTGTAATTTGTATTGAATGCAAATGGCAGTATGAACGATAAATTTACTTAACTGCAGAAATGACATAAATCATCGATGAAAATGTTTGAAAGTCGTGGCATGCAATGTAAACAAATGCAGGTGGAAACGGAAGTGGAGGCGACACGCATGTGCCAGTTATTATTATTATCTGGGCATCGGCAGTAATAACGTCACCGCAGAAATAGGCATACAAGGGATATCATAAAGGTTTCACCTTTACACTGTATCATGTATGGAAACCAAAAAGTAAGCTTGTAAGATTTCCGACCATGATGCAACGAGGAAGTAGTTGATAGAATTAGTTAGAGTGTATTTTAGCAGAGACATCCCACAAAAGCCATATACAGAGCATTTACAAGCATTTATATCGATGATAATGGACATTTTATTTTCAATTTTTAATGAACATAAAATGACATTTGCATACATGATAACAAATTTGTTGAGATCATGACTATTAATAGACAAAATGAAATAAAATATAAGAAATTTCAGGAGATTTAATAATGAATTAACAACAACAAAAAATATAGCAGCTAGAATATAACCATGGATAATAATCTCAGCTAATCTTTCAGACAACCAGCACTGTAGAAAATGTAGTTTCTTACTGGAGCTGACACAACAAATCCGGAATCGACCTTTACAAAACATATCAAAGCATGTTTAATGATTTTTCAAGCATTTTACGTCTTTTATCGACTTGGTTCGAAAAAGGAAACAACCCGAAAGTACTACAACAATATATGAATAGATTATTGTCGTTGTAGCAGGCAGAAACCTAACAACTTGGGTTGGGTTGCAAAATGTCAAAACAACAACATTATAGACGCTGCAAAATTTGATAGAAAAGAATGCATACTTGATGACACTGCTTCGGTGGAGCTAAAATATACATAAAATGATGTATTCAACAATTGTCAAACTAGTCAAATGATTTATTACCATTTTGTAGCAAAATTTCCAACTCTTCGCCAAATTATTCATTCACTGACGGCCATAGTAGACTGGTGCAATATTCAAATGCACCCAAAGAAAAAGAAATACACGAAAGATACGTTTGAAACACACCATGCTTCAAATCACATGCAAGTACTTGACACAAAAAAATGTTTATATAACTGCATAATATCTATAATAATAATAATAATCTATTATAGATATTACGTAGATATAGGAACATTTTTGTGTACCTGTACTTCCTTGAAATCACACAAAATTTGTCGTAATAAAAACGGCTCGATAGACTTTCTTCAAATCAGGGATGCTAATATATAGCATCCCTGTTCAAATTTATGAGAACATCAGAAGACATGTGCATAAAACTTTAGTCCATATAAAAATAAAGAAAATCCCTCGGGCAAATTTAAACAAAAGTTTGGAAGTGGGAAGAAATGACTCATAACTGAGCATTTAAAATCGTTTTACTTGCACTTATAAAAATAATCAATTAAGTTATGAACATAAAATCTGTATAAGCTCCTAGGTAATTTTATTCTCCTAAATGAATATTTTGTTTCATAAAATATCTATATAAATCAATATGGAGGGGTGTGGGTATTTTCAGATGGGCGCTATAAATACCGTATGTAACGTCCGCTTCAAAGACGCCGAAAAGACGTCATTTCAATCGTTCAAACACCACAGAAAATATAAATATTTTTGTTATCATACAAACAAGATCCTGGTTTAAACTTTATTTCAAATCACCGGGGCTAGTTGATACACGGGGCTAGATGGTACAACATACATTATAATGCATGACGTACGTGACGAATGATGTCATATCACCTTTTTCTTTTTAATAAAGCAGTAATATACTGCGGTCATTTTGCTGTGAACACCAACTTTCTATGACAAAAACTATTTTACTGAAGTCCATTTGAATGATTTTCAACAACGTAAGTAATTTTTGTGTATTTTGTGTTATCTGTAACTGAACGTTTACTATAATAAATTTGCTTCATGCGTTAGGTTCTGCTTAATATATAATCTGGAGATACATAATGCTTTAAATTTCTGTTTTAGGATAGTCCGTGTTTATAAAAGAAAAACCAACAGGTGCGATATATCACCAGATGCCATTTTATCAGCTGCCAGAACGGTACATGCATGAAGTGTGAAAGTCACTAAAATAGGATATTTTGGATCGGAAAACAAGGATAGCTTATATAAATTCCTCTCTATACGAAAGAAAGCTATGAGTCATGAAAAATAGATGGTCAGTGATAGAAGTTAAGAATTCATAACTGTAAAAATAATGTTAGATGTTTGAATACGGGTTGTTTAAATTGAGAAAGAAGTACTAGCAAGAAAAACTATAACGAAACGTTACATGTAGACCAGGTAGTTGTATTTAGAGCTAGGTCCGTTAATACGTGCAAATACCTGGGGTAGACGAATTACAATTAAGAAACATTGGGTTTTTTGTATGAAGTTGCTTTTTTCATAAAGGCAATAAATCAATCAGTCAATCAAATAGAATATGTACCCTAAATGCTAACAAATTCACCATAATCGGCTATATGATACAACCACATTGAACTTCGAATAGCATTTCCGATATTATGCCACACAACAACTTATCTAGGTCAACATCACAGAGTGCTCAATGTCTGCATGATTTACTTATCTATCGACTATTCACAAAAGAGCAGACGAGCAGATTCAGTCAAACATGACAGGTAACGCAACGAATAGCCAGTCCAAACATTGACCGACATCAACATCAGCCAATCAAATGGCCAGGATTACCCAAACTAGTATAGACACTATACTATATACCCGCAAACAACTAGAATAAACTTATACCCATGACTAAAATTCGTCTAGAAAAATAATGGTTTCATGTTCACGACACGCGGTCAGTCAGGAACAGGGAGATCGGCCTACTCAAATTAGATTGTCTGTTGACGGGCTCAGTTATAGCTCTTTTTAATTTACCATTACAGTCGAAATTGTTGGGGGTTACTAAGCCTTCACTAGCCATCCCGGTTCATACGCCCTTGGAAAAAAGAGAGATAATTTCATAAAATTTGCCGCGGCAAACTATGATTGAAGATGATAAAACTTCAACTATCCAGGGACTCTACATCATAGGTAGAGTCCCTGATCTATACTAGAACGGTTAATTCGAAATGTTCTTAGAAAAATAGATAACTATTTAAAGTGAATTCATTTTATAAACGTTATATCTTAAATGGAACATCAACTGAATTACTTAGTTCATGATCTTTCAAACACTTATTTTCCGTGGGGTTATGATTTATTACAACGGAACTCATTCGCGCATGCGTCTTCCTTTCTTTCCGGTCGGTCCTGAGCACGGTGTGTTGAGTATATTCACGATATTTTATTCCACTAAATACCCGTTAATTTCGACATTACGTTAGATTAGATAATTTCTTATGTTTATTAAATGTATACTCTTTGAATCTATTGATATCTAGATCATGTCAATTATTTTTTTACAAAATAATTATAATGCTTTCTGGACACATGGGTGCATGTTACTTCCCTTGGCTTATTTGTCATCAGATTTCGCGGAGCTAAGTCGGTTTATTTTTCATAATAGTCGAATGTCTTCATCGCAGTAAGATTTTGTAGAAATGTCTTTTGTTGTGTTCCATTGTGTTAAGATATTCCAAGTTTTATTAGTATAGAACGTAAAATGGTGCAAGGAAATCCAAATTAGTCTTCTTGTTTGTCCTTCCAAAATTTTGCTATTTTTTAAAGCATATTTTGTGTTTCTCAAATGTCACAAACTTAATAATTTTCTTGTGTTTAAGTTATGTCATTATCAAGAATAAGTTGCAATGTCGGTGTAAGTAGATTCCACTTGGAATTCTTGAGTTAAAAAATCCATTTTTTTTCAGAATTTCTGTTGTATCTGACATCCATTTTGTTCCATGCACTGTTCATTTATTGATTTTGATGATTATTTTATTTTGTCTTTCTTATTTCAGAATAAAGCAAAATGACCAACACAAAGGGTTATCGTCGTGGTACGAGGTACATGTTCTCTAGGAAGTTCAGGAAGAGCGGTCCTATCCCACTATCCACTTACATGAAAGTGTACAGACGTGGTGAAATTGTCGATATTAAGGTAACTACATGTTAAACATGATGTGAAATATTTTATCTCAGATTTAGGTTTTATGGTTAAGGTGAATCATCACAGCACAAATTTGTGAAAAAATAGCCCCCTGACATTTTTGCTATGCGTCCTAAAAAGTGGCGTTGTTCAATAATTACTGAAAGTACATAACTGAAATGAGTTTTTATCAATAGCTAATGATTAAATGTACATTTCTGCACCAGTAAAATAATATTTGATGATTAACAAGTATCTATAATTCTCACCTGAACTTATGATAATTCCATTTGCCAAAATAATGTATCATAATATCAAAATTAATTTAAACTACAATGTCCAACAATAACTTCAGTATGTCATTGAGGGTTTCCATATTTCAATTTTTTACTTTTAAATGTTCTTCCATGTTTATTTTCAATTTTTAACACAGTCCTCAATATTCACATTTTACAAAAAGCCTCCACACGTGTTTACACTATGTACTACACAGTAGTCTAAACAAATATGGAAGAAAAATCACTGTGTGAAAGTTGAGGACTGTGTTAAGAATTGAAAATAAACATGGAAAAACATTTAATAAAAAAAAGTTATATAGAAATTTCAACTTAGGCTGAGTTGGTTTCTACTCATGACTACAAGCAGATATTAATTATATTTGTCAATATTTAATAAGAATATTTTTTGCCTTATAGGGAAATGGAGCTGTACAAAAAGGTATGCCCTTCAAAGCCTACCATGGTAAGACCGGCCGAGTATTTAACGTCACACAGCATGCTGTCGGTGTCATTGTCAACAAACAAGTGGGGTAAGTATTCAATTACAATGGTCAACTTGTTATTTCTAGTCTCTCACCACTGAGTTAAAATTGCACCAGACAAATTTAACATGTTAGGAAGCTGTCAAGCTACTGCTAGCTTTATGTTATGTCAGTGATTCTACCTAAGTGTCTGACCTGGGTCTTCCTCCTCTGTAAAAGCTGTAGTCACCAAGTGACCCTGGCTGTTGATGTGATGTCAACTTAAACCATGGGGAATATTTTAATGTTTCTGAAAAATTTCAAGAGCTGTAAGAGTTCAAAATTCTTTAAATTGAATTTGTGTGTATGAAGCGTTAAGTGTTTTCGTATATAATATAGTCAAAACCTGTGAATAAAGGCCACACTTTGGAAGACAAATTGTGGCCTTTATTGGCAGATGACCTTTATTTGGAGGGCTTTTTGTTCAAAACAATTACAATTTTTAAATGAATGGCCTTTATTCTGAGGTGGTTGCTGGCACAGATTGGACTGTATATTAATGAAAAATTGTATTGCTTTGTAAAAATTTCAGATTGTGATTGTTATTATTTTGCAACCGTCTCCTCTTGTTGGTAGTGGTTGGGAACAAGCATGAATCTAGCACAATATAAAAAATAATCCTTCAAAGTCTGACCTATAATGATTTTTCTTTCAGAAACCGTATTATCCCTAAGAGACTTAATGTCAGAATTGAACATGTTAAGCACTCTAACTGCCGTCTTGATTTCTTGAGACGTGTCAAAGAAAATGCTGAGAAACAAAAGGCTGCTAAGTCCTCAGGAAACAGAGTTGATCTTAAAAGACATGTAAGTAGGGTTACAGAGCTTGTATATTATTATCCCTTATAAATTGAATGTAAAATATAGTCACTTACGGAATATGTGATTGTCACTGCTGAGAGATCAAATCCCAACATTGTACATGTGAAGAAGCTGTCCAGCTAATTTAGGGAAGGTTGGTAAGTCGAGGGTTTTCCTTGAGTTTTAAAGCTGGATATGTCACCATAATCCTGGCTGTTGTTGTTTTCGGCATCAAACTCTGATGAAAAATATTTAGGTTAGAATGATTTCAAGTCTTTTACCTTAGTGTATAATTTTTTTTAAACCGTATTATTTGAATTGTCAATATGTTAGAAGTGTTTTGTGCAACTTGACCTTTTGAAACTGGTTGTCATGAATTGCAAAATGTAAAATTAATGTAGCAACTTCATGCCTGTCCAAACTATTTGGCATGGTTATGAAACACTCTATTGTCCATACTTATTTATTTAATATTTTATTATTTCATATTTTGTTATTTCAGCCTGCACCAAGACGAGAAGCTCACTTTGTCAGGACCAGATTCAACAAACCACAAGTTTTGCAACCAATTCCTTATGAATTTATTGCTTAAATTTGTATATTTGTAAGTGGTTAAAATAAAGAGAAAAAATATTCATTGATTTGTTATTATTTATGTGCTGATAACTTATTTTAAGTTTGAATGTTGCTATTGGTAAACAGGTTTTAAATGTACTGATGGGCCTGGATTATAGCTTGATAATTGTGACTTCATATTCTTAAGTTCTGATATTATTATTTAGTACTGGTAACCACAGCTTAGTGATCTTAGACAATTGTAAGACAATATAAACTGGATAAGATCATATCATAACTGATCATGAAAGGTACTGTATTTGTCAATGTTAAAAGGAAACCGACAAGTTGATCCTGATAAGTGACTTGTGTAGGAAGTCATTTACTTGGAATTCTGATGTTCACTTCAATAAATACAGCTCTGCCATATATGGTCATAAATATTATAGCAAGTGCTTTAGTAATAATATTGTGCTAAACATGAAAAAGCTTCATGAATAGGCTTCAAAACATGACAAATATTTCAAAGCATTTTGAGTATGCACAAGTATGAAAATCAGACATGGTCGATCGCAGTGTTCTCAACTTGACAATTAATACCAAATACTGCAACTGTGATGTATTCAATCAGAAAGGCTGTGAAACTAACTACTACTTTGTAGTTGCAGAATAGAATAAAACATTTGCCCTATGGTGCATGTATTCAGTATATTCACAGTATTATCAAGTTCTCAAAACCAATTTCACACATGAACTAACAAATCTTGCATACAATGCATGATTATTGAAGGAACTATATGTTTTGCAATGAGCATGATTTCTGCAAAATGTACAGAAAATTACTTAATACACATCATTCTGCAACATCAGATTTACTTGTGATGAAAAAATATATCTGGTTGCACACCTGTGAACCACTAGTAATTTGTCATTGAGTAAAAAATGCATAAAAAATAAAATTCCTGCATAACAAAACAAAATTATCTACTATGTTTTCACAGACATGTAGAGTTCCTGTTTGCAACAAGAAAGGTGTAAAAAAATGTTTGTTTCTGGTCACGCTAAATTTACCTCCCTGTGACCCTAGACTTTGTATTTGCCTGAGCAACCAAAAATCTACTTTCTCACTTATTTTATCTTTCCATCTAACAATGTTGTTTAAGCCTAATGTGGGTCTATTTTGAAAGAAATAGGCAATTAAATGTGCTACTTTTATTAATGTTTGGGGTTTGAAGAGGCAGGACTGAACTCAGTTTAGTTCACACCAAGGATGCTATCCCTGATCACACCATGCAAATTAACTTGAACAAATGGTAGATGATAGTCGATGCACAATGCTGCATCTGTATATTGGAATGTTGCCAGTCTAACTATTATCGAATTATGAGTTTGTGCGGGATATAAATATGTTATTTTGATTTGCATACCAAACAAATTCAGGAAGGGTTTAATATGCACGAATAAACTGAAACATTTTGAAAATCTAATGGGAGGTTGGATAAGTGTCTTCTCTTTATAAACGATATTTTATTTTCGGTATTTCCTGATCGCGTTACATTGTTACACCTGTAATTAAACAATCTTCCGAACTGGAACCAGTCTAAGTTGTTCGCATTCCAATGAAAATTGCGTGTTTTGATTGGCTAAGAAACAGAATCTCCCATGACGTCATGCATATTAATGAAATCAAAATGGCGTCGCACAACAAGAAATATTCATGAAACATGCCGAGAAGAAAAAACGGGGAAATTCCCCTACCAGAAGGCTGGGAAGAGGGTCGAGATTATGATGGAAAGTCGTTTTACATAAATCATAATACCCAACAAACCACTTGGATTGACCCACGGGACAGGTTTGTTGCAAATTAGCGTTTTAAAATTCGGTCAAGACACGAAAACTGTGGTCGGAGGGATATCATTGATGATTCAAACAGAGTTTTCGTAGACTTTTCTTCGTCTTTTGTTGTTTTTATGTATGAATATGGTGCTTGCTATTGTAGCGCATTCGTATATTTTGTCAAGAATGCTCGATATGTTGCAAATGTGTAAAGAATTTAAAAAATGTCAGCAAAAGAAAACGTCACGGTTGTTGAGTTGTTCAAGGGATGTAACTCTATCGATATTATTATTAGTCAACAACCACTTTAGCAGGAACTTACGAAACATAACCGGCAAGTTCTTAAGCCTGATATTTGTATAGTATCACATATGAGATTCCAGCCCTGTCATTACTAGATCGATCAAATTTTTAAGGTCAATCGAGCATCTTACCATTGAGATTCCACTGCCACTGGTCAATAATTTGTATTATTCCGAAATAACATTTTTTCTCATTAGAACAGTGATTAAATGGAATTCAAAATTGCCATTTAGACATCTTTCTAAAGTGTTATATGGCAGAATTGGTTACTTCTTAGTAATATACGGATACAAAACAACTGTCTTAACTAATTTTTACACTGATTATCATTAATTATGGTTTTCACAGTAGAGCAGTAGAGCTTACTGGTAAATTGGTAATCTATATGATTTATAAGATATTTCTAGTCTCTGTGAGAAGACAGGTTGTTATAATTAAATTCCTTTTATACCTCCTACTTTTTCAGTTTTATATCATTAAATTCTTCTGATTTTTATTGCAGATACACAAAACCTCCAACTTTTTCTGATTGTGTTGGAGATGAACTTCCCTATGGCTGGGAGGAAGTGTATGATCATCAAATAGGTGTCTACTATGTAGACCATATAAATCGTAAGCAATTAATGTTTTTCACCAATAATCATTATGATTCATATAATGACGTCCTAATTTTATCGTAATTAAAGTTATATTGGATGAGATGAAACAAGTAAACAAGGTAAATTAATCAGGGGTTGATTTTTCAGCAGATCAGTGGATTTCAGCAGTTTTAATCCTCCTTTGGTCCCACAGGCACTGGTGGCCCCCTGCTCGATGAATTTGATTTTGAATTTCCTCTTTTGCCAACCCACTTGCAACCCCTGTTCAATTAGTGTTAATACAGGCGTTAAATTGTTACATATAATGGTATGCAGTTTCGTATTAAGTTATTTGGTATCATTCCAAAACTGTGTTTTATTGAAAAAGGCTGAATATCTTTCTAAGAATGTTATAAAATTAAATTGGGTCAGGGTGTATGAAATTAATTCATCAGGTTTACTAATTTACTAAATGGCTGTGTGAGGCAAACAAACTGTCATTCTAGAAAATAGTAGAGTTATCATTGTTACATTTTATGTTTTGAATATAGAAACTAATCAACTAGAAGACCCACGCCAACAATGGAGAAAAGAACAGGAACTTATGCTGAAAGATTACTTGGTTACAGCCAAAGATGATCTCGAAGTAGGTTCAGTTTTAAGTGAAAACTTTGTCTGTTTTTACATTTCTGTGATTGGTATATTGATGCATCTCTAGCATTATTTTTGGTTATCTCTTGGTTTTAAAAATCGCACCATCTGCCAGTGTCATTTGGTTAGTTTTCAAACTTCGACAGTGACGGAAGAGTTCAGACCCAGGCCTTGGTAGACCTTCAATGAACTTGGCAGATCCTGACAATTGTGAGATATGGTTCAAGATGGATTTGATCTAACGGCAGTGAGATGTTAGTTATTACTAGTCAGAGACTGTAGCCACGCTGCCACAGAGGTCCCTCTTGCATTAGTACTCTTGATTTGTATTATACAGTAATTGTGTTGTATGATACTAT
Source organism: Lutraria lutraria (assembly GCA_964023205.1). NCBI lineage: Eukaryota > Metazoa > Mollusca > Bivalvia > Venerida > Mactridae > Lutraria > Lutraria lutraria. The sequence goes on from OZ026833.1 coordinate 3,630,703, forward strand.
CAAAATTCAAATAAGGAAACTGGCATAACATCCATTCTTATGTTACAATTTAGTTCTGTTGAATAAAAACCCTGTGTAATACAGTGTATGTATTTGTCTTTCCTGTTACACTTTTTACAAATCGACTGAATATTTGAGTGATGCAACATTTTAACATCTCTTATACTTTTTAGGCTAAGAAAGAAATTTGTACAGTGAAAGAACAGAGGCTTCAACTTGCCCAAGATGAGTATCAACATTTGTATGATACTCTCACTGGCTGGAAGTCATCACTTACCAGTCGTAAGTTTTTGTCAGATTATTCTCTTTGAATAAAATGAAACATGTTTGATTTCTTCATTTTTGTAGTTCATTTGTTTGATATATTTGTCATTTGTTTCATATGAATTTAGACATTTTCTGTATAATTTCATTTCCTTCTGTGTAAGTAAAAAATCATCCACTGTAAAGGATCAATTTAAAGTCATTAAAGGATCAGTGACCAGTTCATTCTTAAGATGTATTTGAACTACGTTTTTCATAAACATGAGTCACAGTGCTCTGTAAATTTAGGAGTTTGTGTTTCAATTAACACTCAAATTTCTGTCCATTCAGTTCAGTAACTGTCTAGTCACTAGGTATGTGTTTCTTTTTATTGCAGTGAACTCCAATTCGAGTGTTGGAAGTACCAAGTATGATCCTGACTTGCTCAAGGCTGATGTTAACCTTGCCAAGAAACGTGTCGAGAGATTAAAACATGAGTTAGCTCAAATACGAGCTGAAATGAAGTATAAACAGAAAGGACTGGACACTTTGGCAATGTGAGTTACTTTGTTTGGTTATTCTTGGTTATTACATGCTCATTTCTTGTACTTATCTTATGCCTCTATTAAGGTATTGGCAGGGGTAAAAGTTTTCAGTTTTTTAGCTCACCTGATTCATCAGGTGAGCTTTTAGGATCGGTGAATGTCCGGCGTCCGTCCACAATTAGTTTGTTTACACTCTAGCAACCGCAGCTCTTTACGAATCTTGATTAAACTTGCTCACAATGTATATGGCCACAATGTCTCGGCTAAGTTCGATTATGGGCAAAATCTGATAATAACTTCTTGAGTTATGGGCCCTTGAATTACAAAATTTGCTATATATAGCTTGTTTACACTCTAGCGCCTTCATTTATTCACCAATCCTGATCATATTTTCAGTAAATGTGTATAACCAAAAGATCTTGGACAAGTTCGATTATAGGCAATATCGGACCAGAACTTCAAGAGTTATGGGCCCTTGACTTAGAAAATTTGCTATATTTGAGTTTGTTTACACTCTAGCGCATTCATTTATCCACCAATCCTAATCATATTTTCAGTAAACAGGGTTTTGACACTAAGTTTTTTTCTAGGGATCCCAGAGGACCCCCAGGTTTTTAAACCAGGGGTTTCTCCTCATTTTCAGGGGGTCCTCCAAGTAATAAACAAAATTGATTTTTTTCATGTTTTATTTGGCCAAGCGTCTTAAAATTTACATTAAATGTAACAAATGCTGGTAGGCTTTTTGCTGAAGCTGGATCAAGTCTCTCATATCCGCTTCAGGTCATAGCATTTTCATTACATTGTAGCCACTTGTACTCGTTTTTCCAAATTTCTTGGAACTTACGATTTCGACGTTTTTGATCATACGTTGAGTGTTAAGTCGTTCTTCTTCAGTTTTACACTTCTTTCGTGGCGGTGAAACAGTATCAAAATATTGCCACATGATTTTGCGTAAGTCGCGAAAACCGATTACGAATCCGTGTCACAAGGCGCTTACAGCATTATGTACGAATCGAATGTGATTTCGAACCAAATTGATGACGAAAACTGTTGCTACTTTCGCTTTGGATTTATGACTTTATATGCGGTTTGAAACAGATTGATTGCATATGATGTATAGGAAACAGTTTTACTAACTTTCTATGAATGATTTGCACTAAAATTGGGGATCCCGACGGAATCCCCAACCCAGATTGAGAAGGATTCCTCCCCAAAATCCGGGATCCTTGGAATCACGGGATCCCGTTAGTGTCGAATCCTGGTAAATGTGTACAACTAAGAGATCTTGGACAAGTTCGATTATGGGCGGAATCGGACCAGAACTTCATGAGTTATGGGCCCTTGACTTTGAAAATTTGCTATATTTTAACTTGTTTACACTCTAGCACCTACATTTATTCACGGATCCTAATAATATTTTCAGTAAATGTGTATAACCAAAAGATCTGGACAAGGTCGATTATGGACGGAATCGGACCCAAACTTCAAGAGTTATGAGCCCTTGATTTTGAAAATTTGCTATATTTTAGCTTGTTTACACTCTAGCGACTTCATTTATACACCGATCCTAATAATATTTTCAGTAAATGAGTATAACTAAAAGATCTCGAACAAGTTTGATTATGGGCGGAATTGGACCACATCTTCAAGAGTTATGGGCCCTTGACTTAGCAAATTTGCTATATTTTAGCTTGTTTACACTCTAGCGCCTTCATAATTCATTTATTCACCGATCCTAATCATATTTACAATGAATGTGTATGACCTTATGGTTTTGGACAAGTTAAGTTATGGGTGGAATCGGACCACAACTTCAAGAGTTATGGACCCTTGGATTAGAAAATTTGCTACATTTTAGCTTGTTTAACAGTATTATACCTTCATTGTTGGTTTTGATCTCAAAATCTATGTAAAAATGAGTTTTATGAGATGGAAACTATATTACCTGGTCATTGATTATTGGCCTTTGTTCTCAGGTGAGCGATAAAGGGCCAATGTGGCCCTCTTGTTTACTGAAATTCAGGCTTTTTAAGGACAGAAAGGTCTTTTTACAATTTAATCACGTAAATCCGATGTGTACCCCTTATCTGATTAGATGGTCAGATGCTGACAACGTTGTAATTTGGCTTTTGTTATTGCGATTTTCAAGCCAAATTTTCAGGTTTTTATTATCCCTGTATTGGTCAATACTGGCCATGGTCCAGTAGTTAGTTTGCTGGACTTGTAACCTGGGATGTAGGTTTGAATCCTGATTGAAACAGATCATACCCTTTGACGAAAATTGACAAAAATGTTAATTTGCAATACCGGTATGTGAAAAGTTACCTAGCTTCTTGTGGAGGGGTAAGTTAGTACTGTTCAAAATACAGCCAGGAAAATTGGTATGATGAACCAGCCACCATATATATATAACTGAAATAATGTCTAAAAAGATGTTAAACCCTCTGAAATCAAATTGGTCGATACTATGCATAATTGTTGTTAATTGTACATTTATAGATATATTTTAATTACATTTATCTTGATTTTCAGGGTTGATGAGAAGTTGTCAGGACAGGGTGTTGGTTATAGTGTAGATGAAGCTAGAGAAATAATGGATGAAATGAGAACTATCCAGAAAAGTCTTCATTCTGGTGAACAAGAAAGAATGGAACTGATGCAGGTACGCTATATTACAATATACTTCTCTCAGCCCTTTTTTATAGCAAATTTTTGATTTTCGGCCCCATTCCCAAAACTGAATAGTATATATTTTCCCCAAAATTTGAAAAGAAAATCCCCAACCAAAATATCTTTTTACACTTTTCTTGTTTACTTGGTAATTTTTCCCCAATTTGCCTATTTTTGACAAAATTCCCTTGAAAAAGGCTATGCCACCTTCCCCAAAACCTTTAAAAAGGGCTGTCTTTGTATATTTTATAATTACTATATAAATCATGGTTAGTTTGCTGGATTTATGTATTCATCCGAGCTGGAAACCGTAACCAGTCATTATTGTACTGCTAATTAATGAGCATTTGATATTGGTTTTTCAGTCTCTGGCTAAATTAAAAGAAGACTTTTTACGCACGAAGATTGGTGGTTCGTCTCCTGATGTGTCTACATTGTGTTTACCCCAGGAGAAATCTACGACAGCTTCTCAGACTGATCTGCGAGGGGAGGTAAGTCTCATCTCATCTCAAATTAGAGATCTTCACTTTAACTCTTATACATTTATATAAGTTAATGTCTAAATTTATAGTTTTCAACTGGTCCTAGATATTGATCCTTGAATTCTTCTGTTTGTAAAATTAAATGCTCACTAACATAACCTCATAATACATAAAGCTTAACTCTGAGAGACTCTGTTATCTGACAAAATTATTTAGGGTTAAATTTATGGTTTCATTTGAAAAATGGTTTTGATTTTTTTTCAGTTTGGAATGACTAGTAATCGTTACTTGGCTGAGATAACTCGTCTAAGGCTACAGTATGATGAATCAAAACGTCGACTCTCGCAGTTGAAACACATGTTAGCGGACCTTGAAGATGATATGATCCCTGGACAGAATGAGTCTGATAAAGACAGGTAAATGATAAAATCTAGAAATTATCAGGGCTTTCATTTGACCCTTAAAATGTTATTTTGACTCTTGAAATTAGTAAAATAAGGATTCTGACTGAATGTGTACCATAGGGTCAAATTTGCTATTATGATGTTAAACAATTTTGCTGATTTTCCAATTATAATCAGGCAAGGGTCATATTTGATCCATAACTTTTGACCCCCAATGAGAACCCTGAATTATATTATCAATGACCATATTGTGTATTATTATTGTAATTTTCCCAACTGTCAAAACTTAACTTAAAAAATCAAATTGAATTAGAATCTATGTTGTTCAAAAATCTTAAAATAAATAATAATTAGTTGACTTAAAATCTTAAAACCTTAACAAGAATTTGCTATTTTTGTTATGTTTCTTGTTTATTCAGTATGCAATACTTTTTCCACTCCTTTAGGACTCATCATGTACTGCATATTTAAATGACAGGGTTTGAATATTTTGCATACTAAATTTGAACATTATTAAAGTTTGTCCCGTGATTTTCAGGTTACTTCTTGTACAAGAAAAGGAACAACTTCTTCGAGAGTTGAGGGGTATTGACCCTAAAGGTCGATCTGTTGAAGAGATAGAAGATATAAATAAACAGATTGCCCAATTAGGTGTAGATTTAAATGATGCCAAAGAAATCTCAAATAAACAAATTGCAGAAAGGTATGTAGTCTCTAATTATTTTTGTTAATGTATGCAGTCAAACCTGTGTTAGTGGTTACTACCAAATAAAGGCCACCCTGTGAATGAAGACAATTCTTTTATAAACTGTTATTGATTTTTTAGAACAAAATATTCTGCCAATAAAGACCACCTGTCAATAAAGGCCACATTTTGTCTTTCCTGTGAGAAGCTTTTGTTTACAGGTTTGTAGCTGTTGGAAAGAACATGTACTCACACATATAGATTTTATGTGCATTTAGTGTACTGGACTTGTTTTAAATTGTGTTGCTTTCAAGAGCTTTGGATGTTAGATATTGAATGTATGTGTTCCTCAGTATCTCAGAAGATTATTTTTATCCTATTTAAGATTGAAACGTCAAGAAAAGAAAACAGAAATACTGAAGGACTTGGCAGAAACTACACAGAAAACCACACAGTTAGAATCTCAGCTAAAAAGGTAATTATCATTTCTTCTATTTATGTGTACACGGATTTTCTAACAACATTTGCATTTGAATCGTAATCTTTATGGGATTTTTTTGGCATGGAAATCATGCATTTGTCAAATTTCTTGTTTTAGTTTTGTGGCAATACTTTCCTTATTATCAATGCTTGAATGTAGATTTTAAAATTTGTTCACTGACCTTATATTTGGTTATTTGTACTTTCAGCATGTCAATGAGTACACTTTCAATATCATCGGGTTCTAGCCTGGGAAGTTTAGGATCGTTAGGGTCACTGTCGGAAAGTAGCAGAGGCTCTTTGTCATCTCTTAGTTTAACAGACTTATACGGAACTCCGAGTTCCAGTAGTGCTCATCTGCAAGACCTGCATCGTAGAGTAGAAAAACTTTTGCAAGGACATAGTTCTAGTATATCACCTATACATGAAAATCCCATGTCAGTGGCTCCAGACGTTATGGCAGCAGCTACTGGAGGTTATTTACAAAGTGTACTAGGCAACAGCAATCAAGATTTATCTTCCAATTACAGTGCCAGTGTACCTAGCAGTCACGGAACTAATGTACCAAATGCTAGTATGCAAATACCATCATCATTAGTGTCAGCTTCCCCTCATTCATCATTGACATCGTTATCACCTCCCATATCTCCGTATGATGTTGGTCCACCACCAACATACACTCAACACATGAATGTGAATGTGTCAAATATGTCCAAACCCCCACCCCCTTATGTCCCCCAGGGACGCTTCCCTCCCCCATTTAACAACAGTGTAAATAGTGTGAACATCTCTAACATTACCCCCTTTGTACCTCAGAATAGTAGCAACCAATCAAAAGTGGCATTAGAGGCAGCACATTTGCCAACTTACTCAAAAACAGACTCATCGAGCATCAGCGGCCAAATTAGTGTCAATTCTAGTGCAGGTGTACCTTTGATGTCTTCTCACGGATTAGAAAACTATGTAAACTCTGATAATGTGTTAAATAGTACTACTGGGAGAAGGATTCAGTACCCAGACACTTTAGATGTAACATCAAATCCTCCTCTCAGTCCTATTAGTGAAAGTAGTTCGGGTGTAGGAAACAATTTGTCAGGTGGAAATACTCGTAGTGTATCAGCGGCTGTTAGTGATGAGTCAGTTGCTGGTGACAGTGGTGTTTTTGAAGCTGTTGTCAAAAGGTGTGTAAAACTGTTTCTGTTCTCAACTTTTGACGCATACTAGTCTATTTTGTGTTGTGTTTGTCTTTCAGTAAAATTGTTGGTTTTCTAAAAACCAAAAAGATTTTTTGTCATCTTTTGTTAAAATATTCTTCGTTAAGTTCTTCTTAACTCATGATAAAAAACTCACAAATCTGTTACAGATATGTCACTTTAGACTGATTCCTATTATTGTGCTGGAAGAAGTCCATTTCTTTCTTGTTATTTCAATAGTTAAAAGTATTTTTTTGTGTACTATCTATCAGGGACATTCTGGATGAGGTGCTGGAGATAGGAATGGAGAGTGCTCAAATACAAATCAAACTGAAGTAAGTTCAATTCATCAATTTGCCTGTTATTTATAAGGGAAGTAAATTATTCTAGGCTTTCCTCAGCTCTTCATTTATTGGCTTAGCTCTTCATTTATTGACTTCTAGGAGTTAGAAAAATTGTTTGTTTCTGGTTACATGCTCATTAAAAATAGGGTTGGTAGGTCACAGCTTTTTTTTGCTCTTGAAAGCGTGTGGAGAGGTAATAAAAAAAGTGAAGAAGTGCGTGTTCTGTTCCTTGGCCCTAATAAAAAGTTAAGGGTTGCTGGGATAAATTTGGGTTGGTCAGGTAACCATAAACAAACAATTTTTTAGGCCTTAATGCAGCTAACATTAATTATTCTCTAATTAAGTAGTTTGTTATTCTAAAAATAAACTTAGACATGTTTTCCTTCATTTTACTTTACAGGATTTCCTCCTTGTAAAAACCATGAGGATCTAAAATGAAGCAATGAATTGTACACTAATTTTATGTTTTGGTTTACAATTCATTACAATAAACTTTGCTCTCTTTTTCTAACAAAAATGGTTGACTTTGAATTTATTTCATGGGATCATCCTCTCATTCATTCAGTACTTCTGAGACTCAGAACCAAAGACAATCGACAGTCAGCCCTTATTCAACTTAAAGAACAATAAAAATGAATATATTTCCCATTCTTGATAGACTATGATATTAATTATTATCTTTACTTTTACCAGTTTTCTTACTACTTTCAAAATGCAATACTAAAATTGTCATTATAGGAAGATTCTGGTTTGACTCCATCTTCGAGATTTGTTTCATTATCAGAATTGTACATATTAATATATTATATTGTCAATTTCTATTTTGTTTGACCAGGTATGAGGCACATGAAAGTCTTCTAACTATTGGTATTGAACAAGCAAGGAACCTGGCAGCATTACAGTTCCCGGAATCATCGAAAGTGTAAGTTGGATATACTTGATAATTAATACTGATCTTATTCAAACTTATCTAAAAACGAAGACCGGATCGTAATTTATTTGCGGCCAGATTGTTTCTTCAAATTAAATGACAAGGTTTTGCTGAATTGGATGTTTTCTTGTGTGGTAATATTTCTGTTTGTCTCTGCAGATTGGTTATTGTTAATTGTTTGTTAGACTGCGGCTGTCGTTCAGTGGTTAATGCGTTGTACTTGTAACCTGACAATCAGGGTTCGAAGCTCAGTCACAGCTGGTCATACCCTTCAATGAATATTTGACTAAAATATCAGTTTTCTCCATATATGGGACATTACTGGCTCCTTGGGGACGTGCGTGTTAGTACTGGTTAGAATACAGCCAAGGAAAACTTGTTAGATGAACCGGCCGCCGAGGATAACTGAAAAATTGCTGAAAAGCGGCGTTACACCCACTTTATATGAAATTATCTCTTGTATCTTTCAGATGTATAAAGACAGCATTACTACCTAACCCAGAAATGTCTTGGGTGACAGAACCTTCATCAGATGTTAAGAATCCTAAGTTTAGTCAGATCTTCCACATCAGCATTCCACAACGCATTTTGTTAACTAAGACTTTACAAGTCAATATAAATTGTATTCAAGATGGTCGGGCTGAAGAATGTTATGTAAGTAAATGATTGTTACTGGTCAGACCCATGTTAGTACACAGGCAGTGAATCTTCTTTTAGCACTAACTACCATTGTCAACAGTACAAATTAGCTAAATAATAAGACGTTGTTTTTTACTAAGAAAGTGACACTGATAGCGTTTTCTATATAAATACTAATAAACTTTTAAAATCTACAAGTATGTCCCCTATTTGCATTATGAATTGCCCCCAAATTTGCCACTTTCTCAAGTATTTTTTATCATTTACCAGCACCTAGCGTCTTCCCCTTTTCCTGAAAACCGATGTAAGAATACTAAGATTTCAGAAAATGACTGTACTGTCATCAACCTGATTGCCATCAGTATTATTAATATGTAATTATATAATCTTTAGGCATAATTCTGGTGTTTATTTATTTTTTTGTTTTTTTGTTGCCTCTTTCTACTAAAACTTATTCTGTCGGTCTGACCATTTGTGGTTTTCAATGGGAAAAAACAATGTAGTTATTATGTAATTTGTGAAAATAACCAACAACTTGGAACATTCCTATAGATTCCAAAGGTATAGTATAAACTTTATAATGACCAGAATCTAAATTTAATATTGTAATATTTACAGGGTTGTGCATCTGTGAGTCTGGCAGACTTCGACCAAAAGGATGGACCGTCTGTAAGATGGTACAATGTTCTTAGCTTTAAATTTATGCAACCTGACACCAGTATGGTGAATAAAAAACAGTCACCTGGAAGTACCGACCATATACAACCAGATAGTTATATAAGTGAGAAGTCCTCCTATACCAGTGTCGATAGTGTACAGGGAAACGTATCAATGACCTACAGCAAGAAAGAAACTGTAAACACACAATATGTAAGTTAATGTATTAATTTCTAAACTAGTGGTGCTTTTTGGGGGGAGGGGGGGGGAGACTGATTTGGGGCTGAAATTCTCCTATAATCATAAAAATTCCCCTTCTGTGTAATATTATTTTTCTTAAAGACATTTTTGGTAAAAAGGTCATAAAATTCACTGTAGAATAGCAGGTCTTTTATCTTTAACCATCAAGGTTATATTATAACTATTAGTTATTGAATTTTTGTCTTGCTCTGTAAGTTTATCAATTAGTGTTTTTTTTGTGAATATCTATTACTATCGAAGTGTCATTTTGTTATTTTTTTATTTCAGAGAGAATACAGTAGTGATAAAGTTACCAAATTATTAGAAGCATCATCTGCAAGATTACGTAAAGTTTCATACTCAAGTGAAGACAAAGAAAAGTGAGTGTTGTTTCAATTATCACGTAATTTCTCCCATAGTTTCAGATTTCTTTGTTATTATATATACAAGTATGACATATATTTCAAAACCCTCTGCACTTATTTGTTCAAAGAATTCCATTAGAAACCAGCAGTTATTGCTGAGAAATATTGTTTAGTTTCTTGTTTATTACAAATGAAATTTTGGTCGTCATCCTTTTGGGTTGAGTACTAATGTATTTGAAAACTGAACGATAGTCCATAGCCTGCACTCTTTTATCATTCATGAATTTTGATGCGGACCAAAGCATTTCATTTTTTCACATCTGCATTGAAATGTTTAACTAGTTCCTGTTCCATGTTGCAGTGCAAGTCAATGTAAGTTCAGATTCCATGTGTACTTTCAGTACTTTGATTTCGTGTATTAGTTCCATTTCCACGATTACTTTCAGTGCTTTGATTTAGTGTATTAACTGACGATATATTTTCATTGTTGCTTCCAGTCAATTCAGACTACAGTCAGGAGGAATACCTTGTCCTAAGGAGGAAAGTAGCGATGAGTCGACGGTAATCTCGTCACAGACGTCAACATTAACTCGTAATCAGGGTACAGATGAGATGGATGAACACGCTGATGATACTTTAAAACTTACTGCTGATAATGCACTAGAAGATGATGACATCGCTGATGAAGATTTGGTTAGTTTGTTAGTTTTCTCAAATAAAGCATTAGTTCAAGTTTATAATTTAAGACTTTTAATATCAGTTGTATGTTCCTTAGTAAGAATGTAGAATTTATTTACCTGCTAGATTGAAAGTTACAGGCTGATTTGACATGAATTGGTTTTGATAAAAAATAAAAGTAAATAATACTCATGTAAGATTTATTCTAAACAAATATAAATTCTATGTAAGAATAATTCTGAATACCTCTTTAATAAGAAAAAGTTGAATTGGTTCATTTCATATTGCCAGCATGTCAGTATCATGATTTGAAGATAATTATATTGCTATCTTTTGTGACATTATGATTACAAAAGGATTTAGGGAATATATCTTTTTTGCAGGAGTACTATAATGATGAAGGCTTGAATTATGTGGAGGCTGTCATACAGGGATTTGAAAGAACGTTAGATGGTGTATGTTCTAGTGATGGTTCAACTGATCAGGATGAGTCAAGTAGAACAGAAACTTGTGATAAACAGACTAATACTGTTAATGTAAGAATGCAACAGAACTTGGAGTCAGGTAGAAGGTCACAGGGCTCTGGGTCTGAAGGACGTAACAGTGCTATAAGACGATCACAGACATTCTCACCGACTGGCGGGCCAGGTGCTCACTATGTCTGCAAGGTAATGCTTGTTTAAATCTATACTTTGTATGCAACTTACTAAATGTTTTTAGCTAAATAACTTAGACCAAAGAAATATCTCTCATTTAAAAATGCTTTCATTTATAGAATCATTTATCTTCAATCTATAGCATCATTATTCAGTGCTACCTCTTCAAAGTGGCCCTCTCTTGAGCAACATTCTCCCTTTTACATGCCTTTATTTATT